>CM046367.1:17231901-17883344 GCA_025413025.1 Ficus hispida | reverse complement strand
AATCAATACTTTCATAAACATTAACGAGACATGGAAGAAACTGAGCCTCTGGTTATCTCCACGACAGTTGGCCTCCGTCAAAGACCAGCCATGTGTACAACCTTTCTTACATCTAGAGTCTCTAGGTTGGGCTGGCCGTTATTCCACAACATTGTTATGCGTTTACAAACCACAACGAATGGGTGACGCACTGTGGTTCGAGATTGGAGACGAAATGGCCAGATTCTCCATAATGGAGTTCTGCCTAATTACCGGACAAAAATGTGCAGGGTCTACGCATCTACCGTCGTCGAGAGCAGATTAATGGCAGATATTTTCGACGGTTAAGGGCGTATCGAGGGAAAAATTTGGAACTACAACTGTCAATGCTAAGTTGAAACGAGAAGATGCCGTAAACTTAGCCTTTTGTACATTATTTCTCGATCCTTTGTCAAATGCTATAACGGTGAAATAGATCCCAAATATTTCGGTTTGGCAGACAACTTGGATGCCTTCAACGATTTTCCTTGGGTGTGCTATCATGGGAGGCAACCCGTGCTGCAATCTGTGCTACAGTGGAGAATAGGATTTCTTCGAAGAGACGACAAAAAAAACAAGTTAGCACAGTTCATTACAGCATTCCTGGGTTCCCACATGCCATACTGTATGGGCATATGAGACACTTCCAACGATGGCTGCCAAGTTTACAACCAACTACTCACAGGCCGTTCCGCGTATGGCGTCCTGGACCACTGCGGAGACAGTGAAATTTGATGACGTTCAGCGGGCGTTCATGGAGGTTGGCGAATCACAGGTAATTCACATTCCGATACCATAACAAGTGGTAGTCAAAGCCGTTATGACCGGGCGGTCATAACCATTGTGACCGTGTTGGTCATAAACGTACTGACTAAGACAGGTCACAACCGTTATGACCGTCCGGTCAAAATGTTATGACCAACACGGTCATACCATATAAGATTCACTGACTCGTTATGGTTATTATAATAAATAATAATAATACATTCAGTATAAGGATAGTAATTTTACGCCATGTGTGCAGCCAATATCTTTTCAGTTGATGCCAACCGAGGAGGAGCTGAAGACCGGGAATGTTGCTCGCCTTTTCTTGAATAGACCGACTGGCCTGCCACAATTACCAGCTCCAAGTCGTCAGTCCCCCGGCGGACCCGGATATCAATACCGCGTGGGTGGAGTTCCAGAATGAGATCCGAGGACATGTTAATAATTTGAATAAGAGATAGAGATATACAAAAGGAACAAACCCGCTCGAAAAAACTGTTGAGGAGGGTGCTGAAATTGTTGAGGCGAGAATGCTGCCGAGAAGTTCGGTCAGGCACAGCATGTCCGAAGGTCGAGATATGCGATGTTCTTAATGTTAAGAGGAAGGCGTCGGAAGATTTTAAGACTCCTTCCCTGAGCTCGATGTGCATGCGGATATAGGGCTGCAGGCAGCAATGAGTTCCTTACTGCCGATAAGGGGATCGATTGGAATGCAGATGCCGAGGAGAAGATAACAAAGGTAGAATTATACATGAATATACCTGATTGGTGTGGTTCCCATGTGTACAATTTTGTATGACATTTTAAGAAAATACAATGTACAGGAACAGGCAGCCGAGACGAGTGTTGAGGATTCGCGAGTCGATGGCGCGAGGGAGGGGGCAATGCCTGAAGTGTCACGGGTCGGGAAAGAGGGGCCAGAGAGGGAGGACCACATCCCATTACATGATCTTGTCATGATTGACGAGCAATCCAGAGAGGATATGTTGACGGACGTGGTTGTGACGCATAGCTGAGAATTAAAATTTTACCAATAATGGAACAGTCAATTAGATTAACTCGTTTAAAATTTGGTATTTGTAGATCCCCAAGAAGAAGAGGGCCAGACTATCAAGGCTTGGCCAACGGCCATCGGGTCGTAAGACTGACGATGGATCCCCTTCGAAGAAACCGGACGACTCGAATTATGCCCTCCCAGCAGGTCTCGCAGAGGAACCTCCTGAACAGAGGTTAGAAGAGTTCAGGGAGTGGTTAAAACAAGGATTGTTGAAGAAGATACCTCAAGGGTAATGTAGATTAACTTAACATTGTCTGTTTTTAGGATGTTAATTGGAATTGCACTGATGTGTCCTTCGAATATGTATGCTTGATGTTCAGTAAACGGCCTCCACGTTACAGTGCGAAGCATGAGAAACTTGACAAACCCCATGACTTCGGGTGCATGGAGGTAGGAAGAAAAACCTGGTACTATGAATTAGCTACCTCCCCGATTTGGCTATGGGACGAAGTAAGTACATGACATTTTTTAAAATTCGGCAGTCTGCTATCAACCATTATCACAGCCATTATTATATGTTTGCTTTCTCGAATATTGTACAGTATCTTTTAACCGCCTGGTTATGTTAATGTAGCACGTTGATGTCGCCTTTTATTACTTGAGAAAGAAGATCAGGCAGTTCCCCGAATTGGAGCAACGGAGGGTGACAACGGTTGACACTTATTTTTGTTCAAAGGTTCGATCGTTGTGGCGTCTACACCAGAGTGCACCCGAGAAGTTCGATTGGGGAACCTGTGAGCCTTTACTCAAGATAATGCTTGGCGTTAATGTCCAGACTGGGGCATCATGGTTTGACGTGATGACTGTGCTAATACCGGTGCATTTGGCTGACCTTAAACATTGGGTATTAGCGAAGTTGGATCTGAAAAGCTGGACCATTGACGTGTACGACTCTCTGCAGCATGAAGGCGGTCACAATGTCAAGGTCCGAGCAGGCATGGAATGTTTATCAATATTCATTCCATTGCTGGCTGAACGATTAGATTTGTATCAATTCAAACCAAGAGAACCTGCTGGAACTAACCCATTACCAATCAACATAATGAAAGACATCCCTCAACATCCAATGGGTGAGTGCAAGAAAAACACCATTTCTCCCTTGTATACTGAAAACAAAAGTTGAAGTGAAAATTAATTATCTTTGTCATTTGTTCAACAGGGGCGACTGTGGAGTGTTTACATAAAATTTGCTGAATGCTTAATAGAAGGGAGGGACGTCAATTACTGGGTAATAGGTGGACGGATGAGGCTATTTCGGGAGTGGCTAGCATGTTACTTGTGGATGCATGCCAACCGGAAAATTGAAGGAAATTACAAAAGTGATGACGACGTCGACAAGGAATTCGCCTGAGACATATACTATTTTTTCATTTAACACATTCCCATTAATTGTATTTTTCTTAAATTTTTTGTTAATTTTATATGTCATAGTGTAATAACATATACAATTTCAAGAGTAAGGGTTAAATTAATCCATGCAAACCGCGTCTTATTATTAATAAGAGTGAAATGTATTGCCCTGTTTCACATTCATGAAAACAGAACGAGTCCAAATGGATTTCATCAAACTGACGTGGCCAAAAAAAAAAAAAAAAAAGAAAACCGGTCATAATGGTTGTGACCGGGTGGTCATAATGGAAATGACCACCGCTAAAAAATAGTTCGACAGAAAAATTCTAAAAAAAATTAAAATAAAGAAAAAAAATTATGACCGGTCATAATGGTTGTGACCGGGTGGTCATAATGGAAATGACCACCGCTAAAAAATAGTTCGACAAAAAATTTTAAAAAAATTAAAAAAAAAAAAAAAAGAAACCGGTCATAATGGTTGTGACCGGGTGGTCATAATGGAAATGACCACCGCTAAAAAATAGTTCGACAAAAGTCTCGAAAAAAAATTTTAAAAAAAAGGAAAAAAAAACTGGTCATAATGGTTGTGACCGGGTGGTCATAATGGAAATGACCACCGCTAAAAAATAGTTCGACAAAAAATTCTAAAAAAAATTAAAATAAAGAAAAAAAATTATGACCGGTCATAATGGTTGTGACCGGGTGGTCATAATGGAAATGACCACCGCTAAAAAATAGTTCGACAAAAAAATTTTAAAAAAATTAAAAAAAAAAAAAAAGAAAACCGGTCATAATGGTTGTGACCGGGTGGTCATAATGGAAATGACCACCGCTAAAAAATAGTTCGACAAAAGTCTCGAAAAAAAAATTTTAAAAAAAAGGAAAAAAAACTGGTCATAATGGTTGTGACCGGGTGGTCATAATGGAAATGACCACCGCTAAAAAATAGTGAAATAGTTCGACATAAAAAATATTAAATTTTAATAAAAAAAAGAAAACCGGTCATAATGGTTGTGACCGGGTGGTCATAATGGAAATGACCACCGCCAAAAAATAGTTCGACAAAAAAATTATAAAAAAATTAAAAAAAGAAGAAAACCGGTCATAATGATTGTGACCGGGTGGTCATAATGGAAATGACCACCGCTAAAAAATAGTGAAATAGTTCGACATAAAAAATATTTTCTTTTTAATAAAAAAAAAAACCGGTCATAATGGTTGTGACCTGGTGGTCATAATGGAAATGACCACCGCTAAAAAATAGTGAAATAGTTCGACATAAAAAATAAAAAATTT
This sequence comes from Ficus hispida, assembly GCA_025413025.1. Classification (NCBI taxonomy): domain Eukaryota; kingdom Viridiplantae; phylum Streptophyta; class Magnoliopsida; order Rosales; family Moraceae; genus Ficus; species Ficus hispida. The sequence goes on along the minus strand of CM046367.1, from coordinate 17,878,858 downwards.
TTAATAAAAAAAAAAACCGGTCATAATGGTTGTGACCGGGTGGTCATAATGGAAATGACCACCGCTAAAAATAGTGAAAATAGTTCGACTTAAAAAAGGGGTGGTCATAATGGTTGTGACCGGGTGGTCATAATGGAAATGACCACCGCTAAAAAATAGTGAAAATAGTTCGACTTAAAACAATTTTAATTATATAAAACAAAAGCGTGGTCATAATGGTTGTGACCGGGTGGTCATAATGGATATGACCATAGCTAAATAACTAATAGTTAAAAAAGTTCTTTTAAAATAAAACAAACGAAAAATTTTAATGCTTTAAAAATAAAAATTAAAAGAACTGGTCATTACGGTTATGACAAGGCGGTCATAATGGTTATGACCATTGATAAAAAATAGTAAAAAATGTAAAATTCGAAAAAAAAGCCAGGTTATGGTCATAACGGTTATGACCGGGTGGTCATAATGGTTATGACCTTTACTTAAAAAGGTCAAAAAATTCTAATTTAAAAAAAAAAGAAACTTTCGATGGAAGTTTCTCTCTGTACATGGAAGTTTATCTCTGTAAATGGAAGTTTCTCTCTGTAAATGGAAGTTTCTCTCTTTACATGGAAGTTTATCTATATTATATGAAGCTTCGGGTTTCAAAATGGGTGGTGGGGGCTAGGCGGAAATAAGTTTTCAGTTTTCTCTCTCTAGATTTCAGTTTTCTCTCTCTAAACCACTGTACATGGTGGTTTTAAAAAAAAAAACTTTTTTCGGCCATGCGAGGGAGAGAGAAAATTTCGTGGGTAGGAGATGAGGGTAATCCTGTACTTTGATATACATTAAATGCTACTGGGCCCACGGTAAGTGCTGAAATTGAATAGAACAAAAAGTGCTGCTGTTTTTAATATTATTTTTTTCAGAGGTGCTAAAAGTGAAATTAACCCTTAATAAGTTGATTAAAAATAAAATTTTTAAATTAGAATTAATTAATTTTTTAAAAATTAATTATAATTTTTATTGATTTGTTAAAAAGGATAAAAATTGAAACTAAAAAATATAATTTAGTTAGAACTTAAAATCCAAATAAATATAATTTGTATGTGGGAAAATTTTCACACACACAAAATATATATACACACATATGTAAAAATATATTAGGGCGTGTTTGATATCTCATGTTAACACTAAATCATACATTATATAATTTAATACCAAATCAATAATTAATATAATATAGATTATGATATCTAATATACAAAAACTCTCTAAATTAGACTATATTATATAATTTAGCTTAAATTATTGTAGTAAAATATATTGAAATAGTCCAAATACATTAAATTTGATACCAAAATCAAAGTTTGGGAACATGCATGGAATCAGAGTCCAGGTTAAGATCCGTGATCGAGACTAGGTTTCAAAATCAGAGTCGGTTTCAAGCCCAAGGCCAAGGTTAATGCTCGGGGTTCTAGTATTGGAATAGGAGTTAGGAGTTGGGGTCTAGGTTGGGTTCGATTTTGTTCAGGTTTGTGGATCGAGGATAGTTTTTGGTATTGAAGTCAAGATTATGTCAAGTTTCAAGCCGGGGTTAGGGCTCGGATTTCAGTATCAGGGTAGGGGTCTAGGTTAGGTTTTGAAACCTGGGGCCTGCACTGGGGTCGAGGCTCAGGTTCCAATACTGGGGTCAAGGTTGAGTTTTAGTACCTAGATTGGGTTTCGGGACGAGGGTTGGCTTCATGTTCAGACTAGCGGATCGTGGTCGGTTTCAAAATCAGGGTTGAGTTTAGGATCAGGTTTTAAGATTGAGATCATGGTTAGTATCAGGTTTCAAGATAGGGGGCTCGAGTTTCAGCATAAGGAACACAAGACTAGGTTAGGGTTTGTGTTTTGGTCCCCAAAAGGGGGGGGAGAGGGGTTTGTGAGTTCAAAACCCGATCTCGAAACTTGACCCAATTCCAAACCCAATACCAAAACATGACCACGGTCTTGAAAACCGACCCTAACCCAAGTTCCAAAACCCGCAACCCATCCCAATGTAATCTATGGTCCTTAACGTGATCCAAAATCAATTTTGAATCTTGACCATGACTTTAGCGACGAGACTATAGTCAAGCATTGTTGATATCATTATCTGAATTTTATTATTTAACAGTTCAATTTTAAATAAAATATGATGACAAATAAATAAAGTATAATACATATAATATTTTAATACGGTGCAAAACCAAACATCTTATTATATAAAAATAATATAATACAATCTATGCAATATGATGTTAGACACTACAATGCGTGCTACATTGTATTGTATTTATTTAAATTGAATTGTATTGTATTATATAACATCGTATTGTTTTATTATTATACAATACGATGCTTGGTTATACACCGTAGTAAAATATTGTATTACAATGTACATTTCTTGTTTGTCACCGTGATGAATTGTATTAAAAATTAAGCTTTAAAAAAATAAAAATTTTATATCAAGATTCTAATCTCGCTTGACTCTAGTGTCGTTGCTAAAGTCAAGGTCAAGATTTAAAATAAAAAAGCTGGGTTGCGTCAAGGAGCATGGATTAGATTGGGACTGGGGTTGGGTTTCGAAACAATAGATGGGATTAGGATTCGGAACCTAAGATTGGGAATAGGGACAATTATTCGGGTCAGGTTTCAGGTTTCGGGACCAAATTAAATAGGAGTCCAGATCTACTGTCCTCATTTAGCTATTATTTTGTTGTTCCCTACTAAAAGTTTGACACCTCATCAAAGATTTCCACATCAGCTATAACGTAAAGGGTGTTAATATAATGGAAACGATATGTTTCCTTTGGGATTTATAGTTAAATAGCCTTTTTTTTTAAAGAAGTTTTTTAATAAATGATCGAAATTTTTAAAAATTAGTTAAAAATTAATTTTTTAAATAGTCAATCAGTGATTGACCGATTAACTATAATGTAAATCACTAAGTCTACATTTAGAATTCAAGTTGAGTTTGAACTCAACTATAATTTACAGCTGGTTTTTTGTCTTTTTCTAAAAAAGTCAATAAAAATTATAATTAGTTTTTGAATAATCAACCAACTTTAACCTAAAAATTTCACTACATCTCAAACTCAATCTAAATACCAAACGCACTATAAATTTCATGGTCAATCATTGATTGACCAAATCTGAAAAATGATAAATGATCATTTTCCTAAATAAAAAAAAGTCGAATCATCTATTAGATTAGGTGATTAAAAAAGGTCACACAACCTAATTTTCCGTTTCTTTTTTGCTTTTTCTTTTTTCAGCCGTTAGCTATCATCATCTCTCTCTCTCTTCCCGAGTGTTGCCGAAATATGAGTAAACAAACGATGGCCTAAGCAACACAAAAAATAAACAATGGTGACCAGTGGGTTATCACTACCATACTTATTCATGCTTCAAATCAAACAACCAATTACGATTAAAAAAAAAAAAAAAACCATTTTGTAAACATTTGGAGGTTCAGATATTTAGATCACCCCCACCCCTTTTGTGAGAGAAAAAAAAAAATCAATTAGAACCAATATGAAAAGCGGAAATGAAAAGACGAAAATTCCTTTCAAACCTTGAAAACTTTTACTTCGTGTTGAATAGAGAAAATATTTTGTTAGTTTAACGGTTGTAACTTCACTTAAAATATACAAAGTCTCCTTAAAAATAATGATAAAAATATAAACCAGGTCTTAACATTGTGGTTCAGCTATGTTTTCCAGACCATTATAGAAGGCCTCTTGAGGGGATGCAGGGATTCCTAAGGAAAAAATAAAAAAGAAAATAGAGAGTGTGTAGTGACAGCTATTAAAATAAAAGGCATAAAGGAGCATTCATTTTATACGTTGTTAACCCTCTCATTGTTAGTAGCAGATGTGGAAATCTTTGATGAGGTGTTGAATATTTAGTTGGACAACAAATCTGAACTCGCATACTGATAGAAGATCGACTAGAAAGGTAAACCATATTTTTATTCTGTCAATCTCAAAGATTAAATCCTCCAAGAAGGTGTACAACTATAAGCTAATTAATCTTTATAATGTCGTTTACAAAATAATTACAAAGATTTTGGATAAATAGGTTTAAGGTTATCTTTCCTGATGTTATTTCTGACGCTCAAAGTGCATTTGTTTTGGGTGGAATATTGTTAGTGATAATATCATTATTACTTGTGAACTCACGTTTTCTTTGAAGAGGAAAGTGAAAGATAATTATGACTTTATGGCTCTAAAGTTGGCTATACAGTGTCCACAAAGCCTATGACAGAGTGGAGTGGCCGTTTTTGGAAGCATGTATGTTGCTGACTTAAAAATCAAACCTAAGGATTTAATTGAAGTTTTTTTTTTTTTTTTTTTCTTTTTTGCTAAAGACTTTCTATCAATCCATCAATATACGTAATATGTATTGCCTAATAAAACGGTCACCTCGATTTTCTTCTTAGGACTCTTTTCCTAAATAGCTGCTTTAATTTTTTCTTAAATGAATTTTAGCTGCTTTAATTTGAGAAGCCAATTCTTTTTTGTTTTTTTTTTTTTTGTTTTTGTTTTCTCAACTCAATCGTGAATTATTGAAAAAAAGAGCAAAGTAACATTTTTAAAGAAAGTAATAGTAAATTAAAGTAAAAAATTTTAAATATAATAATAAATAACATAATCAAATTTGTGAACACACAACTCTCTTTTCTCTTTCTAATATAAAACTAAGCACATAAATTTATTATTCAAAACTGACTGTAACTCTGATTTTTTTTTTTAAATCCAAAGAAATGTAAGAATTTATCAAAATTATACGTTATAATTTATTATCTTTTAAAAAACATATTATAAACTTAAAATATATCTGTAAAATATGTTATTTGCTACTATTTTTCTGAATTTTTTATTTGATATGGTGCACGTAACAAATGACATGAGTCTTGGGCGTATCCCTCGCAATCGCAAAAAGACGTCATCCTTTTAAGCGAACTAGTTCAAAATTTGATGCCTGCCTTATTTGCCCACAATTGCTATGCACGTGCGTATTATGAAATTCGAATGCATACAGTGAACAATGATCTTTAAATAAAGATGCATTTGAGTAGAAATATCATTTTAATAAAAATAAAAAGTATTTCAATAGGACATAGTTAAATATAAAAGATTTAAACGAAATAAAAAAAACTACAATAAAAAAATAGAAGGAAAAAAAATGAGGATATATTTGAAAAGTAATTATTTTGATAGGGGAAAATTGAAAGGAGGAAGTGTAAGATTTTAGGAAAAATCACAAAAAATAAATGGATGAAATATTTCAATGGTAACCAAACAAAATTATCATTCTATAGAAAGCTAGGTAAAAAGTATATGATTAAAAAAATCGTGTAAAACATACACTTTTATTTCTAAAAAAAAAAATTAATGAGACAGTTAAAAAGACTTTTAAGTAAATATAAATTTATACATTTAAATTTAGAAAAATAGTGATATACATTTAAATTTAGAAAAAATGGTGATATACATTTAAATTTAAAAAAGAAATAAAAATAAAAAATGGACAAACAGGAAAAAAAAAGATAAAAATTAATTAAAAGAAACTCCCCAAAAAAACGACAAATTTGAAAAAGAGCAAAAAGTTAAAAAAAAAAAAAAAAAAAAAGAACACACAACAAATTTAAAAAAAAAAAATCCAAAATGATCGTTTCAACCCAAAGGAACGTTTTGGTTGAAAAGTGGGTGTAGAATAGTGTTTTTTTTATATTTTTTTTATTTTAACACTTCTTAGATTTAGTTAGAGATGGATTAAATTTTAGGGAGAAAAAAAGTAAATAGTAGTTTTTGGAGAATAATTAATATAAATTGTAGCTTTTAAAATATTTAAAAAAAAAATATTATTAGAAAAATGATTCCATATTTATAATATTATAAATACGTTATTTACCTAAATAAGTATTCTATTTACTTGATAAATCTACTACTTATTATAAATATTTTAAAAACTTAATGTTTGCTTCAACTATTTGCTAAAATAATTTACCTAAATAACGCCCAAGTAATGTCCTCAACTCCATTTATCATTGAGTTATTTACCTTTTTATACTCTATATTTTAGTTTTAAATAAAAATATATATTTTGAAGTTGGATATTTTTATACTATTAGATTACAATTAATACACAAATTTATAGCTTTTTCCAGTTAACAATTAATTTTGATGTAAAAGTATCCAGAATACCCTTAATAAAAAAATTTTGGATTATTATTATTGCAGGTATAAATTTAACAATAACTTCATATATGACCCCACTATAAGGTTACAATTAATAAATTTTCATATAATTAGATTACAATTAATATACAAATCTATATCTTTTTCTAGTCAATAATTAATTTTGACATTAAACTATCCAAAATACCCTTAATTAAAAAAATTAGATTATTATAGTTGCAGGTATAATTTAGTAATAATTTTATATATGACTCCACCATAAGGTTTATAATTCGAGTCCCTCTATCCTCGAGTTGAAAAATAAAAAATGAGACTATTTACCTTTTCATGCCATGCATTTTCTTTTATTCAGAAACTATGCTATTCATGTTTGAAGCCTTGCATTTTATACCATCATATTACATTTAATTCATAAATCTATATTGTTTCTCGATCAACACTTGATTTTTGACATCAAAAATACTAAAAATACCCTTAAAAATACGCTTGATTATTTACATATTTGCATTTGTTATTAAGAGGTATAATTAATAAGTCCTATGTTTTTATGTGGTTGATTTTTGTTTTAGTATGTAAAACATTGTCAATAGTCGGGTTGTGAAAGTGAGGTATGCCTTGCTAACAAGCGGGCCTATTTTTTTGTTTCACAACTCGACTTCCTATGGTCCGAGAAGGGCCGAGGTCAAGGGCGGGATAGGTGCCGAGGTGGGACGAGGTGATGGTCAAAGTTAAATACGTGAATAAGGTTTTCTAATAAAAAATTATTTAGATTTATTTTTATTTAATTGAATTTTTTTAAAATTATTTTAACAATTTAAATTTAAGGGTATTTTATGAATTTTTCAGAATTAAGTATTGATAATCCAAAAAGTTATGAACATATGTTAAATGGAATCTAATCGTACAAAAATGCAAGAATTCAAAATATAGAGTATGCTTTTTAAATAAAAGCAAAAATTTAAGGTATATAAAGGTACATAAACATTTTTTATTTTTCTTTTTAAGGGTATTTGGGGATTTTTGAGGATAAAATTAAGTATTAATTAAAAAAAAAGTATAGATTCATATATTAGATATAATTTGATGATATAAATATAAATTATATTTTCTGAATAAAAGTAAAATAGTGTACGAACCACTACGAATGCAATTAATAATGAATAGTTTAATAGTTGGCTCCAATGGTGGGAAAAGCAGCCATTCCTTGTAGTAAGCATGCCCATTAATAAAGCATCAAGTTGACACTTCTACGTTCAGAAGGGGGAAAAAAAAGTTATTACTTCTACGTATTGTCCAAAAACTAAGTGATAAATATAACTCAGTAATAATCATAGCATAAGCAAATGGGAGATCCAATTAGTGACAGAAAATATTTAGTAGTAAAACAACTTGGTACTCATAATGTTGTTGTTCTTGACACAAAAACCATAAACTAAAATATTAATAATTAATTACTAGTGCAATCACTTGGCCTAAAAGACAGAACCTTTTCCTTTGGTCATAATCCACCAAGAAGTCCTATTGTGCCACATTTCCGTAGATAAGAAGATTGGGACAAACGCAAGACACACAACTTCTTTACTCACCCGAATGAATGTGTTGAAGGACTTCAACTCCACATCAGCGCCATCGAAATGGATAATCACGGTCGGAGCACCGATATCTTGCGATTTCACCTTGTAACAGAGATTCGAAATCGGAGCACCGATATCTTGCGATTTCACCTTGTAACAGAGATTCGAAATCGGATTCGGATCTTTTGCCAATGGCAAATGAATTGCGCGTCTCATTTGTAATTCCATCATGTTATATAACTCTGTGGGCAAATACGTCATTCCGTGAAAACTTTTGAAACATTATTCCTTGGCAAAGTCATGACATTAAATTTATTTTTTCCAATACTAATACCTTCAAGTGTAAGGTAATAGTAGTGTCCGTACCATTTGATGGTAAAGGAGTGGAGACCTTACCATGACCAGAAGGCAAACCTGGACCACCAAATTCCAATTTGCTTGAATGTTTACTAAGAAGACATGGCCACCAAGCATTAGAGAATTTGCCATTGATTAAAGAGCTCATTTAAGAAACAAGAGACACTTTTCTGCTAAGTCCCGCAATTTCCGACTCAATTCTGTTAGATAATATAGTTTATACTTATTTCCTGTTATTATTATGTTTTCTTTTTTTTTTAACAGTTAATGATAGATTAGTCTTGTTTTATATTTATCTATTTAAGCTATATAAATCTCTTTTATGTATTATTTTGATAATTGATTGGAATAAGAAACCCTATCTTTCTCTTTTCCTAAAATGATTTTTTCGGTTTTCTACATATTCCACTAAAGATTCCTCCGTTATGGAATCCGCAGCCAAAGATAGTCCTCGGAAACCAAAAAGGATGCCCTTGTGAGGAGAACATGGTGAAAGTCTAAAGGGCAAGTTTTGTCCCCATATGTGTAGTTGTGTCACAAGGGCGATTTTTTTAGGTCACAAAGTGCGACTTTACTCAAGTATTTAGACAGGGTTGTAAGTTGAGGAGATTTTGGGGTCAAAGAGAGGCCCTGTTTGGTTGAAGCAATGTTTGCAAGGCAGGCATTTGAGTCCATGTGAGATCACTTCCAGTGTCCATAATGGCAATGATATTCTTTGGTGGAGTACCAAGTGAAATATTTATCATCATCAAAGACTCTCCTCCGCTCGGGAATAACTCCGATCGGGCGGCGGTGTTGTAATCATCGGAATTAGAATATGGCCGGTAGCCAGCTAATTGTCTTGAAATTGCGGGCTCGGTGATGGGAGCGTTGCAAGGCATTGGCTAAGCGTTTCCAAGGGGTTAGTGATGGCGATTAGAGCGGCGATCGGGTGACGAGTCGAAGTCAATCAGTTTGGTGCTGATCATCATGACAACCCCATCATGATGTTTGATCAATGTGATCATGATTGGATTCTGAATAAGAGAGAACTGTTGGGAGTGAAACAAGGATGAAGTATACCACACTTAGAACCCCAAATACAAAGAAGCGGGAACTGTTTGCCATGATATAAACCACTAGAATATTTGGTGATGGGAAACAATTAAGGGCTAATAACTGAGTACTTTTCAATTCATCCTACCTATGAAATATGTGTATACATATATTATTATTATTATAGCGAGGACATGTTTCCTTTTTTTTTTTTTTTTAGATATTAAAGGAAAGAAAAATTATGGTAACGATTGAAAATAAGCTAATTAGAAGTAGAAGAAAAAGGTAATTTCGTTTTAATTAGTAGATCCAGCACGAATTTTGTTATAACAATATATTTGGCATTAATATATTTTTTTTCGTATTTCTGTGTGTATATCTTGCCAGAAAATAAAATTATTAATTATAGTTTTTTTCTTGAATCAGTTTCGAGATTTTTTTATTTCCTCTTTGTAATTAGAGAATATTGATCAACTGATAATTTTGACTTCTAAACTTGCAGATCTCCAACATTTATTTTGTATAAGGGTGAATGAAGTACTCTCTCTCTCTCTCTCTCTCTCTCTCTCTCTCTCTCTCTCTCTCTCTCTCTCTCTCTCTCTCTCTCTCTCTCTCTCTCCTCTCTCTCTCTCTCTCTCTCTCTCTCTCTCTCTCTCTCTCTCTCTCTCTCTCTCTCTCTCTCTCTCCTCTCTCTCTCTCTCTCTCTCTCTCTCTCTCTCTCTCTCTCTCTCTCTCTCTCTCTCTCTCTCTCTCTCTCTCTCTCTCTCTCTCTCTCTCTCTCTCTCTCTCTCTCAGGAAGGAAGATTTCTTTGTTTGGAAAGATTAATTTCGTTAAACTGTCAAATCGCGTAAAAAATAAACTTAGGTAAAACATTAAAGCCATAAAAATGAGAAGAAGCACTGTTGACCTAATCTGCTCCAATTATAAAAACCCTGTTTCTGAGAGTAGTCCGGTCATGTGGACGTGCATATTGTCACCATCTTGAGCGTAATTCCGTCGACCCGCTTCTGTCCGACCAGAGAAGTCTCCCATGGGAAACACCCTAACCGACCAAGGCTTACACCTCAACGAGGGTCATCGTGTACCCGGGGTAGTCGTAGCTCGGGGATGATGCGAGCGCTCCAGATGGCTGCCCACCACCTTACGTCTGATGTGATGCTTGTCATAACATCCCATCCACTACCAAACATCTGATGTGAGGCTTGTCACTGTATACATCAGCAATCCACTTCCTTCACCAAATACCACACAGGTCACATCATCAACTTCCGTCACCAACCTCGTCTGAGGCCATGCCTAGTACAGTCGGTAGTAACCTACCCCAGAGTGTCAGTACTGGACCGGGGATACGTGGCACCAGTCTATTAGACCTGTAGCATCTGCAAGCCTAAGGCCTACTTGCCCTCCGAGAACACTAGAGAGCCGACCCGACCGGGTCGTCCCGAACACCCCAACCCGAGGGAGGTGCCTATAAATAGAGGATCAACCCCCAAATTCAGGGATTGATATTTTTGATCTTGCTAAAACTCTATCTCTCCCTTTGCTCATCAGCTTCTCAACTGACTTAAGCATCGGAGTGTCATTGGCAAACACCCCACTGGTGTCCCCATCATCTCCGAAGTGCTTCCTTTTATAGGTGACCAGCGATAGAGCGACCGAGCAAGCTTAGATCCGAGCATTCACATTGGGTGTTGAGTCAAAAGTTTTTTGGCATCAACAAGCACCAAGTACAAAATTGATTAATATAGGTGGAAACCTGATTTAAAAAAAAAAAAAAAACCTTCTAAAATTAGTAATACCGGTCTCAGCAGCTTGAAGGGACTTCAACAAGGTAACAGCTCGAACTACGTTGACAACATCAGCTTGAGCAACTGACACAACCACACCACAAACTGAAGCAAATTCTTAATGAACATAGCAAAGATTCTTAAGATACTTCGATTTTTTTTTAATAGAAATTATTGATATTCTCTTTAGTGCTCAATTTTAATTTTGTTAATTTGGAGTGAGAATTTGAGCTCTAAATCCTAGAGTGGAATAAAGTGTTATCATCCTAGAGTGGAATAAAGTGTTATCGCATCTAGAGTTATTTATTTATTTATTTATAATGAATAGCATGAGGCTCATATTATTAATAAAAAGAAATAAATCTAAGCATTTCAAACAATCAAATAAATCCCTTGAATAGCAAATCAATGTACGCTTTTCTCTACATGAAAATCCCACCCTAGTGGGTGATAAGACCACCATAGCCAAGATTAGCAAGTTTGTCTCCCAGACTTCAAATTTCATTTTTTGTTCTCTGAACTTTGATGCTATTTTAACTTTGCTTTTTGAACTTCAAAAACTGGTAGAAATACTCATGAACTATGAAATGTTATCATACTTGCTCTTTCGATTAGTTAAAAGGATGGAATTGACCCTGAACTTTAATATTCTTATAACTTTGCCTCCTGAAACTTTGAAAACTAGTTTTTATATCCCTAACTTTAAGTAATTAGCAAAAACGTCACTCAAAGTTTAAACCGTTAGCAAAAATATCCATTGTTTCATACTTTGACATTGTTATAATAAAAAGTTAGTTTAAATTTGACTTTCCCAATATTGATTCAAGATTGTCGATGTTTAAAATCCAGATAGTGAATGAAGATCATAGTCAAATCATAAAGAATTTTTTTAAAAATTAGAGTAAGGATTTGAACTCTCCTAACTTTTTTTTTTTTTTTTTCAAATAAATTGTGAGAAAAAACAAATCAGTAACTAGGTGCACAAAATATCATAACTAGGTTGGCACCACTTTAGAATCCTCTTCGTCGAACTCTACTAACCTTAATATTTGATATTTTATATACATAAATATATACATACATATGAATTTATGGTACCATTTAACAAATTGTAGAGGGCAACGGTTACATTAATTCTTATACAGCAAGCGTCAGTACTATTTCAATAAACATACAAGGACAACAAAATGACCAAAGAAAACCTTTATTTTAGAGGCAATATTACGTTATAGCCCAAAAAAAAAAAAAAAAATAGTAATAATAATAATAATAATAATAATAATAATAAGCATGTATAATTGCAGTACTAAACAAATTAAAACGATATTTGCTCTACATTTTAGAGCAATCTGTAGGCTTAAAGGACACAGTATTCTTCTGATTATCATAGCCCACCAAGAAATTCATCTGTGACAAATTTCCATAGATCGAAGTATTTCCGGTGTCGTCACCATAAAAAGCAAAGCAGACAACATCCTGGGAAACCCTAACAAAGGTGTTCAATGCGCTAAGCTTCACATCAGCACCGCGAAAATGCACCGTGATAGTCGGGGCATTAAAATCACCTTCAGATTCAGGACTCTTGTAACACAAACTCAAGTATCCACTTGGATCGCTGACACGTTGCGCATCTATCTCCTTCACCAATGCAGATTCCAGATCGGAGTAAAGGTCCGACGGAATTATCGTCAACGTAGTGCCTGAGTCGATTATAGTTTCTCCCTCGTCCGTCTTGTTAAACCTAGTGTTTCCAACGCTTATTCCTTCCATTGTCAGGTAGTAGAAATTAAATGGGAAAAAATCTGAAATCAAAGCAGAAGAATGTTAAAAATATACAATTGACCAATTAATTGGCATTCAATTGAAAATCCGGTGTTTTTTTTTTATTTATTTGTTTTAATAAATGAGAGCAATAGATCCATAACATTCAAGAATGAATAAATAAATAAATAATTTGACACATATTTTGTAAAAGGTAATTAAATCAATACCTGAGAGAAGGATATATTTAACCGTCATTAAGATATATATACCCAAAAAAATAATTACTCTTAACAAATATTTGAAAATAAAACCCATCATTCATATACATAGCAATAAATCCACAATACCTTTAGCACGTATGATTAAAAGGAAAAATCCCTCTAAAAATTAATTACTAAGATATTGTATTTACACACAAAAAGAAAAAAAAAGTGACAACTCAAAATTTATACAAAAAATTTAGATTAAAGGTAATGTTTACTCTTTATATAACACTCTGATCTCTCATTAAAAATGAAGTAGTTTTAAGGTCCGTTTGACAAAAACACAGCATTATTCGTGACAATGCTTACAAAGTGACCTAGTTTAGAAGAAAAAGTAATTATCAATATAAAATTTACCTGTGACCAAAGGAGTAGACACCGACCCCGGACCCGAAACCATAGCTTTGCTACCAAAGTTCATCTTGCTTGAGCCCTGAGTGAAAAAGGGAACCAAACAGTAAGAAAACTTGCCGCCAATGGAAGAATTTAGCTGAGAAACAAGTGACTCTTGCCCTCTTCCAAGCCCCATAATTCCTGAACCCCTTTTATCAAAAGGACCTCCATTATCCTTCCCACAGCCCAATATAAACCCCGGAAACGACTCAGGACCACCGTCAGCGGAAGCTAGGGTTAGAGTGTCCGTGGCAAGGTATCCTTTGGTATAGGATCGGTCTCCGTAATTGACCGTGTAGGGACAAAGACTCGGCTTTTTGGGGCAAAAGCCTCTCGTTATGTCCATGCACGTACTTGACAGACATGGGAGGTTCTTGTACGATTTGGAGGAAGATGGGTCGAATAGAGGGGCCGTTTGGTTGTAGCATTTGGTGCATGGCTTGCATTGCGTCCACGTGAGGTCGCTCCCGGTGTCGGCGATGACGAGGAGGCGAAACGGAGGCGTCCCGATGGAGATGTCCATGAGGTACTCTCCATTGTGTGGCAACACGGTGGATTGGGGTTGGTTTGGGGATGCCATCAAAGATTTTGCTGTGGAGATGGTCAAAAGGTTTTTGCGATTGATGGAGCGGAGAAAAGCGTTGGTCAAGCGCTGCGAAGGCGTCTCTGATGGGTCGAAGAAGGGCGATTTCGGGGAGTCCCGACGGATGAGTTCAACACTGAAACCGTTGATATTGTGATAACCATGGCTTAGAGCTGATGAGAAGGTAAATAGACAGATGAAGAAGGAGAAAAGAGAGTGATGAATATTGTTGGTGATTAGTGCCATGGTCTCAAGGGTGTGATTTGAATTTGAGTAAGACTACTAGTTGGCTAAATATATATGTGTATATATGTGTGTGTGTGTGTGTGTGTGTGTAAATGCATGTGAAACTAATGATATTTTGATCGAATTTCGGGGTAATCAAATTGAGACTAGTGAGAAGATTTGCATATTTAATTTGCATGAATGTTGCTTGATTGATTGCCAAAATCCTTGACTTTTGTCTCTAGTAAATAATTTGGTAATTTTGATTTTAGTTAGGATTCTGGCAGCGCATAAATGGGCATAAATGTGTAATTTGGATTTTGGACAATCGTGTTTGTTATACGTTGACGTTAAGCCAAAAATAATGAGTTACCGAATCAGCTATGTAGCTTAATACATGATTTTGGTAGGTGCATGTCCAGCTGAATTTACTTCGAAATTATTCTTTCAAAGGTATATAATGCTGTAAATGCATATATATGAGGAAATATTAAGCAGTATCAAACTCACGGATGAACGTATACACAACATATACTATACACACACACACACACGTGTGTGTGTGTGTGCACGAGAGTTCAGAAAATGACTAAACTAATTTAGAAAATGTTTAAGCAATTACAACATGGATCTGAAACATTAGAAATCAACGTGTAATTAAAAGTCGTCCTTCTTATTTTCAAAAGAAAAGAAAAAAAAAAGTGCTAGCAATTATTAGTTATCCCCCCCCCCCCCCCCCCCCCAACGTACGTAATATTAAATGTTGTATAAATGTCACTTAATTCAAATAGACAACTAATTTGTTGAACTTTAAACTGTTCGATTTTGAATTATAAGCTTCTTTTCTTTCTTTCTTTCTTTTTTTTTTTTAGGACTCTGAGCTAAGAAATTTGCAAAAATATAGAATATAAAATTAATTATTCGAACTAAGACCGTGCTTTCAGACATTCTAAGACGCACCAATAGAGAGAGGATCGTAGCACACACCTAATAAGTAGGGTAACTGATGGCATGACAAAATCAAATCTCTGACCAGCCCGTATGATTACTTTATCAAGAAATAAATTATAACCGTAATTCAGATTAAGGAAAACTCCTATAATTTATATCTATATAAATATATCATGTATGTATGTATGTATGTAAATATATATATTTTTACATCCTTATGTTACTAGTGAAGGCAACAATCACGCGGATCTCGTGTCTATCCGGCACGAGACTATGCCTTGCGACTGCGAAACTGGCCCGGTCAGTCCACATCAAGTGAACGAAAGCACGAACTAGCTCTAGTTAATTGGAAACAAGTGTTGGCACGTTATCGGTGAATTAGCGAAATAGATCACCCCTCTAATGACCCGATCAAGAGCGTTAGCGTCTAGCTGGCTGTCGAGACCGATTGCGAAAAGTCACCTACTAGATGACTCCGGCGGCCAATCTGACATTTCTCCACTACGTGACCGTGGGTTAGCCATTGAGTGACCACTAGTCACCCAATCACTGGGAGTAATCTCAAGAATATTATTACCTACATTAGGAATAATTTGGAGAAAAACAAAACAGTAGAAGATAGGATAGAACGTAAAGAAAGAAGATATATCTTGTATAAATCAACACATAGACCCAAATGGAGTATTCATCCGAACTTCCCTTCATGTGTTTGTTTTTGGTACTAGCAACTAAAAAAATACTAATAGCCACACTTTTCCAAATAAAACTAAAATATTTGATTCGACGCACAAAAATACCAAAGAAACCTCGGGATAAAAGACATGGCCGGACTCTTCCATAACTGAGCAAACGGCGGACTTGAGATGGCAACAACCGGAGTGCCAGATCCGTCTTTTAATAGCCATCTCCTTCCCGAGCAATGTTAGAACTCTATAATCACTCATAGTCACCTGTGTCAAGTGTCACACACCATTTTCACGTAAAAAGCTAGACCATTCAGAGAAAATATAAATACATAAATAAAAAAAAGGCGATCGACCTGCTTTTGAGCCACAAAGAATTGATTCATCGAAGAAACTAGCAATACAAGTTTCTGAAATCAAGTATTGTTCCAGGCTTCCAGGACTGATGAATATATGGAAAAACAGCCTCATCTTAAATTTACTTCCTCATCACGAGCAATGGAAGCTGAGAGAATTCCAAGTTCACTATTTAAGAATGTCAAGGCAGACTCGCAATCAGATACTATTCTTGTGACGGAAGAGGGCTCGCCGGCAATTGTTTCCGATGAACCAACAGCATGTGAATCTCTCAGGTTCCTGATCAAGTTTCCAAGGAACTGCAAGCATCATACCGAAGTGCTCACTGATTGAACAAAATACTGGCAAGCGAACAAAATATAGTGGTACAAGGAAACGAGGTTGTAACAGAATTAAGCATAGTGCAGTCAAGATCCAATTCCGGGAAAATAACAGAAGTGAAAAGGAAAAGGCCAAATAATAGATTGAATCCCTAGACACCAGAATCAACAGCGTCCACGACATGCAGCCATCAAAATGCTGCAAACAATTTTCGTATATTTTCTTTCTGAACAAAAGTGCCTTTGCTGCAAAATTGATTACCCTAACCGTGAATTTTCATCAACATTTCCCTAAGAAAATGAAAATTAATGAAAAAACACAAAACGATAAACAAAAAGAACATGCACAACGTAAATAGCAATGACGTACCTTTAAACATGCACTATGTAAATAGCAATGAAGTACCTTCAAGAGTAACTTGTACGCCTCCAATAAACAATTGGCAGCGGGTCCAAACCCATGAAGCTGGGGACGAATTTCCTACGAAAGGCATGATTTCAAATGCATATATTTAGCATTCAAATAGAGGATATGATAAAGTTGATGCAGAAAACCTCTTTCAAGAGAAAACAAACCAACATCAAATGGTATTATTAGCAACCCTTGAACATGTGAAACAACACCTTACATAAGAAAGGATTAATATCAACATATATACCTTCGTGTAAATTGTATTGAACGATCCTTAATTGATCGTAACTGGGCTTCCAACTCTGTACACTCCTCATCTGGGTTGTAAGCATGCTAAATCCGAAAGGCAACAGAGGGGGAAAAAAAAATACATATCATAAGAAATTAGAAAGCAATCCACTACAAAGAACTGAGAGAAGTTCAGATCTAAACTGGATGTACAGAGGGGAACCAAGACACGCAATCAAGGACCAAAAATCGTCTCGTCATAAGAAATTCATAATGCATCTTTCTGATGTAAAGAAATGGTATTGCAAGGTGTTCATGGATCTTATGAAATTTAAGAGTCGCCGAGAACATATATAGTACCGATTTTTGCTCTTTTCTTTAGCTCTTTGGAAGAATTAGGGGGATGTGATGGTGGTTTTTGGAGGCCAGGAGAATCAGAGAACTGGAGCATTAAAATTATAAAGTCATGATAGTAGAGGGAACATGAAAAATTGTAAATTGAGGACAAAACTTCTTTCAGAATTGAGCACATGCAACCGAAGATGGACAGTTTAATTTCCAGTACAGGGAACAGTTAAACATGAGTACTTATAGTCTGAGGGATCTCCTCAGTTTATTAAACCACTGCAAGAATGATTTCTCTTCTCTTTTCTCTGGTTTAGCAATAATGATTAGATGGAAGCGAAAGAAAAATTATGAGATGACAGATGAAATCCTTGAATATATATCTTCATACTGACACACAGAGCTATGTAGTTAATAAAATAGAATTAAATAAATCGCTAGGCCAGACTACTTTTCAGAAATGTCTCTTTCCGGTCAAAAAATACTTGGAATGATAAACACACTAAATCTTTGTAAAATAAAGAAGTTTACAATGAGGATCAAAGAGACACATTTGATGCCAAATCATCGACTTTGTGTTGAAGAATTAAGAGTATCTTTCATTGTTCTGCAAGCTTGGTCTCTAGCTTGGACACATCATTCCTACAAATGAACTTTGATGAAAGGAAAGGAATGTTACCATATCTGCTTAAATAAAGTTGTTAATTCTACATCAGCTAAAAGGAGAGAAGAAAAGAAGCTCAGAAATACAGAGTTTGCAAGAGTCTAGTAAGTTGAGTGATACACTAAACTGCCTTAATTAGTAGTTTGAAATACTCTTCCGAGAGCATATTTCCCATGGGCAATGGCATATAATTTTGAATGAAAACCAAACAAATTCCACTGCTCATCAACGCAAGACATCATCACCAGAGTTTCTCTCCCTCAACAATTCGCAAGTGTAGATCTAGCCCAGTTATTTTATTACTTAAAATTATATATTTTATGGGTACTAGTGTTGCTTAATAAATAGATCTGCTTTCCTTGAATCCCATCAATTTGCTGGATCTTGTTTCTTGCAACCATTGCTACTCAGACTGAACTCTTATCTATTAAGACCCATTGTTGTTGGTGGTGACGTGAGGAGGCTACCCAGAGCTTTTTTTTGTTTGGAGTTCGATTGATTTCCGTACTCCCTCTCTTTTGTTTTGTTTTTTTTTTTGTTTTTTTTTTTGTTTTTGTTCTATCCGACACAAAATAATATTAAAATTAGGAAAAATGAAAAAAAAAAAAAAAAGTGTTATCAGTTTCAGTCAATAATATTTCTTTCATGTTTAAAACGCCTAAAACGTAAAGATGAAAACGAAGATGAAGATGACGAAAAATTGTTTTTGTTCTTTTTTTTTTTTTTTTTTTTGGACCATGTTATTTTTGGGTTTTGTTAACAATCATCATAAAAAGTTGATAACTCTTGCAAAATTTCTTGTTTAAACTTTGTTACTCAAACGATTTTGCGGAGCTTTAATGGTGGGCTTTGAGGAACAATTTGTGTGTTTGGTGGGTTTGACGGAACCAGCTATGAAAAGAAATAATAAATAAATAAATAAGTACAAATATAAAATAAAATAAAAAATTGTGTGCATAACTACAGATAATATCTGATGCATCTTATTTTATTACCGTTGGCATCATCCTATTGGATGGAGCATTATGGGTAGTGTCTCGTAACGGGGCTTTATCATAGTTGTTCCCCTTATTTTAAGAATAAGACATGTTTTGATATACAAAAAAATTTTCCTTTTTGAAAAGAGAAAGAGTTTGGATAGTTATAAAATGATAGAAAATAGTGTTGGAAATAATTCATTACGAGAAGAATTTAAAAATATTATAAAAGGATATGTTATAAAATATGTTTGAGTTTGAGACGTTCATCCTTCTTCAAAATAAGAAGAATGATAAAAAAAAAAAAATTACAAAAACACTTTTACAATTTTTCAATCATTTGGAAAATGAGCATATGAAATAAACAAGGGTTAAAGCTTTGGACTTAAAAAATACAAAAGCTTGAAAATGTGTTAAAGAGAAAAAATAGTGATATATAAATGTGCATTTGGTTGTGAATGAATTATTTGATTGGAGGGACAGAGGTGGAGGGAGAATCCCTTTCCATGGTTTGGTTGGAGGGTAAAGTGGAGGGAAAGAGTTTCCCTTCAGACCCACCATTTTACATCCTTTCATTAGAAGAAGGATGTAAGCTCTCTCATCTTTTTGAGTCTGAAAATATTATTCTACTCTCATTTTAATTATTAAAATCATTTATAAAAGGACAATTTAATAATTTGATATACAACTATTATCTATTATTTTAACTTCCCTCTCTTTTACCAAACAACACAAAACATTCACACAATCATCTTCATCCTTCATACGTTCCATCTTTTTAACTCTCTCAATCCCTCCTACTAAATATAGTCTAAAGGATATATCATCAATTTGATAGCCCAAATAAAAAATAAAAAAAATCATTCGTTTACATATTGTAATCATAATCCATGTCAATTTGAATCATAGGTTTGATTTGAGTTTACATTCAAACTGAAGTTATGAATTCAAATGTGTTTTCAGACTATAGAAAAATGATTGTGATTTTAATTTTTAAAATAAAAATTTGAATTTAAATTGAATTCAAAAGTTGATCCGAGCAAAGTGCTAAAATTAGGTTCTTCAACTAATTATTTTAGGAGAAAGTACTTAAATGATACAAATAAAAAAACCATTACACAAACATGATACAAAATTTTGATACTAGACTAAATGACACAAAAAAAAACTAAATTTTTATCATGTTGATTAAGAATGAGGAATTTATATCACGTCGGTCAATTGATTAAAAAAAATTATCTAAATAATCACATTTTTTTTCATTTATTGATCAATATGACACAAAAATTTTCATTTTTGACCAACATACATAAATTTGAGATAATTTTAATTTAATTTTATATTATATTAATATAATATTAATTTTTTATATGATATTAGTACAGTAATTTCTAAATTTTCGTTCTTCAGCTACTTTTTCCTTAAAAAAAAAAAAGAGAGTGCTATTTAAGTAATTCTCATCCTCTAATTCCATAAAATGGATTCCATTGTTTAATGGGCCTGTTTTGGGCTTTTGATGTGAACAAGCCCAACAATGATTATGGGACCAACGCGCTCTATATCCAAATAAACTTGCTCTCTCTTTTTTTTTTTTTCAATTATTAATTTAAGGGGAAAAAAAAAAGAAAGAAAAAAAACGTTATAAAACCAGTGAAACCTTGGCCCCCCCTATCTACCAACAAAATCTTTCCTCCTTGTACTTGCGTATTCTCTCTCCCTCTGTCAGCCTCCCGTGCCTCTCTCTCTCTCTCTCTCTCTCTCTCTCTCTCTGAATCACAAAAAAAATGCTTACATTGAATCTCACTAGCCCTTTCTCCACTGCCACTCCCTCCAAATCTCACCCTATAAACCCCTATTCCTTTCCCAGAATCCACCCCAAAACCACCCCTCACCCTTTCCCTTTCCCACTCTCAAAACCACCTCCCAAAATCTCCTTCTCCATCTCCAACTCCAATGGCCTTTCTCATCTCCCCATTTTCCCAACCCAACTTTCTCGCCTCAATCTCTCCTCCAAAATCCCATCAGCGTCTCCTCCTTCCCACCGCCCCCCCGCCGCCGCCGCCGCCGCCTCTTCCGACTCAAACGCAGAGGGAGACTCAAACGACGTCGTTTCTGATCCGAAGCCCAGCAGTGGCAACAACAAGACCCTCCAACTCGCCGTCGTTTTCGGGCTCTGGTACTTCCAGAACATCGTCTTCAACATCTACAACAAGAAGGCTCTCAACGTCTTCCCTTTCCCATGGCTTCTCGCCTCCTTCCAGCTCTTCGTGGGGTCCATCTGGATGCTCCTCCTCTGGTCCTTGAATCTTCAACCCCGCCCCAAAATTTCAAAACCTTTCATTCTTGCCCTCCTCGGCCCGGCTCTTTTCCACACCGTCGGCCACATCTCCGCCTGCGTTTCCTTCTCCAAAGTCGCCGTCTCCTTCACTCACGTCATCAAATCCTCTGAGCCCGTCTTCTCCGTCGTCTTCTCCTCCTTTCTCGGCGACAAATACCCTCTCACCGTCTGGCTCTCGATTCTTCCCATTGTCCTAGGTTGTTCTTTGGCGGCTGTCACCGAAGTCTCCTTCAACCTGCAAGGCTTGTGGGGTGCTTTGATCAGCAATGTCGGGTTTGTTCTTCGCAACATTTACTCCAAGAAAAGCCTCCAGAGCTTCAAGGAAGTAAATGGGTTAAATTTATACGGTTGGATTAGTATAATTTCTCTTCTTTATCTGTTCCCCGTGGCGGTTTTTGTTGAAGGGTCTCAGTGGATTCAAGGATATCACAAGGCTATACAGAGTGTTGGGAAAGCCTCCACTTTTTACATCTGGGTTTTGTTGTCTGGCGTGTTTTATCATCTCTACAACCAATCTTCTTACCAAGCGCTTGATGAGATTAGTCCCTTGACGTTTTCGGTTGGGAACACTATGAAGAGAGTTGTGGTCATTGTGTCTACGGTTTTGGTGTTCAGAAACCCGGTTAGGCCACTCAATGCGCTCGGATCTGCCATCGCCATTTTCGGGACTTTCTTGTATTCGCAGGCTAATTCGGCTTCGAAGAAGAAGATCAAGGAGGGAGGTGAAATTGAAAAGGAAAAGAATAACTAGCAATGGGGTTTGTTTCTGCTTCATTTGTTGTTTTTTTCTTTTTTCTTTTTTCTTTATTTTAGTTTTGTTGTTGCATAGGTTTAAACTTTTGTCAGGGTCGCTGATTTCATTTCTTGATTTCTTCCAATCTGTTTTGATCATAAAGGTTTGCGCCTTTTGCTTCCTCTTATTATTAAATTTTTTTTTTTTTTTTTTATAGTTAGTTAGTACTGAATTTACTAATAAACTTTCTTTGTTTCTATTGAAATCAATTACTTTTCACAAGCTGTATTTGTTTGAGGACCATTATTAGCTCTTAAGGAAGGACAAAAAGTGCATTTTAGGTCCTAAATTTCGTCCTGCCAAAGTCTCTACAATGGTAGTGCTATCTGGTATGCAAAATCATTTCTTTAGTCCTTTACATAGCATTTTTGTTTCAATAAGATGAGTAATTATCGAAGTTGTTCGTATCTAAATGTTCGTCACCACTCGTAGTTGATAAGTTGTTTGGGCCGCGCCCAAATGTTCGTTAGGAGCACGTAATTAGTGAACCAGGGTTCGTCGTTCATCGTTGGTCCAATGGTCATGGTGACCTATGCATAACATAATGGGGAGATGAAATCTGATCCCAACAATGGTACATAAATGTAACTCGTCGTGCACTAAATGATATTGGGCTTGTCTCTCTCTCTCTCTTCTCATTGTATTTTTATTTACTGATTATGTTGGTTCCTTCTTGGTCATCATTGTTGCAAATGTTGATTAAAATATTGTATTCTTAAGACCAACCTCTGATCATAAGAGAAGAAAATGCATATAGCTTCATAAAAAATAACTTTACACTGCCCGACCCATATGGTCGAGCAGTGTAAAAATCAGAGAAATGTCCATTTGCTAATTTCGCTTTGTGTGAGATTGTCATTTTGGCAAACTACTAAATGGAGATGTCTTGAAATTGTGAATACATATTTTCAGCAACTGAATGGTTATGATCAATGAGAGTGTAACCTTATTACACACACGTAACTATACTTTGGTAGTTTACCTGTGCCTGCATTTTTAGCATTTTGTAATGGAACCAACACACGACAACCTTTTCTTCTTTTCCCACTTTTCCCTCAAAAACACCATATGCTGCACAACTGCATGTGTGTTAAGGTAGTGAATTTCTGTCAAACAACTCTGACTCAGTTTGGGACTATTGTTAACCATAAGCAGAAGTTAAACTCGATTCTTAGTAGTTCTACTTCTTGAAGGGAAATGGAAAAGATATGTGTTTCAGTTCTTTCATAAATTAGTTTTTTGGCGTAAGAAGAAAGAATTGATCCGTACATCTTGACTTGGTTCTGATTTGGTTCTGGTTTTTATGATGAAATTTTGTTAGTTTTCTAGATTTTCTTCTTTTAATGTGATTTTGATTAAATCTAATATTAGGCACCTTTATGTATAAAACTCTAAAAACAAAGTGATTGAACTGAAAAAAAAAAAAGAAGGGAAAATGTCTAAAACACCACATGTGTTTAGTCTAAATACCATTTTTATTCCTTTCGTCATTTAATGTCCAAAACTACTTCATTTTTTGTAAAATTAGTCACAGATTTCCCTAGATGTAATTAAAAATTTTTAAAGTATCAAGCCCACCTTTACCAATCTATCTTAAATGTTATTTCAAGTATAAATTTACCTTTTTTTTTTTTTTTTTAACTTCATTCAAATGCTTCAATCTTTTGAGGATTTTTAAAGAATTAAGATTGAATTTAATTAATTGTTTAGTTTAATAATGTTATATATTGTATTTACTATAGGTTCGAGAGGGTAAATTTAACTGCTATAGGTCTTTGTGACTGTTTTTACAAATATGAAGGGTGCCATAGGCATGTCTATATTAAAATGAAGAAAAATTAATACTTAAGCTAAATACATGGGGTGTTTTGGGTTTTTTTCAAAAGGAGAAAAAGCAAAATAACGTTTTTGAAGGGAGTAATATAAATTATAGTATAAAATTTCAAACAAAAACAAAATTTATTATTACAAAATACCAAAAAAATCCTCATCCTTCATCTTCTCTCTCTCAATCATCCTCTCTCTTTTTATTTGAACACAACAGTATGTACATAAATTTGTTATTGAAAATTAACCATAAATATGTTATTTTGCAGGAAATCCAAGGATTTATTTGAAAAACTGAGAATTTTCCTTATTAAAATATTTGTTATAATTTATCATCATTTAAAAAACATATTATAAACTTCAAAAGTATATATAAAATATATTATTTATTACAATTTTCTTCTTTAAAAAAAAAATGAACGTATAACGTCTCTCTTTCCTTCTCCTTAGTAAACACATGATTTGTAGAGCTTTAACAGAGCCTAATTAAACAATTTGTGAGCTTTAACTTTTAACATTTTTCCTCTAAAATGGAAAAACAAAGCATTTTAATATCGAGTCTAGAGGGGTTAAGATGTGAAGTTAACAAACTGTTGCTGGATTCATAAAGAGATCCTTAACGAAGAAATGTTGGATGCCAAAAATCCTTAAAATTTTTTTAAAAAATTTGATACATTAAGTACAAATCATTCTCATTTTCAAGGGTTTCTAAAATTAATAAAGAAGACATTTTGCACTTACTATGACTATTTTCATAAAATGTTATGTTATTAAGTTCAATTTCGAAAGCCATCCTCAATTCTAATTTGAAGGACCAAAAGTGACGGAACATAAAAATTCAAGAAGCAATATGTCAAAATTAGAAGTTTAATACATGATTAGATGTTTATAGTTAGATAATGTTTGGTTCATTAATTGGAGTCGAAGAAACTCAACTCAGTTTTGTCAACTCAGTTTTTGTCATCTTCTGAAAGTGAGCTTAGTTTCAATTATAATTTAAAAACTCAAACCTTTAAAGTCCATAACTTAATTTGCACATACAAATCAAATGAGATTATTTTTTTTCAAATTATATAGAATTTTAAGACGAAAAAAATAAGATCAGTATTAATATTTTTTTTCAAAAAAATTTCAAGTTTTTACACACCAACTACAGTACTAAACACACAAATGAACTCTAACTCAAGCCCAAATCAAAATTTTCAGCCGAAGTGGACTCCCTAAATGCATGCATGCTAATTACCCACCTTTTTTCTTTTCTTTTCTCTTTTTTTTTTTTTTGGGGTAATTTGCTAATCACCCACAGATTTATATGAAAAGGGATACCGTCATTTGATCCCCAGGTTATGTGATTTGTTTATCAATTTTCAGAAAAAGAACTTTACTAAGAGGATTAATTGCCTTAATTTTGCAAAGCTTGGGGTAGTATAATGGGTAAAACCGATATTCTATAACCAAAATATAATTGGATGACAATTTAAAGGTGGGAGAGACTGTGGTAAAGTCTCTCCCAAATAGCTATACCGGTAAAGCATTTTTTTTAAACGTTAGATTTAATCGAACGGTTTGACATATCAGGGGTGTACTATACTTATCATACACCTTATCTCATATAAACTCTTTCACCCCAAGTCTTCTCTATCACCGACGACCTTCCCACCGTCGACTACCCCGATGCCGGCGACTCACCCCCGGCCACCCCCCACCCAGCCCCCTGCCCTCCCTTGCCTGGACCTGGCACCCCCCAGGCTCACTGGCCCCCCTACTGACACACCCCCCTAGCCCCCCACCCCCTTGCTGGCCCCTCATCTCTCTTCTCTTCTCTCTCTCTCCCCCCCTCTTTTCTCCTCTTTCACTCTTCCCCCAGACCCCCACCCCGAAGCCCCCCCCCTCCGACGGGACCCCCACCCTCTTTCTCTCTCTTCTCCTCTCTCCAGGCTCCCGGCCCCCCACCCCACCCCCCCCCCACCCCCACCATCGACGGGGACCCCCATCCTCCCCTCTCTCTTCTCGCATCGGGGATGTGGGTGGGGAGGCCGTAGGCCTGGAAGAGAGAGAAAGGGGAAGAGAGAGAGAGAGAGAGGAAGAGAGAGAAAGGGGAAGAGAGGGGAAGAGAAAGAGGAGAGGAGAGAGAGGGGAAGAGAGATAGGGGGTGGGGGGTCCCGTCGAGGAGGGGGTGCAGGGGGTGGGGGGTTTGGGGGAAGAAAGAGGGTAAGCCAACCGGGGGTGTGCCTGCGGGGGGGCCGGGGGTGTATGCCAGCTGTGGGGGGTCGGTGGGCCTGGAGGGTGCCGGATCCAGGCGAGGGAAGGCAGGGGTCTAGGTGGGGGGTGGCCGAGGGTGAGTTACTAACGTCAAGGTGGTTGCTGGAGTGGGTTGCCAACGACCGAGAAGACTTGGGGTGAGAAAGATTATATGAGGTAAGATATATAATAAGTATGGTATACCAACAACATTTCAACCGTTCGATTAAATCTGAATGGTTTAAAAAGAGACTCTACCGATAGTTACTCTGGGAGATACTCTACCACAGTCTCTCCCTTTAAAGGTTATCTATGAAAATAAAGTTAATCTATATGTAGACTGTAGAGTGTTTAAGAAAGTATATAAATCATTGTTTCCCTTAATACAATGGACAAAAATTGGTTTTGTTAGTTCATATGCACAAAAGACACAGTTAATGACTAAGCTCTCACTTAATTAGTTGTTAAAACATCCCTTTCCAATAACTATAAGACATTTTCATTCGCCCATTCATTCCATTGAATGTGCTCGTTTCTTTTACAGGTTGTATTACTGAGGGGTTTATTTATTTATTTATTTATTTATTTTAAAAATTAGATCGGTGATATTGCTATATGATATTTGTAATATTGTTAGGATACGATTAGCTCCGCTAATTCTTTTGAAAAAGTTTATTAATATCACGACCAAAACTCCCCAAAAAAAAAATCATAAATTAATTTAAAAAAAATAAAATCATAAATTAATTTGTCAAAACCAAAGTGATAAAAGTGGTTGTAGGTTCAATTGTACAATGAAAATCTTTTTCTAGCAATGTTGTGAGTCCAAAATTGTTGTGTTAAGATGTAGATAGTATTTGCTATTTAAAAAAAAAAAAAAACTTATTGTGACACTAAAACTGGAATTTTACATAAAAAAAAAAAAAAAAAAACTCAGATGTCATGTAAGTTGATATTTAAAAGATTGTATTAGGGTTAGTGTTCTTAGTATTTTTATTTGAAAAACCCATACTAACTTAGAAAAGAAAAGAAAAGAAAAGAAAAAAAGAATGGTAACTTTCATTTTTTGCTTCTTGAATTTGATGCTCTTACAACTTTGTCCCTTAAATTTTGAAAACTAATAGAAATGTTCCTTGAACTATGAAATGTTATAATCTTTATCCTTTTCGTCAATTAAATGGATATAATTGCTGATATGACAATAACTATAGTGTAATTTGATAAGGACAAACTTTGTTTTGGCTCCCTGAAGTTTAATACTCTTATAACTTTGCCCTCTGAATTTTAAAAAAAGGTATTTATACCCCTCAAACTTTAAACAGTTAGCAAAACACACATTCTTTTATATTTTAGTCATATAAGACTTGGAAAAACTTTACTTTTGCTTCCTAAACTTTAGTACATTTTAAAATTCACTCCCCGAACATTGAAAAACTAATGTTTACACTTCTTTAACTTTAAATTGTAAGCAAAAAACACTCGTTTTCTATCATTTTTTTTCCATTAAGACTAATGTGACACTAGTTAAATAATAAAAACTTAATTTGAACTAAAACTGTTATTAATACAAAAATAACCTTAAGAGTATATTAAAATCCACTATAATATATTCAAATCCATTACAATTTTATGCAAAAACAAAGCAGTATATATAATTACCAATACTCATTATAATTATCTTTTTAATAAAAATAAAGTTCAACTAAATAAAAGCTTTGGACACAACAGAAAACAAAACAGAAACAAATATAACTTTTTTTTTTTTTGAAAGGTTCAACTTCATTAAACTAAAAAGTCTAAACGGACAAAGAAACTAAAATATCCAAACAACAAAGCATAAAAGACAGAAAACAAATACAAAGTCAATATACAGAAACCTAAAAATGACTAATGCATTCATGAACCTAAAAATGACTAATGCATTCAAAAGATTTGTTTTTAAATTCAAGGCATTATAAGGGAAAAAAAAACCTGTATATTTAGAACACTTGAATTTAAATAGATTTTTTAAAGTTATTTTCGTAATCATAAATATTTCAACTTAAATTAAACTTTTTGTTGTTTTAATTTGTGCCATATCAGTATTAAGTGGACAAAATATAAGTGTTTTTACTAGTATTTTAAAGATTGATATGTATAAATACAATTGAAGAGGTTCGCGTGTAAACTCTCAAATGTAATTGAACATAGGGGGCAAAAATTTTCCAAGTCTTATAAGGTTATATTATGAAAGAATGTATGATTTTGCTAATGGTTTAATGTTTGTGGGGTAGTAATGTTAATACCTTAAAGTTTGAGTAGTACAAGTAACAAATTCCCAAGTTCTCACGGCTGGTGGGGGGACGGGGGGAGTTACAAGCGTATTAAAGTTAAAAAGGACAAAATTAAAGTTTGTCCTTATTAAATTATACTAATTAAAGTTTGTCCTTATTAAATTATACTTTTGTTGTTGTTATATAAGTAATTTTATCCATTTAATTGATAAAATAAGTAAATATGATAATTTTCGTAATTCAAGAAGTATTTTTATGAGTTTTCAAAATCTAGGGATAAAATTACGAGAGCATCAAATATAAAGTTTGTTGAATCACAAGAGCATCAAAACTAAAGTTTGTCATTGTTAAATTACATTTTAGTTATTGTCATGTTAACAATTTCATCCATTTAACCGATAAAATGGACAAAGATGATAACTTTCATAATTAAATATTTTTACAAGTTTTAAAAATGTATAGGATAAAATTACAATAATACCAAAATTCATTAAAAACAAAAATGAAATTTATCTAAAAAAACAAAAAGCAGGAAACAACCCTGCAATAAATGAACAGCGAACAGCAGTTGAGACTACCGAAAACAGTAAAGCAAAAAAAGGTTGGCAGGAACTTTGGGTTTTCTATAACTTCAGAGAAGAGAAGAGAGACGGAGGCAGAGAAAGAGGCAGAGACAGAAAGATTATTGACTCTGAGTCCCTCAATCTCAAGGCTTTTAAAGGTAAAATGCAAATGAGGTCTCCACTCTACAATTCATTCACCTTTTACTTTAGTTTTACCTATTAACAAACTCTGTTTACAATTTTAGTCATCTGGCCATCATTTCTTCAGTCCTCTCGAATGTCACTTCACCAACTTAGCCTCTACTTGAAGACATTGCTTGGAATCTGTTTTTTTTTTTTTTTCGAGAGAAAAGCTCAGTCACCAGTGAAGTTGATTATTGCTCACACTTCACATCTCCTTCACTGCCGAGTGGAAGTTCCAAATTGCTGTCTTCCGTTTAGTCTCATTTTATTTACTTTTTTGTATCCTATGTCCCAGCTTAGAGTGTTTCTGACTTCATCACTGCTCTTGTTGATGGAGGACGTGTTGATTGTTGAACAGTTGAAGCACAAAATTCTTCCCAAAAGATGGAACAAGGCTCGCCGCGTTCCGGTTCAAACGCCAGCCCCGTATCGAATACTGAACACGAATTGGACAACGAGGAATTCTGGACACTCTCAGGGAACAAGCACTTTTTTGATCTCACTCTCGCAAAGACACATCTCCACCCCCGATATAGTCTGGTAATGGAATATTTATAGTCCTACACTTTTATTTTATTTCGTTTTTCACATATGTAAATTTGCATCCAAACTCTTTTTTTCTGTTACATCGTTTTTTTTTTTTTTTTTTTTTTTTTTTTAATTTTTAATTGAGTTAGATGCTTCCGGCCAAAATACATCCGGTGCTTCCTTCACATACAATCCCTGCGGTTCTCATCTACGGGGGCAAGGAGTGGAATCTGAATTGCTATGGAACCAAGGGCAGCTGCAAGAGATTTGATGGTTCTTGGAGAAAGTTTGCGGAGGACAACAACTTGAAGGTTGGAGATGCTTGTGTCTTTGAGCTCATCGAATACAGCTCTAAAAAACTCTTTTTTCGAGTTCAAATTCTCAGAGGCGACATCCCACCTGAGTTGCTTCAGAAGGTTGTTGGTGAGACCGAGGATTCTCCGATCGTCATTGAGTAGCATGTGTAGTTCTCTCCTTAATTTACTTAGCAAAATGGTGATGGTGTACTAATTTAGTTTAGCTTAGATGTATGGTTGTGGATCTTAGATGCATAGCACCACCAAGTTGGCGCTGTTTTTGTGACGTTACTTGGTATACTGTTGTATTCCATTAGCATCTATTGTATTTGGCAACTACATTTTCCACCTAAATATTTATCAACTCTCAGGAGTTCTGCTATGTACTTTAACAAGATGGTGTTGAAAAACAAGATAGTATTGATGTATTCGGTTTGTGTAACTGGAGTAGAGGAATGTGTTACGATAGTTTCATAACTTGCAGGTCTAAGATGGTGGACATTTTTTGGACTTAGATCTGTTAACTATTAGAGTTTTGCCTATAGGTCTTTTTAAGTTTGTTTAACAAAGTAAACTCAAGAATTGGTTTGAAAGATTTCAGTTGTTTGATTATGCAATTGTGTCGAATTTTTGCTAGACCAATTGAGTATTTTTGGCATCAACTGATTCACTTCTGTCATTTTGATTCTTTACTTTGTCTTGGCTACAACCTATGTTAGTTTCCTATCCTCTTAGAAATAAAAAGAAAGAATTGGGGGAAAAAAACTATCCAGGAATGTTTGATTTTATTTCTAACAGCCTACCCTTGTTGAGTCTTCCCAGATATCTTCACCACACATAGAAACAAGCTTTAGTTAGTGTTTTATTTCTTCTCTCTTACTTCAATAGCAGTAAAATCTTCGAGCTTGGCTCAACACTATGCAGTTTCTCGTTGTATCAATGTGTGGCCCGGATCTACAATGAGGATTGTGTTCTGCTTTGATCGCTTTGAAAGCGATCATAAACAGGCCGTGTCCGTAGGAATAGCAAGAAACTTGAAAGTAACCCCAATATAGAAATGCACCCCCACCACATAAATGTTTGCCGGTAGCACTCCGTACCTAAGCACAGCGTTGCTTCTTTCAATAAGCTGACCTTGGTTGAGCTTCGTTCATTTGAATCATACACCGCAGCAGCGAGGAGGCCGTACAGGAGTGAGCCAATTGGGATGTTGGTAATGAGGATGTTGTGGTTGACCGCCGCACTATTTGGCCCAAAAAGCTCCGATGTGATTGACACTGCTGCTGAAAACACAAACCCGGAGCTTATGCCTATCAGCGCTGTTCCAACACACAATGCTGCCTCACTTCCCGACGCAGCTAGCAAAAAGAAGGCAATTGGTGCTGGCACAATAGCAACTGCAAGCCACCAAGTCCTCACAAAATAGACCTTGCTGCATTGGTTATACATTTTTGCTGTCAGGACTCAGTTTCTTCAACGTTTTGCAGATCTAAGTCAGGTTTACAACAGAACATGCCCTTTGTTTTTGTTGTTGTTGTTGTTGTGTGTGTGTGTGTGTGTGTTTTTTTTTTAATAAATAAAATTTATTTTGTTTAAATGTCTACGATATGGTAGATACATACTCACGCAGGAAATCTGGGGCGGCTGATAGCAGACGACCAAAGAAGGAGCATGAGGAGTAGAGTGTGACAAGTGAACTAGTTTGGGAAGCGTATCCAAGCGATTGACAAATCTGCCCGATATTATTGCTGTAAACCAATCCGATTGTCCCTCCACAAAAGTAAATGATGTAGTAAAGCCAAAAATCCCAAGAACAAACTAGTAGTCGGGCTGGGTGCTCTTCTCCTAGCGTCGTCGTTACCATATCTTTCTCCATCACTTTCCCAAAGCAGCCTTGTTTGTCTACCACACCATAAGTTGTCTCGGACATGACATCAAACCTACTATCTCTTTCAATGAGTTCCTTATGAAGCTCAAGTTCGTTGTTGGCATCCAAATTGATGTTTCTACCCACCCAATACCTAACATTTAGAATGCCAGGCAGGCATAAGGGTAGGACTAGGAGAAAAAAAGCGCCAACTAGGAGAAATCGAGCTCTTAGTGCATTAGTAGATAGGAAACTTAGGAAAAGGAGATAGAGGCCGGTTACAGCAGCCAGTATGTATAGGCAAAGAAATATCAGGGACTCGCGGCGATTGACATTAGCAGAAAGGCGCTGAAGAGGAGTTTGGTGCAGTACGGGAATAAATGCCATGCTAGATATGAAGAGGGGGACCGAGGCATTTAGGATGAGATAAAGGGTGTCGTTGCTCGGGTTTATCGCATTGGCAACAAGGGTGTATAGAGCTCCACTTAGGCCATTGAAGCTAAGTGTGAGAGATAGGGCTAGTGCTCTACTGGTGGGAAAGTTTCTAATGCATATGACAAAGCAGACTGTGTTGAACCAACAGATGCTGCAACCAGCCATTAAACATAGTAGAAAGACCTGCATTTCCAAAAAAAAAAAAATGTTGAAATTATCAAATGCCACATTGTGATAATAAAGATTGGATGTATGAAACACAACATACATGAAAAAATGCATGACCGCTCTGAAGTTTGTATTGCTTCTATTTTTTGGTTCAAAAAATGGTCTTGTAATATTTATTTGTTTTATCTGTCTGAATGTTAAGTGAATATTTAATCCATAATTGTCATGGAGAAAAGGCTGGTTCAGTACTTTAATCTTGTTATAACATATTGAAATTACACATGAAATTCACGTCTTACTCTTTCATGAGATGTATAGTTCAAATTCTCCCATTGATATATAAAAATATATTTATATATAGTGTCTCTCGTTATAAATAAATAAATAAATAAATAAAATAAAACCCCACCTAGCTTCCGTTCGTCCAACTGATCCTACTTTCATATTCGTTTGTCAAAAGTTTGGTAGTTTTGGCTTGAAGGGCAATAGTTAAAGTTTAGATGGCTAAAATTCTAACAATTTGGTTGCTATATTGCTTGTGGGGGGTTACATAGCAATATTTTTCAGAAACAATCCAAAGAAAATAAAAATAAAATAAAGAAACAGAACATACCCAACTAAACCCGTTTTATCTTTTGAAGAAAAATGTTACTAAAGCTTGATTCTTCACTTTCTACATATATGAATTGTAACTTTTGAAACCCATGATTAAAATCCTACATTAAAAGTATTATGCTAAAATTCATTTATGATAAAGTATATAGTTTGCATCTGTCTTAACAAATTAGGAGTTGTAACAAAAAAGAAAGAGAAATAGGAAGAAGAAGGAACAAATTCTTTACCAGGACATAGGGCAAGGAGATGACACTTTGAAGGACAAGCCACTGGAGACCATAACCGAAGAAACCGACGAAAGAGGCGATGAACATGACGGTCCATAGAGGAAGATAGAGAAGGGAAACTCCTGAGCACCAGCCCAAGGCCTTTCCGAGATCGGAGGCGACGGAGAGATAGTTGAGCTGCACCTGGGATATTCCCAGCACAGACTTGAGATGAGAAGAGTATGAAGAGAAGTCCAAGTTTGTCCCTGTGAATGCCTGTATCCATATTGTTGCCACTAGTAGCATCCATTTTCTAGATTCTCCTACCATTTTTACTGATTCTTCTTTCTCCTTTCTCCTTTCTTTAATGAAGTTTCTTCTATCAAATGTGAATCATGGCAATTGGTAGAGAGAGCGAGAGAGAGAGAGAGACAGAGACAAAGAGAGTAGAAAGTTTGGATTGGAAGTAGTTGAATCCAGAGGGTCATGTTTTGTTGTGGTTCGTCACTGCTTCAAAAAGTTTTCTTTCTTTTTCTTTTTCTTTGTCTTTTTTAAAAGTACTTTTTAGTAGGGTATGCAAGTTTTTAATCTGTCACACTTTATATAATCTAATATGATTTTAATTTGATATTATATGGAAAAAAAATACTTAAAATTTTGATATGATAATTAAAAACTACATATTATTGATAAAGTTTTAATTTAATTTAATTTAATTTTATTTTATTTTACCGTAAAATTCTTAGTCCGGAGAATTCATACACTAAAAAGAAATGCAATTATTGCGGGGATTGTGCCTTTGTTTGGCCTTTATTGTAGCAAACACAACAATGATGTTTACTTCTTGCTCAAATTTTCATTTTCCTTTTCTTGTATTTCAAGCCAAGACATCACCTCCACAATCTAATTGTTTTTTTTTTTTTTCTTTTTTTGGTTGGGTAGAGGGTTGATTGGTTGGTTCAATTAGTCATTGAGTTTGTTCCAATTGGAAAATATAATATTTTTTATGATTGGATTCCCTGATCCACAAAATATTTAACTAGAATTCACGTGGACAACGTGTCAATTTCTATTCACCAAATAATGGAAGGTAACAAAGCTGATCATCAAAAAAACATATAGCCCATCCCTTTTGAAAAAAAAAAAAAAAAAAACCTCCAATGCTTCTTGCGTGATCTTATTATTATAATTTAAAAAAATCCTTGCAAAAGCAAACACCGTAAATGCCTTTATTTTTTTGGTTGCTTATTATTTTATAATTTATATTTTTTATAATAAGGATGAGGAATCGAATTCGATATTTTTTTTTATGAAGTTAGGTTTTAAATTATTGTTAGATTATACCTATAATCATTATAATGGATATTTCAAATTTATAATATATATTTGTGTATAGGTAATATACAAGTGCCCAAATATCTGTGGCTCTATTTTTGTGGCAGCTTGCATATGGCTGTTGGATGTAAAAATGGAGGGAGCTAATGAGAGGGAGAGTGTGAAAGAAAGAGAGAAGGCAAGCTGGGATACAACCCGAGAGAGAGAGTTGTTGGAGAAAGAGAGTCGTTGGAGGAGTGAGAGAGAGAGTTGTCAGAGAAAGAAAGTCAACGGAGAAAGAGAGTCACCGGCACCGAAGAGCCATCGAGCATGGGCTGCACCAAGCCAAGCTGCTCACCATCAATTCCCACCGCGAACCCACTGCCGAAAAGCCGTCGAGACGGAGACAACGTCCTCTGCCATGTCAACAATCACCATGAGTTCTAGCGAAATCCTTGAGAGCCTCCGACTTGGCTTTTTCGTCGCTGCCGATCTCTCCCCCTCTCCCTCTTGGGATTGTACCGCCGGATGTCTAGCCGCGGTATGCGAGAGTATTCCTAAATATACATATACATATCATGCATGTTTAATAATTGTTGGAATAATCTAGGAAGTTAGTTGGGATATTTTGTGATATGGTTGTTCAATAAAATCCGAGTATTATCTTGGGTTTGTTAGGTAGTTTGTTTCCTTGTTTTTCCTTATTTTTCTCCTGTTAGATAGATATTGGGGGAAGATTAATGTATTTATATATGGTCAAGGTTCGATGTATTAATTCAATTCATAATCAATGAGAATAATCTGAAATAATTCTCAGTAAAACCACATGGTATCAGAGACATCATGGCAAAATCAACTCCACCTCGGCCGGCGATGACCGACACTGGTAGTTCCCCTTCTTTTTCCACTGTTGTTTCTGGACCTACTTCTTCTTCTCCTTCTCCTTCTCCTGCCTCTCCAGCCTCGTTGGTTTCCACAGGCAGTGTTGACAATGTATCCTTGGGGTCCACTCTCCAAATAACCTTTCACAAGTTAAATGGAAAGAATTATTTGGAATGGTCTCAATCTGTCAAACTAGCTATTGATGGCCGTGGGAAGTTAGGGTATTTAACTGGCGAAGTTACGAAGCCTGCGTCCAATGATCCTACTTTCACAGTTTGGCGATATGAAAATTCCTTAGTAACGGCATGGCTTCTCAATTCCATGGAGGCGAGCATTGCCAAACCAAACCTCTTTCTATCGACGGCGAAGGATGTCTGGGATTCCGTTCGGGCAACTTACTCAGATTTGGAAAACTCTTCCCAAATATTTGAGTTGAAATCCAAGCTTTGGCAATTGAAGCAAGGAAGTCGTGATGTCACCACTTACTATAATGAAATGGTTACTTTGTGGCAGGAACTTGATCAATGCTATGACGATGTATGGGAGAATGCTAATGATTGTGCGAGGCATATGAAACGTGAAGAAAACGATCGGGTCTACATGTTTCTTGCAGGTGTTAATCGTAGCCTTGATGATGTGAAAGGTCGAATTCTTGGCCGCAAACCTCTTCCTTCCATTCGAGAAGTTTTCTCTGAAGTGCGCTAGGAGGAGTGCAGAAAACGTGTAATGTTGAGTGATTCCGATATAACCACTAAAGTGGATTCTGACAGTTCGGCTTTAGTCTCCCGTGGACCGGACTCGGCTGGCGATCGTAAGAAGAAACCGTGGTGCGATCACTGCAAGAAGCCTTGGCATACCCGAGAGACATGCTGGCAGATCCATGGAAAACCAACCAACATGAAGAAGCGTCCTGATGGCAAAGCTTTACAAACTGTGACCGACAATTCTCAAGAGCAATCAGTCAATTCAAGTACCAATCAATTCACAACGGAACAGTTAGAGCAATTGCACAAGTTATTCCAGTCTTCGAATTTTTCTCAATCTTCTTGTTCTTTCACCCAATCCGGTAATCTCCTTAACGTCACTTTCTCTAGTGTCACCCTTAATTCTGTGTCATCATGGGTTATCGATTCTGGTGCGACTAACCATATGACATGTTGTTCTCGTTTGTTTTCTTCCTATAGTCCTTGTGCTGGAAATAAAAAAATTAAAATTGCCGATGGTTCTTTTTCGGCAATTGCGGGCATAGGTTCCATCAAAGTCTCGTCAGCCCTTACACTCCATAATGTCCTCCATGTTCCTAATTTATCTTGCAATTTATTGTCTGTTAGTAAACTCACTCGTGATCATAATTGTTTCGCTCACTTTAGTCCTTCACGTTGTGCATTTCAGGACTTGACATCGGGGAGGATGATTGACAGTGCTAGGGAGTACAATGGCTTCTATATTTTTGACGATGAACTTACTTCTTGTCAACCAATTCCGCATACAGTTACTTGCTTTGAATCTACTTCTGTTTCTAATTCTAGTGAAATAATGTTATGGCATTATCGATTGGGTCACCCAAGTTTTTTTTATTTGAAACACTTATTTCCACAATTATTTGTCAATAAAAATCCATCTTTTTTTCAATGCGAAATTTGTGTTTTGGCTAAACAGCATCGAGTTCCTTATCTTCCTCGCCCTTACACACCCTCCAAACCTTTTTCATTAATCCATAGTGATGTGTGGGGACCTTCCCGTATCTCATCTCTTTCGGGAAAAAAATGGTTTGTCACCTTCATTGACGATCCTACTAGGGTTACATGGGTTTACCTTCTTAGGGAAAAATCTGAGGTTAAAAACGTGTTTAAACTTTTTTACACCATGGTGCAAACGCAATTTCAAGCAAAAATACAAGTTTTTAGGAGTGATAATGGTCGTGAGTTTTTTAACAATCTTTTAGGACAATTTTTTTTTCCGAAAATATTATATATATGTGTGTAGTTCTCGTAGGGTTTTTTTTTTCATCTCTCTAAATCTATAAATTATTTAAATTAAAAGTTAAAAGGATAATTGTGTCTAAATTATTTAAATTTTAAAATTACCATGATATTTAGATAGGGGGTAATCTGAAACCTATGGGGGGAGGTGGGTTTCAGATTACCCCTTTATAAGGGTATGTGAAACCCATGGGTTTCAGATTCCTAGGTATCTTAAAATAAGATAACCTCATAACAAACATGATAATCTTAAGATTCTCATTCCTTTATAAAAGATTACCCCATACCAAACACCCTGTAAAGTTCTTGCACCGATACCCCATATCAAAATGGTATTGCGGAAAGGAAAAATAAACACCTCTTAGAAGTTGCCAGGGCATTACTTTTTACAAATAATGTGCCAAAATATTTTTGGGGCGATGCAATTCTTACGGCTACTTTTTTAATTAACCGAATGCCCTCAAAGATTTTGGGTTTCAAATCACCCTTAATTATGTTTCAAAACATTTTTCCTAACTCTCGACTAATTTCTTCCTTACCCTTGAAAATGTTTGGTTGCACTGTGTTCATTCACAATAATGAACAAGGAAGGGGAAAATTAGATCCTCAGGCTAGGAAGTGTATTTTTGTGGGCTATGCACCAAATAAAAGGGGTACAAATGTTACGACCATTTTTTCAAAAAAATGTTTGTCACCATGGATGTAACCTTTTTTGAAAATCAAAATTTTTTTACCACTCATCTTCAGGGGGAGAATCACTCCAAGGAAGATTCGGACATTTCCATGATTCCTGATTTTGATTTTGTACCAGGATCAGTTTTTTCACCTAAATCAGGTTGCCGAGATCCTCCTATAGTAGAATCTGAAAATTTTTCAATTTTTAAAAACTCAGATTTTCCCATAATAGATACTGCCACAAGAGGATCTGTAAAACTTTTTTTTCAAAAAAGTAGTGAAAAAATTGAATCTAAAAAATGTTCAAAATTTGAAATATTGGCTAAAAAAACTGATCAGATTCTTGGAGATCAAGGTGCTGTCCAAAATTCAAATTTTGAAATGGAAAATAATTCAAATCAAGAGGGAGAACCGATCCCTGTAGGGCCTTCATTAGAACAAATAGAAAGACAAGAAGCAAGTGTGGATCAGAGAGGCAATACTCACCTACCTAGCCATGACTCCAATCCGGGTCAAGTCCAAGATGTCAATCCAAGCCAAGCCCAAGACCTTTCAGCCAACTCCCAGGTTAATCCTAAGTCTACAGATACATCACACGAAAATCTAGAAATTCCCATAGCTGTTAGGAAAGGAAAAAGAACCTGTGCCAGTCGTTATTTGTACCCCATGTCTAAGTTCGTATCATATAAGAGTCTCTCACCTTCTTTTTCAGCATTTACTTCACAGCTTTCTTGTTTGGAGATTCCGAAAAATGTACAAAATGCTCTAGTAATTCCAGAGTGGAGAGAAGCCGTACTTGAAGAGATGAAGGCTTTAGAGAAGAATCGGACATGGGACATCGAAGCTCTACCAAAAGGAAAAGAAGACTGTAGGTTGCAAATGGGTGTTTACCACCAAATATAAATCAGATGGCACTCTAGACAGGTATAAAGCAATATTGGTGGTTAAAGGATTTACACAGACATATGGGATTGACTATTTAGAGACCTTCGCTCCAGTGGCAAAACTAAACACAGTGCGAGTATTTCTGTCACTTACAGCTAACCTTGATTGGCCATTACTGCAGTTGGATGTTAAGAATGCATTCTTGAACGGGGACTTAGAAGAAGAAGTTTACATGGATCCTCCACTGGGTTTTGAACAAAAATTTGGATCTAGAGTATGTCGGCTCAGAAAATCTCTCTATGGTCTAAAACAGTCACCAAGGGCGTGGTTCGAAAAATCCACTCAGTCAGTAAAAAAACAAGGCTACAGTCAGGCTCAAACCGATCATACAATGTTTTTTCAAACACTCGAAGGATGGAAGATTGACCGTTTTGATAGTCTATGTGGATGATATCATACTCAAGGGAGATGACCGGAAAGAAATGGAGCGACTAAAGACAAGCTTAGCTACTGAATTCGAGATTAAAGATTTAGGGTCTCTAAGATATTTCCTTGGAATGGAGGTTGCTCAATCCAGAAAGGGAATAGTCGTCTTGCAACGAAAGTATATATTAGATCTTCTTAAAGAGACAGGGATGAGTGCTTGTAAGCCAGCCGACACCCCAATTGATCCAAACAAGAAACTTGGGGATAGCAAGCAGGGAGGTCCAGTAGATGCAGGCCAATACCAACGTTTGGTTGGGAAACTGATTTATTTATCACATACAAGGCCTGACATTGCTTTTGCTGTTAGCCTCGTAAGTCAATTTATGCATACTCCATACAAAGAGCATCTAGAAGCCGCCTATCGGATTTTAAGATATTTGAAGAACTCTCCGGGAAAAGGCTTGCTATTTAAAAAGGATGAACGACGAATGATTGAAGCCTACACGGATGCAGATTGGGCAGGCTCAGTAACTGATATGAAGTCAACTACAGGCTATTGTACATATGTGTGGGGGAATCTTGTGACTTGAAGAAGCAAAAAACAGAATGTTGTAGCTCGAAGTAGTGCCGAAGCCGAATACCGTGCTATGTCAAACGGTATATGTGAGATCCTATGGCTCCATCGGATATTAGAAGAATTGAAGAAACCGGTAGAATCTCTAATGAAGTTGTATTGTGATAATAAAGCTGCCATTAGCATAGCTCACAATCCTGTGCAACATGACTGGACCAAACATGTTGAGATCAATAGGCACTTCATAAAGGAGAAGCTGGAAGCTGGAGTCATTTGTATGCCGTTTGTTCGAACCTCACAGCAGATAGCAGAAATCCTAACAAAAGGGTTGTTTAAACCGAATTTTGAACTTCTTGTCAACAAGTTGGGCTTGATAGATATCTACGCACCAACTTGAGGGGGAGTGTTGGAATAATCTAGGAAGTTAGTTGGGATATTTTGTGATATGGTTGTTTAATAAAATCCGAGTATTATCTTGGGTTTGTTAGGTAGTTTGTTTCCTTGTTTTTCCTTATTTTTCTCCTGTTAGATAGATATTGGGGGAAAATTGATGTATTTATATATGGTCAAGGTTCGATGTATTAATTCAATTCATAATCAATGAGAATAATCTGAAATAATTCTCAGTAAAACCACAATAATTATACCATAATTTGTGATTTATATAAATTTTACACCTTTTTTTTTATTCCACAACTGACTTTTCTGAATTAACAAATTTATCCTTTGCACATCATGTAAAAACATGTAACTAAAACCTGAATTAGGCATTATATTAAAGAAAAAAAAAAACGAAAATCTTACAAATTATTTTTTCAAATAGTTTTTTAATGGATCTTGGCTTATCTATAATCTATCTGCAATCTGTAACTACTATAAAAATCTGTATTACCTTATTTTACGGTTTCATTTTTCGTTCATGTATTTTGTCGTTATATGCTTCTATTTGTTTTTTTTGTTTTTTTTTTGTTTTTTAATTTTTATTTTTAACTTTTGTTTACTCTTGCTTCTTTTTGCTTCCGTCTGCAACCTGTACATATATGTATTTTTTTTTTTTTTTTTTTTACTTTCTCTTGATTTTTATCTTTTACTCTTGTCCATTTTATTTTGAGTCTTTTAATTAAACTTTTTTCATTGAATTTATCTCTATTAAGATAATTCTTTCTTAACAGAGAAAGAGCAAAAATCAAATTTTTAAAGAGAATAATAATAAATTAAAGCATAAAATTGAAAGACGGGTCTTGCATCCGGCTGGCTTTCTCTGATATGTCCGGCTCTTCATTGTTCACCGTTGGATGAGAAGTAGACGGTTGGATTTGAGCAAGGGAAAGGAGGGGTGGGCTATGTAAAAGACTGACACGGCTGTAGTATGGCGCATGGTTAAAAATAAAAAAATAAAAAACAAAAAACAAAAAAATTGGGTTTGGAATGATCTGAGTTTATACAAATTCCAATTGATGCCTATCCAAGAAGATTGAATGCCTTGACCTGTGATCCACAATCAGCAAAACTCAAGCGCATAACATGCTTAGTTAACAACTCTCATACGTGAAATAATTAACCAATGTAAGTATATCCATAACATTATCTGCCAAATAGTTTGCATCCACGGCATCAACCCACAGATGGAAAAGGATCATCTCTTGACTCAAATCGTAAATGGCTTCTCCATAATCAAACAGAGCTTAAATCAAAAAGCCGTGACTTTGGAGATCTGTATTTTATATTTCTCATCCTCGTGGCCAAAAGCAAACAATATGTGTCTTTTATTTTCTGACTGTCCTTTCTCTCCTAGATCCGAACAAGAGGAAGAAGAGAAAAAGGAAAAAGAGTCCTTTTTTGATTGGTCGGTTGGTCGAAGAGCTAAATGGCGTTCGTATAAAAGGAGATATGGGTTTCCTCTTTTTTTTCTTTTTTATTGTTTTTTTCCGTTCTGAAAATGAACTTACTCGATACAAGGTTGATCCCCCCCCCCTCCCCTTCCGTCTTATTAAATTCAATATTACATATAAACTCAAAGTTCTCTAATATCAAGGTGCCATATACATTTAAATTACGCATCTGATTTTTGTTTCTTTTTTTTTTTTTTCTTCTTCAAATTATCTTTCTACACTCAATTCAAGGTATGACCCAACCCTGCTCTCTCATGTTATTTTCCACCAAAGCTTATCCCAGCATTCAGCATATGCCCTCTTGCTAACCTCTTTTGTTTACCACGTTCATGTCGCCTATGATACGAAACCGAAAATAAGACTATGGCTATAAACATAATAATAAAAAACACAATCAAATTTATGATCACGTAATATAAAAAAAATCATCATCCTTTCTGTTCTTTCTATAACATTTGTTGTTAAAAATTAACTATAAATTTGAAATTTTTAAGAAAATTCAAGAAAATCTAAAAGATTTACTAGAAATATATGCTACAATTTATCGTTAAAAACATGCTACCAGAATAATCTCCTTTGATCGGAGACCAACATTGGCAATCGGAGCTTGTTATGGAATACTTTTTGGTATTATATCAAAATCCGTTGTACAAGAATACATTTTAGTTTTAGTATTCTGGTAGATTATCATATGGTATTTTTAGTAAAACACCTTTTTGGTTGGTTGAGGGTATTTCTAAAAAGGCACATTAAGTCGACTTTCTTTCACTTATACCGGAAGATAACTAAAATCCTGAAATCATATGGGATAATGTTTTAAAGGGGTTATTTGAAAAATGTCCTAAATTTAGCACATTTTTATAATTTGCCTACTATAAAAGTAAAGTTAATAATTTTATCATTTCATAATATTTAATTAAATAATTAAATAAAAAAATAAATAAACAAAAAAACCCATATCTCTTTATTTTCTTCTCTTTTTCATTTATTAGAATATATTTTTTTATATCTCCGACTCCGTTTATCGACAGGTCGCTGGTCGCCGGCCGTCAATCACCGATCGGTTGTTAGAATTTTTTTTTTGTCACATTTCAATGAAAGTGATCGAATGTATCTAGCTCCAGTTACTAACGTTGATGTCGATTGCCAGTTGTCGGATTTTATTTATTTATTTATATATTTTTCATATTTCAATAAAGATGACTAGATGCATCCGGTTACAGTCATCGGCATCGATGTTGGTTGCTGAAGAGATTTTATTAGAATCTAAAATAGATTATGACAAAATATATATTTTTTGGATTTTAACAAAGATGGTTTGACATATTCAGCTCCGATTGTCAGAGAGATTTTGTTAGAATCCAAAAAAGATTCTACTAGAATTTAAGAAGGTAAAATGGATTATGATAGAATGCAAAACAGACAAAACAGATTCTGATAGAATGTGAAACAGATTTTATAATAATAGAAAATGGATTCTACCAAAACGGTAGAATCCGAGAAGGCAAAATATATTATGATAGAATGCAAAATAAATCCTGATAGAATGCAAAATGGATTCTGATAGATTTTTTTTTTCCACATCTCCATTTAAAATGCAAAATCATTAACACTTTTATTTTCATTCCACAATACCAAAAATTTTCTTGACAAACAAACAGAACCAAGAAAACCAACAAACACAAGAAAAATATTTTTGTGCATATTCTCATGAAGGACTTAAGCTATAAAAGATATAAACATGCTATGGGATTCAAGTAGCATCCGTCTCGAATTTTAGTAAAATCCGTCTCGACAATTCAACATGTGCATAATACCAGTTCAACCATTCGACATTTCCAACCTGACCATACATAAAAACTGTTACCCCAGGAATTAAAGAAATCAATGCAAACTCAAAACCCCAACCAAACAGTAGTTGCATGAAATAAGACATTAACTGAATTGAACTCATAGACATTAAAACAAAAAAAAAAAAAAAAAAAAGAAAAAGACTCTTGCTGCTAGTAGAGGTGCTTACTGTTCACTAGATTGAACGGTTAACAAGGGAATATGTTGCTT
Source organism: Ficus hispida (assembly GCA_025413025.1). Taxonomy (NCBI): domain Eukaryota; kingdom Viridiplantae; phylum Streptophyta; class Magnoliopsida; order Rosales; family Moraceae; genus Ficus; species Ficus hispida. The sequence continues at coordinate 17,834,709 of CM046367.1, read as the reverse complement.
TGACACGATTGTAATTAAGAACTTGAAAGAATAGGAAATGGTACCTTCATGATAATAGCAGAAACTAGTTCAGCTTCTGAAAACTTTGAAGTTGCATACATCTCTATGTATATATATTAAATGAAAATAATTTGATTAGTGTCTACACCACTGTTAAAGATAAATTAAGATCCTACGATTAGCAGACTGATCAAGTAGGTGATGAATAGCCAGCCTGTTACATAAGCAAAAATCCTTAGAACAAGGAAAGTGCAAACACAATTCACAAACTTGTTCAAATTTAAAGAGCGGTTGAAGAGATGTACCAAAAACTTACACAAGTCCCAAATTCATATGAGCTGCAAACTGCAACAAATGGGCTTAAATAAATCATCCATAGGTTCTCTTTAGTGTTTTCATGAGTAGATCCATCTTAACAGCCACAAGTGGCTCTCTTACATAAATATATATTTAAAAAGAGAGAGAGAGAGAGAGAGAGGAGAAGGAAAAAGCAGGATACAGAAGAAAGTTGCCATTGATGAGAGCAGCAAAAACGAGGTTGTCGGAGGGATGAAAATCTATATCGAACGACTGTTTTCACCAAAACACTGAATCTCCAGATCCGCCGCTCAGAGAAGAAGATCAGACCATCCAAACCTCACATCATGTGAGGAGAAAGGCGGCGACTTCGGCGAGTAACCCCTAGGAGCTACTCGCCGGGGAGTAAATGAACTACAGGAAGATTGACTTCCTAATATCTGCAGTGGTGAGGTAGGACCGTTTCTTCCTCGAGATCCGCTTTCTAAAGTGTTGTCGGAGATCGCGCGACAAAGCTCCGACTAGAAGGACCGTAGCCAGCCTTTATTATCAATCACGAGCTCTGATCTCCATCATCTGAGATCACCTAGAGTCTGATGATGAAAAACAGGTGACAGGAAGATCGCGAACTCCGTTGGGGCATGGTCGAAATGCTGGCCTCGATTCGAAGCGCCGGTTGCGAGGTTTTGTAGATTGAAGCCTTTTGAGGAAACTGGTGTGGGAGGTGTCGCCGGAGAGTGACGTCGAAGACTCGTCGGAGGGCGACAACGAAGGCTCGCCGGACATAGGATGTGATGGGATGAGAGAGAGAGCGCAAGGGAGAGGAAAAGAGATGGATAATATGAGATTTTGCTGTGGAAAAAATGAAATTCAAATCTAAACTGAGTGTGTTTAAACAGGGTAAAACCCAAAATTTAAATACGTAAATAAATGAATAAACATATAATTGTAAAATTCTCGATTTTTTTTTTATATAATGGTGGATAAAATTACAAAAAATTGTGTAAAAAATGACTGTTTTCGTAATTTTCTCTATTTTCTGTTTCCACGAAATCACCCTTTCTGTGAAGAGTCCGAAAAGGGGCGAGTGAATAACCCGGCCGAAATTAAAAGACCAAAGAAATCTTTTGGTCTATTTCGCGCAAAAGCAAAACTCAAGAGACACAGAGAGACGAGAGACAACTCAGAACTCGGAACTGTTGAGAACTGAGGCTGAACTGTTTTAATGAAGTAAACCTTACAGAGTAACTCAACGAGTCGAACTGAGAAGGAGAGAGAGAGAGAGAGTGTGTGTGTGAATGTGAAAGGAAGATGGAGATAGAGGTGGAGGGGCGAGTAAAGCCATTGGCGTACAAAGTGAAGGCCATGTCCAGAGAGTCTCCCTCCCAGAAGGCCTCTCACGTCCTCGACGCCGACCTCCGCTCCCACTGGTCCACCTCCACCAACACCAAGGAGTGGATTCTTCTCGAACTCAACGTCCGTACTAACTACTCACTCTCTCTCTCTCTCTCTCTTCTCCTCTCTTTCTCTCTCTAGGCTTTGGACCAATTTCAATTCTAATCTCTTGCAGGAACCTTGCTTGCTCTCTCACATTCGGATTCACAACAAGTCCGTTCTCGAATGGGAGATTTCCGTCGGATTGCGCTTCAAGGTCCGCTTTCCTTTTCTCCTTTGTTCCTTAGGTCTGATTTTTTTCTCTCTGATTTTCAATTTTTTTTTTTTGGGAACAGCCGGAGACGTTCGTGAAAGTTCGGCCGCGTTGCGAGGCTCCTCGGCGTGATATTGTGTATCCGATGAACTACACTCCGTGTCGCTTTGTGCGAATCTCTTGTTTACGAGGAAATCCGATTTCTATTTTTTTCATTCAGGTAAACAGAAAGTTTAGATTAAAATTTTTTTTTTTTTCGTAAATTAGGTTGTAGAAGTAATGAAATTGAAAAGACATGAACTTGGATTTTCCTTTCAGTGTTAATTAGTGAAGACATTTTTCTAGTTTTGGTTGTAATGTTGAATTAAAGGTGTGTGAAAGGAAAATTGATTTATGAACTGGTAGAAGGAGCTAAACATGTATTTTCTTAAATGCATTGGCCCTGACTCCGATCCTTTTTCGGAAAATTCGAGGATTTCATAAAATGGTTTTAAAAATTCAGAAAATGGTAAGCTCAAATGCAAACAATTGTAAGGCAAGCTGATGCAGGAGCATACTTGAACTTGGGAGGTGGCCTATGTGGCTTAGGCCTCGAAGAAGTGCCTGAGCCCGTCTTTTAGGTGTGCCTACGCATTCGTAAGGGACTCCTCGAAGTAAGGGCCCAAACGGATAGTGCTTGGGGTGGATTCCCGAGTCTAATAGTGGTTGGTGTTTAAAGGAGTTGATTGTGCCTCTCCCATCAATTGCAATTGGGAGGAATGGTTGTGTCACTCCTACATCACAAGCGTCACCAAAGGGGTGTACGAAATGGTTGAGGGCTCATTCCTCAGACTATCGTTGAGGGAGAGGTCTAAGGTTCGAGCCTACTACTTTGTCTTGGAGTGTTCTCAAACATGGGGAAGTGAAGGGGTGCTACCATTGGATCCCTTTATTTAGGCAAAAAAGCAATTTAAGGCTATCATCTACGGTAATCATGGAGTTGCCAATATCTGACTTAGCCATGTGATTGGAAGAAAGAAAAGTATACGTTTAATCTTCCCTTTTCTCTAGGTTGATTTTCTTGTTCATGTAATCATTTTCAACCTCTTTTTTGTTGGTGCCAAAGTTGATTCTGATGTTGCTCACCTTGCAGCCAATTGGGGTGTCAGTTAGTGGTCTTGAACCTGAGTTTCAGCCTGTTGTTAACCACTTGTTGCCTCATATCACATCACATAAACAGGATGCCCACGATACGCATCTTCAGGTCAATCAGATTATTTATACATCTTAATTTTCTTATTATGTACTTTATTTTATTGTTATATATCCCTGATGGGTATTTATTTGTAGTTGCTTAAAGACATGACAAGCCGGTTGCATGTGTTCCTTCCACAACTTGAGGTAGTTACATGTTTTAGCTCTTCTATTTTATTTTATTTTATTTTAGTTTTTCCTCTTCACTTCGTTCTAAAAGAGTTCTTCTGTCTCTCCTTCCTTTTCTTTTTGTGCTTTGTATGCTCATATCCTTTTTGTATCTTGGTTTCTACATCGTACAGGCAGAACTTAGCAGCTTTTCAGATGCTGCTGAACCTAATCTACGTTTTCTTGCTATGCTCGCTGGTCCATTTTATCCAATACTTTATGTTGTGAATGAAAGGTATTTCAGCTTCTAAGAAATAAGAATTGCTATGCCATGCACTTCTCTTTTTGCTTGTCCATATATATGCATGCTGTGTTATAGGTTTGAAAAATTTTGGGTTTCTAGCATGAAATAAGAATGTCTGTGTTTACTGCTAGTGTTATGTAGTGCAAGAGTTTAAAGGTATTGAATTTTAAGTGATTAAAATAGTGGAATTAGAAAGGACATGTAATGGAAGGAAACAACTGATATAGGGTAAAGAGATGACCTTAAAATCTCGTAATAGTGTAAAAACAGATATCTTACTATGAAAGGTTTTCAGACAATATGAGAAAACACCTATGTGATGGCTTCCAAGATGCTGTATGTCCTGAAATTGAAACTTAGCTAAGAAACAAGTTTATCTAGGCTGCTTTTAAAATCTGTTAACAGAATAGTTTCTTTAGGTTAGCAGACTAAACCTAAATTTGCAGTATAGGATTTTGGGTTCTTGAGTTCTTCTCGAGTCACAGGATTCATTTAACAATGAATAGAGCTGAAACATTGATGCACTGTTGTCCCTTTTACTTCTCGAATTTGTCCTAATGCATACAACCACGACAGACCCAATATCCAAGACAACGACCCATAAAGTCAGTGATCCAAAGTTTCTTTAAACTGTTTTTGTTTTTCCCGTCACATGCTCATCTAGATAAAAGATCCTTCAGCCTTCAGATCTCCACGTGTGATGGAGTTGTTACCTCTTCTCAGTAGCTGTTTGATTTTCTTTGTTGTCCCAAAGTTTTCATCACTTTTTAATTCTTGATACCGTAGGGCCACTGCAAAGTCTTCAGGCAGTGTATCAGACTCTGAAGTTTCCAGGAATTCTCAGCCATCTTCAGCCTTGACTGTTTCCTCTAACTTTGAGGTAAGTTTTGATGTCTCTCACTCTCTCTCTCTATAGGTGTGTATATATATTTACATCTAGGTATATGCATTTATATATTACATTATTGCGGAGTTTTTGAGTTCGTACTCTTGCTTCTTCTTCTTTTTTTGTTTTTTCCCCTAAAAAATAAATCAGTCAAGGAGATGGTTCTTGTATATTCCATATTTTTCTAGACTTTCCACGTGGTCTTAAAATGACTGGTCAGTTACCCTTCCTCTTGTGTATAGCCAAGGAAATTACGCAGTACGTCACCTTTCGTTTTATCTACATCAAGTTCCATGGTATTCCGTCCAGATGTTATTTTCATGTTGTTGAGAAAGGCATACAAAGATTCTGATCTGGGAACTGTTTGCAGGACGGTAATTCCTTTGTGTTTCTTTTTTCAAATAGCGGCTGATTTACAACCTTTTGTTTTTGTTCTTTTAACTGGCTGCAATTCTCCTCTTGGTCTCAGGCTTCTAGAATCCTCCAGAAAGTTTTAGAGCCTGTTATCATTCAGGAAGCATCGACGCCTCCTAGTGAAATGACATCTGGGGATGAATCATTAAAATCTGAAATACTTAGCCCTGTTCCTTTACTTGATTACTCAAATTTGTTTGGAGAAGACTTCCAGCTGCCAGACGATCAGTGGGACTCCAGTCATCTTAACATCTTGGATTTAGGGGCAGTTGAAGAGGGAATTATCCAAGTTCTTTTTGCTTGTGCGTCACAGGTTAATTACAGGAAAAAGGCTATGTTGAACTCCTTAAGCTCCATTGTCATTTCTGATGTCTATTGTGTCTGCAAGTTAAATCTTACAGTCAGACACTTACATTTGACTTTTATGTTTCTCAGCCTATTCTCTGCAGTAAATTGGCAGGGAGAAGTTCTGACTTCTGGTCTGCATTGCCTTTGGTACAAGCATTGCTGCCGGGTGAGTATCACATGCCTGAAACTTACCTATATTGCCACTGCATGGTGCATAGGGATGTCAAACACTATCTTGGAAAACTTAATTTGAGACCAAGGTTCAGATACTTCTAGAAATTATCTATCTGAGAAATTGAGCATGAGTTGAAGATTTTGACACCCAAACAATAATTCTTTGAGTAGTCATCTTAAAATACTCAACTTAAAACCTTGACCTTGATGGGTTCTTTTCTTGTTTTCCTTTTCCCCATTTATGCTTCTCTTTGACTATACCTAATCCTATTCCTTTGTAATTGATTTAATTATCAATAAAAGGAGTTTTTCTATCAAAACAGGAAAGTTTGTCGAATAGACTTTGATACTTTTATATCTATTTCTCATGTTTTTGTAGCTCTTCGTCCTTTAGTTAGCAGTCCTTCTGACATTGTTGATGATAACTTTTCTCAATGGAAACAACCAATTGTACAACAAGCTTTATCTCAGGTTTGGCTGAATGTTAAAGTGAATTGATTTTCTTCCTTTGTTATTATTATATTTCCGGCCTAGAATTTTCAATGTCATATATCTGCCATAATTTGAACTTTAGACATTAGATTGCTGACTATGGTGGTTTTAAATGCAGATTGTAGTGACGTCATCGTCATCATTGTACCGTCCGCTTCTTCATGCTTGTGCTGGCTACTTATCATCATTTTCACAATCACATGTTTGTCTCTCTGAGTTCATTTCTTTTTGTTTACGTGTTATTTTAATCTTTTTTCTGTTGTTCTTTTAAATACATATTTTAAAGGGGTATATATTTTTGTAATACCGCCCACCTCTTCATACCAATCCCTTTTCCTCAGAGAGCATCTCCATAGAGATCTTTTAACAGATAATTAGATTATTGTATCCACCAAATTTGTACAAAAACATAGTGGAATCAGCAAAAAGAGTTTACAAAGTTTCCAAAAAAAAAAAAAAAAAAAAAAAAAGGAGAAGCAAAAAGAGTTTACAAGAAGCCGCCTACATAAGAACAAAGTTAAAGATGAATCGACTCCTGAAATAATTTGGGAGAAAGGGGAGTGTGCTAAAGTATAATTATTATTATTCAGAAATAAATGTAAAAAGTGTCCATTAGGGAACAAGGAATCCACCTAAAACATAAAAGAGTAAACAAAACCCAAGGAAAATACAAAAATTATAGTCTCCTAATCATTGCAAAATCAAATCCCAACCCCTCATTAAATCAGAAAAAAGAAAAATCAACAAAATTTTTTGGTTGAGAAATCCACAAGGCCACTCAATAATTCATTCATTCCCATGTGTCACTTATATCTCCCTCAACTTGCTAAAAAATTCAATTGTTTCTTTGTAGCCACAGCACCCATTTCTCTCTAATATTATGATCCCACAAACCTGTATGAACGTGGTTGGACTGTCTTTCAAATCCGCAACGACCACCTTGCAAGGCTAAATACGCCTTTTGACATTTATTTTGGGACGTGGAAGTGAACAGTGGCATGTGATTGTTTAATTTTGTGAAGTGTCCTCAATATCTATTGACGTTAATTTTCTGAAGTGTCCAATGCTGTTTTTCTTTCATTTGATAAATGGCTAATATCTGGTTGCTCAGAGATAAACATGTTCAATAAGTATGACTAGTATGACTAGTATGACCAGTGCAAGTATATAAGTTATAACCCACGAGGTGTGATCTTTATCGGCAGAAAGAAATAAGTTAATAGCAAATATGATGTTCTAAGTATGAATAGTGCAAGGGTTTAACCGACGAGATAAGATACTAATGAGAGAAAGAACTTGAAACTTTCAGTTATGTGGCTTGAATTGTTTCTATCTTATCTTTTCATCTGGTGAAATGGTTTACTTTATTCTGATAACTATCTACGGCAACTCCTTTTACAGGCTAAGGCTGCTAGTGTCCTGATTGACCTGTGCTGTAGTGTTCTAGCACCTTGGATGGCTCAGGTGATTGCAAAGGTTTGTCCGAAGAAAATTCTCATTGTTTTAACTTTGCCTAGTGTTGTAGGATCTTGTTATTGTACTGTTGGTTTTGCCATCTATATTCTTCCTTGTTTAAATTCTTAGCTTGGGAGCTGACTTATGACAGGTTGATCTGGCTTTGGAGCTTCTGGAGGATCTTTTGGGTACAATCCAGGTATACTTGTCACTGATCTACAAGCAAAACAGATATCTTTGTGGCATGTGCTCCCTTTTTTTTTTTTTTTTTTTTTTTTTTGGCATTTTTTTCTGTTTCTTCTGCTATTATGACATGAGAAAATTCAACACAACTTATACCGCAGAAGTTACAATAATCCCACACAACCCAGTTTGTCCTTATTTACACTGAAACCCAAAGTCTTCCTCGGAGACAATAGATCCTTTTCATCCCAAAATCCACCCGCCACCCAATCGCTACTTTGTGGCATGTTATTTCTGTCCCTACCATTTTAGAAGCAATAAAAATGAAACCAATTATATCATAAAACTAGATCTTCCTTTACAGAGAGGGACCCCCCACCCCACCAACCTCCCCCCCCCCCCCCCCCCCCCCCCCAAAACAAAACTCAAGACTCCACATGTACCTATCCTTTGGAGGTGTAATGCCAGATTCTGTAGCTATATAAAGTTCGTTAATAAAGGGAATTCATTAATTTCTTCCCATTAGAACGTAGCATGTAGCAGCAATATTTTTGTATTTCCTGCAGAAAACTCTCTTTCTTTCACTTCGAAGACGTTGTTTGTTGTTGTTACTGACAAGGTATGTGCCTCAGGGTGCCAAGCATTCCCTGGCCCGTGCACGAGCTGCCTTAAAATATATTGTGCTGGCTATCTCTGGTCATATGGATGACATACTTGGAAGGTACAAGGTATGGTTTCATACTTGATTTCTTAATCACAGTTTACATTTATCTTAAATAAAAGTTTTGGTTGTTTTGGAGAGAAAAAAGAGAAACATAAATAGTCTGTCTTTACTTTGAAATTAGGTGCATTACTGAATTGTTTGACAATGAAACCATATTTATCAGGTTGCAAAACTAGGTTCTATTGTGTGCTACCCTTGATTATAACTTTTCTTTCTTGTGTCATAACCCCCCAAAGAGTTGATTTTCTTTTCTTGGTACTAGTAAAAACAACAATTTTATGCAGTATTGGAGAATCATGTTGTTACTTTCTGTTTTGTGTTTGTTTCAGGAAGTTAAGCACAAAATTCTCTTTCTTGTGGAGATGTTAGAGCCCTTTATTGATCCTGCCATTGCTTCATTTAAGAGCACAATCGCGTTTGGAGATCTATCTTCCACTTATGCTGAAAGGCAGCAAAACAATTGTGCGATCGCACTCAATGTGATTCATACGGCAGTACAAAAGCCAGCGGTTTTACCTTCTTTGGAATCTGAGTGGAGGCGTGGCTCGGTTGCTCCTAGGTAATCGATGTTGTGCTTTTCGGTTCTCTCTAACTTCTTTGGAGTTGCAAAATTTGTTGTTAGAACATATTCCTATATAAGCATGCATCTACGCTCTGGGTTTGCTTGCCAAATTTCAAAAGTAATTTTTTATTAATGGAAAAAATGTTCTTCTCAAATGTGAACATGCTTATTAACCATGAGTCTAAGAAAACCATCCTTGTGAAATGTACTCTAAGGTAGTTTTGTGATGCTGAAGCTATCATGAATGCCTAAAGAGTTGGAAGGGATCATATATTCATTGGCATAATAGGCGAAATTTGCCTTGTCTTTTGCTGTATATGTAAGTAACTTATATATATATATATTTAATTTAAAGATGGTGCCATTTGTGAGTATCATGTTTTGTACAAGCATTGTTTATGGTACTGATAGTGAAATTTATTTCTTATTGTAGCGTGCTTCTTGCAGTATTGGAACCTCACATGCAATTACCGCCTGAAATTGACCTTCGCACTTCTTCTTTTTCTAAACCATTAGAACTTGAAAGTGGTTTATCCATTTCTTCAACCCCTTTGCATGGGGTTGGTTCTGCAAAATTTAACAGCCAGGAGGAAATTGATGGAAAGACAGATGTTCCAGATTCCACCTTAAAGACTGATATTTTTGAAGATGTAAGTCTTCTTTTTGCTCCAACAGAACTGCGGAGCATGGCACTGACAAATGCTTGTACTGATTTAAATGAGTATAGCCCTGGAATGGTCAGCACAGATCCAAAGTTGGAGGCTGGGAAATTCTTTCCCAAGAATTTTCATGTTGACCTGGTATTAGATACTGGCTTTGCTGCTGAATACTTAAACTTACAAGCAGATTACTTTCGACTTGTAAATTATCAAGATTGTGAGCTTAAGGCTTCCGAGTTTCGGTGTTTAGCAGCAGATTTGCACTCACAGGATGAAATTACCCTGGAGGGCCATGATGCAGCAATAGATGCTTTGCTCCTGGCTGCTGAATGCTATGTCAATCCTTTTTTTACGACAGGTTTCATGACCAGTCCAGATTTAATGAACTGTGCGAACATCAAGGAGGCAGGGGCTGTAAAAGAACATGACTTTGATTTTGAAAAAGTCTCTGGAAAGTGCAGGAGTGACTTAGAAACAATAGCTGTGCTTGAAAAGAAAAGAGACAGAATTGTCCTGCAGATTCTGCTTGAGGCTGCTGAATTAGACCAGAAATATGAGGTAAAGGTGTCAGATGGTGAACATAGTTCATGGTATGTCGGATTAACTGATGAACAAATTATCAAGTTGTCTCCGTTTGATGCACGATCCATGGATGCGATCACCTTAGTTCGACAAAATCAAGCTTTGTTATGCAACTTTTTAGTGAAAAGGTTGCAGAGAGAACGCCACTCATTACAAGAAATTCTTATACAGAGTCTTGTTTTTTTGTTGCACTCAGCTACTAAGCTATACTGCAGTCCAGAACATGTGATTGATATTGTATTACATTCTGCTGAATACTTAAATGGGATGTTGACTTCCCTGTATCATCAGTTAAAAGAAGGTGATCTTCATTTAGAGCCAGAAAGAATACATGGTATACGTCGTCGATGGATACTTCTTCAGAGATTGGTGATTGCCTCCAGCAGTGCTGACGAAGGGATGGAGTTTGCTATCAACAAGAACAATACTTTCACTTATACAAAACTGATTCCACCTTCAGCCTGGACAAACCGAATTTCTTCATTTTCTGGATGTAAATCGCCTCTAGTTCGGTTTTTTGGCTGGATGGCAGTATCTCGTAATGCAAGACATTATGTAAAGGACCGGGTTTTCCTTGCTTCTGATCTGCAACAGCTGACGTATTTGTTATCAATATTTGCAGATGAGCTTGCTGTAGTAGATAATGTCATCAATCGAGGACATGATGTGAATTTTGAAAATTCAAGTGGCAAACATGTTTTCCCATCACATAAAGGACATGAAGTTGCTGGCCAACAACATGAAAGCCAATCTTTTCACTCTTTTCATGTTATTTATCCTGACCTCTTTAAGTTCTTTCCTAATATGAAAAAGCAGTTTGGAGATTTTGGGGAAATCATTTTGGAGGCCGTTGGCTTGCAATTGAAATCCCTTCCTTCCACTCTTGTGCCAGATATTTTGTGTTGGTTCTCTGAGTTGTGCTCATGGCCATTTCATCACATGTACCGAATGGCTTCTCAAAATAGTTTTGATTATTTGAAAGGTCATGTGGCAAAGAATGCCAAGGTGGTCATCCTGTACGTTTTAGAATCCATCATAACCGAGCACATGGAAGCTATGGTGCCTGAGACTCCTAGAGTCATGCAAGTGTTGCTGTCCCTTTGTAGGGCATCATACTGTGACGTCTCGTTTCTTGACTCTGTGTTGTGTTTGTTGAAGCCGATAATTTCATATTCCTTAAATAAGGTGTCTGAGGAGGAAAGATTATTCCACGATGAGTTGTGTCTTAATTTTGAGTCATTGTGCTTTGATGAGCTTTTCAATTACATTAGACTCAGCAAGAATGAGGGCAGGGCAACTGAAGAAGTATATAGTAGGGGACTGACAATTTTTATTTTGGGTGCGGTCTTTCTGGATTTGTCTGTTCAGCGTAGAAAGGAGATGATGCAGTCCTTATTGTCCTGGGCTGACTTTGCTGCATTTGAACCAACTGCTTATTTTTATGACTACCTTTCTGCGTTCCAGAATGTCATGAAAAGTTGTAAGCTCTTATTAGTTAAGAATTTACAATTGTTTGGTGCCATTCCACTTCATCCGTCCTCTGCTCCACACTCTGATAATTCCTTGGAATCACAGTCATGGTTTCTAAGTGATGTATACCAAAGCTCACCGGACAAGGTCCTCAATAAACTAGAGGATAACAGTGATGCTGTTGCTAATGTAAATCAGAAAGTTTATCATTTATCCACTGAAGAAATAGAAGAATTTTCGAAAGACTTCGAGATTCTCATTACTAAGCTTAACCCAACGATAGAGTTGTGTTGGAATCTTCATCATCAACTGACCAAGAAGCTTACTATTACAGCGGCGGAATGTTTTTTCTACTCAAGATGTTTGTCTTCAATTGCACAAAAGGTCAACAATGCGCCAGACAATGACAGTGAAACATCCAGTGTATCTAAGCCAGTTGACCAATTCCTCCTCCATTGGAAGGTTGGTCTTGATGGAATTGCTGAAACGATTCTCACTCTTCAAGAAAAGGGTTGCTGGGAAGTTGCATCTGTGATGCTTGATTGTCTACTAGAAGTGCCTCATTGTTTTGGGCTAGGCAATGTAATTGGTTTTGTTTGTTCTGCATTAAAAAATAATTCATGCAGTGCACCAAAAATTGCTTGGCGTTTGCAAACGGAAAAATGGTTGTCAACTTTACTTGCCAGATACATCCATGCCCTTAACGAATGTGATGCTTCTCTGGCTGATCTGTTTTCTACACTGCTAGGTCATCTTGAGCCTGAGCAACGATTTATAGCACTGAAGCTCTTAGGAAAACTTGTTGGCCAAGATACGGATGGAAGGACTAACCAACAAGATTTTAGTGTTTGCAGTAATTTGTTTTCACCTGGCTTGGTTATTTCCATCCCCGAGTCTCTCATAACTCATATGGTTACAAGTACATGGGATCTTGTTGTTGTGATTGCATCATCTGATGTATCTTTGCATCTAAGAAGCTGTGCAATGGCTCTTCTTGTATATTATATCCCATTTGCTCATAGACGCCAATTACAATCATTCTTGGCAGCAGCAGATAGCGTTCATGGTCTGGGCAAGCTTGGTCAGCCAACTTGTGAAGGTCCTGTACTACGACTTTCATTGGCACTTATTGCTGGAGCTTGCCTATACAGTTCTCCTGAGGATATTTCGTTGATTCCTCAAAATGTTTGGAGAAATATCGAGACTTTAGGATTTTCAAAATCTGGTATAGCCCTATCTTTTTCACACATGCATTATTTGTGTATTTGGAATTTGATAGTATTACCCTAACCTTACTTATCTCATCATTTATTTTGTAGAAAGGGGGATAGGAGATCTTGAGAAAAGGGCATGCCAAATCTTGTGTAGATTAAAAAATGACGAGGATGAAGCTAAAGAGGTATGTAGTAGGTTGGGGCTTAAGTTCTGTTTAATTACACAGCTTGCCTAAGTAAATTACTTGTTTCAACTTTTCTTTTTCTATGCTATATTCAAGTAAAGTGAGTTATGTTACTTCTTTCTCATGTAAGGCTCTGAAAGAAGTACTATCTGCAACTTCTTCAAAACCATTTGATCCAGATTTTGTGACTACTCGTGAAGCAATTCTCCAGGTGAGCAATGTGGTAAAGTTAATTATCAAAATTCAGTCGGTACTTGTAAAATTGATACCTATATACTTTTTTTAGTTTTTGCATACACGCGGCTGTCCAGTAGGAGGCTTTGTCTCATTTTTAGTATTGTAAGAATTCTAGGTAGGAAAGTCATTATTAGTGTTTGTCTTTGGTTATCTTCGAGGATACAGTCCAAATATGCAACCTTGTTGAGACCTTTGCAATAAGAGTTTGTTTGGCACAATTATGTTTTTTCCTTTGAGTTTTTGGCTCCCATATCTTTCTAAATTCACTTTCAGAATGCATCCACCCATGTTTCTATTTCCCTTTGATGTATCTTCAACTATTTCTAGAAAATAAAAAGTGTCTTATTGTTTAGTGATCTGGAATATACTTCTATTTGATGATAATATGATAAGGTGGAATATCTTCTAATGCATTTGTTAATGATGTAATGATATAGAAGAATAAGGACGGGATAGCTTTACATTTGTTTCCTGTAAGACCCCATTCGGCACACCAAATTTTTAGAGCATGACATAATGTTAACCTTGTTCTAGTTTCTGCAGTGTGGAGTGCACTTAAAGAAAAGAAATATTAAAAAAAAAAAAAAAAAAACAATTAGCAATCTAGCTGGATATTTTATGCAGCTATTATGAACTATTTTCTTAAATGTGTTGTAGGGGAGTATAAGATAGCAGGTGCGGTCATTTCCCATAACAACAAAAAAAAAAAAAAAAAAAAGATAAAGAAGATAGCAAGTGTGTGGTCGAGGAAATAAGCTGTGCCTATTCACTGGATTTATCCTGTGGTTTGTGATTGTTTTGAGATGTTTTCTTTTGTTTTTGGGCTGTGCATTAGACTTGGGTTGCTATGATGTCCTATATAACCATATTAATATTATGTTTCCGTACTGCTTTTTCATTGGTTCTAATTAAATTAACTTTTAATAGGTCATTAGCAACTTAACTTCTGTCCAGTCTTACTTTGATTTCTTCTCAGACAAAGAAGATCGAGAAGCCATGGTAAGTTGGGCTATTACCGATTTCAATTAGCATTCTCAAGCTATTCCTCCTTTCTCTAAATTGTAAATGGTGCAGGAACTAGAGGAGGCTGAAGTAGAATTGGAAATTCTTCAGAAAGATCATGCACCAGGACAATCACTTGAAGGCTCCAAAGAAGGACGCCAGACTCCTTCACTAGGTTGTAAATTATGTTATCCTTAGCTCTGATTTGTCCCTATTGGCTGTTTGAGTTTGGGGACTTTTGTACCTTAAAAATTTATTACTCTACACTTTTTCTGGTTTTATCTATTTTGTTACTATGTTTTCCAGATTCTGCGAAGGATGATTCACGCCTCAAGCAAATCAAGGAGTCCATTCGTTCCCTGTATGTACTAATTTTACTTTCTCTTGTATCTTGGCAAAAACTAAAATTCATGTTAGAGGGGAAAGGAATTAGTTTCCTGGTCAATAGTAATAGTTTAATTCTCCTGTTTAGGTAGTTAGTCTCCTATTGTTGTTGTTGGCCCCCCCATCCCCCCCCGCCCCCCCCGCCCCTTTTTTTTTTCCACTTTTGTAGTGTCGAAGAAGAAAAAGGCACAGGTGAAGCAGAGGACGAGAAATCCAGACGGTGTTTCTCTATCTGGAGATGGCGCCCCAAACGGCCCCTTAGTCTCCTATTATGATAGCAGGGCATTTTGTACTTGCTAGTAATTTTACTGCTTGTACCTGATAAGGTTTCTTCCTTTAGATCTTGTGCACAAAAACAGTAAATGTAGTTTGATTTACAAGTGGCACATGGGCTGAATGACATGCTTTAAGCTTCCACTATCTATCTGTTTATAACACCTTAGATTAAACGGACTTTTGGAAACTACTCTCAAATTGGTCACTTGCTGTCCTTGATGTGATACTTCCAAATTCTGCATCATTTAATATTTAATAGGAAATAAAGGCGGAGTCCAGTTCATTAGAGAGAAAAAATCCTAATTTTATTGCCAACCTATGCAAGAACTTGAACTAATTGTCCTCTTCATTCTTTTAACTGATTTTGGGAAAATTTTAATAGGTGTTTTCTCATATAAGCTCTAGTTGAAATTTTATTGTTTTGGTTTCTCATCAGAGAAAAGTGCAAACTTCGAGAAGACATAGTGGGTCGCAGGCAGAGGAAACTTCTTATGAGACATACCCGTCAGAAATATTTAGAAGAGGCAGCTGTACGAGAAGCTGAGCTTTTGCAAGAACTTGATAGGTTTTACCTCCTTAATAGCATATCCTATATTGTTCAATTGCAACGATGATTTGATTAATATTTTTCAAATATTACACTATCATCCAACCTTTCATCTGCCAGGGAGAGAACAACTGAAGCTGAAAAGGAGATTGAGAGACAGCGATTATTAGAATTGGAGTGTGCAAAAACCAGGGAACTGCGCCACAATCTTGATATGGAAAAGGAGAGACAAACACAGGTATAAACCCTTGTGAAATCTATTGTCCTATTAGTATTTGTGAGGAGCTTATGACATCTATCAACGGATAATTTCTTTGGATTGTTCTTTCGGGGCTTGGTTTGTGACTTTGTAATATCTCAACTTTTGCAGAGAGAACTTCAGCGTGAGTTGGAGCAGGCTGAATCAGGACTTCGGCCGTCTCGGCGTGAGTTTTCTTCCTCCACACATAGTAGGTAAGTATCTTGTCTCTTAGTGGAAACTTTTCAATTATGCTCCTACTTCTTTCATCTGGTGAAAATTTGCTGTACAATGACAATTTGATACCTCTTGGTAATGTGAATGGGCTATAAATACATTTACTGTTCGAAAGGAGGCAGTGGAAGAACCTGTCATTCTATATACGTACCTTTAGTTTTAGGATATGCTAATCTGCTCAATGTTCAACCTTAGGTTGGACGATTACGAACTTACAGTAACATAAAGTTATTGTAGGTTCTTCGTTCCTTAGAATTGGTACATGGATCATATGGGTGGGGACAGACTGAAGATCTCTAAACTAGAAATCCAGCAATGTCGCAGGTTGGAATTAGAGAGCGTCAACATCTGCCCTTTAAAGATGGTGATGCTATATAATCATGAAGAAGGGTTTTGGAAATTCAAATATAGACTATTTTCTTAAAGAGGGGGAAAAAAAAAAAATTGGATACTGGAGAAATAACATTTTAGGTATGAGCATAAAATATTTCAGTTTCATTAAAGATATGCATCTCACATTATTTATTGGTTTATATCTTGCAATCACTCGTATGTTTTACAGTTTTTTACAGTTGTCTGATTTACTTTGCTCTGTATAAATTGATTTCCTACATATAAGCGGTCCGTAAGATCTTCTGTCTTTTCACTTGCAGCCGGTCCCGGGATAGGTATCGGGAAAGGGAAAATGGAAGATCAGGAAATGAAGGGAGCACAAGAGGAAGTACAGGTGGCTTGCAGCTTGAAACTTCTACTAGTTCTTCCATGATGACTATGCCAACTGTTATGCTGTCTGGATCTCGACCATTTTCTGGCCAGCTTCCAACCATTTTGCAATCACGTGATCGTCTAGATGAGTGCGGCAGCAATTATGAAGAAAATGTAGATGGAAGCAAGGATTCGGGTGACACTGGTAGTGTTGGGGATCCAGACTTGGCTTCCGCATTAGATGGACAGGTTAGTGGGTTTGGATCAGCTCAGAGGCATGGATCCCGGGGAAGCAAGTCTAGGCAGGTCGTGGAACGGAGAGAACGGGACGGTAGACGTGAAGGGAAGTGGGAAAGGAAACATTCATAAGGTGAATGCCCGCCTGGAGCTGTGGTGTTAGGTTAGTGTAGTGTATTGGCGTATACTTGTATACACGAAAATAATTGAAAGAGATGGGATATGTTTTCCTGAAGAACAATTGTGGTGGGGTAGTTATGGGATAGGTATCAAATTTTAAGGAGGAAAAAAAAAAAAAAAAACATTGACAGGTTTAATTTTAGGTTAACTTTGTGATGCGTCTCCTTTTGCATGTATATCCCAGAAAGATTTTCAATTTGTAGTGAATATGATCTCATTTGAACAATTTAGGGATTTGTTGGAGTCAGAAATCTAGGAATTTAAGTTGGGTAAATTATTATTTTTAGATCTTACATTCCTAGTTTGTCAAAAAAGTAGATTATTTATTTTGAATGTCTCAAGATTGTCCTTCAGATTTTAAATTTAGGGAAAGGTTGTGGTAGAATCATTTTTATATAATTTACCGATAGAGCTTCATTTAAGGCAATTCAAATTTAATTCAATGGATAAGATATCAAGGGTGTAAACTACTAAAATAAACACTGATTTATAGGATTGAAAAAAAAAAAAAATTGAACTCCCTGCGATGAGCCCCTCTAATCCCGATCCTGGTGACGAGCCTGCTAGCCCTCGAGAACGCCACCCCTTTTTCCCCACACCTCTGATGAGAACACCACTCCCCCTTCCCCACACCTCTAATGAGAACACCACCGGCCCAAAAAAAAAAAAAAAGGATCTGAGAACGAAGAAGGCCCCCACCCGGACTTCCGATGAGAACCCACCCCTCGCCAACCTCTGATGAGAAGCGCCCCCCCTCCCCCTGTCGATTTTAATTTTGTGGGTCGGTGGGCGATTTCGCTATTGCCAGGGGAATTTCGCTGGTCAAGGGGGTGCGAGAGGTTTGCAATGGTGACCTTAACAATATCTTTGCATTTTTTTCCGGTGGGGTGCTTGGAGGGGACAATGAAATTTGAAACTTCAGTCAAAAAGGAAGAAAAAAAAATTAAAAAGAAGAAGAAGAAGAAGAAGACAAATCTGTTGCTTCTCATTTTACTGTTCATCTCAAGTGGAGATCCATTAATAGTCATTAGATGAATAACTACAAGTAATATCTCTAAAAGAGATTCCACTACAGATTTTCTTTAGAAGTTTGATTTATAGATTTTCATGGTCGTCAATTGTTTTTCCCCCCGAGTTTACATATCTATCCTTTATAATTTATGGATAAACTTGTAACTAAACACGACTTCTAAAACTATGGTAAAGAAAAAGGAAAAAGGAAAAAGGAAAAATTGTATTTTCAACCAACGTTGTTAAAGGTAAATTCATTAGTTAGTATTTGATTACAGGTTTATTCATGACTACGATTACCAAGTTTGTATTATTATTGTTATTGTTTTAACTTGAGCAGGTGGATTCGAATTTCACACCTTATAATAAAGTCAATTGTTTGACTCAATAAAGAAATAAATTTGATATGAATTTGAAGTTTAGAGTTATATTGAGAACATTTAATATACATAATAAACTTATTTATTATAAACTCAAAGTACAAGGTATTAAAAAAAAATCCCGTTTCAATTAAACATGTTATTTTCTAACTTTGCATTCTCCCGATAAGGTAAACAATGTTATCTTGCTAATGTAATGTACATGTTTAATTCATCAGTTCTATCTTAAATTTCAAATTACCATTATTTTTCTTAGTAAATTTTGTCTAATTTAGGTTATTAGGATGAAATTGACATTGATATATCACCTAACTGTTAAATATTTGTTAGATGGGATATTGTGTAAACATGATAACATGATATATGTTGTTTGTTAAATAATTTCTTAATAAGAAAGTGTCCTTTGCGACTTTCGAGTCTTGTTTTAGTTCTTCCACCCCCCACACTCCCACCTCCTCCTAATTTGCATACTTGTTTTGTTTCTTCACTTTTTCAGGATTTCTCTTCCTCTTTTCTTTGTAAATTTTATTATTAATGAAAGATAGTTTTCTTAGTGGAAAAAAGTGCAAAATGGTTACCGAACGATAGTTTTCTTAATAAAAAGTGCAAAATGATAAATTTTAAGACTAATGAAGCGATGAACAATTATACCGATACATATATATATATATAGCGAAGCATAAATCAAATTATCTTTAATCTTAGAAGAACTTTATGATAGGGTGAAAAAAATGTATCAACATTGCATAATTATAAACGGTCAAATCGTATTACTATATGTTATAAAGCAAAATACAAAATAGCACAATATAAATTACAAGACAAATAAAATAGAGAGACACAAGAGATAGAGAGAAGAGATAATATGAATTATCTTATTGTTGTGTTGTGTGTACATTACATTCTTACGGTTATGGATACCAATTTTAATTTCAACTTTTAAGTACCAACCTATATGATATGTAAGTTGTCATTATTTTATTGATAAGTAATAAAAATATTGCCACATCAATTATTTACTTCTACTAATAAATAGATGACATGTGAGTTGATACTCAAGAAGTTGGGAATAGATTTGGTGTCCATAGTACTACTTTTCTTACAAGGGCTAAGTAAATAGGCCTAAGGTCATAAAATGAAATATCAAAAGTCATGAATTACGACAACAAAATGTCGCTTATGAAGTGTTAAACCATTATAGAATATTTATCACTAAGAATAATAAAGTGGAGATGATTGATGAATGGAGTTAAGAAGATGAACATTCACACAAATAAATGATCAATCTATTCATAATACTCCCGCTTAAACGTTCATCATTTAAGAATATATCTCATTAACGCCTTATATTTGTAAAAACCTTGTGGAAAAGAGTCTTAAATTAATATGTGATTGTTTGAATAATAATCAACTTGCTATAAAAAATTGAGTCCATGTATTTTATTATTTATAATTTAAAAGGTAGTGCGATTTACTTGTTACATTAACTGGGGCAGCAATCAAATGGAAAACAACTGAAAATAATAATTTCCAGGGAATCAACAACATGAGGTTTCAACGAGCCTCGATCGGTATGCCTAAACCATATAGGCTGCAGAGAAAACTACAAGCAACGAAGATACAAGCCAAATACCAGTCCAAGTTTCCAAAGTACTATCCACACCTAAAAGAAGACTCGGTAAAACAGAAACGACAACTAGAAATTGAAATAACAAACGACACCAACTTAGAGAGAAAACGACTCAGACAAAACAACACCAAAACAAAGATAGCTGGAACGGCATCATGCCCCTCCTCCCATAGAGGATTCGACCCGGAATCATCAGCCAAAACATGAACATTATCGGGGGGAAAATACTCATACAGATCACAGATGTTGAAGGTGGGAGAAATGGGTGGAGTATGGGGCTGCTGAACAATATATGCGTTGTCATTGATGCGACTGCGACGGATTACGGGGACGAGTCCATTCTTCTTCTTCTTGTCATGCAGCTTGTGGTAGGTGCCAGCAGGGAATCGCCCACGGTGAAGGTGAACCATAACCAGGTCTCCATCCTTAAAAGATCTTAACGCGATGATGAGCATCAGCAGCCGCCTTATAGGCGCTGTTTGCTAGTTCACGGTGGTTCCGGGCGTCATCACGAGCTTCAACAACCTGTTGGGCCAACTCAGCTGCACGCTTGCTATGCGATGAAGGAACGAGGGCCAAATCGGTGGTAAAATTGGGGGTCTTAGCATTGACCAAAGCTAAAGAAGAGTAGCCGGTAGAGCGGTTGGTCATGGCGTTGTAGGCAAATTCAGCCTGAGGAAGGGCACAGTCCCACTGTTTCGGATTGTCTCCAGTGAGGAGTGGATCATATTTCCCAAGGTTTGATTAACAAATTTTGTTAGGCCATTGGTCTGTGGGTGCAACGCGCTACTAAATTGCAACGAAGTATCGATACGACCCCAAAGCTCACGCCAAAAATGACTAACAATCTTGACATCACGATCGGAAGTAATGGTCCAAGGGACTCCTTGGAGGCTATTATTTCGCGAAAGAATAGAAGAGCAACATGTCTAGCAAAGTGAGCCATTTTTGAGAACCTATCCACGACCACCATGACGGAGTCAACTGAGCACTGAGTTTTTGGGAGCCCAAGGACGAAATCCATACTCAAGTCTTCTCAGATGTTTTCAGGAATTGGCAGCGAGGTATATAGCCATGTTTCTGAGTAATTCCTTTGGCACGCTGCAAACAGCACATCTTTGAACAAATTTCTTAACATCCCGGCGCATATGCGGCCAAAAGAATCTGTCTTCGACCAGGATGAGTGTCTTATCACGGCCGGTATGGGCAGCTAGTCCTCCAGAGTGAAGTTCTCGCACCAATTGTTCTCGGAGATAGGTTTTGTGGATACAAAGTTGATGGCCCTTGAAAAGGTAGCCCTTGGAAATTGAGAAGCCGCCAACAGGTTCATGACGCATATATTTGTCCCAAATGGCTGCAAAGTCTTCATCGGAAGAATACTGGTCGTGGAGGCTTTCAAAACTAGTAATCAGGGGCTGTAAAGTGACTAGTAGGTAAGCTTTGCGACCCAAGGCATTGGTGGCTTTATTTTGTTTTGCTACCCGGTGTTTGATCACGAAGGTAAACTTTTGGAGAACCAAAAGCCATCGAGCGTGCGGTTCATATGAGTTTGATGGAGGAAGTTGAGCGAGTGGTGATCACTATGGAGTACAAACACGTTGGGAGAAGACAATGTTCCCACCGCTGTAAGGCCTGAACAGTAGACTCTTGCTCGTAGGTAGTCCACTTGCATCAGGCGTCACTAAGTTTTTGGTTGAAAAACTCAATCAGACGTTGGTCCTGAAGCAAAACAGCTCCAATACTGAGGGTGGAAGCGTCCGTTTCCACCTCAAATGGCTTGTTAAAATCAGGGAAGGCCAACACAGGGTCTGAACTAAGCTTATACTTCGACAACTCAAAGCTGTCCTCTTGTTTAGGACCCCACTCAAACTTCCCAGCTTCAAACAGAGGTGATTAGGACATCTATTGTGCCAAAGTAGCGGATGAAGCGTCGGAAAAAGGTGGGCCAAGCCGTGGAAACTCTGTACCTCGTGAATGTTTGTTAGGGTCGACTAATCATGGATAGCAGGAATCTTTTGTTCATCGGGAAGTATACCATGTTCGCCGATGAAGAATCCAAGAAAAAAGAGTTGCGGGGTGGCAAATTCACATTTCTTGAGAATCAAGAAAAGCTTGTTGGATCGGAGAACAGTGAGGACCTCGCGGAGACGAGTGAGATGTTCCTCCAGATAACGGCTCTAAACGAGAATATCGTCGAAATACACTACAACACAAGTCCCAACGACCGGCTTGAGAATCTGATTCACCAAGCGTATAAATGTGCTTGAGGCGTTGCAAAGGCCGAACAACATGACCAACCACTTGTAAAGTCTCTCCCGAGATTTGAACGTTGTTTCCACTCGTTGCCTGGTTGGATGCGAATCTGATGATATCCACTACGAAGGTCCGATTTCGAGAACATTGATACACCCCAAGTTGATCAAACAAGTCTTCCATCCGCGGAGTAGGGAACCGATATTTCACGGTTATCTTATTGATGGTCCAAGAACCATCCTTCTTCCATACTAATAAAGCAGGAACTGCACAAGGAGTCAGGCTGACTCGAATGAGCTGTTTTACCAGTAACTCATCCATGAGTTCTGTAGGACCTTTTGTTCTTTCGGATTCAGCCGGTAATGGGCCAGGTTGGGAAGTGAATCACCTGGAATGAGGTCGATCTGGTGTTGTATATCTCGCATCGGGGGTAGTTAATTGGGCAACTCGATCGGAGACAGGTCTTTAAAATCCTCGGAGGTATGTTGTTGGCGGACAAATGATCGGAATCTTTCGATAGGAGAGCAATCACGAAGGAAGCTTTTGCGAGCTAATGGTGAAATTGCAGCCACGAAACAGTTAGCAATGTGGGAACGGTGGTCGTGGTCTCTTGATTGGGGAGATGAACTTGGGTGATTTTTCTGCCTTTCCATTCGAAAGAATAGTTGTTGTCACGCCCCTTATGGATCGCATTAACATTGAATTGCCACGGTCGTCCGAACAAGAGGTGGCAAGCGTCCATGTCGACAACATCTCAAGGAACCTTACCTTGGTAGTGTTCACCAATCGATAACGGAACTCGACATATATGATCAACATGACTGATAATTCCCTTTTGGATCCAACTTATTTTCTACGGGGACGGATGTTTCTCTGTCTTGAGGCCCAAAGCCTTCACCAAAACGGCCGTTACAACCACTTGTCATCCCCCCCCCCCCCGAGATTTGGTCCAGTGATTGATTATAATCGATCAACTATTGACTTGAAAATTGATATACATTATGATTAATCAATGATCGATTATTATAAATAATTGATTGAATAAATTAATATTATGAAGTGATCAATCATTAATTAACAACTAAAAAAAGACTTTTTTAATTAATTTTTAAAAACTATGACAATTTATTATAAAACTTTTTTAAAGAAATAAAAAAAATGATATTTAGCTCTAAATGCCTTTTTATTTTTGAAAAAACGGCCAAATAGCATAATATAGTATTGATTTTTAAATAATAACAGGTTTAAAATGGGTTAATTTCATTAATAGTATATGTGGGATAATTTTTTTAAAAAATAACACCATTTTTTCCCTTCATTTCTAGCACTGTCACGTCATCTATCTCTTTTTAGGTTGATGTATAAAGACATATATGCCCTCAGCCAACCCTAAACTGATGTTTTTCCCACTTTCCCGCCCCCTCCCCCCTTCCCCCTTACCGACAATATATAAGTCACAATAGTTATATTTTTTCTTTCATCGTTTTTCTCTCATTGAAGCCTCATGAACCCTCTCTGCACCATTACCCACTGATCTAAACTCATTCTAAGTCCAACAAATCTCTCCCCATCTTTGTTTACTCTGTTAAACTGACCCTCTCTATCCTTATCATAGTACTTTCGAAGCTGCCAGATCTGCTCCTACTCCATTTGAGTAGAGATCTTCCCACTTCTAATCAGCAAATCTAAGGTAATGATGCATGTCATTTGGCTTTACTTGTTTCTATATACTTTAAATGGGTGTGTGTTTTAAATTATATTCTAAAAAAGATTCTCTGTTAAACTTTTGAGAGTAAGTTATCGGTCTTATGTAGCACCTGTGGGTAGTAAGTACGATAGATTTCCTGTGTTTTGTGATATTTTATTGTAATATTTGTCGTTACCAAAAAATTCCTGAACTAATAATAGTAAACAACATAATAACTATTTGGTCATCATACTAATGACCAAGTCGGTTAATAATATTTTTACCAAATGAAAGTCATGATTTTGACCATAACGAAAAAAAAAATATATATATTTGCATTTCATTTCATAGTCTAACCCAAATGGTTATTGTCATAATCACTATCAGGAGTAACAACCGTGGTTCTAAATGATAAATTGAAGTTTTGATCATATTTAAGAGTTTAACAAAAATGGTCATTTCCATAATGACCAAAAGGTCAATTTTATTATGACCTATGTCCCTATGTAAAATTTGTAGAAATTGATAAAACAATAGGGGTTTTAAAACAAAAATTTGAGTTGTTATACGTTATGTATAATGGGAAAATTACATGGATTTGCCTAACTTTTGTTTCGCCTATCATTTGAGGTTTGAACAAAAATGGTCATTTTCATAATGATAATCCGGTTATTCTCATTGTGACAAGTTTTGAGATATAATTCACTTCCCAATTTGAACAAAAATGGTCATCCGGTCATTCTCATTGTGACCGATTTTGAGATATAAGTCACCTCTCGATTTGAATAAAAATGATCATTTTCATATGACCATTCGGTCATTCTCATTGTGACCAGTCTTGAGATATAAGTCACCTCTCGATTTGAACAAAAACGGTCATTTTCATAATAATCATCTGGTTATTCTTATTGTGACCAGTTTTGATATATAAGTAACCTCTCGATATATATAAAACTGGTTATTTTCATAATGACCATCTGGTCATTCTCATTGTGATCAGTTTTGATATATAAGTCACTTCTCGATATATATGAAACTGGTCATTTTCATAATGACCATCCGGTCATTATCATTATGACCAGTTTTGAGATATAAGTCAATTCTCGATTTGAACAAAAATTGACATTTTCATAATGACCATCCGGTCATTCTCATTGTGATCAGTTTTTAGATATAAGTCAACTCTCGATTTGAACAAAAATGAACATTTTCATAATGACTATTCGGTCATTCTAATTGTGACCAATTTTGATATATAAGTCACCTCTCGATTTGAATAAAACTGGTCATTTTCATAATAACCATCTGATCATTCTTATTGTGATCAGTTTTGAGATATAAGTAACCCCTATATATATATAAAACTAATCATTTTCATAATGACCATCCGGTCATTCTCATTGTGACCAGTTTGAGATATAAGTCAACTCTCGATTTGAACAAAAATGGTCATTTTCATAACGACCATCCGATCATTCTCATTGTGACTAGTTTTGAGATATAAGCCAGCTCTCGATTTAAATAAAACTGATCATTTTCATAATGACCATCCAGTCATTATATGTCATCATTTTTCATAGTCACCTCTCTATATATGTCATAATTTTTCCTTCCTTTGTAACGTAAATATAATATTGACTAACTTGTTGCTGTTTCATTCAGAAATGGATGAGGTTTGTATTTTCGTCAAGTATAATGATCAATGGGATGACACATTGAGATATATTAGTAGCGAAATGAAGGGAATATTGGTGTCCGTTACCGCAACATATGTTGGTCTTATTGAGTTTGTCAGAAGTGTTATTGGGGGCCTATACAAAACTATAGTCATGAGATATGGTGTTGAACCTGGAATGCCTCCTGTGAGGATACAATATGATGCTGATGTTAAATTCTACATACAATTGAAGAAGAAGGACGTTCATGTGCTTAGCAAATTTCTAATTAGCATCGATACATTGGATGAGTCTACGGCCGAAGTGATGCCACCAGAGGTAGGGGAAAGCAACCACATAGACATTCAACTTTCTAGGGAGGGTGGACAGAATGATGAAGGCATGCAACCTGTAAATGATAGCAATCTGATCATCCTTCCTCCTCGTCCTCCTCATATCCCTTCTTCCACAGTAGGTCTGGATTTACACTCTGAATATGGAATTGGAAAGTAACATCAATTATTGAACAATGACTTATGCATGGACCATGATGATTGTAATGCTGGGGAAATGGATGTTGCAGATACTGCTCGTTATTCAAACGATAAGAGTATCGCAGCAAAATTGGAGCCCATTTTATTGTCAATACTACTAGAACTCAGTCTGTTAATGTACCTAGTAGTGACAGTTTATCCGGCTTATTAGTTGTTACTGATTTTACACCTGTCATAATGCACAGAAATTGTATTTTTGAGAACAAAAAATTATTGCAATATCATCTTCATCCCATAGCCAAACAGGAGAGGTTGCTAATTCATAAAACCAAATTTTTTTATCTATCGCCATGAATCCGAGATCATGGGGTTTGTCCAATGTCTTATACTTGGCATTGTCTCGGGGAGGCCGTTTACTAAACATAAAAATATTTTAATTGGTGATGACATTATTAATATATTATATTTTTCAAATTGAAAGGACAATTATTCATTATAAACAAATTACCCTGGGGGAGTCCTCTTTAATAATCCTTTATTGATTCACTCTCTGAACTCTTCTAACTTCTCTTTTGGAGGTTCATCTACAAGACCCTGTGGGAGGGCATAAATAAGCTTACTTAGAACATACGACGGGGAGTCAATCTCAGTCATAGGTCCGGACCATCATTCGCCAAGCCTTGATAGTCTGTTCCTCTTCTTCTTAGGGATCTATAAATGACATATGTGAAACGAGTTACTATTAAGTATGACTCTTATAAATATGTTTGTCAGTTACAGATATTCGTAACAACCACGTCATCGATGCTCTCCTCGTTGGCTGCCTCTTCAAGTTGTATAACTTCCTATTCTCTGATACTTTCTTTTTCATCCTTTTCCTCTTCTTTTTTCCTTCTCCGGGTCAGGCATGCTCTCCTCCTTTATTTCAACAAATGAATCAGATTTTACCTTCGCTTCTCCCTCATTTCCTTCTAAATTTTCTTTAAAATTTTCCTGTGTAGTTTCACAATATGTTATAATAAATACAGCTTTGTATATGTGGAAGACCCAAATGATCATCTACATATATGGTATACTCAATTTTCAAATACAGGATTACCTTATTCTTCTCCTCCTCTACATCTTCCTGTGAAACAATCATCTTATCGGTAGTAAGGAACTCCATGGCTGTTTGCACACCCATATCCGCAACGGCACCAATGTCAGAATCTATGAACACATCATCTTACGAGCCGGTACCGAGGTCATTTGAGGTAGTCTTCAAGGCATCCGACTTATCTATTTGAACATTAATCTTCTACCTACTACTGACATGGTATGCTGTGTGTGCCTTTCCCTGTCCCTTCTAATTCATTTTGTCGGACAACAATTTGAGAACCCTTCACAAGAGTTTGGTGGACTTCTTCTGTCTTTTTTTAAGATCATATTTTGTTCATTGAATCCACCTATCCTCGGATCTCTTTTTGAAACTCCCGCCACTCGAAGTTTGTATTGAAGCTCAGTCAGAGGACATAAGTCTTGGAAGGTAATTGAGGCATAACCTTTGGGTCTTCAAATATAGCTGTGCAACCCATAGGTCCTTCAACTTTTCTTCGGTTGGCATGATCACAAAACACTTAGGTTGCACACATTTGATATTAATAACAACAATAAGTAGGGGATATGGTCAATATGTTAACGACCGACATATATAAATATTAAGAAGTTATGATAAATTAAAAAAATGACTACCCGCGCACTATAACGATGATCAACAATGGTATTCAGACTTACAAATGAACGGTCAAAACAGGAATGACTATTCAGTAATTATGAAGATGACCAATGACCATAGTCACTGTAGCAGGGGTATGGTCATTACAGGAATGACCAACCAGTCATAATGTAGATGACCAATACCCGTAGTAACTATAGTATGTATATGGTCATTACAGGAATGACCTCCCGGTTATTACATAGATGACCAAGACGCGTATTAGACAACATGTATGGTCATTACTGTTATGACCACTCGATCATTACTATTATGACCACCTGGTTATTATGTAATTGACCGACACTGATATTTTATGCAAAGAAAGGTATGGTCAATAGAGTACATTAACAACAATATGATCAATGTAAAAATGACCACCCGATCATTATGTTAATGACCAACAGTTGTAATTGACACTACTTACATAAATATTTAGAAAGTATATAAATTACCTGATTTTTACCAACCGTGGTAAAAGCAGACATAACATCTACAAACTTTACATTGTTCACGGTGTTCCATGACAGCACACACAGAATGGCCTTATCGTACTTGATGGTGAATTTGGCTGCTATCGATGGGAGAGTCTCATATGCCCAAACGAGTAAGGCATGCGGAAAGTCTGCAATACGGTAATGAACTTTGGCATACTTTTTTAACGGTCTTCTCTTCTAAGACATCCTGTTTTCAACTATTTTACAGATTGCATCTTGGGTTGCCTCCCATGAGAGCACGTCCCAAGGAAAATCATTGAAATCATCAAAGTTATCAACCAAGGCAAAAAACTTCAGGTCTATCTTAACGAAGTTTGCATTTGATAAAGGAATGTAAAATATCATGTATAGTAGGCTCAGCTTGACAGCGTCATCGTCGTTGTCAAAGTTTGTATTTGATATCTGTAGCTCCAAATTTTCTCTTGACACACCTCTCAACGTCAAAAAATATATTATAATTAATCGGCTTTTGACCACCGGTGGGAGATGAGTAGACCCTACACATTTCATGCCGGTTATTAGACAGAACTCGTTGATGGAAAATCTACTCAGGTCTTTACCAACCTCAAACCATAGAGCATCACCCATTCCTGAGTGATCTGTCATTTGCATTACAATATTGTAGAAGACCTGCCCAGTCCAACCAAGAGTATTTAAATTTAGAAAGTGTTAAATACATGGATGATGGATGACGACTTTGTACTGTTAGGGAGACAACCACTGTCTCAATTTATTACATGTCTCCGTAATGTTAATGAAAGTATTTATTTTCGACAGGGTAATTTTACTATTCGGTACGCGTCGAATATATTGAACCTGCGGTAATGTTAATGCTAATATAAAAGAGTAATTATATTTATGATCATTAAGTAATCATACAAATTACCTAGCATAAAATCATATAAAATATGAAAATTAACAAATTGATGACCACCAAGTCAACTAAAAAATGACCAATAAGTCATCATAAAAATGACCAACAAGTCATAATGAAAATGACCAAAGTTGATAACATCAAACTAAGTAATTATTATTATGACTTATTGAAAATGATGAAAGTCTATAACATAAAACTGAGTAATTATTATTGTGACCAACAAGTCATAATGAAAATAAC
Source organism: Ficus hispida (assembly GCA_025413025.1). NCBI lineage: Eukaryota > Viridiplantae > Streptophyta > Magnoliopsida > Rosales > Moraceae > Ficus > Ficus hispida. The sequence continues at coordinate 17,805,251 of CM046367.1, read as the reverse complement.
CATCCAGAAATAACATAAAACTGAGTAATTATTATTATGACCAATAAGTTATAATGAAAATGATCAAAGTTCAGAACTTAAAACTGAGTAATTATTATTATGACTAACAAGTCATAATGAAAATGACCAAAGTCCATAACTTAAAACTGAGAAATTATTATTATGACCAACAAGTCATCATAAAAATGACTATCCAGAAATAACATAAAATTGAGTAATTATTATTATGACCAATAAGTCATAATGAAAATGACCAAAGTTCATAACCTAAAACTTAGTAATTATTATTATGACTAACAAGTCATAATAAAAATGACCAAAGTCCATAACTTAAAACTGAGTAATTATTATTATGACCAACAAGTCATCATGAAAATGACAATCTGGAAATAACTTAAAATTGAGTAATTATTATTATGACCGACAAGTCATCATGAAAATGACCATTTAGAAATAACTTAAAGCTGAATAATTATTATTATAACCAGAGAGTCATTACACAAATGACCATTGTAAAAATTACAGGATGGTCACAACATAAGTAACCAGCCATCAATATCACCTACAGTTAAACAAACATCAATGAAAACCCAAATATTTATATAAACCAAAATACTAAATTTTACAAACGCATGGTTTATGTTATAAAATCAGATAAAAATACTAACTTTATGCATTTTAAGCAAATTTTTTTCAACAAATCAATTAGAAAGGTGGAATCTCATCAAAAACACATATAAAAATGAAAATCTTTTTTTACATAATCAGTAAATACTGCACATTCTTATTAAAAAAATATTAAAAATGTAAACTTTTTAAACATTAAAACAAAAATTAACTTTTTTAACCATTCATCTTTCGATATCTTCTCTTCTACGGCACTTTTCAACTTGTTTAAATCCTTTACTTCGATTTCCCCATGCTTTCTCTTCAACCCTTCATCGGACATCATTCTCTCGATCTCTGGTGCCAGTTTTTTAGAACTTTCCTCGGCCGATGGCCTTTTATATGCCGAAGCTGTTACTCGGATAGACCTCCTTTCGGGAGTTGTGTTTTTCTCAGACATTTTCATGGGCTTCGACATAGGTAGTTTTTGAAGATTCTCCGACATTAACAGACTTCCAAGCAGTTTATAAAAGGCTTTCATAGTGGTTTAGGACGGTTTCCAAGCGGTTATGGAGTGGTTCTTGCCGGTTGTAACTCTTTCTCTCTCTAGAATCGGAGTTTCTCTCTCCAAAATACTGTAGAAGCTAGTTTAAAATTTTTTTTAGGGCATGTGAGGGAGAGTGACTTTTGGTTGGGTGGTAGATGAGGGTAAACCTCGAATTTGGCAAACATTAAATGTGGTTAAGTCTCATATAGATGACGTGGCAGTGCTAGAAATAAAGGAAAAGTGGTACTATTTTTAATAAAATTTATCCCACAAGTGCTATTAATGAAATTAACCCATAAAACTATTGTTATTAAATAGCATAATTAGAGTAAATGATAGGATAAAAAACCAAAAATACGCCTTCACCCCTCTAATCTATGTCCTCTGACTCTCTCAACCAACTTACCATTTTGGTTGCCGTCGATATCGTCGTTCTAGCTGCCATCTTCATCATGAAGGACCCCGAGCTGTGGACCCACCATCCCAGTAAAACCCAGATCATTGGAATCGCAATCCAAAAACGTGATCTTCCTCATCGGCCGATCGCGATTTCGAAAGGGACAAGCAACCTCCCGCCACTAGATCGCCTCAATTCCAATGATTTTTCTTGTGGTTATGGTGGCGACGAATAGATGGACTCGGCGACGAGTACTCTCGAGTTCCCTCGTCTCGTGACATCGGTAGCAACGACATCGGGATTGGGAGCTTCAGATTCATTGTGACCTCCTCCGATCGCAATCTACACAGCACCATGCCTATCGTCGAGTTTGTATTCTTATTTGGCGATGGGCTTGCTTCTCCGACAGTGGCTTTCCTCCACCGCCCCACTCCCAATTTGGAATAGAGGTGGGAATTCGGGCAGCCCGGCCCTGCCCGAGCCCGTCGGGCTTTTGCAAAAATTCGGACCGGGCCGGGCCGGCCCGAATTTTTGCAATATAAGCCCGGCCCGGCCCGCGGGCTTAGAGCTGGCCGGGCCTAATTTTTTAAAATTTTATTTAATTTTATTTTTTATTTGTAATTTTGAATAAATTTGTATATTTTTGATAATTTAATAATTTATCTTAATATTTTTGATTAAATATTACTAAATTGAAAAATAAATTAAGCACATAATAAAAATTATAAATTTTATTAAAAAATAAGGATACAAAAAAGAAAATATAAAATTGAAATTTAAAATTTTATTGATGTCATGATTGCCTCATTAAAAACTTTACTAAGTAAAACCCATTGGGATAAAACCTCAGTAAAGAAAAAAGAGTGCAATCTTAATTCATATTTATAATTTTACAATGAAAAAAATATATCAATCAGCATCAGCAACCGGAAGAGGGAGCCGCAGGAGCATTGTCAATATCATCGTCATCGATTATGGTCATTTCGTTAAAGTGTTGGAGTATCTCTTGATCTTCTACTGTATATTGCAACCTTTTATCTGCATGTTCCTAATCTTTTAGACATGTAAGCACCTCGACCATCTCAGGTGTTAATGAGGTCCTCCGATCTTCAATTATCCTTCCAGCTGTGCTGAATGCTGATTCAGAAGAAACTGTCAAAACAGGAATAGTTAAGATATCACGTGCTAAACGGGAAAGCACTGAAAAATTTGTCGACTGCAACCTCCACCAATCTAAAATTTTGAAATCTTCAGTATTTGTAGTTGAGTCTAGCAGTGAAAAATCTGTATCTAAGTATTTTATGAGCTCCGAGTGTGTCGTACTCGTGGTAGTTGAACTTGCTGAAAGTGGACGAGTAACACTCGAACTTGATGAAGAGCCCGATCTTGCTGGAGCAGAGAAAAAACCCAAAACTTTTTTCTTTTTTCGATCACTAGCAGTTGGAAGAGTTTTTTAAGTTTCAATGTTAACTTGCTGCCCGAATTTATTCTGATAACTTGTAAAAATCTCAAATAACTTGCATTTAGTGTTATTAAATGTTAAAGAATACGTTGAAGCAAAATCTACATCCATATGTTCAGAAATATGAGTAAGACCATTATAAAGACCACTTAATTTAACTATAGGATTTAAAACAATGGCAAGGCAATATAATAAAGGCATATTATTGTGATCTCAATATTTCATAAACTTTTTCTCTATTTTTTCTACTATTAATTTAAATAAATCATCATTTCTATATTCAGAAAACAATAAAGAAATAAGCATTAATTGGGTGAAAACTAGTGAAGAAGTGGGATAATAAACACCAGACAATAAAACAGTAGCATCATAAAAAGTTTCTAAAAAATAAATCATTCTTTCAGCAATAAACCAATCAACATCAGATAATAAAATCATATTATGCTTTGTATTATAAAACATAGAAATAACATTCTTATATTCTATTGCATTTTTCAACATTAAATAAGTTGAGTTCCACCTTACCGGCATATCAGTCCCAAATTTTTGAGGTTTTAAACCTTCTGCTTTGCAATACCTCTTAAATTCAGCAATGCGAGGATTTGAATTATGTATCCAAAGGAGAGCATTACGAATATTCTCTATGTTACTACTTACCAACTTCATACCTGCTTTTACAATGAGGTTGATAATATGACATGCACAACGTTGATGAAATAAAATTCTACCAATATATGCTGATAAGTTTTTCTCAAGAAAATGAATTGCAGCGGTATTTGCCGAAGCATTATCTAGGGTGATTGAAATAATGCAATTGCTAATGCCAAATTCATTTAAAACACTCATAATATTATCAGTAATATTTAAAGCATTGTGAGAATGATCAATAAGTCTAAAGCCAATAATTCTTTTTTGTAATTGCCACTGGGGATCTAAATAATGTGAAACTACACTAATATAATCTTGATTTGACCTAGCAGCCCAAATATCAGATGTCAATGCAATACAAAATGTGTTTGTATTCATGTAAGATATTAATGCAGTGCATTTTTTACTATAATAAGATATAATATCACTCCTAATAGTTTTTCTAGTAACGACTTTAAATTGTGGACAAAAAGATCTTTGAATATGCTCTTCATAAAAAGTATTTTTACCAAAACTAATAGGTAAATCTGTAGAGGCAATTAAACGAGCTAGAGATTCTCTAGCTACCATGGGATCATAAGAAAAGGTACCTACTGAGCCATCGGAGTTGAATTTTAGAGTGCTTTATGTCGGCTCCCTTCCCTTATAATGTTTCTCAGCACATCTTTCACCATGGGCTAATAAGTGAAGAGTCCCACTTGAGCTGTTAGCAGTCAATGTTTTTTGACAATACTTACATTTTGCTAGTCTTGTTTGTGTTTTTTTGCCGTCGGGGCCGAAGTCCTCTTTCTGCACAGCATCGAAGAATTGCCAAGCACGTGAAGTGGTTCTAGTAGCAGTACCTTTTGCCTTTTTTGGTGGACAACTGGTGCTTCCCGAACTACTTCTTAATGGTGCCAATATTGGACTTGGTGGTATTGGTCCTATTGGAGTACTGAAACTCCTACGTCTAATCTCAGGAACATTGTCGCCAGCCTCCATATGGGAAATCTCCACTTCTTCGATGTCGTGGTCATCTATCCCGTAGTAATCATCATCAAGATCAACAATTGGTTGTTGAACATTTGGATTTGGATCCATTTTGATTTTTTTTTGTAGGAAAGTAAATAACAAGAATGGGGATTATAAAAATAATGAGAAAATGAGTTATTGTAAATTTAGGAGATACGGACAAAAAAAAAATATTGAATATTAATTATTGAATAATGAGAATTGAGAAATTGGAAATAAGAGAATATGGAGAAAGAAATTAGAGAATAAGAAATTGAAAGGAGAGATGAGAGAAGATGTATGAAAGAATGAAAAAAATAGAATGATATTTATAGAATGAGAGAATGAAATTTTAAGAAAATAAAAATAATTAAAAATAGTTTAAAGCCGTTGGGAGAGTCTCCTGGACTAGCCGTTTGCCCCCCAACGGCTATATCATATATAATACACTAACACTAACTACTTAGTAAGTATAATATACTGTGTCAACGGCTATAATAATAGTCGTTTTTGGAATAGCCGTTGGTCCTGTTGACTTTTTTTTTTCTTTCTTTCTTTTAATATATATATAATATAATATTAATATTTAATATATATAATTTTTTTAATAAAAATTTAAAAAATAATTAAAATTTTAATAAAATTAATATATATAATTTTAAATACTGGGTGGGCCCGCCGGTCCATTGGATTTAAATATTCAGACCGGGTCGGGCCGGTCCGCCGGGCCTAAAATGAGAGCCCGGCCTGCCTCTTAGTATCGGGTCGGGTTTTTACCGGGCCGATAAAAGTCGGGCCGGGCCGGGCCGCGGACCGGGCCTAAATTACGGGCCGCGGGCCGGCCCATTTGGCCCCGCCCAAATTCCCACCTCTAATTTGGAATTTGGGATTTTTTTTCTTTTGTTTTTTCATAAATTAGGGTAGAAATCGCAATTAATGAATTAAAAACAAAAAATTCTTTTTTTAACTCAGTAAATAGTTTGTTTACAAGTAAATAAAAAACTATTGTAAAAAAAATCATATTTACTAATAAATAATAAAATTTACCTGATTTGATATTTACTAACAGTAATATTTTCAAGTAATTAGCCATAAAATAAATTTATTTATTCATAAATAATTTGTTTACAAGTAAATATTAATATTTGCATGGTTTTATATCTATTCATAAAATAATTACTAAGCAATAATGATATTTACACGTAAATCGTTTACTTGTTCAGTATTTTATATATATATATATATATATATTTTTTTTTTATTATCTAAATATTTACTTAGTAAATACTAGTAATCACATGTAAATATAAAATTTATTAAAAAACTATAAACTAGGTAAATCTATTTATTTACAAATGGTATTTACACGTAAATCCTTTACTTGTTCAGTGTTTTATACTTTTTTTTTATATTATCTGAATATTTACTTAGTACATACTAGTAATTACATGTAAATATCAAATTTATTAAAAAACTATAAACTAGGTAAATCTATTTATTTACGATTCTATTTATTATGTAAATCCTCTTTTTACAGTTTTAGTTTGTCCAGTGAATCCAAATATTTCAATTGTAAATATTTCATTTACACATAAATCCTTGACCTATATTGCATTTTGTATTTTTCTACATTTAGTAAATCCAATACGTACCAAGTAAATATAAGTAAGTACATGTAAAACGCAATTCGAAATAATATTTACTAGTAAATTTAATTATTTATTAGTTTAACTTTACTTATTGTCATGTAAATCCAAAAATTTTCACCAAAATCTTTTTTTTTTTTTTTAAGTTTGTTTCTTCATCCGATAAATCCAATAATTATGTTGTAAATCCATTACTATAATTTAAAATTTTTTTTGTTAGGTTACAATAGTTTAAAATTAAGAAAGAGGACAATATAGCATATTTACAAAATGATTTATTGGAAATATAATTATTTACTAGTAAATCCAATTATTTTACAACTTAATAAAATCCAATATTTTTATCTCGACCAAAAACCACAACTTTCTTTATATTTCCAAGGGTTAATTTCAAAAATGGCACATGCGCAAAAAATATTGTTAAAACTAACATTATTTTTGTGAAAAATATTGTTAAAACTAGCATAATTTTTGTTCACTTTCATTGTTAGTATAGCCACATCATTATTTTTTCTGATTTATGGGACCCAGAAGCTTTTAAGATATGTCAAATTCCCGTATTACCCCCGTCTTCTTAACAGCCCAAATCTCTATTTGATGCCCTAACTTGATTTTCAAACGTTTTTCAATATTTTAGAGAGAGAAACTCATGAATAGAGAGAGAAAAAGAGCAAACGAGGGGGAGAGAGAGAGACATACCATAAGAAAACCATTGGAAACTGTTCTGAAACCGTCCGAAACCTCCACCCACGCCCTCTATACAGCTTTTCGAAATCTGTAATGGTGAAGAATCTTCAAAAGCTACCCAAACCCAGTCAAAAATTCTTGAGTCTCCCATGTCCAAACCTACAAAGTTGGTAGAGAAAAAAATTACTCACAAAAGAAAGTCTCCCCGATTAATGACTTTGGCAGAAAAAGCCACTAGCGGAGAAAACCCCTAAAAAATCGGCACCAAAGAAAAAAAGATAGGTGCCTAAGGTAGGGTTGGAGAGAAACAGGAGGAAAACGAAATTAAAGAATCCAAGAAGGCGAAAGGAACCTTAGAAGAGAAGAACGCAAATACTGAAGAGGTAAAAAGTTTGCATTTTGAATTAGTTTTTTAAAAAGTTTGCATTTTTAATAGACATTTGATAAAAATGTACATTTTTAACAAGAACGTTTGCATTTTTGATCGATTATAAAAAAATTTGCATTTTTTAAATGTGTTTTTTATGAGATTCTGCATTTCTAATTGATTTGTTGAAAAAAGTTTGCATCAAAAACCTAAAATTTGTATTTTTTATTTGATTTTGTAATATAAACTATTTGTTGGTTTGGTATTTGGACATTGAGAGGAAAATTTAGTGTATTGGTTGATATAAATTTTTGCCTGCCGAAGGTGTTTGGGTTTGTGTTGATGTTTGGTTAATTGTTGGTGATATTGAAAAATATGGTTGTATGGTTATTTATCTGAGATCATGTTGTAATTTTATCCATAAGTCATTTTTATGATGACTTGCTAATTATTAATTTAATTATTTAAAATTCTGTTATATTCTACTGATCATTTTTATGATTACTTGTTGGTCTTTAAATATAATTACTCTCCTGTAATACCATTACTATAGGTTCATTATATTTGACGTGTGTCGGATACTGAAATTACCCGTGCGAAAATAAATACTTTGATCAATATTACAGGGACTTGTAAAAACCCCGACAGTACAAGGGAGTGATATGGCAACCATGCATTAAGAAAATTCTAAAGTTGAAGACGCTTGGCTGGGCTGGGTAAGTCTTGCTTAACATAGTAATGCGTTTGAAGGATCACTCAAAAATGGGTGATGCTCTGTAGTTTTAGGTTGGCGAAAACTTGGGTAGATTTTCTATCAAAAAGTTATGCTTGATAATCGGCATAAAGTGTGTAAGGTCTACCAATCTCGCACTGACGGTTGATAACCGATTAATGAATAGATATTTTTCTACATTATGAACTGTGTCGAGAGAACATTTGGAGGTGTACCTGTCGAATATAAAATTTGACAATGACGATGACACTATCAAGCTTGGCTTACTGTACATGATATTTTGCATTCCTCTTGCAAATGCAAATTTTGTGAAGATAAACCTGAAATATTTTTCCCTAACCGATAACTTGAAGGAGTTCAATGCTTTTCCATGGGGCGCGTTCTCATGGGAAGTAACCTGAGCTGCAATACATAATACAATTGAAAACATGTTATCGTCAAAGAGAAGACCATTAAAGAAGGATGATAAAAGTACATTACAGTATTGCGGGCTTTTCTCATGCCTTATTCGTTTGGGCATATGAGAGCATCCCAACAATGGCAGGCAAATTCAAGACCAAGTACGTTGAGGCTAATTCTCATATGCTATCATGGTCTTCTACGGATAATGTTAAGTTTGATGCTCTAATGTCGGTTTTAATCGCTGATGGTAAGAAACAGGTAATTTCTATATTATTCTTATTGTTAGTTTCAATACAAGTTTTGGTCATTTATATAATGTTTGGGTGGTAATCTTTGTAATGACCATACTTTTGTTAGTATCAATACTAGCGTTGGTCATTTATATAATATCCTAGTGGTAATTTTTTATTGAATCATATTTGTGCAGTCACAGTGTTTTGTAATGATGCCAATTGACAAAGAGATGAAGGAGGCATGTGTTCCACAACTATATTTGAATTAGAAGGACTCCATGGTTCTACCTCAGGTACCTCGTAAGACACATGTCACACAACTAAGTATCGCGACAAACTCAGATTGGCTAGAGTTTCAGAAATAGATTCAAGGAAAGGTTGAGTTAATGAACAAAAAATTAGACAAGCTGAAAAAGAGATAGAAGAAGTTCAAGAAGCTCTTACGTAGGATACTAAAATTGTTGTATAACCTCAATGACAATATTGAGTGGAAGCCAACCACTGTATACCAAGTGTGCTATAGGCACAAGAGGAGTGTCCAGAATGACGACTCAGATGCTATGAAGACTGATTCTGATGACTTCTGATTCAGCCCTTAAGATGATAGCTTCCTTGACTCTGACATCGGTGAGGTTGTGGATAAAGGCGGCCATGGACTTCTTTAATGCTGATAAGGTGATTGTTTGTAGTTGCTGGAAATTTCTATGATGACCCCATAGTAATTGATATAATGACTGGTGATGTTTTCCCCTTTTACAGGAAGACAAAGATGAAGAAGATGATTAGTAAGAAAATAAAGATGACGAGGGAACAAATGATGAGGTAATCCTGAAAAATTCTATGTTGAGTGTACCTTATATGCAAATGGTCATTTATGTAATGACCAACTGGTAATTTCTATGATGACTCATGGTAATTGATATAATGACTAGTGATGTGTTTCTTTTTTGCAGGAAGACAAAGATGAAGAGAAAAAAGATAAAGAAGAGGAAGAAGATAAAGATTACAAGGGAGAAATTGATAGGGTAATCCTGAAAATTTCTGTGTTGGAATACCTTATATGCAGAGAGTCAATTCTATAATGACCAATTGGTAATTGTTATTATGACCTAATTGTGAAATTACATAGGAAAAAGATAGAGAGTACGAAGAAGTAAAGGAGAAAGAAGAAAAGGATGAGGACAAGAAGGATCAACAAAAGAAATGAGATGACAATGAAGACAATCAAGAGGAGGAGGGAGAAACCAAGGAAAAGGAGGAGAAAAAGTATGAAAACTATAGAAGAGGTCATATTTATCGACATGAGAGGAGAAAGAATAAGTCATTTTAATTGTTATCTACAAGTCATAATTTTTTGACCAGTTTGATATTTATCATTTAAAGATTCATAAATAGAAGAGGTCTAGACTTTTAAGGCTAGGTTGAAAGGGGTCCAAACCTATGGTTGAGAGTGGCTCAGCAGCCCATGCTTTGACGAAGATGGTCAAAGTTTCTACCCTCCCACGGGGTCTTTCAGATGAACCTCTTAAAGAGAACTTAGAGCAGTTCACTGTGTGGATTAATTAAGGATTATTGAAGAAGCCTCCTTGAGGATAATTTGGTTGTGACAAAGATATGTCATTTTGCTTTGAAAATAATATTTAATATTGTCCTCACTAATTTAATTATTTTCTTTTTTTTTTAGGAAACGGCCTGCCCAATTCATCGCAAAGCATGAGATGTTGGACAAATCCCATGATCTTGGATCTATGGCAGCTGAAAAAAATTTGGTTTTATGAGTTGACAACCTCTTCTATGTGGTTTTGGGATGAAGTAAGTAGTAAAAAAAAAAAAAAAAAAACTTTTACCATGTAGTCAATTTCTGTTGACCTTATGTGAAGTAAATCATTTTATGCTGACTTGTACTATTTTACCCTTTGCTTCTGGTTTGTGTATTTAACATATTAATGCTACATTCTACTATCTAAGGAAGAAGATCATGCATTTTCCCAAACTGCTACAATGAAAGGTCACAACAGTAGACACATTTTTTAGTGCCAAGATTGGTATATTGTGGCCTGCTTACAAGAAAATATCAGATAAATTTGATTGGGAATCATGTGATTCTTTACTTAAGGTCATACTTGGCGTATCTATCCGTTGTAATTTGTCATGGTTTGAGGTGAATACCGTGCTAATCCCAATCATTTAGAAGATTTGAAACATTAGGTATTAGCAAAGCTCGACCTTTTGAATTTGACCATTGAATTGTGCGACTCTTTGAATTCTGAAGGCCCTCACAATGAGAAGATCCGAGAAGCATTAGAATGTATATCCAAGTTTATTCCAATGCTGGCTGAGAGGATTAGTTAAGAACTTACCCAATACTTGTCACCGTCATGCAAGACATTCCACGACAAGAAAATTGGTGAGTTAATGTATTCATAATATGTTCCTTCGACCTTCTTAACGGTGATAATGATGTGGTTTGTGATTCCTTCTCATTTGTAAACCGTGAAATAGGGGTGACTATGGTATTTTTACCATTAAAAATACTGAATGCTTGATTAAAGAGAAGAACATTGGGTTATTTAGGAATGCATGAATATGTTTCAGGAGTGGTTAATAAGTTACTTGTGATCTCATGGAAAGAGGAAGGTTGAATACAATTTAATAACAATTTGTTTTTTGAATATTTTTATATTTCCATGATATAAATAGCCCAATTATGTTCTTCATTAGATACCAGTTTTAAAGTTTTAGAACGCCTTTTATTGCAATATATAATGGTTAACATGTTATCTTTGTTCTTCACTATATTTTTGTCAAACTATTAGTACTGAGAAGATCATAATGTAATTAACCTGTTGGTCATTATGAAAATGATCATTTAGGTTAAACATAATTTTAGAATTGTCAAATGTTATGTAAATATAATTTTTTCATTATAAACAACATATGATAATTCCTATTTGTATTTTATAACCCTTCTTGTTACATCAATGTCAAGATATATGTATCAAACTATTAGCACTAAGAAAGTCATAATGAAATTAACCTGTTGATCATAATAAAATTGATCCATTGGTCATTATGAAAATTACCATTTGGGTTAAACTATCAAATATTATACATATACAGATAACCAAACACAACCAATTATAACACCTAAATATAAAACTCACAAATATAGTACTTAAAATTAATAACATAAAGTTGTAGCAAACTTTCAACACATATAAAATAGTGATAATATATATATAAAAACCTTCACATAACGGTGCTTTAAGATGTGGAAGATCTCTGCGATCTTGTTGTTAGGCCTGTGCATAATGGCATTGTGTTAGTACAAGTTTGTCGATTGTGTCCATAACCATGATATCTGTTGCACCAAATAGTCTCCAGTTCCTTACTTTGGGATAAAATCCTAGTAACCCTTGGCCTTTTGGTACCACGTTTCATCTTGGGAGGATTGAGAACTTGGGATCTCACTTCTTTAGAACCATCCCAGCCCTTGGTGCTGCTAATCGGGTGGTCTATAGGTTCGTAGGCTGTAAATAAAGCCTCTATCGTGTAGTAAGGGGAGCAATAATTATATGGATCGATTCGTCTGTGGTTACAGACGGCCACAGTATGAGGATAAAGAATTTGATCCACCTAAAAGTGCTTGCAGGTATAGTTCATTTCTCTCATATCCATAATCCAAGTCTGAGCAGCCTTGTTAGTAATGGTGTACTTAGGCTGATTAGCTGGCCGAAGCTATAAATATAAGGAAGTTGATCACATTAGTTTATTCAAAGTCATTATCATAATTATTGCAAGTTCATTTAAAAAATTACTAGTCATTACAAAAATTAACATATACCATAAGTCATTTTTAGTAGTTATCACATATCGTTATTATTAATCCCAATGAAAACTATGTGCGAAGAAGTTTCGCTGCCTTGAGGGCCAGTATCAATGTAAGTTTCAGGGCCTTTTCATGTCATTTGGCAAACCACCTTAGTAGTAGTTCCCTTAACTATTCTACTAAGAATCTCACTAGCCTTAATCTCAATGACTCATTAATGTTGGTTGTCATGATCGTATACGTCCGTTTATTGAAGTATGCCCGTGACCATTTTTGAGGATCTACTTACAAAAGGTATCAGTGCATGTTAGGATTACGATTCCGAATGGATTCCATATGATGCTGATGTTCGCTGACAAAATACGCCTTCGATGCACTGTCAAAATAGGTCTTTATGGAGCCCTTGAAATCTTTGTATCTCATTTTCAAGTTTGCAGCCAAGTGTTGAATGTATATCTTAAAATTAGCATCAGGATAGACATTGCTGGCTGCATATTCGATACCCTTATGCCTATCAACCACGATAACAAGAGACTCTCGCATGCCTATCGAATGCCTTAGCTTTTCGAAGAACCATTTTCACGATTCATTGCTCTCTGACGGAATGATACCAAAAGCGAGTGGAAATATGGAGCCATCTACGTCGTGACTGGGGCTGGTAATACGAGTCATAATATGATGACACAATTCAAAAATGACACAAATTTCGTGGGTTTGGGTTGAAAAAAATTGGGGTCAGGTCAAATTCGGGTGACCTGAATTGGACACAGAAAAAAACGGGTTGTATTTAGGTTGGATCCGTAGACCCAAACATGACACGTATTGTTCATGAGGGCCAATTTCATCTTAATTTCGGGTCCGACCTGAACACGACCCGGGTCCGACCCAAAAAAATGTTTGATATGCTTTAAAAAAAAACATAAAGCCCATTTACATTTAGTTTTTGGATCTACGTCTGGCCATCTGCCATCCTACCTCACCTCCTCTAGACCAGGGTCTAGTGTCAACAATCTGCCCAATGTTCCGAATCCAAACCAGTGAAGCCACATATCCCTCTTCATCTTAAAGAAACTCATCTCCCTCTCCGTGAGTCCGTGGTATACTGATATGTTTTTTGATCTCCCTTTTGAGTGGGTTTTTGTTTGTATATTGTATCCTATAATATAGCTGACAAATCAATGGATGAGGGAGTTAGAGAATGGGAAGCGCCACTGGGTGAAGCTCTGAGAGGCGGAGGTTGACGAGGAGGAGGATGAGTATTCAGGTTGTTATGGAGGTGTTGGTGAAATGAAGTGTTATTTGATGGAGGTGGTGGTGGTGGATGGGAGGTGGAGGTGGGGAGAGGAGGGGGTGAGAGACGTGAGGCTGAGGACGGTTTGAGCGCAGTGGCGGAAGAAGCCACAGGAGAATAGCTGGGTCTTGAGCTTTGGCTGGTGGGTTTTCATTGCTTAGCTAGAGAGAGAGAGAGAGAGAGATGGGGTTCGAGAAAAGAGAGAAGGGGGTTGGGGTTGGACGGGTGGTGAAGTAGAGTAGAAATTGTACATGCAATGTTGGGGGTGGAAATACTACGTGTGTTGTCAATTAATATGTTTTTCCTATTTGTTTGCTTGTTTGTTTGAGAATGAAATTTCTTAGTGTTTAATATCATCATTAATTCATTACTTGCCTTACACTTGCCCATTATAGGCTATAGCTATGTATTTCACTGGTAGTTGGTTATCTTATTTTTATCATCCTCAAATAAAGTATTACTTATTAGTGCGTATATCTCTATTATTGGATATGTGTATGTATTTATGTAATTTGACAATTTGTTATATAATGTACATGGTGGGCAAAAAAGTTTAGAATCCGTTTCCTAATATCTCATGGAGGTTCAAATTTCCAAAAGCAGAGGCAGTTAAGTGCATTGGTGCCTAATCTTGGCAAGCTATGTGTAATTGAAACTAGATATGTAAATATATACACACATATATACATATAGATATAGTTATATATGTATAGATATGATTATTGATTCGAAAGATTTCTCTTTATCTTATTTTGTTTTTATGTATATTTTTTTTTAATTTATAGATGGACCATGTTGATCTTGAGTGCAAAATGAGAATATATATTAGAGAATGCAGTTCATGTGGACATTGAGCTTGACAAAGATGTGAACGGACTTGAGGGCAGTGATCTTAAAGTTGAAAGTTTGGGATTTCTTCGACGTTCTTCCTATTGGTCCAGATAAGAAGTTGAAGAGTGCTTGCAAAAAATGTAGATAACAATATCTTGCCTCTAGCAAGTACGAGACATATAATATGTTAAAGCATATTAAAGCTTATCCAAGAATTGAAACTAGAGATATTAGTCAAATGCTTATTACTCGTGATACTGGATCATTGTCTTTTGGCTCTTGTCAATTTGATTCTAAAAAATGACGTGAATTGATAACTACTTGCATCATTTTGCATGATTTGCCATTCTAATTTGTTGAGTATAAGGGCTTAAATGCAATGCTCCAATATTTGTCGCTTGGTGTGGAATTAATATCTAGAAATATTGCTAAAGCTGACACTTTTAAGTTGTATCAAAGGGAGAAAGTTAAAGCGAGAAATATGTTACAAGCATGTCCTGGATGAATAAGTTTGACATCTAGTTTGTGGACTTCTTTGACTACTGATCGATATTTGTGCTTGACTGCTCATTATATTGATAAGAATTAGAAGTTGCATAAAAGGATACTTAATTTTTGATTTATGCCATCTCCACATACTAGTGCAGCATTGTTTGAGAAGATCTTTTTTAGTTGAGTAATTAGGGAATTGAGGAAAAGATTTTCAGTATTACTTTAGACAATACTACTTCTAATGATGTCTCTGTGGATGCATTACAACTTTAATTGAACTTGTATGGTTTGTTGCCTTACCATGGTGAATTCTTTCATTTGAGAGGTTGTGCCCATATACTAAATCTAATTGTGCAAAATGGTCTAAAAAGTATTGATAAGGCAGTTGGGAAGATTCGGGATATCGTCAAATATGTTAAATGGTCACAACAAAGGAAGCAAAAGTTTTTAGAATGTGTTAAGTTAGTCTCAATGGGTAGCACGAGAGGCTTGTCCCAAGACGTGATTACTCGGTGGAATTCAACTTACCTCATGCTTGAAAGTGTCATCTTTTACTAACATGCTTTTCAGCACTTGGAGTTGAGTGATTCAAATTATAAGCATTGCCTTTCAATCAAGGAGTGGGAAAGAGTTCATAAAATTTGGAAATTTCTGAAAGGATTTTACAAAGCAACACTTCTATTTTCTGGCACTAAATATCCCACAATCAATTTGTACTTTCCAGTAATTTTTGATTGTTACATTACTTTAAAAGCTACTATGGAATCTGGATATGAGTGCTTAAAGTGTATAGCCTTAGATATGTGGAGCAAATTTCAGAAATATTGGTCAGAATTCAGTCTTATCTTAGCTTTAGCACTTGTATTAGATCCTCGGTATAAGCTAGAGTTTGTTGCTTTCTATTATGACAAAGCTTATGGGAAAAACTCTTATGAGTTATTCTCATTGTGTATAAAGATGGAAGCCCATTTTGAAAAATACAACTTGAAGCTTGCTGAAGGTGCAAATGTCACTCCACCCTCTAGTAAGAAAAAGAACAAGAGTAAAGTAATGCAAATAATGGATGTGGATGAATATGATATTTTCAAGGTAATATTCCATTTCCTTTTTCTTTTTTTTTTATTAACTAGTGATTTTTATAAACTAATGCTTATTGTTTGTTGTGTCGGAATTTAATGATGTATCTTCTGATTCTTTTTCTAGTGCAAATAGCAAATCGGCGTTCGAACTTTTTTGGATGAGCCCAGGATGAGAATGAGTAATAATCTAGACATCATTTTCTATTAGAAGTCAAATCAATATCATTATCCAATACTTGCTGCAATTGCTCGTGATATTTTGAGCATTCCTGCATCAATAGTAGCTTCAGAAGCTGCATTTAGTATTGGTAGTTGTGTACTTGACCAGTTTCATAGCTCTCTTAAGCCTGACACTATTGAGGTAATTATATGCTCAAGAGATTAGTTATTTGAGAGTGGAGGTAAATTTTCCTAGGTTCTTTATTATTACTTAGTATTGTTAAATTAATCTCATAATCATAAATTCTTTTTCAATCTTCCTCATGTAGTTGGAATCAAAATAGTTGACTAAGATATGGATGAGCTCATTCAAACTATTGTGGATCTCAACATTGATGAGGAGAAAACAGTTGACTAAGATTCTAACTCTGGATGTGCCTGAGCTATACTTATTGTGTTTTTTTTTATTAATGTTGGTATGGCTATTTATTTAGTTATATTTGTCTACTAGAACTCGGTATTTTATTGGTGTTATGTTGTTTGAATTTATACTTTTTTATATTTATATTTGGATTTATGGATTTTATTAAAATGTTTGAAATAGGACTTTGCCTAACTATGATTGTGAACTTTACACTTGAGTTGGAAGTTTAATTTTATGATTTGTATTTGAAAACAAACATTAAAACTTGTTGTTTTGGCAATGGTATGTTCTTATTGAAGGTAAATTTCTTTTTTTTAGGTTTTTTATGAATTTAGGATATAATTTTGCTTAAATTGAATTGGGTTTTTTTGTCAAATTCAAGTTGTGGGTTCAATTTGGGTCCACTTTGAGTTATAGGTTCAATTTGGGTCAAATTTGTGTCGTGGGTTCAGTTCATGTCATCGGTCAAGTTCGAGTTGCGTGTCATGTCAACCCGTTATAGGTTTGTGTCGTGTTCGTATTGTGGTTTGAAGAAATTTTCATGTCACAGGTCATGTTCGGTTGGGAAAGAAAAAAATTGACACGGCTCTAACACGACACGAACCTGACACGTGATACGAATTGCCACCCCTAGTTGTGGCCACAAGCAGCAAGTAACATTCCTCCAAATCTAGCCTTTAATGTCGATCCATCAACTACACTTACTGGACGACAATGAGGCCAACCCTGTTTTGATGAAGCTATGCATATGTAGAAGTACTTTAAATTCTTTTCTAAGTCATTCTCAATGTGAATGTCGGATTCAAGGTTTTTTCGCTTAACCATTTCACCCCAGACATGCAGAACTGTAAAAGGCCAAGAGAGGTTATTATTAAAATTATCATGTGGTCATATATAAGTTACCATACTAGTCATTAAAATAATTACCATGTGATCAATATAGAATTTTCCTTTATATGACTTTGCAATATCACCACGTAGGCTGGTCAATGCAACTTCTTTACTTCGCCATGCTCTTAAATAATTGAAAGATACTCCAAATTCATCATGCATGTCCCACATTATTTCCCGAGGTCCATATGAGGTATTAATCGGATCCACGGATTTTGCCTTCACATATTCCTTGATTATCCAACTCTTGGTTTGATAGTGATGCCCTTGAATGATTTCAATAGAGTAAGTATGGACTTCATTGTACCTCATCACAACAAACAATTCACTACCATTCATCCTAATTGCACACAACTGCTATGGACATTTCACATCATCTATACATACCACGTGCAATAAAGTAGTGGTCGACCTCTTCACTTTGAATTGGTAGTGTTTACTCATGGCATCGTGATGGAGATGGTATTGCAGTATCCTTTTGTTATCAAAAATATTCTTTACATGCATTGTGATAGGTGTAAAATCAACAATTACTCTTGTGCCAGAAAAATTGTCACTACCAGATACATGAACATCTTGAGTTTTAGTTCTATTGATAACAGATTGGGCTCCAATACTCCCTACGATACTCCTTTCGTTTGAATCTCGAGCAGCTTCCTCGATATTAAATTCTCCAACATTATAATCATCATGGTTTATGCCTAAGTCATTGTTCAAGAATTCATCTTGCTCTTCAAGTTCATCTTCCATGTACAAATCCAAACCTACTTTAAGAGACGGGATAAGAGGCAGGATAGGAGGAGGGATAGGAGAAGGGATAGAATTGTTAACAACTACAGGTTGTACAGCTTCATCACTTTGTCCATCAACCCTAGAAGGTTGCACAGGTATGTGGTTGCTTTCTCCTACCTCAGATGGTATCGTTTCAGCTATTGACTCATCCAATACATTAATTATAATTGGGAATTTGCTAAGCACAAGAACGCCCCTCTTCTTCAGTTGTATATAGAAATTAATATCAGTATCACACTGTATCTTCACAGGAGGCATTCCAGGATTAATGGCGTATTTCATTACTATAGTCTTTTCTTGGCCCTTCAATCCAATAACACTGCTCCTCAACTCTATAAGACCAATATAAGTTGCGGTAAGAGGCATCAATATTCTCTTCATTTCACCACCAACATATCTCGATGCACTGTCCACTGACCATTATACTTGATGAAAACATAAACCGCAACCATTCATAAACAAAACAACAAGATGTTAGTCAATATCATAATTATGATTTGGTCAAAATATTATTGACCGGTTTGGTCATCATAATGATGATCAAAAGGTCATTATGTTGTTTACCATTGTATTATTGAAAAATTTTTCAGAACGAGAAATATTATAGTAAGAGATAAAAAAAACATAGGAAATTTATCTTACTACCCAAAAAGCTATAGGAGAAAACAGATGTTGCAAGATCTTACCGTCAAAAGTTTAACATAGTCATTTTTAAGATTATAATCCAAAATACAAATCCATTTAAATAATATAGAAACAAATAAAATGAAAGAACAAGCAACATTACTTCAGATTTGTACCTGATCTAAGCTAGAACGAGGCTGATGTAGAGTGGAAGTGCTGAAAGTAGAGCATGAGATGAGCTGCAAATTTCTTCAACTATGGTGAGGATAGAAAGGATGAGGTGAATAGAGTGAACAATGACAGGGAGAGATTTGTTGGAGTTAGAGTGACAAAGTTGAGCTTAGATCTTCAATAATGGTAAAGAGAGAGTCCGAAAAGCTAGGGTGAGAGGAAAACGAGGGAAAAAAATGAGAGATATAGAGAGAGGAGTTACATATCGTGGGTGGGGGGGAATGTAGGGTTTAGGGTTGATTGAGGGTATTTCCGATATTTTAAACCACCTTAATTGATGGTGATGACATGACAGTGCTAACAATGAAAGGAAACAAAAATGATGCTAATTTTAATAATATTTTTCTCACATATACTATTTTTTAAATTAACCCTATTTCCAAAATCCCCTGTAAATATTAATTATTATTGATTAACCTCAAATTCTAATTGATTAGTACCAAATAAGTAGGATCGCCAACGAAAAAAAATAAAAACCGAAAACAAAAAATAGCCACATCTCCCGTAGCTAACGTCGAATCTCAACATCATCGGAGACGGAGACAGGAACTGAAGCCGCCATGGTCGCCATCTCATTACTGATGAACTTCGATTGAGGTCGCAATCAGTTCGGCATTATCGAGACCTTGCAATCGTTAGGGTCCGTGAATTGCACCGTCGACCTCATAATATCGTGGATTTGGTTCGCCTCGTGGCTCTTCTGCAGATTGCCGTCACGACCCGAGCCCGCCGGAGCTTCTGCAATCTTCGGCACTCCACCCTGTTATGAAGGAGACAATCATAGTTGGTGGTAGAAAAGGAATTTTACCTCCAATAAATAGTAAATACTGTATAATTTTCCGCAAATTTTCAGGCCTATTATATATTAGGGTTAATTTCATTTTTAGCACTTGTGAAAAAAGTATTATTAAATTGACATCACTTTTGTTTCCTTTCATTACTAGTACTGTCACATCATCACCATCAATTAAGATGGATGCAAAAAGTTAAAAATACCCTTAGGCAAACCTAAATCTTATTTTTTTCACTTTCCCGCCTAACCCCTCACCCATTTTGGAACCCAAATTTTCATATAATATCTTAAATTGATTTAAAACGATTTTCACTATTTTAGATAGAGAAACTTTCATCTAGAGAGAGAAACTTCCATTTAGAGAGAGAAACTCTCACCGTCGGAAAAAAAAAACTTTAACACTTCCATTTAACAAAAAAAAAAAAAAACAAAATCTAACATTTTTGGTTATTTATGAGTAAATGACATTCCTGTTATGACCAGCCAGTCATAAAAATTATAACCTATGTCAAATTTGTTTTTTTTAAATCTAACATTTTTGGTCATTTTCCAGTAAAAGTCATTCATGTTTTGACCAGCCGGTCATAACAGTTATGACATATGTCTAAAAAGTTTTTTTTTTTAAATCTAATATTTTTGATCATTTTTGAGTAAAGGTCATAATAGTTATGACCACCCGGTCATAATAATTATGACCTATATCTAAAAAAATTTTAAAAAAGTTATAACTTTTTTGGCTATTTTCCAATAAAGGTCATAATTATTATGACCAAGGGTGATCATAACAGTTATGATCACTTTTTCCGGTAAAGGTCATAACAGTTATGACCTAATGTTTAAAAAGTTTTGCAAATTAATTGTTATCTTTTTTTTTTTTACCCCTTTACACACAAATAGAGGATTTGGCATTAATTGAAGGCAGGGCAGTCAAATCAATGACTGTCGGTATTCGTACAAATACGGTCAAGTTCATAATGATCACCTGATCAATATCATTGTGACCAAGATTAAATACAAAAATTCACCATTTAGCTTGGTCACAACGATAATGACCATGTGGTCATTATGAAAATGACCTATCCGGTGGAAGGACCAAATTTTAAGTAAATTCATTTGGGTCGGTGTCAGATGAGGGTAAAGATGGAACATGACATATATTTAATGCTGTTGGTCCCCACATATCAGAGAAGGTGGTGACGTGATGGCGCTAAAAATGAAGGAAATAAAAAATGATATTATTTTTAATATAATTTATTTTATAAATGCTAAAATTGAAATTAACTGTGTACATAGAGTAGGTTTTCAATATATATTGTAGCGAGTGATATCCGTTTTATTATTTTTACACGAAAAAACAAATCATTTCCAAATTTCCGATATTAAAAGAAGAAACCCAACCCCAACCAGCAGCCAAACCCAGACGTAAGCTGGCACGCGACCTCCGCCCCCTCCCTCAGCCCAGCACGCACCCTCAGCCGCCGCCGCCGCCGCCGCCGACTCAGTCGTGAGTCGTTCCGATTCCGAGTTCGAGCTTGCTCTTCGGCTTTGATCCCGCGACTTCTGGGGTAATTTTTTTTGGTTCGCATTGTTTTAATCTGTTACAATTCACTTTCTTTCTCCATTTTTTCAGCGAGATTTAGTGCGGCGTTTAGATTATGGTGGCCAGTGGTGAGTGGTCAGTTGTCAGTTGGTGGTGGTGGTTTTTTTTTTTTTAATTTTTAATTTAAGTGTTCAAGTGATTTCTCTTCTGCAATTTTGAAATTTTAGAAATAAAATTTTAGTACTGTAAATAAAAGGAAGTGGAAATGACAGAAAACAATGAAGAAGAAGGACACAAATTACTCATTTTTGTTTTATAAATATCTATTGTTTTTTTAATTTGAGGATGGGGTCTAAACTCTGTACAAAATTACCGCTGAATTATGCTTGTAATTACTTTTTTGAGATTCTGAAGATTTTTTATTTGCAAATAAAAAAAAAGGACAAAAAACAAAAGTGGATTTTAATGAAAGCAATAATGGTGGAATTTGATTTCTGTGATTCAGGGAGTGAGGAGATCAGAGTTTGAGAATCAGACTGACAGGTGCACTGTTTTTTGAGTTGTGGAATTTGGGGAAAAATGGCAACAACTCTAAGAAGCTTGAAGATAAAGACGAGTACTTGCAAACGCATTCTCAAAGAACTTCATTCCTACGAGAAGGAGGTTGAGACTGAAGCTGCCAAGACCGCCAAGATGAAGGACAACGGCGCTGACCCTTACGACCTCAAGCAACAGGTTTCCCTTCCCCACTTCAATTTTCTATCGTCTTTTGTGAACATTTCATTTTCATTAGCTTTCTAATTCTAGCCTGAAAGAAATAAAAAAATAAAAAGTATTCTATGCATTTTGATTCCTGAACTCTGGTTTCTTTGTATTATAGGTTCAAACATACAATTCAAACAGTAATTCAATTTTTTGTGAGAAAAAAAACACTGTAGAAAGAAAAAAATTTTAAGAAGTGGGTTTAAAACGGGATGCCAAATGGAATTTGGCAAGCGGGACTTGCTATATATCCATGTGAGTTATCATGTCATTGATCTTCATTATTGAATCTGTTATTGGTTTGTTTGGGGAGCAGGAAAATGTGTTGGCTGAATCAAGGATGATGATTCCGGACTGCCGAAAGCGGCTGGAGGCAGCCTTAGCCGATCTCAAAGCTGCTTTGGCTGAATTGGAGTTGAATCAAAAGAAAGGCCCGGAATTTGATGAAGCTCGAACCACTCTGTCCCAAGTTGAGAACTTGTTTCCCACAAGCTCAACTGCAGAATCAGAAGCCTCCTGATCTGATTGATCAATGTCCCTTTGAAGAGAAGAGTGTCAAAGTTGAGATTTTTGATGTGGTTCTTCCACTCTTCTTTGTTTACCTGAGACAGTTACTGAATTATCCATTTGCCTAGTTGTCTGTTGGGTTTGTTGTATCCTGTAAGGATTTGAGCTCTATCTTCTTATGTGTTGTCCATTGGAAATTTTTTTTTTTTTATTGAGATATTGTGCTTTCAACCTTTTAAATGAAGATTTCCTTTCTCGTAACTAGCGTGGCAAGGAAAATGAGTCGGCTCCATTTGGGAGAAAAATATTTGGATGGAAACATTCGAATAGAAATATTTAGCATTATAAAAAACATCTAAAAAACCAAAATGTTGCCCCTCCAAACATTTAGAATTTTTTCTAAAAGTTGCAAATGACAACATTTTGTAACATTTCATAATATTTCAAATGTTACCTCCCGAATGCTTGTTTGAAATGTTGGGAAATGTTAGGAAATGGAAACATCTAAAAAATGTTATGAAATGGTTCTCTACTATTTGAATTGCATGCTATCTCCACTATTCTCTTTCCATTTGTTTGTTATTTTATTATTATTATTATTATTTATTTTTCACGTACATGAGGTAAAAGGGACATCAAATGAGAACCAAACTCAGTTTTGGATTCAGTTACTTTATCATTGATTTGTGAAACATTAGTTAATTCACATTCACAACAATTGCAAACATAATCAACTTATACTCTTTGTGTGTCCACAGAAATGCAAATTCAAACCGCTATGCTATCATGAATGAGTTTAACATGTTCTACAGAGTTTCACAATTAAGTTCCTCCTGTACTGTACACAATCCCAGATGTCACAATAATTAAAATGACAAAGTAGAGTTGTTTTGTATCCATGGCAAAGCTTTCTTTGGTTTTCTTCCTTTCATTAAGAATAACCTTTCTTGAGCTTCCGGCGGAAAGGCCGACATGCCTCAATGCTGAGATCAACGGCAGCTGCAAGAGCCATGAAGATGGCTGCGTCCTCGACGCATGTCACATGACGCATGGCAAGTTGTACTAATGGCTTGCTGCTCTTCCCCTCCCCTTGCACCCTACAGCTCATGACAAACCCACCAACAACTGAACCTAGTGCTGCAAAGTCTCCACTGCTCTGTGGGCTTGGGATAGGACTCGCGGCAGCAGCTGGCATCTGTCTGTCAGTGTCTATGAAAAACTCCCCTCCCTTTTCGGCATTTATGAAAATCTCAGACATAAGAAGCTCTCCTCCCTCCTGGCCTTCGGACATAAGACGAAATCTGCAGCAAACAGTATCTCTTATACCACGTTCACGCCACGCCTCAAGCTTTCCCCATGGCTGCCAGCTCTCTGGCCTGCAAACATCAGGCCGAACAATCAACCAAGCTCCTGGATTGGACTTTGCAACCCAATCGCAACCTGTTGATGGCACAAATGGAGTTGTCATAAAGGCTGCTGCAACAGCTGAGCCAGATAGATCATGTATCTTCACCTTCCATCCCTTCCGCTCTCGTCTCTCAGACTCAAGGTCAGCATTGTCAGCAGAACTAGACCAGTAATTGCTCAAAGGGTCTACCTGGGGCACCCTGTTCATGCATTTAACTAACATTAATTTCACTTGTGACAATCAGATATACAAAATAAACACAGCAACCCCTTTTATTCCATGATTAAAAATGAAGCATGGTACAAATCAAAAAACCATTTTTCATGAATAAAAGACGCTATTGGATGAAAATGATAACTGGATTTGCTGTTTCTGTCCTAATAGCCATGAAAAAACACAAGGGAAAAAAAATATGAAACGAATCAAAAGGTAGGACATGATTCATAAAATTGCAAAAGGCTAATCTCAAAAAAGGTTTGAGAATAAACCAAACGTAACGTAGTCAAAAAGTGTATGGCTTGCATCAAGAAAATGCAGTTTGATAAGTGCATCATTATCTCATTACACCAATGTAGCCTACTACTGGCTTGCCAAATAGCAACTTCTGCTTATCCTACGGGTTCCTAGAACTAGCACGGAAAATTTGGAAAACTTTACAAATTCTTGGGATTTTCCTCTGCAATCGTTAAAATATACGATTTGCTTAAACCTTTGCCTATATCTTTGGTTTACCCCTGACACAATAAGTTTTCACATGTCAACTAAAACTGGTAAAATTAAGTAAATTATTTTACAGATTTCATAGACGTTCTATTAATTTCAGAAGTTGCAGAGAATGTATATCACCTGTCCCGGCTAAACCTGCAACTAAAAATAGGCTGCTTGATGGAGCCTTGAAGCTGAACTATTTGAGGACTCAATCTGGTTACATCTTCAAATTGGAAAACATATCGAGGATCAGGATCCACTTTCACTCTCAAGTGAAGCTCTACACCTGGTTTTCCAGTGTCTTGCTTGTTTTTACCAATTCCTATCCACCCATTGAAAAGAATCACTTGCTTCCCTTCACCCCACTCAGGACCGACCTCAAGCTTAAAAGTCCCAATTTGCTGTCTTTTAATACCAACACCACAGTGGGATCCTTTCCTCCCGGTGTAAACAGCGATTTCCAGGCAAGCATGAGTGCTGTAGAAACAGCTGGGTGCTAGTAATGCTTTCAGATCAGATTCTTCAAGATAAAAACTTGAGGAAATGCTATGAGAATCGGGCGTGGCTTCAGGCGAAGATAATAAGGGGACTGATGTTGTCTGCACAGGGAAACCTCGAAGACGAATTTCACATGAACATGGGGAAGAGAGTGCATGGATCTCAGACTTCGTAGAGTCCAAAGCTGTTCCAGGAATCCTCAATCCCAGTGAGCCTATTGACAGCCGAATAAAAGCCTGAGGATCCATCCTTGGTCAGATATATTGCCCAATTGGATTGAAAGCTGTAATCTTTGGCAGGTCAAGAAGCCTGTTATATCACGTACAAGAAACAATTAGATCACAATCAGAACTGATGTTTGTTAACTAAACAGTTGTTGTGAAAGTCAGTAAGCAAAAGAAGACCGTTGAACATAGAAACATTGATAAATATGACAATCCTAACTACGAGAAATATATTACAACATCAATATTTGCAAGTATCTCCACATGAAAGTTCTCTGTGTACTTATAAACCTGGACAAACACGTTAATTTTGCCAAAGTTTTGGAGTTCCATGACCATTTTCACCCCAAGGATTAGCCGTCAATTGACATGCTAATCAATGATAATATATGATTTAACAGGAACTTGCAATTATATGTTGATATTATTTATGCGGTGAGAAAGAGTTCAAAGCTGGCACTTTTGTAGCGGGGGTGCCATGATACACTTAGTACAACAACCTAAAAGGTGACGAATGCCACATTATACAAATTGGTACAGTTATCTAATTTATAGAGAATTGAAGCATTTCTTGAAACCAGAAAAGAAATTCTTAAAAGAAATACTTAATCACACTTGTGAATGGCTTATTTGTATAGGTTCGAAAAACTTGTCCTGCAAAAGTAGCAAGATCTTAAATTTTCTCTGAACTCGTAATTTCAATCCAAGTTTCATGCATTAAAAAGAATAAATCCAATCAAGTCAAAGTTTTCACACATTTTATTTCTGGAGTTTCTGCATACACTAATGTCATTTCTAATCCTTTGATTCTATTTTACCCCTTTCAATTCCCTCTCCCATTTTTTGGAAATAACTGAATCGTGCTGAAAATTTGATGAAAATCCATGCCATTCCTAGGTAGAATTTGAATATATTTCCACATATGTCAGTAAAGTTCACAGAAGTAGGATGAGACATCTCAAACCAGTTATGGAGGGGCTGAAATTTTTGTTTCATCATCAAAGTTTAGGCACTATCCAATTCATAAACAAGAAATCAAATGGCCATATAATTTGTTTTTCTCTAATGCAACTACAAACTTAGATCATGCTTTCCAATATATACATAAATATATAATGTATTAAATCCTAAGTCAATAAAAAGCACCAACTTTTATGCTTGTGAATTGTTTGGCTTCAACCAAGCTGATTAAAAACAGTTATTAGGCCCAAAAAAATGGAATTTTCCAGTTAAATTTGATGCTGAGACATAACAGTCTGAAATTGGAGAATCTTTGACCACAGGTTCTTTATTGGCTATTTTTCATCAAACAAAAAAAAAAAAAATGTTTCCAAGATATAGAATTAAAGCTGAAACTCTCAAACAAACACACACACACACACACACACACACACACACATATATATCCAAACTGACAGATGGATTTTTAGATTCCAAGAAGTTCGGTTATCATCTCCAAGAAGTGGGCAAGCAAGCAACAAAAAGAACTTATCCCAAGAAGAACAAGGCAAAATCCCAGTTGAAATATGAACAAGAAATGCTTTTCCAAACTTAAACTTGCATAAATCTTGGCACAATTAAAACCCAAAAAAAAAAAAAGGCCAAATTTTGGGAGAAGAAAAGAAGCAGATTAACCGAAAAAAAAAAAGGAAAAAAGGGAAGAGTCATGAAAAGAGAAAAAGTCTAACCTTAGTTGAAGAGTAGAAGAAGCCATAGCAGAAAATATTTCAGCTAAAAAGAAGAAGAAGAAGAAGAAGAAGAAGCAGTGCAAAGGATCAACTATATAGAGAAACCAGCATAGTGTTGTTACCCAAAAGGACAGAAGTTGTCTTCTTTTTTTTTTTTTTTTTTTTTTGGGTGTGTAATATTATTGGGTTCTCAGCCCATGGTTTGGATTGGAGTGGAGTGAGGGAAGGAAGGAAAGGGATGAAAGTGTTTTATATTTAGGGACTTCAGAAATAGTATTGTTACTATAGATAGATGCCAATGCTCATCTGTAAACGCGAATTGAATATTGAATAATGATAACAAAAGGAATAAAAATAGTTGGGATTAGTTGAAGAAATAGATGGGGGGAAATTAAGGAAGTGGGCATTTTTCTTTTCTTTTTTTTATTATTTTTTTATTTTTAATTTTATAATTTTTATATCATTATTGTTGTTTTTGTTTTTGTTTTTGTTGGAAGTCTTGTTTGGCTATCACGTATTCAAATGCACGCATCACGAGGAGACCGCCACCACCACACCCTCATTAGTCATTAGGTCGAGGCCGAGCAATGTTTAGCGAATTATATAGTATTGACTCAAGAAGAGGATCTTATAAAATTCTCTACCACTGAAAATTACATTTGTAAATTTTGAGCATTATGGATTAGATTTTTGGTCTTTGTAGGGGACCTTATGCAATCATATACGGTGCGTTTAAATGTCTTATTATATTTTGTATTGTACTTTGATAGAATAGATATATTATGATATACGTTTGGATTTTTTTTTTTTTAATTTTAATATTTCAATGGAATTTTTTTATGTAATGAAATATGTATTTGAATTGTTTACATTTGTAGAATTATTGTAAAATGTAATAATAAGATAGAGAGAGTATGTGATGTAATTTGGTAAAAGTAAATAGAAGAGGAGAATGGATAAATAGTAAAATGAGTTGGTATACTGTTAGATTCATTTTTATCCATTTACCGAATTTAATTAAATTATCAATTTATTTAAATTACTGAAAGCATAAATAAATAAAAAAACACATATAATTTTACGAGATTCAGTCACACCTACTCCTTGGGGCCATCATCAATACTGTAGTCTAATCCAGAATCATCAATTTCAGTTATTGTTGCAGACAATATTGCATGAGGTGTTGCAACAATAACCGATGTTACAACAAGTGTTGTAACAATACCGGATGTTACAACAGGTGTTGCAATAGTCTTTGTAACAGTGATGGCAGAATCAGTCACAATGTTGAAAGCAACGTAGTTTCTTACTTGATCTTTATCGTCCTCCTGGCTACCTTCAGATTCCTCATCACTCCAAGTGGTATTGCGTTATTTACCCTTTTTATTGAGGTTATTTGCACACTCGAATTGAATGTGCCCAAAACCTTCACATTCATGACATAGAATTCCTTTGTTTTTCTTCTTGGATTTAAGCAAGTTTGCAGCAGCATTGCCCTTTTGGAAATTATTGGATTTGTCAAAGTTCTTCTTTCTATTCATCTTCTTCATAATCTTGTTGAAGTTTTCGGTCAAGGAGGTAAATGTCTCGGTCAAATCTTCCTTGTCATCACCGTCATCATCATCAATGGAATTTTGAACCTCGGCTTGCAAGGCGATGCTTTTCTCCTTTTTGTTAATAGTCTCACTTTCAAACATTCAAAGACTGTCAAACTGAGTAGCCAACAATTGAAGCTTTAACATCTTCACAACAGATGTTCCTTGATAGGCAGTCTCCAAGATCTTCCAAGCATCTTTAGCGGCCTCATAGGTGGAGATAAGCTTGAATTGATTAGCATCCACCGCATTGAAGATTGCATTCAATGCCTTCGAGTTGTAATTTGCAAGGCGATCCTAATCCATTGATCAACTTTCTTCAGGTTTGGGAATTGTATTATCATCAAAATCAGTTTTGGTGCAATATGTCCAATAGGTTGGAATTGCACTCCAAGCATTCTCATCCAGGGCTTTGATAAACGCCCTCATTCGTGCCTTCCAGTAGGGATAGTTTGTTCCATCTAGTAGTGGTGGGCGTGAAACCAAGCCTCCTTCACGTAGGAAATCCATGCCTGAAAAACGGATTAATCTCCAAGATCTAACCTGAAACAAAAACGTCAGTAACTCTTTTTGATAACAATTGTTATACATGTTTTTATTTATTTACCGAATTTAATTAAATTATCAAAATCATAAATAAATAAATAACATAGACAATTTTACGAGGTTCGGTCATAGCTACTCCGTGGGGCCACACCTAGCTATCAAATACTTTACTAATCTCAAACTGATTATAAGTACATTCAGACTTAGACAACTTAAAGAATCCCTCTTTCTATTGATGCCGATCTTCTCGAATCTATTAGCCGGATGTGTTTGGCGAGCGTCACTTGTCTTGTCATTGAACTCCCTTTAACTGAAAACGTCTTCCCTCGAAAGCTTTAAGTTCCACTCCCAAATAACAATAACTTTTCCTCCCAAAGACTCCAAATTCTTCTCTCGAAAAAAGAAAAGTAAAACTGACTCAGTGGTCGTGCCAATCTTGAGACTTTTGCAGCAAGCAATCTATCAGAATCTCGGGTATGACTTCGAAAAATAGGCTGTTACAATATGATGTCGTAACACCTTGCATTACAACTGCATCAGACTTCACAGTCACAATCTGATCGCGAGATTTGATTTAATATGCTAATCTGTGACTCAATCTTCAGCCAATATCTCTCAATAAAATCATGATCGTTTGAAAAGAACTCAACATGGATATTTTGGGATCGATTTGAAATTCTAATTTAAATAGAAGAGAATCCTATCTAAATTAGAATTATCCTTTTAAATTCAAATCCCAAATTTGATCATAGATTTCATTCTTGACAGAGAATATAGAATCTTCTCAGCAATTGTTTCCCAATCGCAGCTTTGACCATAATGGAATTCTAGCTCAGCAAATGTTTTAAGATTTCTTCAAATCCATACAACAATTTGCTGTTACAACAGTTGTTGTAACACTTCATGACACAATGACTGTTCATTGAATTTATTGCCATAAATGCCAACTAAAAAACCTAACATATATTATTCAAATGAAGATATATTCAAGTACAATATTTTGAGTATCCAAATAAGTATTAAATTATATTAACTAAAGGGTGATCCAAATGAACTAAATAGTGTTTATCGGATCCAATCAATAAATCAAACTGACCAATCCAATCCAATTATTCTTTTTTTTTTTTTATACAGATTATTGACCTTAATTCGATTGGAGTTGATGTCAATTCTTAACCGACTTAGATTGAATCGGATCAACTTTTTATCTTCAAAATACACATAATACTTATACTATATAAAATTGTTTCAAAATTAGTGTCTATTTTATTTTTATACACCTTCACATATCAAATAAAAACTTCAAAATCTACATGATATGATACTAGCACAAAGCAAAACCTTTTTACTCATTTTCTAATTCCCTAACATTTTATGATATGTTTTCACACGTTCTATAATTGTTGTTGATTTTCTTTTAAAATTTAGTATTTAAATTATAGGTAATAAATATCAAACCGATGAATTCAATTCAAGATTTTCAAAAATTGGCCTTTAATTAAATCAAATGTTGTGTAACTAAAATATGATAGATTTTCTTTAATGAGCGCCCATACTCTCTTAAGAAAATAAAAGATGAGTGTGCTCAAGCTCAATATTGGTTATGTGTCAGGACTAAAAATAGTAATGCAAAGGATTCTGGATGGAGTGGTCTTCTTGTCAATCCATCCAGCAAAGAAAAATAGTATTTATCCCTATTTTATTAATCCGTTTAAATTGATGGAGAGGGTGGTATGGAATACAGCTCAGTAGCAAAAGGTTGGGTTGGGAAAAAATAACTTAGACTCAAAACAAGTCTAGGAGGACGCCACTAACAGTTCTCACACGTTAGATAAGTCAAAAACTCGCCATTCTAGGAATCCACCTAAGAGATAAGAGTACTCAATTCACACAAGAACTGAATTTTCTCATTCAACAAAAAGTTGTCTAATACAGATCATTCCAGCCTTCTTTAGGACGAATTTTACATCCAAAATAAATAAAATTCAGTTACAAGCACTCCCATAATTACATATTTATCATATTAATATACATATTCTTAAAAAGTCATACATATTCTTATAATTACACCATTTACTTCAGCCATCAAAACTGAACAAATTCCCATTATAACGGCCCAAGAGTCTAACAAACTTCTACATAATTAAACAGAATTAAAACCAACTTGAAAGTATAGTAAATACTAGAATAAAACTGAAAATAAACACTCAGAAATCAGCAATTAAAGTTGAGCTTGAAAGCCAAGCTTCTGAGCCAAGACTCAAGCCATGCACACTTGTCAAAAACATGTTGCTTGAGCTCGAAATATTATCTTGATCTGCATCATGCTCCCCGGGTTAGAAAGGACTCGCCCTCGAGTCCAAGTCTTCATCTTCGATGTAATGAGACAAGTCAGCTACATTGAAAGTTGCCGAAACACCATAATTCCCTAGTAAATCAACCTTATAAGCATCGTCAATTCACCTTTTCAATGATTTTGAAGGGGCCATTAGCTCGTGCTTGAAGTTTCAAAAATTTTTGATTCGGAAAACGTTCTTGTCGTAGATGAATCCACGCCAAATCACCAACATGATAAACCACACGTTTCCTATGCTTGTTTGAAAGTTGAGCATACTTCTCTATGTGTTTGACAATGGTGTCATGTACTTGCTCGTGAAGCTTCTTGATATACTTAGCTCTTTTATCCGCTTCTCCACTAAAGTTAGCATTGGTCTTAAGTGGAACAAAATCCAAAGGAGTGATCAGATTCTTTCCATAGATGATTTCAAATGGAGAACACCCAGTTGTTTGGCTAATAGACCGGTTCTATGCAAACTCAGCTTGAGGAATAAGCAAATCCCATGCTTTCAAATTCTTCTTGATTAGCGCCCTAATTAAAACTCCAAGAGAACAGTTAACCACTTCAGTTTGTCCATCGGTTTGGGGATGGTGGGAAGTACTAAATTGTAGTCTAGTACCCATTTTCCACCATAGAGTCCTCCAAAAATGACTAAAGAATTTTGCATCATGATCCGAAGTGATAGTCTTAGGCACACCATGTAACTTGATAATCTCACTGAAATACAAATCTGCCACATATGTTGCATCGATTGTCTTCGTGCCAGGAACAAAATGAGCCATCCTTGAGAAACGGTCAACTACCACCATTATTGAATCCTTCCCACGTTGAGTCCGAGGCAATCCAAGTACGAAATCCATGCTAACATCTTCCCAAGGAGCCATGGGAATAGGCAAAGATATATATAAATTAACCAGCATTGCTCACATGCGTCTTAGCTCTTCTACAAATCTCACAACGTTCCACAATTTTCCCTACATCCTTCACTAAATTCGGCCAATAGAAATTTTCTTTCAGCAAGGCCAATGTTTTGTCACGTCCAAAATGACCAGCCAATCCACCACCATGAGCCTCTCGAATAATAGCTTCACGCAACGAACCTTGTGGCATGCAAAGTTGAGTTCTCTTGTACAAGAACCCTTCTTGAATAACAAACTCTTTGTACCCCCTTATAGATAAAGACTCCATACTTTATCAAAATCAAGATCATCCTCATACATGGCTTTAACAACTTCAAAACCAAGCACTTTGGCATGGATGGTACTCAATAAAAAATGCCTCCTACTCAATGCGTCCGCAACAACATTGGATTTTCTGGACTTGTGCTTGATAATGAAATTGAAGGATTGAAGGAACTCCACCCACTTGGCATGTCTAGAATTAAGTTTTTGTTGAGCACTCAAGAATTTAAGCGCCTCATGATCTGAAAAAAGAACAAACTCATTAGGTAATAAGTTGTGACTCCAGTGCCTTAGAGTCCTCACGATCGCATAGAACGCCTTATCATAAGTGGAATACTTCCTGCTTGCGTCGTTGAGCTTTTCACTAAAAAAGGCAATTGGCTTTCCTTCTTGGCTCAAAACAGCGCCAATTCCAATTCCGAATGCATTGCACTCGAAACATTGTCTTGATCTGCATCAGAGGGGACATATTTCCCATCATGGATTCATAGTACTCACATATATCCTATTTATCTGATTATTTATTTTTATTTTCATGTTACGAAAAAATAAATTTATACTTATTTAACACTTTAAGTTAAAAGAAAAGAAAGATATAGTATTCAATAACATTTATATTATCGTTTCATATTTATATTTCATACATTATATCATATTATACTTTATATATTTAAACTCCAAAACAACATATTGTTAAATGAGACAGGTAAACAGATTATAAAGCCGGGATACCTAAATCTACTCATTGTATTATAATTTGTGACGGGTTAAACAATTAACTTGTTTATAGATGACAACTTAAAATGTTGAAAAAAAATATATGTATAACCTAATAATAATTTCACCCGTGATTCTATTATAAGAATATCGTGTAGAGTTTGAATCCCCATTTTAAGTTAAAAAAGAAATGGTACAATATGAAAAATTCTTTGAGCATTAATCTATACAGTCCAAACTCAAGCGCTCGAACTGATTATCTGTATTTCTTCTTTTTTTTTTTTTTTTGGGTAAAGATTATCTATGATTTGGTTTACTTTGATTTTTCACTAAAATATCAAAAGCTCCAACATGTTCTTTAACGCAAACAGCAACCTATCACAAAAGCCCTCATAGTACGTGGTTTCTTTCTTTTTCCCCTAAATTCCGGAAGTCATCGCATGCATTATTATCCTCTTTTGCAAACAATATTAAAGTAACTACCAATTTTTTATATTTAACTTTTAAAATTTAACTCATTGATTGTCCAATCATTTCTACTCGTAGAGAAATTAAAATATTGTAATATTTTGTAATTTCCGTTTTCTACTTGAGAAATGGAGACTATTTCATCCATCTTAGCTGTAGCTAGAATTGAATAGAATGGCATATATATGGTGCTGATGATGACGGATTGAATATATAAATCAGTATAGTCCGAGATTTTTTTTATAATAAGATATTAATATTAATTCTTGTTTATCATATTGTTTTAAAAAAATTTAAATCAATTTGAATTGAGTCCAAGTAAATGAGTGTTTGAAAGAAAAAGAAAAAAAAAGTAAGATATAAATTAAAAAGTTATGAATTTGATCTGAATTGAATTTTCTACGTTCAAAATGACATGTTAAACATATATTTGTAGTATATAATTTTAAACATTAGAAACGATCTAAAGCATACGAACTAAAAAATGTAAAATTAATAGAATATAATATGATTATAACGATAAAAAAAAAACATAGCCTTATCAAATTTGAATCTTCTTATACCATATTATAAAATTTTTCTAATAAATTTAGATTTTTTTTTCTTTTTGGGATGATGTTATCATTATTGATTATTTTGAAGAGAAAAGTAAGAGAGAGAATTGGGGAGGGAGGTCGTGAATACAGCTGTAACCAACGCTTGAAAGGGTTCTCTTCTATCGGTTTTCTCATACTTTGACTTCAGCCACTTGTTGGCTTTCTTCCCACCAAACCCACGCAACCCCCACCCCCCTCTCCCGGTCCCCTATTACATCATCATTTTCCTATTTATTATTCCCTTTAATCAATAATTTTTCTTTTATAAATATTTTCCTTCCTAAAATGACATAGTAAGATTTTGTAGTATGGTGTATGTTGGGGTTAGACTTCATCTTCCTATTATATTATTAATCTTTAAATGTTTTTTGAACGAACGATGAATTTTTAGTTCAAGTCTACAATATCTTCTCATATTTGGGCTGGACCCAGCTTATGATATCGCTTTATTCAATCGTGAACGACGATCGTCTGTATAATTGGGCCAGACCTAATTTGTGATTTTAATTTGTTCCATCATGAATTATAATCGTTCGATTCAAACGTTGAATCGATCAGTTCAAATCTGATTTGGCGTACATCAAATCTAACATAAGCCACGAACGGTGTGTTTACAAAGCCCAGGCATTGTTTCTCTATCATCGTTTGACGTTTGCTATAAAGGATATCCCTTATAACTGTCGAGCTCACTATTAACAATGACGTGTCAGACCTTTTATGAAAACTGACAAACTCATGATTGACAATGACGTCATATCTTAACTGCTAAACCCACGATCTGAGATTAAGGTTTACTCCGGTAACCATCAAATTTGGATCATAACTGGCATACTCATACGTGTCCCTAAGGGCAACAAGCAAAAACCGCTTACCACTATTTATGGGTCCAAACCCATTGATCTTCCTCTATAAATAGAGGAAGACCCCCCTTCAGACAAGAAGACTTTTGTCTGATTCTTACTTACTCTAACGCTACCAAAAATTTATTCATAATAATTATAATTCGTTGTATTCAAGGACACTCATATACAGAAAGAGATCAAACTCACAGAGGACGTAGCACGCATTCGGCGAACCTCTCTAAATTTTGGTGTTGTCGATTCTCTTTTCATTTTTCTTATTTATTTCAACATTATAATACTTTGTGAATTTCACCAACGGTTTTCAAGGATGCAATTAATTATTCGTTTTATTCATTTTAACTAACTTCTGTTAAAATTTTTGATCGTAAATTCATAACATCTATAGTATATAATTAGTAAAATGTAGTTTTATAACTCTTTTTGTCAAGTCTTTTGTACTTTTAAGTGAGGGAATTTTAGTTACACATAGATGTAGTTTAA
This sequence comes from Ficus hispida, assembly GCA_025413025.1. NCBI lineage: Eukaryota > Viridiplantae > Streptophyta > Magnoliopsida > Rosales > Moraceae > Ficus > Ficus hispida. Next base: position 17,768,978 of record CM046367.1, on the reverse strand, counting down.
GCATCTTTAATATACTATTAACCTGTTTTATCAATGATTAATTTTGATATTTAGATTAAAAAGATATTCTCTAATAAAGCGTTATCTTTTATCTCAAATTTTTTTATCATATGTTATATATTATGATCAATTTATCATAAGGTAGAATCAATATCAAATTAAATATTTGATTCTTATTTTTTTACTTTACATTACTTAAAATATAAAAAATCATTTTTACTTGTTCTGGTTTTTTTTTTTTTTGGTTGAACACTTTTACTTCTTCTAAAGCATGATAATAATTGTAAAAAGTAGGCATAGTATTAGAAATACCATTTACACAATGGAACATAAAGGAGTCGTTTGGAGTGATAATTAACGATAGAGTTTGGAGTTTGACTTGGAAATATGTGTTTGGTTGAAATATAAATTAGTAACGAATTATGATATAAAAAATAATGTAAAAATTTGAACTGTGTTCAGAAAAAATATGCAATGTGAATCTTATTTCATTTTTTTTTTTGTCCTATTAAAAAAAATATGTCATTTCAACTTGAAATAAGAAAGTTATAGACTTTTGATGTATGATTTTTTTTAAATGGAGGAGAGAAGTGAGATGTAGATTTGAGAGTTTTGAAATTAAGTAGTTAAAACTCCATCAAGAAACGTTACCCCAAACAACCTCACAGTAAGATAAATGATATTTTTCATACTCTTTTATAGTGAATATAACATTAACGTAGACAAATACGTTAAAAATAGTCTTAGGTAATGGAATTACGGTAATACTATTTGCATGTTTAGTTATCAGGAGTAGATATTGGAGTTAATCCCTTGTTTACTTGCTCTTTTTTTTTCCTGGAATAAGAGTGAGTATGGTGGGTCACACACTAATTTAAGATTGAGAAATAAGATTGGCAATCTCATGCTACTCTCCGAATTGTGATTCTTATTCCTACTATTAACATTAAATTACCATTTTATCCTTAGTTTATTTACAAAAAATTGTATTAAAAAATAACAACAACCTAAATTAATTATTTTTATTAACAAAATATAATATATTTTTATTAACTTAATATTATATAACTATTTTAATTATTATTAACGTTATTAGAGTAAATAAAGTACTTCTTTTAATCTTATTATATTATTATGCTTCTATTTTTATATTTTTTATACTCTACTTATTTTAATTCATTTTTTTAACTCTTTTTAATTTTTTAAACAAAAAATTACATAATTTAATTTTATTACCTTAATATCATAATGATTATTTTACTTTTGATTAAGAGTATGATAATAAATATTAAAAACATTTATCAATTTTTTTAATTTTTGAAAATATAATAAATAAGGGGGTATACAAGTAAATTTACAATAATTCATTTTGATTCTAAGTTCAAGTAAACGCATGAATGAGATTCGTCATGACTACAATTTCAAATCCTACAACAAAGTAAATAACTTATTCGGATTCCTAATCGCCATCTAATATTGCTAACCGAAAATCGCAATCCGTTGGCGTCAGCACATCATCACGGGCAATCCCACCCCATGAGCGATTGCTTTCTCCAAGCTGCGAAGATTACATCTTTTTCGACAAGTGGTGTGGCAACGGCGACATCGGTAACTGGTCTAGTGGTGGCGTCAGTAACAGGTCTAGTGTTTGGGTGGTTTGATTTGGGGATTTGGAGTTTTTTGGGTGCTTTTTAAAATTAAAAGTAATACTTGAAATTTGTTTAATTTGTGGAAGTGTAATATGTAAAATCAATAAGGGTCTATTTGGGTACCATCTAGATATGATGTTTTGGTGGTTGAGTTGGAAATGTATGTTTGATGGGAAAACTTTTAAAAAAGTTATGTAAAATAGAAAATAGTGCAAAAATTTGAAATGTGTTAGAAAAAAATGTGCAAAAAAAAAATCATCTCATTTTAATTTGAAATAAGAAAGTTACAAATTTTTAAAGTTTGAGTTTTTTTCAAAATAAAATAAAAATAAGTTCGATATAGAGTTGAGATTTTAAAATCCAGATAGTGTTTTATCATCTAGAAATAGTGTCCCAAATGGGCACTGAGTATGATTACTTACAAGTATATAGAATGGATTTACTTTAAGTAAATATATTTATTTGTGCTTTATTTAGTATATTCACTTTTTTTTTTTTTTAAGAATCTATGTATTTACTAATAGGATTTATAAATTATTTATCAATTAAAAATTTATTGAATACTCGTATATTAAAATATGATTATTTATAAATAAATAGAAGGGATTTTCTTTTAATTATTTTCTTCAATGAATAGTAAATACTTTGTACTTTACTGGAAATACCAAATTTGATTTATAAAATATTTGGATTTTCAAGTAAATCTATGTTTTTTATTTTGTTAATTTTTAGAGAATCTATGTATTTGCCAGTAGGATTTTACAAATTATTTATCAAATATTAAAAATTAATGAATACTCATTTATTAAAATCTGATTATTTTCAAATAAATAGAATGAATTTACACCCTAAAACAAGAATGGATTTACACCTTAAAAAATAAAATAAAAAATAGATAAATAAATAAATAAAAGAATAGATGTACTAAGTGCGATTTCCGTTTATTTATTAGCAAGCATATTTGGTCAACCCAAAACGTATATAATTGGCTCGACAGTACTATCTTAAGCTTTAATTTTACTGGATCCAATTTGACTATTTATTACTTGATTTCACCTTAACAATATCAAATATATATATATATATATATATATATATATTAGGCCGTAATTAGTACACATTGAAATATTAAAATAACATAATACTACTCCATCAAAAAAAATTTTTTTTGAGAAACGGTAAGAAATAGCATATTTTACAAGTGGTAGAGAACTTTTATAGCATAATTCTTATAATTTGGAAAATAATAGCAGGTCTTGTTAAATAATTTTCCAAATTCCACCTCTGCCCTTATCTTCTTCTCATCATTAGTTTCGTCTCCGACAAAGGATTATCGCTGCCGTGCCGGAGAAGTGATCTCGCGAGCCAAGATGCCGGAAAGAATCACCGTAGGAGATGAGGATGAAATGCCGGAGAAGATTTGCTGAGCCATGACTGCTCGTGATTATACCACCGGAGACAGAGGCGGTCTCTGGAGCGGCGAGGAATGGACGGAGAACATGGCGAGGCCTCGCGTTTCAAAAGTTCCTTCATGTTCGCGGCGTCGCCGGTGATTGCGTCGGGAACGAGAGCTTCAATTGCGTCACGGGTCCTCCAGATATCGAGCATCCAATGGCGAGGCGTCGCCATCGCGACGGGGAGGAGGGAGAACCAATGTGAGGAGGCCAGAGAGCTCCGGAGGGAGAATGCGAACCGTTGGCGTGATGTGAGCCTTCTTGAGGTTGAACTAGAGTGGAAAATTTCTTAATATTAGGGTATTTACTAAATACACTAACATGGATTTCCTAGTAAATATGGTATTTCCTATTATTTCCTTAATAAATATGGTATTTTAGTATTTTTTAAGTAAATACGTTATTTTAGTATTTTCAAGAAAATATGGTATTTTCCATTATTTCCCACTAAAAATGGTATTTCCTAACAAATTTAACATTTTCTAATAAATATGATATTTATCAAATAAAGGTCATATATCCTAGTATTTTCTAGTATTTGCTAAGCATTTCCTAGTAAACAAAATATTTTCTAGTAAATGTGGTATTTATCAAATAAAGCTTTTACTTGCTTTATATTTTGAGATTTGAAATTTATTTAGTAAACCAATAGGTCTATTGACACACTTAATTTTACTTTTCCTATCCATTTTTTAAAATCACTTACCATATTAATTTTATAATTAATAAACTACTTATTTCACCGCTTAATTTTTCCAAAAAAAAAAAAAAAAACTTTTATAAGTAAATTATTTATTTTTTCTTTCTTCTCCCATTCGGTCTAAATTCCTATACATTTTTTTCCTTACTTCTTTTTTAAATGTTCTATTTTATTGTCATTTTTAAATTCGTTTTCACGAGGATTTTTTTAAGAGAAGATTCTTTATTTTGTTTGTTATTATTCCTATTTTCAATAGTTTTTATAGTTCTATGTTATAACTATTTTTTATTTTTTAAGAAATAACAAGCAAATGGAAAATACGTATACATGATATGAATATGTAGCAGATATTTTGATTTAATTGGTAATTCATTTTATAAATAATTAAGGGAAATGGTTATGAATTCATGCAAACTTTGAGTTGTGATCATCTAATAAAAGTATTGACCAAATTCATAATATTTTCAACCATGTTTATGGAATGCTCAGCTTCATCAATAAATTATCCTCAAGTTTTTATCATATCAAGAAGAAGTATATCAAACAAAAAGTTCATAGATTTTTATCTCAACATATAAACTGATGAAGAATTTTTAATTGACTATCTACAAAGAAAAAAAGAAAAAAGAAATCAATTAAATAAAACATGTTAAAAAAAACTATGCAAAGTTTTAGTGGAGAAGGAAGAAAGAAAGAAGAAAGATAAATAATTCAGTTATAATGGCTTTGTGGGAAAACTAAGTGGTTGAATAAGTAATATTTTAATTCTAAAATTAATTTGTTGCTGATTTTAGAAAGTGGGTGGAAAAAGCAAAATGGGAGGTATCAATTCACCCAAACTTAGTAAATGCGTTACAAATTTTTATGTATTTTCTAATAAATATGGTTACTTTCTTAATATTGTTATAAATATGAGGTAAATTACTAAAATATTGAGATAAGATAAAACATAATAGAACGTATAAATTAGATAAGAGAGTTTTATTTATTTTTTACCTACAAAATTCTCTCTCTTTCTCTCTCTCTCTCTCTTTTTTTTTTCTTCTCTCTATTTTATCTCACTCTTTCTATTTTTCTCACGTTCCCTCACACACACACGAACCTTTCTATCTTTTTGGCTCTCTCCACTTTGCACAATTACAAAGGAAAACAAGCCTATTTATATATAGGCAAAGAAGCTGCTTCCTCCACAACTTGATGCAACCAACTTGGCGGATGACATGAGCTTATCTTCAAGTAGCTTTTCATCTTGTATAGGAGGGACTTAGTGGGTGGCATCCACAACTTTCATAACACTCCCCCTTCGATGCCTACCTTCCAAGAATATGTCTCGTTAAAACCTTACTAAGAAAAAACCTAATGAAAAAAAAATCCTAGTGAAGGAAAAAGAGTACAATATTCTTGTTTATATTACGCTTAGAAAAGCTACCTCATTAAAAACGTTACTAGGCAAAACCCAATAGGACAAAAACCTTAGTTAAGGAAAAAAATAATATCCAAGAATTATTTGAGAATCCATGTAGAAGAGCTTCAACCAATTAGTCTCTCCACTATATTCTAATTCCGAGATGGTGGAGTATGTGGGCACTTTTACGTTTTATTAATCACATGTGTGGACTTAAATTCTCCTTCCAACCACCTAGAGCTCTAGAACTTATTATCACTTATGGGAGAATGAAAATAAGCTCTCTTTTAAGTCTATGGTCTACCTAAAAATAGAAGAACAACCTCCTATTTATAGGAAAATAACTAGATGATTTTTGAATTTGAGTAGGACTCTTAGAAAATATTCTTCACTCTCCTCCTTATCAATTATCTTCAAATTTGAAATTTTATTTATCTAGATAATATTCCATAAATTTAATTTCAATTCAAATAAAATCATGTCAACTGTATTTGAATAAAGTAATTGTGTAATAATTATCCACAAATAAAATCACAAAGGAGAAAAAATCTCTTCCACATCCTCTATACAAAAATGCCAATTATAAAGGAGATCAGACAATATTTATTTCAATTCAAATCTCTTTGTGATATTATCCATATCTAGTGAATTTTATTTATTTAAATAATAGTTTTTAGATATTTAAATTAACTATCCAAATAATTAATTTATCCATATCTATTAATTTAAATTAACTTCTATATTTATCATAAAAGATAAATACCGTTAATTTAAATTATTAATCATAAATAAATAAATCTTATGACAACTATTTAATAAATAAACAATTATCCAACTAGATGTTTGTCATAAATATGAAACAAAATAAAATCTATTCTCCCACTAATTGTATATGTCTACTGTCATGTCGGTGACTGTACCGGTCATGTCATCACAACACCGATTAGAATTTAGACCATATTATTAATTTGATAAATTTGCATCCGTTAGTGGAATTACATTGAGCTAGTGAATGGATCAATTTGACACATATAATTCAGGCTCCAATAATCTATGTGACTAAATATTTTATACCAAATCAACTAATTACATAATTATTATACTAGTACAGAATGTGGATACCACGACAGTTTTTAACCGTCGTGGTAATATTTTCACGACAGTTTTCTAACCGTTGTGGAATCCAGGGTCGTGGAATCTTTTTAGATTCCACGACGGTTTTTTACCCATCGTGGAATAGGCAAAAATAGGGCCTAAATATGGACATTTAAGAACATATCACGACGGTTCTACACAAAAAACAATCGTGATAGACGGACCTACCACGACGGTTTTTTTTTTGAAAAAACCGTCGTGGTAGGTCTGCCTATCACGACGATTCGAAAAACCGTCGTGGTAGGGTCCGTCGAAAAAAAAAATTTACGAATTCATTTCATTTCCCACGGGTGGCAAATCCGGAAAATTTAACTCACAAAATCAACTTTTTTTCTAGAAAGTTCCCAAATCCATGCCTTACCCAATCAATTTTAAAGCAATCTAAATCACAACGACAATCAACAATCACCAAAAAGATGGATTTTGGACATTTTTCTATGGAAAATTCCCAAATCAACATTTTGGAAGGAACATTATGGATTTTTGACATTTTGGACGGAAATTTCACAATCAACAAGATCAACATTTTGGACCAGAAATGCCCAAATCTGTCCCTTACCTAAGCAAGATACATTTCAACTTATCGGATTGTCCAGTGTGGGTACGGGCGGAGTGGTAGAGAATGTAGGGGACGGAGGAATAGCGGCGAGAGGGATAGGGAAAAAGGCTCGAAGTTAGAGAGAGAGGGAGGAATGGCGGCTAGAGAGAGAGGGAGGAATGGCGGCTAAAGAGAGAGGGAAATAGGCTCGGAGTTAGAGAGAGAGAAAGGAATGGCGGCGAGAATGTAGAGAGGGAGCGGAGAGAGATAAATGGAGGGAGGATATGGGCGGCTTTGGGTTTGGAGTTAGAGTTTGTATTAGAGAGTGAAAAAGGCTCGGAATGTAATGGGGTGGGAAAGATGGTGTTTTTTTGGGTTTTAATATACGTTCCAAAAAGTTGAACAATTTCAAAAATTTTCAAAACTCCCGCATTCATACCTACCATGACGGTTTTTCAAAAAACCGTCGTGGTAGATGCCCAACCACGACAGTTTTTAGGAAAAACTGTCATGGTAGGATGAAAATTTAAAAAAAAAAAAAAAAACTGTCGTGGTTGGATGAAAATTTAAAAAAAAAAATTTTTGAATTTTTTGACCTACCACGACGGTTTTTCTAAAAAACTGTAGCCGAAGTCGAAGCTGGAGGCCATTTCCCTCCCTCCCTCCCTCCCTCTTTCCCACCTTCCCCCTCTCCACCCTACACGATACCCTCGCCCCTGCGTGATCTGGGTTTTGCACCCCAACCCCCTCTGGCGTTGCAATTTCGACCCCCTAGCCGCAACAATCTAGGTTTCGGACCCCCCACCCCCAGTGCAATCTGAGTTTTGGCTCCCCCACCCCCCCCCCCCCCCCCCCGCGCCGTCGTCTCCATCCCTCCTTCCTCCCTCCCCCCCCCTCCAAAACCCCCGGGCCGCTGCCATGCGTTTTGGCCATCCCTTCCCTTCTCTCTCCTCCCCGCCTCCCCTACGCCACCATCGTGCATTTCGCCCCCCCAACCCACAACCTTTTTCTCCATCACGGCCTCCTCCTTTGTGGATAGGGTTTTCAGAAATGGAGAGAGGGAGAATAAAGAAAATTATTATTTTTATTTTATTTGATTAAATTAATTTTTATTAAATTATTAAAACGCTCTCATAATTTAGATCACATATATTGTACTTAAGTAATTCCGTTGAAAACTTTACGTTTTGGACGAAAAGACTGAAATAACAAAAAAAAAAAAGAGTTCAGGATTATCTCGGTATAAAAAAAAAAAAAGACCAAACATTTACTTTTAAAAGAATTTAAGAACTATTTAAACTAATTACTTAAATTAAAAAGAATATATGCCTACGCTTTTCTCGGTCATCTAAATCTTTCTTCTTTTTATTTTTTATTTTTTATTTTTATTTTTTCCCATTCCTTCCGATTAATTTCCCCATCAAGTGGAGGAAATACAGTCACTAAAAAAAAAAAAAAAAGTGTTTTTGAAGATTTGAAAGCAACGTTGTCTTTCAATCTTTTAAAAGTCAACGTCAAGTATTTCCATTGGTTTAAATAGAATCTGATCATGTGTGTACACAGAACAGCAGACTCACGAAATTTTTTTTTTTCGGATCAGTGATTTTTTTTTTTAATGAGGACATAACTATATATGTTAAACTTGAACAAGAACATAATGAACATTTTCTTATATAGTGGGTAAAAGAAATAAAATTCTACTGAATTTTAAGAGTAAAAATTAACATATATCACAATTTGAATGGGCCACAGTTAAAATTTTTCATATGAGATGGTGGTATGAATAAAATTTTAAAAGTTTTGGAGGTTAAAATCAATTTTTCAAAATGTGAATGGGGTGCCTCCAAAGATTTACCTATGGCTCCACCATTGTGTGCTTCATTTACATAGTACAGTGCAAATTTTGATCAAGTTTCTCAAGGAAAATCCCGTGACAACATACAAAAAAATTATTATATATGTGATGAATGCGTTAAGATATCATATTATTTTAGGAAATATTGTGATCGGATGTTTTTAACGTAGAGACTTTTAAAAGAGTCAGTTTGATATAAATCTATAGATATGATCAACAACCCTATTAAATATTATGATGTCATGCTATCATAAATCTCCCATTGTAATTACAAAATGTTAATTTTTTTTAAATGAAGTATAAAAATACACAAATAAGATAAGCCTTTTCATTCATAGAGATTAGAGCCCCATTTCTATAAGTCTTGTGTGTGTGTGTGTGTGTGTGTGTGTGTGTGTGTGTGTGGATTTTTTTTTTTTTTTTTTTTTGGGTGGTGTATGGAGGGTTGTACATTGTTTTGGAATCAGGATACTATCAGAGTTGGGAAAATATATGCAAAGATGACAAAAGTCAAGGATATGGTGGTCAGTACAATTCATACAACCACATTCAATTCAATAGGCTGAAGCTTATTAATTATTTTGTAGGATGTTTGGTTGGCTCCTCCCATCATTTAACTCTAATTGTTTTTCGCTTTTTTTTTCTGAAAAAATAAATTCAATTTTATTATTTTTTTAAAATTATATAAAATTTTGAGAGTAACAAAATAATATATATATTGATAATTTTTTCAAATACATTTTAAGTTTTTATTTTAAACTATAAATATTTTATCTTTAATAAAACACACAATTCTAAAACTTAACTCAACTTTAATAAAAATAACTTAAGTTCTCAACTCAGATAGATCAAGTCCAACCTAACGAACATTTTTGTATACTTCATATTTTTTTTTTAATTTTCCAAATATCCAAGAAAAACCCAATAGGCTGATATTCAGAGCAACAAAATCCATCCCTCAAGTCAACGACAAAAATGACCCAAATTCCTCATAAATTTAACGTGCAAACACAAAGTGGCAACTTCAACTGCATGTGCAGGCATGAGAGTGTGGGCCCCATTTCTCAGCCACTCAGCTCTCAAGAACATGCAATTGCTAACCCATAAAATATGGAGAGTTCTACGATGAGGTCATTTTTAACCTCACCAAATAAGGTCAAAAAATTTTAATATATCTTATCAATTTTCTTATTCCCATCAGATCTGACACTATCAAATAGGGATTTTTTTTAAAATATAATCATATATAAACATTTATATCCTAATTTGATATATCTTATCAATCATTCTCTAATAACATCAATAGGCTAAAAAAATTTCACCCCATTGTAGAATTTCCCTTTATTGAGGGAAAAAAAAAAGGCTTTTATATTTGTTTTCATGTTACATTAAGCAAGGATACAAAAATAATGAAAAACAATGGAAGTTTTGCAATCAGATCTCCCCATTTCATTCTATCAACGAAGTAAAAATTTTGACCATTTGGATTGGTTTTGAACGGTTGAGATCGAAAAGACAGACAAAAAATATTAGAACCTACCTCACCTGATTTTCTTTTACAAAACATTTTAACAAAAATAAAAAAATAAAAATAAAAAACCTCCACCGGCTGCCTCTCTTCCAGCTTCGTCTTCCCCAACTCCGACAGCCGCCCCTGCTCCGAGCATTAGCAGCCCTTCTAACACCCCCCAGCGCCCCTGCCTTCCTCTCCGGCATCGGCAATTGCTTTCCCCTTCGGCCTCCAGCCCTTACCACGGCACCCTGTGACCTCCGACCTTCACCCACAACCACAGCCAACGCTGCCGCCTTCATCGGAGAAGAAAAGAGAAAATCCGCAAATCAGATGGCGAGAACGCCGACAAGCCCAAGACGGCGAGAACGCCGACAAGCCCAAGACGGCGAGAACGCCGACAACTCCAACCCCACGGCGCTCAACCACCTCAAACCCCACGACGGGCTCGCGATATGCAGCCTCTGATCTGCAAGCCAGCGGAGCCGGAAACCCAGTCTCCTCGCCGGATCCGAACTCCTCGACGGAAACCCCGAGAACGTCGTGACGGAGGATGGGCCACGGACGCCGGATCTGGAGGTAGCGATGGCAGTGGGCCTCGCTTCCTTCGCACACTGTCGGCAATGTCGCCGGATCTCGTCACTGGCTGCTAGGGGCTCGCAGCGGAGGGCAACGGCGGCATGGCCGGAGGCGTATGAGAGCTTCCCCTTCTCGGGCAACTGCTCTGCCTCCTTCGCCGGCCGGTGAACTGGAAGATGACCGGAAGAAGAGTCTCTCTTTCTTTCTTTCTTTCTTTTTTTTTTTTGTTTCTCAAGAGTTTTGCAAGAATTTCATGTGGTTGGATGCACAATAAGTTTGTGTGTACAATACATCTAAACCGTTCAAGTTGAATCTAGGGCCAAAACTTTTTACCCCATTGATGGGGTAAAAATTCTTCCATCATTGTAGAATTGGCCGATAAACGAATGGTAAAAGTGTTTGGATGAACAAACCGGAGACAAGAGAGAGCACACAACAAAAAACAAAAGCGCCAATAGTGGGAAACATGCCATGTATTAATGTTGGTGACTCTTGACTTTGACTTTTGTATAGTTGTTTTGCTTTCTTTTGCACCTGGGAAAGTTTTTTTTAAGCTATTGTAATTTGATTTTTGTTTTAGTATATATTGTTGTATCTTAATATTCCCAACCACCAAGATTTTGGCAGGACTTGCATTTGTCAGATCTCACATGTGTTCCAACTTTTTATCCTTTACAAAAATATATATTATACTGTTACAATTGTTAGTTTTATGTTAAGCTGATCCCAATGATTATTATATTGCATGAAATTTGACTGTGAAACATTGTGAACAAAAATATATATATATCAACATTCACTAATGAAGATTGTTGCATCGAGATATAGCCCAATCTGGAAGCTGACTACTAAAAGAAACGGCAAGATCTTCGATGAAACATCTACAAGGAACCGGTCTTTAGGTATTATTTACCTATGCCGAGTAATTATGACGTCTCGACAACGATGTTATAACTTCATTAACTGGTGATAATAAATATGCGTTGGCATAGAGTCAATGGAAATTTCAGGAGGTTAACTACCTTCCCACTACTCCGAAACATTCGGAAAGATAACCCCCAAATGACGGTTGGGGCATTCAGATGTGGGTAATGTAAGTGACACGTGATATAGAGATATTAAACAGTTACAATGTTAGAAAGAATAACTGCCTTGAAAATTAGAGGACAAAGACTCTCAGAAGTGAAAAAACACTTGTATTTTCTTGAATATAGTGAAAAGCACCCCCGAACACAGAGAGGACATAGTGTCCGTTGAGGTGAAATTTTATAAATCTCTCTATATTCATCATTTTCTTATATTGATTTGCGGGAGAGATAATCCTACGTACAACCATGTGAAGATGATTTAAGTTGATAAATTTTTACTGTCACCAAAGATCAGGGCCATTATTATTGCTCTTGTGATAAGATTGTCAATTATTCAGAGACAAAAAAAGACCCGACCAAATTAACATCTATAAGTCTCCTATTTACCCCACCCCCCCTGCGGGTTTTAGGCCGGTAGGAAAAAATGTGTAACAACCGTAATTAACAACTATGTCTAGAGCCAAGGGACATCGCGAGCCCCTATAACTCGAGGTGGGTCCCATCCCATCTTATATGAACTTGCAGAGTTCGAGTATTTTGTGTTTTATGGCTAAATAGATTATAGAAAATATTTAGTATCAAGAAAGAGAAATTCTCAAAAGATTTTTTTTTTTTTTCCCTTAATCGTGATGGAAATCATGATCATCCAGATAGAAAAGTAGGATGCGAGAAGTTTATGTCCATGAGCACTAAAAATGTCGTCATTAATTACATATAGATGAACAATGCTATTAAACTCGAGCGAATTTCTATCCGGTCATATGTACCATCATGTGTCTTACTGATATTATGATAAATGTAATATACACATATATTTAATTCCTTCCACATGGATACCTTGTTGTTCCTTGACCGATGACTCTTCAATCTTCATTAGACTTGAATAGTTCTTCGTCCATTCAATCTTCCAAGTGTGGTATTTCACCCAAAAAAAGGAAAAAAAAAAAAAAAATCTTCCAAGTGTGGTCTGACAGCTTTTTAGTTTTCTCCGGGAAATGTCACATCTTTGGAGAAACTTGCCTTCCCTTTTTTTCCTTTAAAAACTCATGTCTCATCCAACAACAACGAAATCCTCCTACACCATAAACCAAGGGTTTCATTGGTTAGCAATCAAATTTAATTAACCTTTTTTTTTTTCTTGTCTTTTTTGTCTTTTGTCTTTCTTGTCTGACAAAATTAAACTTGTTTCACACTGTCATTCCGTACCAATAAACAGTTTGTTGAGTTGATCATTTTTTGAACATGACATTCACTAATCCGAATTAGCTGATTTTAGGGTGTTAAAAAAGTGTAAAAAAATCTTGAAAACTGATCGATTCAAATTAAATCGACGTAAATCATTAATACTGTTGGAATACTAATTGGCGGTTTGGTGATTTTAGACCAATAAAAAAAACTAACAAAAATGCATATATATAAATTTTCATAATTTTTTAATAGCTAAATAACATTTTTTTTATGAAGTTTTTTTTAACAAATTGCCGAAATTTTTAAAAATTAATTAAACTATATTTTTTTTTAATTTGTCAATCAATTTTCTTAAATGGTCAATCATAATATTATTAATTTGGTTAATCACAATTACTGATTGATCATAATATAAATCATAAAATTTCATTATCAACCATTGATTTATTGTTAATCAATCACTGATTGACGATATGTGAAAAAATGACAAACGATCATTTTACTAAATAAAAGAAAATTCGACCATCTATTAGTATATGTAATTAAAAAAAAAAAACCACCCAGTCTAATTTTCTAATTTTCTAACATGATTTCAATAGTTATTAAATAATTTTGGATATTAGCTTTATGGATACAAAACATTATGATATTCTAGTGTAGTGTTGCAGGAAAATGGAAAGCCTTTGAAGTCATATAAAAACCTTTGCATGTTTGTCAAGTGTCAAGAAAATTTTAGTCTTTATATGCCTAAATCGAACAAACAATTATTAATAAGTTTGGTTCGATTTGGTTTTTCTCTAAAACAACAAATCGACTGAAAATATTTTTATTTTGATTTGATTGGTGGTTTTTATTTCCAAACTGAGCAGCATTAACATCAATACGGTGACTATTCTTTTAGTAACTTCGATAACAATACCAATACTTGCCCGTTTGTAAGATTTTTAAATCATTTCTAAATTCTATACTACCAAAAACTCTAGCAGAAATATCTTTGTGCTTGGGGCAATGATGCAGCTCATGAGGTTCTAACCGAGGTGCGTCTATTGCTGGTTGAAAAACGCTAGCAGAAATTACGAGTGCCGTAGGAGCGTCTTTAAACGTCGATAAAGCTACTAGTGAGGAAGTTTATGGACATTTTGCTAGACTTTTAATTGATGTGAATTTAAAGTCAAGGCTTCTCATTGAAGAAGTGAATAATGTTGATGAAATGTTATCGTTAATTTAGTTGATAATTATGGTAATGTTACGCAACAAACACAAATTGAACTCATGTTGCGAATAGGAGGAGAAAGTGATGCCAGAAAAGAGTTGATCAATAAATCTGGTAATTTTTCTTGGGCAGAATTAGTAGAGCTAGAGGAAGCAAAAAAACTGATAATCTCACAAATAATCGGAAATCTTGCTGAGAAAGAGATGGAGATTGTTGTATGTAGCTCTTCGGATAAGTTGGATGACCTCAATAAATTGCGAAATACCATGAATAATGGGGCAGTAAAGAGGACCACAACCCATCCTATTCAAGCTCCGAGTGGCGTAGGAGTTTTAAAATGCGCCAATAATATTCTAGCCATATATGAACTTCTTGTGTTTGGAAAATCAGTTCCTAAACTACAAATCTTGGTACTTGACTCCTTGAACAATAAAGTATGTTATCGACAATGAGGTTAAATGTTTAACAATTTTCTTACATGTGACTGGCACATGACCTTCTCTTAAGGGCAACCTATGTCATTTTTACTCGAATTGAACCATATATGAACAAAACTCCCCCAATCCCATGATGAATTCAAAGTGAACTAGCCCTGTAAGAACGGGAGCTTTGTTCATATGAATTCAATTTGAGTGAAAAAGACCTAAAAGACCCTCAATACTATGTTATGTGCTAGTCACATGTAAGAAAACCACAAAAAGTTTAATTTGGTTTTTGATTGAGTTTGTTGCAATAGATAACTTTGAGATGTCAATTATAAAGGTTTTTAACTTATGGATTGATTTGCCCACTTATCCCCTGAACTTTAAATTTGTTCCACTTAATTAACCCATTTTACTATATGTTTGTTTAAAAAAACAGGGGAATTGGCTTACTAAACTAATTATGTTAAGATTTCTACTAAAAACAAATGGAAAAAACTACATGACTGCACTTAACTCTTTTTTTTTTTTTTTTTAGTCTGCATTCAACTGAAATTCTAACATAAGGATTAAGTAGGATTAATCCAAAGTTCAGGTGACATAGTTTGAGTTTATAAAATTGAAGAGATAAAGTGAAAATGATCCTAAAGTTCTGGGAGAGTAGACAAGAGTAATCCTTTTCTTTTTATTTAATAAGTTGAGTGGAGATCTTTGGATGCATTTTCAATGGATGTCAATTTTATTGAGATCTACTAAAGTTTGTTACTCTCTCTTCTTTTCTTTTCTTCTTTAAAAAAAAGGTACAAAAATGTCTAAATTCGATATACTCAAAATTGGTTCTTCTATTCCATAGATTAACCTGAAAATCATTACCACAACCATCTGCAGGATTGAAGAATAGTCGAGGCTTGAAACTTTTCATCTCATGTTCATTGATTATGAATAGGTAAGTACGAAACCTTCTCAAAAATTATTTGATAAGAGGATCTTCAAATTTGACTTGCGTCAATGATTATCAAGGCACGAGAAACTCAAACCTAAGACCTCTCGGCTAAGAGTCCAAGCCCGTCACTCCCAATTTGGTTTTTAGTGGTGTGTAGGGCACAATAATCAAACTCAAATGCTATAAATGACACCAACTCAAACCCAAGATCTTAGTCGAACTCAAATATCGGTGTCAAAAATGAGACAACTCAAATCTACAACCACTCGGCGAAGGGTCTAAGCACCTACCGATTTGTTATTTAGTGCTGTGCATGACTCGTTAATTGACATCAAATAACCGATGTCGAAAATGAGACAGCTCAAATCTACAACCACTTAGCAAAGAGTCCAAGTGCCTTAAGTTGGACACATTAGTCAAACTCAGATAACCCCATTGTTGAAAACGGGACAGCTCAAACCTAAGACCTCTCAGCGCAGAGTCTTATGCGCATGACTAACTTTCATTGGTGATTAGTGGCCTGCAGAAAACATCCATGTTGACAATGAGATGACTCAAACCTATGGCCTCTCAGCGAAGAGTCTAAGCACTTGAGAGGCCCACTTTGGAATTTTGTAGTTTTTTTATTTTTTATTTATTTATTTTTTAACTTGGGGGTGGGGATTCAAACTCTATACCTTAAATTAGAATCAAGTGTGAAATTACTGCTGGACTATGACGACACATAATAGACCCTCTTGGTCATTTGATTCGAACATTTCTCACTAGATTGGGCTCAGAATCCCAATTTCCACAATAAGGCGGCCCAACCATTCCGAACTCTCAATATATCCCAATTCCAAATCAAATCATTGCAAACCAATATCCACATACACTCACGTACATATAGTAACTAAAACCACATAGAGTCACGCCATTGCTTTGGGAGTTCAAAAACCAACCAGAAAAAAAGGAGTAAAAATAAGAAAAAGGAGCGTTCCATGTTCAAGAGCAATGGTATTATTTAGGCTTCTCTAACTCAGCCTAGGCCTTTGTTGTTCTTTGACAGCGGGCTATCACTTACTTCCATCTCTTGAACTTCATGAACTTGCCTCCGTGTTTCCCAAACATGCCATGCTTCCAGCGTTTTCCAAACTTACCGTGCTTGAATTTTCCTTGGTAATGGCCGTAGTAACCATGTCCATATCCATGTCCATGTCCATGTGCAAGATGATGAGCACCATAAGCAACTGCCGCACCGGTGAGACCGCCAGCTAGCATTGATCCCATACCAACCCCATGCCCTGTAATATTGTTAACTAATCAGCACGATTACATGTTGCATAGTGAGACGGCATTCTCTCTAGGCTTTTTGAAATTACATTGGATGACTCCGAAAAAAAGTTAACCCCGAGAACCAAGTAAACTACTATGAATTTCTCCCATATCCTTGGACGCTAGGGGTCGGTTTGGTAGGACAGCAAAGTGGAAGAGGGGGATGGAGGGAGAGGATCAATGTATGCATTACAAAATGTATGCTTGTTTGGTTGGAGAGATTGTTAAAAGTAGTGAATAGGCCTAGAGCAATGAAATCTACATTTCAGTAACATTTATGTCCCCCAAAGATCAGAAGAATTCCAGAGAAAAGAATGGAATTAAGTACAAACGAAGAGCACTCTTTTGCAAACTCAAGTACAAAATCTATAAAAACCACTATTTGATAGAAACTAAAATAAGAATTCTATCATTTCATTTTATTTCTCCACATCTTTATACCAAATATGAAAGATAACGTATGTTTTCTTTCCTTTTCCAATCTGTTACCAACAACACACACCAAAACAAAAAGAAAAAAAGAAAAAAGAAAGAAAGATAATAACATAATTCACATTCTTTTTCTCTTCACCTAAGCTTTATATCTCTCTTGTTCCACTTCCTTGCCGAACATAGCCTAAAACTAATTTTTTCTTGAAAGGGTTGTGGTAAAGGAAACAGATCATGTTCAAGTGGTAGATTAATTCATTTCAAAGATGGAATTAAAAATGTGTACCTGCATGGTAAGGAGCTGATGGTCCAGGATAACCAGCTGGTGGGTATCCACCATGGGGAGGATATGCCGGTGGGTACATGGCAGGGGGAGGCAGAGGGTATGCAGCTGGTGGATAGCCACCAGGAGGAGGATATCCGACTGGCGGATAGCCTTGGGGAGGATAACCCGAAGGTGGATATGCTTGTGGCGGGTACGATCCAGGTGGGGGGTGGTATCCAGCAGCATACCCAGCAAGATGTTGTAGTAGTCCTTTGTCATCGTGATTATGGTTCTTGTCTCCCATCTTCGTTCAGCTAGAGATTTACTGTAAAGATAAACAGTTACAAAATGCTCAGATACTTTGACATAAGATCATTATAGAAGAAAACAAAAATTGTTGCTCCATTACCGGGATGAAAGCAATAATGAAATCATGTTCAACCAATCAAGAGTAGAATAACTCAAGACAAGCTACAACTGGGGTCGTTAAAACATACATGGGTGTAATTGGAGTTAAGGATATCTTTATATCAGAAGTTTGACTGAGTAGATAAGATTTTGCAAAAATCATCCTATTTCTCTAGTTTTATAAATGAGTTAATTCATCCCTTTTATAAAAAAAGACCTAATAAAAGGTTGTTTAATTTCAGATATGAATTCAAAGAGAACAGCACTCACACCCAATAGCCTTTGCCTTTACAACATGAATTCTCATTTCCCAACCAATATCCAGATATATATATATATATATATATATAAATATATATGTGTGTGTACTTTTTCTTCTCCTAAAATCATGTTTATGAAAACAAAATCACCCAGATCACAACACATGATGGGACCAAATAAAGAGCTGTCAAATCTTGCCAAACATTACTAGAATTCAGATTTGATAATAATAATAATATTAATGAACAGTTGGTTACTTGCAAAATGGAGAATTAACAAAGGCAAATTTGACAATATTGACGGTCATGACCAGGCAAAAGATATAACAAGAACATTCAACAACAAACAAACCATTAGAAGCAGATAGATAGTTGATCGTTGCAAACACAAAGACACATAATTAAGTACAAATTTGATCAAACAAAAAGACAGACAAAAGTGTAAATTCAGAAGCAATTCTTCGATAAACATAAGCACACAAGAGAATTCTAGAAACAAAACAAGATCACCATATTCAAAACAGAAGACAAAAACTACAGGGCAAAAATAAATTGCAGAGAAAAAGAATACTCACACCGTTCAATTGGCCATGATTTTTTTTTTTTTTTTCAGAGGGTGAATTTGTGCATGCCCACATCGTTCGCGTGAGGGATTTTATGGTGATATTTGTGATAAGATATAATATTATTTTAATATGGTTTTTTGATGAATTTCTTGGGCCCTTCAGCAACAATTCCTATGATATTGTTAAGAAAAATATAAATATTATTAAATTATTATTATAAATGTAATTATTTGGTACTGAGAGATACGCCGCGTCGCTTCAACGCGTCTTCTTTCTTTATTTGACGCCCTTTCGTTTCCTTGTCTAGGACCACCAAATCCCACTCTTTATTCTTTATTTTTGTTTTCATGCTTTTTGCATTTTGGTAGCTGCTTGCTGCTGCTTTCTCTTTGTTTTTTTTTTTTTTTTTTTTAGTTTGACGTGAGATTACCCTACATAATGAAGTCAAATAGGATTGATAAATAGAGTTACAACATGAAAAAAAAATACAGATTAAGATTGAAAAAATAAGATGTGAGTTGGTTTTGAGTCAAACCCATTTGACACGAACAAGAAATGGATCTTGTTTAAATCAACCTAGTGGACATGAAATCAATTCGTCATAACCCGTTCAAAATTCATGTTCAATTCAGGTAGACCTGAAATTGACATGATATGTGCTAATCTGACCCACAAACCTGAAATTGACCTATGTTACTTGATATTGACATGCCTAACCCATGATTAACCCGTACAACTCGTATTTACTATCATGTTTTGGATGAACTAATTATTGATTCATATGATTTTGTATTTTGGATTGACCTTTTGTGGTGAAATATTACTTAATATACTTGGTATGTGTTTGATTCTACGTTATATATTAAAATATGTGTAAACTTTTGATTGGGTGCGGGTCTATTGGGTTAGTGGGTTGTTGTGTTAACCAACCTAAAACACTCTATAGGTGTCACATCCTCGTGATTTGACATGCGGCCTGCGTGGGCCAAGAGGGTGTTATGCCTTGGTATAGGCATGGCACGGGCTGAGGGGGGTGACCTTGGTCGATGAAGTCTTGTTCGAAAGGTTCGCGGACAAGCACGGCGGCAGCAAGGCGTTAAGCACGCGGGGAAGACTAAGGCGAGAGTGCACAGGCTTGGGTGGTCAAACCAAGCATGGCTCGGATAGAGGGGTGAGAGTTGCTGAACTCAAACCAGCATGGCCAGGACAGGACCCGAGGGATGTGGTCCAAGCAGACGTACGGATGTGTGGGCGACCAAAAACGGTCAGATGTGCATGGGACGCTAGTGGGTGTGAATTACGCGCAAATAGGGTGGGCGGTTACACCAGTGGTCGAAATATCTTGGAGGCATGGGCAGTGAGAGTCAAGCACGTGGCCCATGACCTAGATAGCCATTGGAGGCAGCCCCAGACCATGATTCAGTCCAGATTTACTCAGGCATTCAGCCAAGACTAAGAGGGCTCAACGAGTGGCTGGTCAGTGAGTCCGACATGTGTTTGTTCCTGCCCAATTAGAGATGTGGTCATGCAGATGGTCTAGGTGGCTAAGCAGCACGCCATATGACCAGGAACCGAGTTAGTGCAACCTAAGTTAGTGCCTACGTGGTTGGGGCTGTCAATCACCTTGTGATGTATATATTTATACTGAGTTGAGAAAGGCAAAGGACACGGGTGGTTAAGCACTGCGTGATCCTTGCAGTAGACTAACAGGTTTTGTGTGTGCCTAGGTGTGTGTGTGTATTCGGCTTACTTACGAGTGTGTGTGAGCGTGTGTGAGTGGCTGACTGATTGTGTGACTTAGGCCATCACAGGGCAAAACCGAGGAAAAAAGTTGGACCCTGTGATAGCTGGTATTAGAGCCCAGGTCGGAGTCATGGTGGACGGTGATATGGGAGAGCGAGTTGGCGTCTTGGAGGATCTAATAGGTGTCCCGGCACACGATGCCGGAACCTTGGCTGTGCAAGCGAAGTTGCATTCGGCAAGGATATTAGAGATTCAAAAGTTGATCTCTGACAATCAGAAAGCATGGTAAATCGCTACCACGATTGTCTTCAATAGTTGTTGGCCATAGCGGAACGAGTTGAGGTATGTTTCTCAGTGACTGAGAATGATATTGCTTTACTAAAAGCGACTGCTATAGGTGCAAGCAGTAACACTCGAGGTGGTGAATTTTCGAAGCTAAAAGTCCTGGAACCAAAGCAATTCGGAGAGAGCCAAAATGCGAAGGAATTGGAAAAGTCCTGGAGCAGTATTTTAGGGCTGCTCGTGTGGCGGAGAGGGACCAAGTAACCATCATGAGCATGTATCTCGAGGGAGACGCGAAGTTATGGTGGCAGACCCGATTGGATGATGATGCTAGTGCTAGTTGGCTGCGTATTGAAACGTGAGAAACACTAAATAAGGAAATAAGGGATCAGTTCCTACTCTTGAACGCCACGTGGGTGGCAAGGGAAGCCCTTAAAAAGTTGAAACACACTGGTACAGTGCGGGATTACGTGAAGGAGTTTAGCTCATTGATGCTTGACGTGAAGAACATGTCTAAGGATGACAAGCTCTTCAACTTTTTCTCGGGACTACAGCCATGGGCTCAAGCAAAGTTGAGAAGGCAGAACGTGAAGGATTTACCCATGGCTATAGCAGCAGTGGATATTCTTGTTGATTACAAGATTGACCCTTCTTCGAGTAAGGGAGACAAGAAGAAGGAAGACGATGGCAAAAAGGGCAGAAACAAGAAGATTGGGAAGTCATCTAAATAATGGGGTTCGGATACATCGCAAAGCCAAGGTAATTCTAACTCGGGTTATTTTTTATGTAATGGCAATCATAAAATTAGGAATTGCCCAATGCGGAATAGGCTTATTGCTCTTACGATCGATGATGTATATAGCGGCAGCGAAGATGCGGGAGAGTGCACCCCACGAGTGAACCTACTTCAATTGTTGAATGCTATCACAGTGGATACTAAGGCTCCTATGAAAGACCTTATGTACGTGACGGCGAGCGTGAACGGAAGTAAGTTGCGAGCTATATTGGATACTGGTGCCACCAACAATTTCGTGTCACCAGCTATGGTGGACCATCTCGACTTGAAAGTTGCGAAGAGTAATTATCGAGTTAAAGTGGTGAATTTGAGAGCGCAAAATATCCAAGGTACCACTATTTTTGTGATGAGAATAAGTATATGGAAGTAAAAGTGTCGATTTATGACTCTTCCCTTGGATGAATTCGATTTTATACTTGGTATTGAGTTCTTTATGCAAGCCAAGGCTGTTGCCATACCACATTTGGGTGGCCTGCTAATTGCTGGTGAGAGTTGTCCCAGTTTTATTCATGTTGAGCATGGATAGGTTGTGGAGAGGCCAATGAGGCAAGTAGGTTCTCTAGTGAGATCAGGTGTTGAAAGGAGGGAAATAACCATACTGGCTACTCTGGTGGTGGTGAGACCAGATCAGGTTGTGAGAGGCCCAGACCGAGTCGCAACTATTCTGGAGGAACATAGCGACGTG
This sequence comes from Ficus hispida, assembly GCA_025413025.1. Taxonomy (NCBI): domain Eukaryota; kingdom Viridiplantae; phylum Streptophyta; class Magnoliopsida; order Rosales; family Moraceae; genus Ficus; species Ficus hispida. The sequence goes on along the minus strand of CM046367.1, from coordinate 17,746,531 downwards.
ATGCCTGTGGAGATGTCTTGGGTTCTGCCCCCTAGACGAACCAATGAGGGAAGGATTGAGCGTGGTGCTCAACCCTTGGCACAAGACCCTTATTGGATGGTGCTTTCGGTATGTGCGGTGTGGAAGAAGTAGCCGGGTGAGTTGCTTGTAGCTGATATTCAGCCCTCGAAGTTCCAAAGAAGGCAAGACGACATGCTGCAGATGTGTGTCAATAATCATGCCAATAACCAAGTTACCATGAGGAGTACATATCTTGTCCCTGACGTTGCTGATGGGTTCAATTAGCCATCGAAGCCAGCATTTCTTACGAGGCTTGAGGGGAAGTCAAGATGTGGGCAAGTGAGAATTGCCGAAGGTGATGAGGTAATAAAAGCATGGGTGATATGCTCGGGCTTAGATAGAGCCATTGGCAAGGTCCAGGAGGGACACCCCATTGTTGTTGGGAAGCTCATGGAGGTCGAAGTACGGTATTCAACCCACGAGGAGCTGATTGACAAGCGGTCCTACACAGACTCGATGCAGCGATGTGGCAAGCCATCGGAGGTTATCAAATGGATGGGCGGTGTGGCCTATTGATTCAAATTGCCAGGAAGGATGAAATTCCACCCAACTTTCCATGTAAGTTTTCTGAAGCCTTACTTTGAGGAAGCTGACTGTGGTAGGTAGCAGGTGAGGCGAGCCCAATCCAGTGAGAGGGAACGGTTCGAGAAACAGGTTGACAATCGGACCAAGAGGGCGTGTCAGAGGGGTCGGTGCTCAGATTACTTGATGCGGTGGGAAGGCAATAGTGAGACGGATGCTACGTGGGAACGCAACATGGTGTTGTGGTAATTTGAGGTTCGGATCAACAAGTACTTGGAGACCCTCCCGACGAGGACGTCGGCTTCATTTGGCGGGGGTGGGTTTGTCACATCCTCGTGATTCGACATGCCCCCGCGTGGGGTCCGGCGTAGGCCAAGCAGGTGTTATGCCTTTGTATAGGCATGGCATGGGTTGAGGCGGGTGACCTTGGTCGATGAAGTCTTGTTCGAAGGGTTCACAGATAAGCATGGTGGCAGTAAGGCGTTAAGCACGCGGGGAAGACTAAGGAGAGAGTGCATAGGCTTGGGCAGTCAAACCAAGCATGGCTCGGATAGAGGGGCGAGAGTTGCTGAACTCAGACCAGCGTGGCCAGGACAGAACCCGAGGGACATGGTCCAAGCAGACGTGCAGATGTGTGGGCGACCAGAAATGGTCAGATGTGTGTGGGACGCTGGTAGGTGTGAAATGTACTCAAGTGGGGCGGGCGGTTACACCAGTGGCTGAAATATCTGGGAGGCATAGGCAGTTAGAGTCAAGCACATGGCCCATGATCCAGATAGCCGTTGTAGCCAGCCCTAGACCATGATTCAGTCCAGATTCACTTAGACATTCAGCCAAGACTAAGAGGGCTCAACGAGTGGGACAAGTGGTTGGTCAGTGAGCCTGACATGTGTCTGTTCCTGCCCAGTTCTAGGAGTGATCGTGCAAGTGGTCCAGGTGACTAAGCGGGGAGCACGTCACATGACCAGGAACCGAGTTAGTGTAGCCTAAGTTAGTGACTACGTGGTTGGGGCTATCAACCACCTTGTGATGTATATATTTATACTAAGTTGAGAAAGGCAAACGACAGGAACGGTTAAGTATTGTGTGATCCTTGCAGCAGACTTGTATTCCTTTTTATTGTGAGATAAATAGAAAGGTTGGGAATAGGAGTTTCCCATAAACAGGTTTTGTGTGTGCCCGAGTGTGTGTGTGTGTGTGTGTGTTCGACTAGCTTGTGAGTATGTGCGAGCGTGTGTGAGTGGCTGACTAAGTGTGTGACTTAGGCCATCATAGGGCGAAATCGAGAAAAAAAGTTGGACCCTGTGACAATAGGCTAGTTGCATATGTTGGATTCTGTCAACCCGCCAACTTGATAGGTTGTGTTTGGGTTTTTTTTTTTTTTTTAACCTAACATGTCATGGTCATATCTAGGTTAGATTATTTAAAAATTCATGAGTAACTTTAACCTCATCCAAACCTAATCAGTTGATATGAATTACTAACCTTAATATCTGACGTGAAATTACTGTTAAACTATATATATAATCACAGAACAGAACTGCTTGCTTCCAAATATATTTGAAACAATATTATATTTCTAAAAAGAAAAAGGAGGAAAGATTAAATGATAGTGTCTATGTTATGTGTATATTAAAAGTTGAGGGAGCTTCCTAGGCCCTAGCTACCTATGTATATTTGTCTTGATCTTTATATTTATCTTTACTATACTAAAAGAGTCAAAGCGTTACCTTACTCACTTGACATGTGGCATCTTCTTTTTTTCTTTTCTTTTCCTTTTTCCTTCTCTTTTTTTCATTCTTTCATCTTTTTTTCATTTTTTTTAGCCTTAATTGAAACTATTTTTCTCAAATGAATTCATATCTAAAAAATTTTTTACATAATAAATTCAACGACTTTCCATTTGATTTTTTTTTTCTAACTGTGCATGGCAAGCAAGGAGCAGTGCTCCCCACTTGTGTTATGAAAAGTCCTGTGTCATGGCACCTACATGAGGACATCCACATAGTTGTAGGAGGGTAGGACCCATCTTTATTTCACAGCCAATTGATCAAGATCTCAAATGCGTTAGACAGTCATCATTTTTAGAGGGTAAAATAATCATTAAAAAAAAAAAGGGCATGTTATGGTAGGGAAGATAACTTTTCATCATCGGTAAGCATAATATATTTTAATTATTGTATTAACAATTGGATTTAGAAGAATTCATGTTATATAATCACGTAATATAAAATTACTTTTGATTTTAGATCGGACTGTGAAAAATTAATCCAATCGTTAAGGCATTATTCCTATTGATGGTAAAAGTCTACCTTCGTCATTAAAAATAAAATATTTAAAAAAAATATTTAAAAAAAAAAACTTTCTTTGAGAAGATTTGAGAGATTCACTTTTTTAAGGGATTAAATGACGAACATGTCATCCTTATAACTCAATTCCTAGTTTCTTGAGCTATAAATAAAAACTAAAATTAAAAAAAGATGAAATCGTCTTTTTGTCACATGAAAATAAATTTTTAAAACAATATGTAAAAAAGTGGATGTAGTTTACCAAAAAAAAAAAAAAAAACCCTAGTTTATACTCCTAGTGCATATTACGGGCCTGTTTGCTGAGTTTTTCAAGAAAATAATTATACAAAAAGTCTACTTTTAGAACCCTTTTAAAATATGTTCTTTGATAATATTACATAAATTTCTATTTTATAAAAACAACTTTCATAATACCTATTTTGTCATTTTACTATATTTAACATTATTTTCTCTCATTCTGATTCTTATTTTTTTCCTTATTTGTTCATCATTATTATATCTTTATATTATTGATTAGTTCTTTATTATAATAATTGGTTGTCAGTAAGATTTAGATTTTTAATAAACCTATTTCTTAACTATGATTTAGGGCACTCAAAAACCTAATTTTTTAATGTGATGTAAGTTCTTTATAATAATTGTAATGTTATTATGATAATTTATTTTATTGATTATTATTAAAATTGTTTTAATAGTTAGTTTCTAAAGTTTAAATATCATATGCAATTGCTTATTTCTTTATGATAATTACCATATCATTATGATATTTTTTTAAATATGGTATTTTTATTCTTATTATGATTACTATATCAATATAATGTTTTTTCCCTTATGATAATTACTACATCATTATGATGTCTTTTTTAGATTTTAAAGTGTGTAATATTTTTGTATAATATCTATTTCTTTATATGTTCATTATGAATTTTATTTTACTGATCAATTATATATTATAATGATTGTTTTTCAATTACAATACAACTAATATATGTCATGGTCCTTTTTTTCTTTATAATAAATCAAGAAACATGATTTTTTTCCCTTTAATGAAAGATTTGCTTAGTTTGAATTTTTTTTAGAGATTTTTTATTTCCTTTTTTATAATATATGTTTATATTCCATTCTTGATAAAAAGGGTAATGTAGTCTTTATAAGTATCAAATTAGACATTCCTATAAATAAAAGAAAATATAGACATATTTTAATTCATAGTCTTCAATTTAGACATTCATGTAAATAACCCTTTTTCAAAAGCTGATTTTATCTTTCTGAGTCTAAAAACTACTTCTGAAAGTGTTTAAATGATCTGTCAGAAGTGCTTTTGATCTTCAAAAGAGCTTCTTATCAAAATTAAAAATATGAATTTTGAAAAAAGATCTTATGAGTAGATTTTAAAACTTATATCAGAGTTTAAGTTAGACATTACAAATTTTATTTTAATATTTTTGTTCCTTAGTAAAAAATTTTAAAGTCATTTTTGACTTCATAAACTTTTTTAAAAATGTGATTCCCAAATACATACTGGAAGGCCCCAACATTTACTTATCTTCTTTTGCTTATTAAAAGCAAAAGTAAAAACTCAGTCAAATAGACCTATATTCATTGCCTATTTTATATATATTTTTATTGTTTCTTCGTTACTCCGTATTAAAAGCACGAATAGGCACTTCAATAGTGTCTTTTGGTCACTCTCCATAGCCTCACATGACAGGCCCACACATGCTACATGGTAATTTTTCTTAATATTTATTCGTTTGCTTTCTTCCTATTTGTTTTGCTTATCTGCACATGCTTGCCAACTATTAATAATATTAAAAGCGTGAATGCATTTTATATGGTAAATTCGTTGCTTCTCCTGAGCCTCCACCAGCCATGTGACTTTTTTTTTTTTTTTTTGCTTGTCCATTCTGTATGCATGGAACATATGCTCACCAACTAATATTTGTAACATCAAAACAATATCAAAATCATCTAAGAATCAAATAGTGTTCAAATACGTAGTATATTACCAAAAAAATTATGCAAAAATTTAAACGGCATTTTAGCATGAAGCTTGCGTTTGACAAACAGGTTTGAAATGTAATTTTAGATTAAAATTAGTTTACTTTTCAAAAACTGATTATTAGTTTTGTTGACTTTTCAGAAAAACAAAAAAAAAAACATAAACAAAAACAAAAACAAAAATTACATGTTCGAACCTTAAAGCCAAACGGAAGAGAAATTCTCGCTGAGAGGAATGTGTTTCTAAATGCCACGATTAAGAAAAGGAAACTTTTATTCTATTAAAAAAAAATTTTTTTGAAGAGGAAATCAGTTATCACCACTCCTAAGCATCAACAGTCTCCAAAACACAAATGAGATAAATATATTCTTGCTTGTGGTGATCATAACCAGTATTGATGAATTACTACATTCATTTTGTTCACAACCCTTCCACAAAATTTCATCCACCTAAAATAGAGACAAACTTAATGAATATTTGGTGGGGGAAACTTATTCATTCAATTAATGAACAAGAAAAGCCCGTTTGTTTTGGTTAGTTCAATTTTACATCAGCTTTCTGGTAAATCCTTCTGTAAATCTTTGCACCTTCAACTTCCGCATGAATTTCTCTATCTGTTCTTATCCCCATCGGATTCCTCAACAACCACCCTTCACTGTCACACAACACACTCGAGTCCACTTCGTCAATATGTTTCAGTGTCTTGCCCTCGCCATCAAATTGATTCCTCATATCAACCGCTACCTCGAACACATCCGACTGTATAAATACCTGATTCAAACACCAAACATATTTGAAATGAGAACTCTATTAGGATATGAAAAGAACTCTTTCGGTTCTGTACGACTTTGTTCTGAACCATTAAATCTGTATCAGGTTCTATCAGTTTTGCATTTGATTTATTTTGATATGGACACAAATCATGAATAAGTACGAAACCTGGCCACCGGGTATTAAGCTCTCCACGATGGTATCCACTAAAGGCTTCTGCACAATTCTTCTCTTGTGATGTCTTTTCTTGAAATGAGGATCCGGGCACTACACATAAGCAAGAGCAAAGAATTGGCATTGCCTAAATTTACAGTTTTTCGATGAATTTTGGGTGTTCTCACTGAATGTCATGTATCAGAGCTGCACTCACCAGGATTGAAACAAGCATCAAAGGTCCGGGATAGGTAGATACTAGTTCTTTGAAAGAAGTTGTGGCGTTCGCAAATAAGAAATGTCTACAATTTAGCTCAAATAACATATTATCAACTCGGCTATTAAATACTGTAATTGTAACTGTAACTTTCACCGCCTAGTTTAAAATCATGGGACTTACATATTGTCAAGACTTAGCTCCTTAACCCAGAACTGTGCACGCTTTACCAGCTGTGTAGAACAAAAATCGATTACTACATGCTATACTTCAAGGAGAAAACTTAATTACTGATGCCAAAACCAAGTTCTGATAGTCAAGTGAAACAAGTAGAAAGAGGACCAGGTAATTCTACATCTATCACAATATGTCAAAGGAAAGTTTCACGCGTATTGAAGTCAATCCAACAAGTTTTTACGTACTTTTTGTCGTATTTCCAGTCCCAAATAATTTCTTACACCAAGATTTCTTTTTGCCAGCCATAGCAGAAATCTGCCACTACCTGAAATTAGTGAGTTGATTGAGATGATTAATGTTAAAACTGTCAAAAAATTAACAATATTCAAAGGTAAAATGTTAAAGGAATCATATAAGATCCACTTGAATGGATTGAAAAAGAAAACTCAAAAACTCGGGACCCATTGGAATCATAGGTTCAAACCCGAAATTTAAACAATGACAGAAAACATCATAGAAAAAAGTTTGAAAAGTGGGTTTAAAACGGGATGCCAAACGGGAACTCAGTCGTATAAAACAAGGACATCAAAGAAAAAGTAATTAAACAAGATAATATGAGAAAGTGACTAAACAAGGCTATGGTAATATCATATTCTTCACACATCAAGTAGAATCGAATTCAAAAGTACACATGTCACGCTCTTCTCTTTGGTCTTAAAAGTAACAAATTAATAGAAGTGGAAACAAGATTCCAAGAAGAACGATTGAAAAAAAAAAAAAATATATATATATATATATATATATATGGTAGAAAGAAGGTGATGAATCAATGCTGCTATTTTTTAATGTCAAATGAAGAATACAAAGGAAACAATGCGATTTAGAAACAGCCGTAGACCATGATATAAATACATATCAGACAGAATATATCAGGGAAACAAGAGAGAGAGAGAGAGAGAGAGAGAGAAATGCAGGTACCACTTCCAATATCCACCATTAGTGGCAATGTTGGGTCTTTAAAGACTTGATTCCATTCTGGTACTTGTACAGGCATCTACTCCAACAAAAAACAAAAAACAAAACTAACAGGTAAAAGGAGACTCAAATGTAAGAAATAGAGAGAAAAACAAGCACCCTTTTGGAAAACATACAGAAAAGGAGGAGCTGAGAGGGTTGACATGTTGCCTGATTCTGACATGGCCCAATTCCTGCATATTCAATCATACCCCAAAACCCCATTTCACATGTTTCACAAGAGAGAAAGAGAGAGAGAGAGTTAAATGAAAAGGAATTTACCAGGGAAGCGTTGTGGGGGAGATTAAGGTCAGCATATTCCAAGGCTACAAGCTCTGGACTGGTCAACCGATACTGGTCGGCGGAAGAAGGAGCAGCAGCAGAAGAAGAATAGAGAAGAAGAAAGGGTGGAGTTGGTCTAAGACCTTTGAGTTGAGAAGCAGAGAAACGGACCCTTGTGGGGAATTTGCCATGGAAACGGGGAAGGCATTTTGGAGCGAGAAATATACTACTAGTTGTGTTCTGACAGTAATGGAGTCGCGAGCAAAACCACCAAGCCATTTTCTCACCACTCCACTTTCCTATCAATTAAAACTCATCTTTTATCGTTCCTTTCGTTTTTCTGATCTCAACTGACTTTAACTCGATTAAAATAAAATTAAATAAACAACAATAAAGGGTTGAATATAGATATATGATAGAAACAAAACGACACTCACTCTACTTGGACGGGAGAACAAAAGTTTTGAGTGTCCTTTTGACAACAAAGACAATTTATCTATACACCTTAAATTTAAAGATTATACTCGCTTTGCTTCTTCTCTTTTCTTTTCTTTTCTTTTCTTTTCTTTTCTTTTTTTTTTTTTTTTTTGAGACGAAAGATTTAAACTCTATATCTTTAAATCGAGTCATGTTATATTACACCTGCAACCACCTTTGCTTCTTGATTTTAAGATCTCTTATTTTAATTCTTAAACATGGAATCAATCGCCCTTGTTCATTAACTAGTTTCCCAGGTAATATGGTTATTTTCTATAGTTTATTTTTAACAAAATTCCTAATAAAAATAGTTTAGTGAAATTAATTTACCTATTTTTTTTATCCGTTTTTTAAAAGAAATTCTAATAGAGGGGTCAAATGAGACTAATTCAAAGTTCAGATAAATAATCAAAGTTTTTAAAATTTAGGAGTCAAAGTGAAACTAATCGTAAAATTTTGAGTGAAATTATTAATATATATATATATAATAAAGGATAAATCATAGCTCCCTTCTGTAACATGGGTACCAATAATGTAGTAATAAATGAGTGAGACATAACAAAGAAAACTACGCGCAACAAACTATATGTAACATAAAATAAAATTGAAAGATGTGTTTTGTTTGTCAAGATTTCTTTTTTAAGATGTAGCTTTTCTTTGTATGTGGGACGCATTGAATTATTATGTCCATTTGATGCACACAACTAATTTAATTGAATCTACATGTTACATTTTGATTTAGGTGATTTTAAACCTTAACATACGTCAACTCTTGTTCTTAATCTCGCACACAGATTTATGGTATTATTCTCCGACACTTATAACAAGCGATTTATTTTGTTAGAAGGGATACTCAGACGTCAGAGAACCAACAAACTACTTTCACTTAAAAAAAATACAAATACAAATACAACAACAAACTACTGTTGCAGACACTGCACCATTAACTTATAATGCGCCTTGTGATTGTATACATAATCCAACAGCAATTATATACCTGATTCCATTATGAGATGTAGAGTTCAAATCCTTCTATCTTAAATTCAAAACAAAAAACAAAAATAAAAAACAAAACAAAACCTTTTAATGCGCCTCTTATACTGCAGCTTATGCTCTGGTCATGTTCATTTAAGTGAAACAAGTTCGATTGGAAATCCTCTTCAACTTCTTTGTATCTCAAAATTGTTGTTCATCTACTTGCGTTTTCGTGGACGACAGTACTGCTGGTGCCAGTGAAATTATAAGCAGCTTGAATTATATATTTACCGATACATAGTTATATATTTATTTTCTTATCCTTTTCTTTTCCCCTTATAAAGGCGTAATCAGGGTTTAAGTATGCCTTTTACAGATCCTGCTCAAATTAAGATAAGTTCGGACTAAATGAAGGAGAAAAATAAGACTCAGAAAGCATCAATCAGAACAATAAAACAGCAAAACATGGTGATAGAATATCATGTTAGTAAATTCTATTTACCAAATATCTGCAACTAACTCTGCGACAATTTTAATAGCTCATAGTGTCCTCTTCTTTCACCTATTAGCTTTCGACATCTCCAAAGAGTTGCGTCAGTCTGAATCATTACTCCGAGGCTCCCGAATTCTTGTTCTTTGATTTCCTGCTCAAAAACCTGTCAAGAGATTTCTACCCTTACGTGCGGAAAAGTTTTACAAGGGAATTGCTACTGCAAGATATTTTCAGTTCGTTGAGCAGAGATTGTTGAAGCTGCACTCCCGCTGCTTTCATCTCATAGACAAACTTAATGGCCTCAACATAGAACGCATTTCGTATGTAGCCTCCGAGCATAGCATTCGAACATGCACTATTTCTTTTGTCACTGCTCTTTTCGAACACCCTTTTTGCTTCTCTGAGTAGCCCACTTCTTCCGTACATGTCAACCAATCCACACTGGACATAAATGTTTGATTCAAATCCAAGTTTTATTGCATTTGCATTAACCTGTCGACCACTTCTTCCACAGTCATGTATTCTCCCACAAGCCTTCAGAACACTAGAGAACATCAAGGCATTCTTCTTAATTCCTGCCCTTCCAACCTCGTTAAAGTCTCTTAATACCTCAAGGAAGAGCTCTTCCCTAGAGTTGTTAATTTGCCGAGCCATCCAAGTCATGGTATTATGATGAGGCAGTTTGTTAAACACCAAGTTAGCACTTTCCAGACATCTGTATTTCCCATAGAAGTTGATTAAGCAGCTCGCAAAAAACAAACTATCAGCATGGCCCAACTTCAAGGCTGCACAATGAACTTGTTTCCCTAAATCGACATTTTTCATGCATACACACGTCTTGAGAAGGCAAACCATGATCCAAGAAGGGAATTCTAGCATGCTGATATGGTGCAGCATCTTCAGGAACAAACTCAATGCTTCTTGGTAGTTAGAATTGTTAACATACGCAACTATCATCGTGGCCCAAGATTTGAAATCCTTTGAGGGCATCTTGTCAAACAAATCGTCGGCAAGATCTAAGCGCCCACAGGATACATTCATGAGGAGGAGGCGGTTGAGCAAGGGTAAGGCAAGGTCTTGGAGGCTGCTTCTGCTGATATGGGCGTGCAAGTCCTCTGCTCCACGGGAGTCGGCTGTAATGGTGCATTCTTTGATGAAAGAAATGTACATGTCAGGAGGTATGGGAAGGCAAAGGGCATCCATCAAGTGCAAAACATCAGATGTAGAGCAGGCGGAAGGGGTGGTAATTGGGCCATTCTGCTTTGGCATCTCCTTTTTTGCTACAATTTGACTAGAACAGTGAGCATCTACAGTAGGACTGTAATTGGGCTTCACTGGTGGTGCTATAGTTCCCAGTATTTCATGATTTATGGCAGTATGTGGCTTGTTGGGGCCACGCAAGGGCAAGGAAACCTGAAAGGCGGGCTTGGATGTTGTGGGGCTACTGCTTTTGTCATGATTTGCTGCTGAGTTTGTGGAATAACTATGGCTGTGGGCCAAACATGATCCTATTGCTCCTGAAAGAGCAACTGTTGCCATTTCCATTTTAGCAAGCGAGCAGGATAGGCAGAGACAAGTGACTTACTTTTCGTTTGTTGGGCTGTTGGCTGTTGGTTTGCTGATGCGGAGGTCTGCTGGATACACAAAACTGTTATGTTGATTCAAATCTTACAGTAAATTCAAAATTACTAGAGCAGTTGCATTAAAATGTGTTGTCAGAAAAGGCGTCTATTAAAACAACACTGCCAAATAGATGCTAACCAACTCAAATAATTACGGACAACTTCAGAACATTAACTTACTGGCATCATTCAGAGGCCAACAAGAAAAGTTACATGTCCAAATTTCAAAACACTATATTCTATTGTTGAAATATAAAACTATTATTGACCCACTTCCTAACAGCTTAAGCTTTTGGGATGGATTAGTAAACTAACATGGTATCAGAGAGACCACAATCTCTTTTGGAAAAAAAACCCTAGTCATTTTCTCCCATCTGCTTCCACCTAAACCCAGTCACTACCCACCATGCCTGACATAATTTCAGTCCTTAAATATCCCAAAGGAGTCCACAAACACCTCTGTAAACCTGCCAACAGCCACTGCAACCCAGGTCCCTATTTCAGAATCCCACTCCATCCAGATTACTTATATAAAACTGAATGGAGAAAATTTCCTGCGCTGGTCCCAGTCCGTGCATATGTACATCCGTGGCAGGGGAAAAATTGGCTATTTGACAGGAGAGAAGAAGGAACCAGCACCCGGGGATTCGACTTATTCAACTTGGGATGCCGAGAAATCTAGGGTGATGACCTGGTTGGTGAATTCAATGGAGGAGGATATCAGCTCCAACAATATGTGCTATCACACGGCTATGGAGCTTTGGGACAATGTCAACTAGATGTACTCTGACTTGGGAAATCAGTCCCAAGTGTATGAATTGACACTGAAGCTAGGAGAAATCCGCCAAGGTGAAGACAGTGTTACTACGTACTTTAATTCCTTGAGATGCCTTTGGCAAGATTTAGATTTGTTTAATGATTATGAGTGGAAATCCCCGGAGGATCGTAACCACTATAAGAAGACAGTGGAGAATAACCGTATTTTTAAATTCCTAATTGGCGTTAACATTGAATTTGATGAAGTTAGAGGAAGGATAATCGGTAGGCAGTCCCTTCCATCTATGGGAGAAGTGTTTTCTGAAGTCCATTGTGAGGAGAGCCGCCGCCTTGTCATGCTCAGCAAGAAGAACCCCAGCAACACCGTTGAGAATTCAGCCCTTGCTGTTGGTACTAATACTGGTTGATTCACTTCCAAAAGGCCTAATGACAAGCCCTGCATTTGGTGTGATCACTGCAATAAACCATGCCATACACGTGACACCTGCTGGAAAATACACGGAAAACCAGCAAATTGGAAGGGCTCACATGAAAGTCGGTTTAATCGCGCTCCCGCTGCACATGTTAACAAAGAGCAGATGGATCAATCTCTGAAACTGCTGAAATCTAACTTTGGTATGTCGGGTACTCCTAATGCTTCTCTGGCTCAAACAGGTATTGAACCAAATGCCCTATCTGGTAATTTTACTTCTACTGCGTGGATCATTGATTCAGGAGCTTCTGATCATGTGACAAGCCTTTCTTGTTCATTTCATACTTATAACCCATGTTCTGGTCATGAAAAAATTCGCATAGCAAATGGTTCCTATTCTCCTATAGCTGGTAAATGGTCGATTAATCTGTCTAAAACCATCTCTCTTGAATCTGTTCTTCATGTTCCTAAACTTGATGTTCTTCAAGTTCCTAAACTTGCTAGGAATCTCCTATCAGTTAGCAAACTATCTAGAGATTCTAGCTGTTGTGTTTTTTCAAAGCCAGAACTCAGGGAAGACGATTGGCAGTGCTAGAATGATAAATGGTCTCGACTATTTTGCAGATGAAGACTCTAAGAATTAAACGACTCAAGGGTTAAGTAGTCTCAGTTCTATCCCTGTTAAGGATCAAATTATGCTTTGGCATTATAGACTAGGGCATCCTAGTTTTCCCTATCTTAAAAAATTATTTCCGAATTTTATTTCGTGGATTAGATTGCTCTAAGTTTCATAGTGAAAACTGCATTTTACCACAAAGTCATAGAACTATTTATCCTTCGAGGCCTTATCCTGTCTCAAAAACCCTTTTATTTAATCCATAGTGATGTTTGCGGTCCCTCGAGGATCAACACTTTTTTTTGGCAAAAAAGGGTTTGTGACTTTTATTGATGATCATACTTGCTTATGTCAGGTTTATTTAATGAGTGAAAATTCTGAAGTTGAGAACTTATTTAAAAAAAAAAATTCGATGGTTGAACCCAATTTCAAACTAAAATTGGAATTTTTTGTACTAATAATGGCACTGAGTATTTTAAAGAAGTTCTTGGAAGTTTTTTAAGAGAAAAAGGCATCCATCATCAATCTACTTGCGTTGATACACCTCAGCAAAATGGTATTGTTGAGTGCAAAAATAAACACTTACTTGAAGTTTCACGTGCCATTATGTTTTCCATGCATGTTCCAAAATATCTTTAGGGTGAAGCAATTTTAACAGCATCCTATTTAATCAACAAGATGCCCACTCGTGTTCTCAATTATAGTACACCCCTTAACTGTCCTAAAAAGAATTTTTCTGAGACACGTATTCTTTTTCCAATTCTTCAAAAGGGGATTTAAATGAAAGGGAAACTATTCTTCCTAATATTGTTTTGCCAAGCATTGTTGAATCTTCAACAGGGGGAGAAACACTACTTACAGTTCCAAAGGAACGTAACCGAGCTTCTTATTTATACAAAGAGAAAGAATCATCAAAAGAGTAGAGAGCCTCTGTCCCTTCAGCACAAACTCAATCTGATTCCTCGAGCAATGAACCTATAAATACTTCAGGTACTCTAGATTGTCCCTTACCTAATGTCGTTTCTATTTCTGATGAGTTACCGATGCAAAATGTCGTTTCTATTCCTGATAAATTACCTGCACAAGAAAACCTTGATCTTGATGTTCCCATAGCAATTAGGCCTGCTCTTGCACTAATCATCCCATTTCCAAATATCTATCCTACGTTAAGCTCTAAAAAAACATAGGGCATTTACGTCGAAAATCTCTAACTTGTTTAGTCCAAGAAACATTCAAGAAGCTCTTGATAATCCCAATTGGAAATCAACAATGATGGAAGAGATGAATGCTCTAAGAAAAGTGGAACATGGGAGATTATTGACTTACCTAAAGATCAAAAAACAATCGGGTGCAAATGGGTGTTTACAGTAAAATGTAAGGCGGATGGAAGTATAGAGAGATGCAAAGCTAGACTTGTGGCTAAGGGGTTCACTCAGACATATGGGGTTGATTACCAAGAAACCTTTGCTCCAGTTGCCAAGATAAACTCCATCTGTGTATTATTATATCTGGCAGCTAATTTCAACTGGCCCTTACATCAATTAGATGTCAAGAACACCTTTCACAATGGAGATTTGGAAGAAGAAGTGTTCATGAGTCTACCACCGGAATTTGGGGCGGTCCTTGGCCAAGATAAGGTCTGCAAGCTCAAGAAGTCTCTATATGGCCTCAAACTATCCCCTAGAGCATGATTTGAACGATCTGGAAAGGCCATGAAAAGCTATGGTTATCACCAGAGCCAAGCAGATTATACTATGTGTTACAAACACTCTGAGAAAGGTAAAATTACAATTCTAATTGTCTATGCAGATGATATAATTCTAACAGGTGCTGATCTTGAAGAACAAACAAGTTTGAAGAAGAAGATGGATTGATAAACTAACATGGTATCAGAGCAGAAGGTTCTAAGTTCAAAACCCCTACAATTGCACTCTTTAACCCTTTTAATATTGTCATCACGTGTTGAGCATTTAATATGTTTCAGGCTTTGTCTTAAATATTTGTGTTGGACTTTTTGTCCACACGTTTGCCCATTGTCTTGCCTGCACGCGTGGGAGAGTTTTAAAATATAAAACTATTGTTGGCCCACTTCCTAACAGCTTAAGCCTTTGGGATGGTTTGGTAAACTAACATCTACCTTTAAAGACAATGAAACTCTTGCCAAAACAATAAGTTAAAGAGTCATTCATGGTGATGAGGACCAAAAAAAAAAAAGGATGAAATAAAAGGTTGATAACAAACTAGGAGCACATAAAAACACCTAAAACTGTCGAAACAAAAATTGCATTATATGATAAGATGTGCGTATGTAAAGGAACAAGAATATGTGCCCGGCCCCCCACACCCCCCCCCCCCCCCACCCCCCCACCCCCAAAAAACAAAAAAGGAAACAAAAAAAAGAAAAAAAAATTCCACTAAGGGTTGATAACGAGGCTAGTTTTTTGTATTTTGTGTTCATTAGTGTTATAATCTGTGCAGCAATATTGATCACTTTTTGCACCAAAAGAGTAGGAGATGGAAGTCCAATTGACTGAACAATAGGATGCCATGACACAGAACAAGAAAAAACGCATTCGGATTCATAACTATCCAAATCTTTAAAAGCACACACAGGACATATTTTGTCCAAAAATCATCAACATCCTCTGAAAAATTTCAACGTAGTGCCAATGTTGGTTGGGCAAATCGCCAAAAGCTCTATTGGCACACCTATGATGAGATTTTTGTAGACTTCTCTAATATCTTAGCCTACCTTAATGAGTAAGTGTCTTGCTTCATATTCATTTTATGGTTTCCACTATGGTCCATGGGTGGTTCCAAAAATGGTGCTGATTCTTCCAAGTGATTTGGTCTCAATGCTTAAAGTACAATTTGAACGGAACTTTTCTATCCAATAATTAGACCTTAGGAAGACCGAGTACAAGTAACTTTTGTCCACCCAAGAAAAAAACTTTATTTGGAACTTAGAAGTTCACTTTTAACTACCTAAGTAGTGAAAAACTGAAAACTTTCTTTTCTACCCAGAATCTCCTCTAAGTTAATATCACTAAACATTACAACCAAGTAACCATTTATTATCTTCATGACTACTAAATAGTAAATACCAAAAATTATTTTGTCAACACAAATATCAAAATAAAGCAATACGAAAAGTGCATTTTGCACAATAAATTTGCACAGACAGAGAAATATAATTACTCTGCTAATTCTTGAACCATCGGATCCTACACTTCGTTCACCCATATCAATGGCCAAACAAGACAGCCATGTGCCTTTAAATTTTTAAAGTCTAATTGTAAACTAAGTAGCCAGTTATAAATGTTAACAGAATCTGTATGAGGAAATGGAACAGATCAAGAGGTTCCTAGTCAACTGATAATTCGTAATTATCTGTTAAAAAGCACTTTATAAATGTCAATTCCATTAATAGTTTCATACAAAATAGAGCTTCATGGCAAGCTAGATACCAGAAAACTTCATTCAAAGTTCAGATTAAAAAAATAAAGAGTTACTACACAATGTTAAAGCACAATGTTAGAAATATGGAACTAAAAACCCTACCAATAATCTTCCAAAAAAGTGAGCAACACCTATATAATATAACTAAAATTTTATTCAATTAATTTCTGAGACTTCGAAATCCACAGTAACACAGAAAGAACTCTGCCAAAAGAAGAAAAACTATCAACAAAACAAAATAATTTGGAAGATTATTTTGCACTAACAAAATTATACTAACAAAGAAACGTTAAGCCACACAGATAATTGCACTGAAATGAAAATAAGAAGAAGAAACAACAACTTAATCAAACGGAAAATGAAAAGCCCTTTTTGTTTGTTCTCTTTTTTACAGTATCTCCATAGATTAAAGACTCAGAGAGAGCAGAAACCTGAGAAAATGCTTTTCTTGAGGATTGAGTACGGATTGATAACTCAAAAGAGAAAAAACAAGCGAAAAACAGAAACGAGAAAGCATGGAGAGAGATGTGTAGAGAGAGAGAGAGAGAGAGAGAGAGAGAGAGCGCTATATACACCTGGGTTCAAAGGGAATTGAGCTTTCATGGCTGCGATGGGGATGGAACTTGGAAGAGACGAACAAGACTGAGGAAGACAGGAAAAAAAAAATCCTAATCAAACGACATGTAGTTTACTGTGGTTTATTTTCAATAACATTTTTCTCTTTTTTTTTTTATTTTTTTTTTTTTGGGCAATTCCTATATCCGGGTGATGTACTTTTCCTGGGTAACTAACTAACTCCGCGATTAGTGTTAAATGGTTAGATTGCTAAAAGTGCGTATGAGAAAATGTGTAGGGTGAAAAGATGACTTTTTTTTTTTAATAAATTTGGAGATAGAAGAATTTGGATTTTGTATGGTTTGATTATGTCTGTAATTATATAAGATGACATAATATAATGATGAGAACATCTATGGGAGATACTGTATGGGATAATATTCATTTATGAGAATCTTGGATACTAAAAAGAAGGATTAAGATTTTTTTTACCCAAATATTCATAAAATATTCATACTTTCTAGGTAATATCTATAAAATATTAATTTATGTTTTTTCACTTTATAATTTTACCCGAGTATTTTGTATTCAAACACTAACCATATTGCATGCACTTCGTGAGTGCGAAATAGATAAACAAAGTAAAATTTAAAAAAAAAAATTTAACTGTCACATGACAAGCTTAGGACCCGCCACGTGGCAACTTGGAAAGAAAAAAAATACATAATCATAAAAAGACAAAATAACTTAACCAAAATTTTAAATTATGCTTTTAGGGAACTTTCCTTTTTAAGATAGTTATAGATATGTCAATATTTCAATGGATGTATCAACAATAAATCTACTAATATCCACGTGTACAAGAAAAAAGATAAAAAGGGAATTTTAAAAAAAAAATTCGATGAAGATTATCATAATTATATGTTATACAATTTTAGTAGCAGGATAGATAAAAATATTCACGACATTATCGACATTTATATGATATCATCCACATTTTAAAGTTTCGACATAGATAACAGAGAAGGATCTTTTTTTCAAACTCAAAGTATCTATTAAATGTTCAAAATGTCAAATATATATATATATATATATATATCCGTAATCTCGATGAATATCTGTTAATATCCATTATATTTTTGAATATATCCACATAATGTCCAAAAACCCCGAGATTTTTTTTTTTTTTTTTTTTTTTTGCAAAACTTAAAAGTTTGTTGCACTTTTTTTTTTTTACAATAACAGTTGAGAACATTCTTCAACTCATAACAAAAATCATATTTTTTAAGACTATGATTTATATTTTAAATATTTGTTTTTACTTTAAAATGTTTTCATTAAGATCAGAACTTATCTAATATTTTCCAACCTGCAGAAACTTTTATTATATTATCTCATCTTGTTTCTCATGAATATGCTATATCATACTGACACTATGATCAAAATATAACTATGTTGATCTCCTATTCAATTATGTGACACAAATATCATATTTGATCAGAAAAAGTATTATTTTTATTACAAAATTTCTTTAGAATAAATATTGATTGTTTTAAAATTTTGAAAATTTTCAATAAAAATTATAAGTGTATTTATCTAAATATTTTTTTTTCCAAGATATCTATCAATATAAATATTCTTGTTAACATTATTTGTAAATTAAAACTTCAACAACTCTTTCGACATCAATATTTTCATCCTTTGAGATGTAACTTTTGTTCTTATAACCTATACGAAATATTTTATTTTAGCATCGAATTTTAGATGTTTATAGAATGTTTTGATTTAAATTTGTACTTCGTATATTTTAATACTATGTAATATTATATAGTAATTAACGTGTTATTTCATCAATTCTTTTTTGTCATTATATATCGCTTTTATCTACATTATATTATGCATCATAACAAATATATTCATTATATATAAGATTCTATTCACAAAAATGAATCAATTTAATGTTACTTATCATTTGTTTGACTTTGAGGTAACGACTGGAGTTTTAAAAAAAAAATGACTCGAGTTAAATTAGAGTTCGCTTGATTGGATGGAGTTAAAAAATAAAAAAATTTGAAACGCATTAAAAAAATATTAATATAGATTTTATTTTATTTATCTTGAAATTTTATATAATTTATAATAGAAAAAAATATATCTCATTTGAAATTGTATATATGAAAATAAAGAGTTTTTAAATTATAGTTGGATTGATAAATATGAAACTAATTGATTTTTCAAAAAAACAAAAAAACAAAAAGATAAAAATTGAGTTGAGCTTTTTAGTTTGGATGGTTTTACCACTTTACCAATCATGAGCTTATCTTTTTGTATTTCGAAACTAATTGATTTTTCAAAAAAAATAAAAACTGAGTTGAGTTCTTTTGGTTTGGATTGTTCATTACGCTTATTTTTTTGTATTTCTATTAACTTCATTTAGAAAAGTTCAATTCTTTGTAGAAATATCCGTCGTCTATTTAATTTTTACAGACATCAATGTCGATATTATCTATCTATATTTCCATAAATTTAGAAAAACATTGATATTTATAACCACGTCGATATTTTCATCATTAACCTAGACCTCTCTACACAAAGACCAATGCTTCCTTTAGTCATTTTTTTAATTAAAAAAAGGTACTTTTTATTTATTACTAGTTTGCATACGTGTGTGTTGCACGTGAATGTCCTTTTTTTTTTTTTTTCAGTACTCAAATGTCTTTGGCTGAGTACATGTGTATATTGATCTAAAAGTTCAAAAGAGTAGTTTTTATTAAATATTTTTGGGTAGTTTTTGTAGTGAGTATTCCGAACATTAATAGTTTTAAGCATCTCCTAATCTCACTACGAAAGAGCGAAACAACAACTAACATATTTTTAGTTAGAAAATATCAATTTCTTCCTCTAACTCTCCATACACACATGTTTTAAAGTCTTCTCTATGCTTATGTATATGAGATAATTATATCAAACAAAAAAAGTTTGTCGGTGTATTGTTCCCTTAGAGAGAGAAATCAATATTTATATACATACATATAGAGAGAGAAATTCATACATGTTGATTTTTTGAGGGATGGATTACACGAAAAAGTTTAATTGGTTACAAATATAAGAATTTCACGAGCAAAAAAATGATTTTCCCTTAGCTGTTTTGAATTAAAAATTGAACAATATACGAACACATTTATAAGTATTGTTTAAATATTCAAGAGTTATTCTGAACAATTGTAACTAAAAGTAAGAGTGAGAATGCGTACCAATTACCTGAGGGAGGAATTGCATGAAGAAGTCTAATTGATTACAAACATAAGAATTTTATGAGCAAAAATATGATTTTCTCACAGTTGTTTTGAATTAAAAATTGAACAACATACGAACATATTTATAAGTGTCATTCATATATTCAAGAGTTACCTTGAACAGTTACAACTAAAGATAAATAGATTGTGAATTATTAAAACCTTTCATAAAATGATACTAATTTTAGTGAGAAGTTACAATAATAATACATGATACTGTATAATAAAGTTTTTAATTGAATAGTTGCTCTCATGTAAACTATTTTTTCTATTAAAAGAAAGAAAAAAAAGTAGAGTAAGTTCTAAATTATTATTTTACCCTTGAGTTATTAGCTTAAATGATCCCTGAACTCTTTAAGAAGTGATATTTTAGTCTCTGTTTTTTTTTTAATCATATTGACCATAAATTCTCTAGAAAGGTGACGGTATGGTCATTTCCATCTGATTTCGTTAAAAAAAAACTCACAAATTGTCACTTAAAAAGCATGTTTTGTGCTTTTTGAAGAAAAATACTCATAAAAAATGAAAATACCTTTATTCATATTAATTAGAAAAATTTTAAAAATAGTACTTGGCCTAAATGGTCCTTGAACTCTTTAAGAGGTGATACTTTTGTCTTTTTTTTTTTTTTTTTTTACTATTATGACCTAAACTCTCTAAAAAGATGATAATTTGGTCTTTCCATCTACATTCTTAAATTTCTAATTAAATGAGTTACGTGCAATACATGTGATATAATTTACAATAATATTCTAGTAATTTAGCAATAATCAATTTAAAATTTGGGTTCACTACCATCACAAAATATTGGTTACATCCCCCCTCCACCGAGTTAGGATTTGGGAAGGGAGGCATTCGTGATCGTCGACGAAGGCGTGGACCTGGTGTCGGAGAAGACAAGGATGGTCTCCAGCATCCGACGTCGGATATGGTTGAGGTGGGGGGTTCGGCTTCGGATCTGTTTGGGGGGGAGGGCGAGAGAGAAAGTTAGTCTCTCAGTCTCAAGCATCGGATCTGGGGGGGAGGGAAGGAGAGACGGCCAGCGTCAGACTTGTGGGAGAGCGGGAAGGAAGGGAGGGAGGATATATATATATATATATATATATATATATGAGGTTGGGTTTGATTTTTTCTAATTCAGCTCTCTTTCTCTCTCTTTTAATTTTTTTTTTAAATTTTTAATTGATATGAATAAAGGTATTTTCATCTTTTTAAGGGTATTTTCCTTCAAAAAACACAAAATGTGTTTCTCGCGTAACCATTCCGTGAGTTTTTGAACGGAACTAGACAGAAATGAATAAACTGTCACCTTTTTAGAGAGTTTACAGTCAACACGACAAAAAAAAAATATGGATCAAAGTGTCACTTCTTAAAGAGTTTATGGACTATTTAGGCTAATTAATATTTTTTAATATATATTTTTTATTTTTTTTAAATTAATTATTGTTATATTATCAAAATATCCTCTCAAAATATATCACATACATTGTACGTGACTTATTCCGTTAGAACTTTTATAAATGTGGACGAAAGGATCAAACCGTCACCTTTTTAGAGAGTTTAAGGTCAACATAGGTAAAAAAAAAAAAAACAACGACTAAAGTGTGACCTCTTAAAGAGTTCATAAACTATTTAGGCTAATTAATCTTTACCCTTTTCAAGTTTTTTTAATTCTTTTCCTTATGTTATTGTCTTTTATTAATTTTGAAATTATTTGAAAAATGTTTTTTCTTTTTTCCATAGTTCATGTTGTTTGGTGTTTTTTTAAATTAATTTTGACTTTATTTAGTTTATATGTCGTTTAAAGGATTGCAATCTCGAAGGGCGCGGGCGGGGGGGGGTGGGGGAGGAAAAGGAAAAGAGGAGCAAAATAATGAATTAAAAATAAGCAGGTGAAGATGCAACAGTAAATAAACGACTTCCATGGACTGTCGTTTTAGAGGACCCGTAAAGGGAAAACCTGCTCTGTTAGTCTTGTTAGGATTATCATTATTAGTTGATAAGCAAGGTCTTTTAGTTAATGATTTACCAAAGTAGGTCTTTTAGTTAATGTCTGTACAGCTATGGTTACACCAAGCATGCGGATATAAACTTGTGGTGGTGGAGGTTCTCCAGTTTCAACCCCATTCTCATCTGAACCTCAAACTGCCCTTCAAACCACACAAAAAGGTAACCTTTAAGCCTGCAATAATTATGTTGACAAGTGAAATCTTCTCAATTGTTTGTCATTTTTAGGGGAAGAGAAAGGAAGTGAAGAGTAACAATTTAAAAAAAAAAAAAAAACAAACAAACAAAAAAATGGCTAATTTGGTTTTGTTACACACTAAACCATCCTACTATTATTCCTTCTCTGCCTTCTCTCGTGACCCTTCTTCTTCTTCTTCTTCTTCTTCTTCTTCTTCTTCCCTCAACTACCGACCCGCCGTTATTCTTCCAGTTAAGTCCACTATTTGCACTTCGTTTCTCTGGCTTTTCCCACTTTCCCATGATGTTTTTGAGCATGTCTTGTAATCTCTGCCTGTGTGTATCTTTACATATATATATATATATATATATATCACAGGGTTTGGGGAACAATTCTGGTGATTACCAGAAGTTGGAGCTGACTTTGAGAGAGTATGGGATATCCACAGTGGTTGCCAAGGTCTCCAGGGTTGATTGGCTGAGGAATGCTGCTGGTTTGCTCGACTCGAATTACTGGCGGGGAACTCTCCGTCCCCGCCCCGTTCTCGATTGGTATGTCTTTGTAACATTATTCATCTCAAAATGACCGAGTTGTCTAATTTGTTAATTTTCCTATTTCTTTGTAATGTTTTTAATATGAGAAATGGACGAATACAAGTAGTTATATGCTTTTTGCTTTCTAGGTAAAATTGATTGACCTTCCTCTATTGGGGATGAAAAATTGACAGGTACTTGAAGAGGGTTGATGAGGCTGTACAAGAGGCTAAGGAGTTGACACAAGGTTACTTTTTTTGTCCACCGCTACTATTTATCATCATTAGTGATGCATAACTACACGTGTGCTATTAATTCAAAGAAAAATTGTCCCTAGATGAAGGTAAAATCACTGGGTTCAGTACATGAAGATCAAATCTCGGGAAAATTGCTTTCGAATTTCTCAGCTGCTTTGGTGGAGCATCATTGCTCAACTTGGCCTAGAAATTTTTATCGTTTACGAAGAAATTACATCTTATTATAGGGGGGAGTTTATCTCTGATTGGACACTCAGCTGGAGGATGGCTTGCTCGCGTTTACATGGAAGAATTTGGGTTCTCCCACATTTCCTTGCTGTTGACTCTTGGAACACCTCACTTGTAGGCTTTTAATCTCTTTTTAAATAATTTTTTTAATATATATATAGACATACTCTCTTATCTCCCAGTCGGACAGCATCAACAATTGTTAAATAAAACTAAGTTATACATTATATTACATAAAGTTCCAAGTAAGTCAACTAGTTGTTATAAATAGTTTTTTTAATATGTTAAACTGCCGGACCTGTTCGGCTACCGGATAAGAAACAATTCCAAAATGTATATATGTTCTCAAAATATGATTAGCTTCCTCTATGTGTAGTTTTAGTTTTATGCCTCGTATTTTACGTTTAAGTTCAGGCCACCACCAAAAGGTTCCACAGGGGTTATTGATCAAACAAGGGGCCTCCTCAATTACGTCGAAAAGCATTGCTCAAAAGCTGTTTACACGCCCCAGTTGAAATATGTATGTATTGCTGGGAGGTAAAATTATTTTTTATCCTTTTTCATTTTCTGTATTAGTCCCTCTCATTCAATCCATACTTGTTGTCACAACGCTCCAAATAAATCGTGTGCATTTAGGTATATCCTAGGCACTCGTTTGTTTGGGAACTCGGATGATGCAAATGCCGATGGCGAAGTTGCTGTGGAAGGTGCAGGAACAACAGCACAGGTTGCTGTGTCTGCGTCCCCTGCAACCACCTCCAGCTTGCGGTCTCGCTTTGTTGGGCAAGGCTACAAGCAGGTTAAAGCAAAACTCGATTAATTCTTCCTAAATCATTTTGATCATTTGCCTTTATGACACGGTTTGCATAAGCTTGTCGGCTTAGTTGTGTACTGCATCGCCAGGTTTGTGGAAATGCGGATGTTTGGGGCGATGGAGTGGTACCCGAAGAATCAGCTCACCTAGAGGGGGCTCTCAATATAAGCTTGGCTGGAGTTTATCACTCTCCTGTTGGTTCAGACGACACTTTGAGACCCTGGTATGGTTCCCCCGCTATTGTCGAGCAATGGATCCATCACCTGCTCACCTAAAATGATGTTGTAACAGGAATGCCAATACATTCTCGTCATGTTATAGGAATAAAAAAAAAAAAAAATCTCAAATGTAATTCTTTTTGACATGTTTGATTAAGGGACTGTTGGTTAACTTCGTCAATCCTTGGTTCTTTCACTTGCACAGAGACTAAAACAATAAAGTTTCTACCTATGAGTTTTGTCCTCTTCATTCTCTCACTTTCATAAGCCAAAATTATGTGGCACATCCATTAGAAACATCTGCTTTTGAATCTGCCTACTAGGAAACCTATGAGCGCTTCCATTTGTCACAATCAAGTTTTTGAAAATAACAAAAAAATAAAATAAAATAAAATAAAATAAAAACTCCTATTTGTCCAGGTTAGCAACATTTTCAAGATCAAAATCAACAAAAATTGAGCTGACAACGTTGCTAACTTCAACAAATAATGGGGGTCGAGTGAAAATTACAATCTGAACAAACAAAATTTTGAACCAAAAAACAAAGTCAGAGGATTGATAAAAACTAAAACTTCATCCTGTAAGAATGTGGATTAAATCACATGGCTAAGCCATCAACATTCCACAGAAACACCAAGTTCCGATGAACTACATAAGACTACCAACTGTTTGCGTCCTAAGCAGACAGAAATTTACACAACATGTTCGAAACACAAACACCAAAGAGTATGCTCTCAAAACAACAACAGCCATTAGTTAATGCCAACATAACAAAATCCTAAAAACAAACCACAGGATGTTCAAAAGTCTTAACTAAGAGTTTGCTCTCCCAGTAAAAAGGAGCTGCTATCAATTGGTCTTCACAAAGTGAGGGCTAAGAAGCTTGGCAATTCCCAAGAAGTCGACTTTATCTCGTCCACCAAACAAGGACTTGAGCGTACTGTCGCAATGGATCTCCTTCTTATTTGCAGAATCCTGCATTGAAGAAAAAATAAATTAATTAATAAAAACACAAAAACGGGTAAATTTTTCCGTTCTTTGCATTAATTTGTAAGTGATTCTTGTAAGAACTACATCGATTCTTGTAAGAACTACATCGTCATATTTTGGTCCCTCATATCTGAAAACCAACTGGCTAAGCTATAAAGAAACATCAAAATACTGATAATTGTACTGAAATTAACCATAAAAGATATAAGATATGGTTATTTACTCTTATACACCCTACACTACGTTTTAAGCTTATCAACAACAATAATGTCTACCAAGCGCTTTTACGATCTTGACATTGCACTTTTGAATTGCGTTCTCTTGATTAGCAACTAGATTTGATCACTTAAATAACAACTTTACTCTCAAAATGCTATCATCAGGAACTTGCTCACTCAATACCTAACAACTAGTAAAGTTGTTGAAATCAGCATTTAAATCCAATGGTTCTATGTCAAGAACATTCAACATAGGAATACAACTCATGTGTCTCTTTGTTCATGTCCGTCTAATAATATAAGAACACATCGTGTGGTTGAAGCAAAAATATATATGAATATATATATTATCATAACACATCGATTACAAATATCATTTCAATTAAAATATCATATCACATTAAATTAAAATACTGCACATTGGCTAAATAGGTGACATGACATTATCTGAGGACACCAAAAGAGACGGGGCACATGTGAGCTGAATCACCAAAACAGATGGTATACAATTTTAGTAAGCTCAAAATACATAGTATGAAAATACAGAAATAGTATATAACCCCCTTAGACAAAATTGTTAAAAATTAACACCTTAGGAACAACGCTTAAAAGTTTAGGCCAAAACATACATAAATATCCAACAAAAAACGCAAAGCATTACAGAAAATGTCCGTCTATTTCGTGACCTATTTTATTCAACTGACATTTTTAACCCTTTTTTTTAACCCCTAACACGTGGGCTGGTGTATTTTCTTATTTTGTGTCTTACTAAATAACAAACAATAAACAATAAAAAGTTGGTCTCAAAACCGTATTCTAATTAGAAACCTTACCGCTAAACGAATTTTTTTTACCAATATTCCTAAATCCTGAACAAAAATTATGGGTTTCCATTAGTTTTGGTTTGGTGTAAAGTGAAATGAAGACATCAATAATAATCATAATAATAGCAATGATAATAATAAAATGTAAAGTAAGAACACATTAGAAGTTAAGAAGAAGAAGAAGAAGAAGAGAAATGAAATGAGGGACCTGGAGGTTGTGGCGCTTGATGTGGGCCCAGACTTGCTTGACGGCCTCGGCGCGCGTGCACTGGGAGGAGCCGACGAAGGAGGCCAGAGTTGGGGACACCGGAACCAGCTTTTGCAGGCCGCCGGGCTGTCGGCTGGTTTTCGCCTCAACCTTGGCCTTCGTCATCGCCTTCGCCGCCGACGAAACGCCGGACTTGGACGGAGCTAAGAGAAACCTGCAGGCTCTCAAGGCCGACGACATCGCTCACCAAACAGGACAGGAAGGATTCCTTCTCTCCTCGCCGCTTCTCTCTCTCTCTCTACACTCTCTGTCTAAAACCCTAACACACTCTCTCACTCTTACACTGGAAAATGGAAATGGAAAATGGTTCCTTTTCTTCTTTTTTTTTTTTTGGTCTTTTGAATTTTCCTTTTTTCTCCTTCGAATTCCCCCCCTTTTCTTTCACCCAATTTCTCTGCCTAAGCATTAATTGTGATTTGTTCATTTTGTGAGTAAAGTTGTTTGATTGAAATTCCATTTACGCCCCTATGTCTTTTTATTTTTATTTTTATTTTTATTTATTTATTAATTTTGAATATTGAATTCAAAAGAAAAATGACTGTGACTATAAAATGTTAATTGAACGGTCATTTTTCTTTTCAACTCAATTTTTAAAATAAATAAATAAATAAAAATGTTAATTGAACACATTTATAGAAGTGGATAGATTAGTAAAAAAGAGTGACGCAGTTCTTAATCTCTTTCTTTGTCCACCTAGGTTCAAATCATGTGGAACTTTCGTGAGATCTTTGTTCCAGTTTTAACTATAGGAGTATTGAGTTTGTGACATTCTGAATATGGTCTAGGTTGACGACCGAAGAAAGTTGATTAAAAGTTTATCTCTTTCTTGTCATATTTAGGAAAGTTGATCTCACATGTGGGACTGAAATTGAGACGATAATGAGACCACCACTAGAGTCCTTTTTTTTTATTTATTTATCAAAAAAATGTTAATTGAACGTATTCAATTAGACACTAACGAATAAATACACATCATCGACTACTGTTTTTATTAGAATAAAAAAAAGTATATTAAAAAAAGATACATATTACTTTATTAGTTATTAGAATAAAAAATTATTTTTTTACCTATTCTAAAAAGTTAATAATTATTAAGTAATTATACAATTTATCAAAAGTTATTTATTTATCAAAAGTTAATAATTAAAATAAGATAAATGGGATAGTTTGACATAAACCTTAAATATCAGAGGTAGTTCGATATAAATATTAACGATCGAAGCATATTTTGACACAAAAACAAAGTTCATGGACATTTTGATATTAAAAATAATGAAAAAACTAACGGAAACTAACAGATGATGCAACTTGATACACATGTTAAAGTTCAAAAGGCACAGTAAATACATTTCACAATTAATGGGGTATTTTGACATTAATGACATAATTTGGGGGAATTTATGACATTAACACTCTTTCATAAATCTACTCTTCTCACATTTACTTTTAATAATTTTTATTATTGCATAATTACCTATAGATAAAATTACATTTGACTTTTGAGGATAAGAGTATTTAAAAAAAAAAAATCTTCATATACCTCAACTTAATAATTGAAAAGAAAAATAATATGATATCTTAAGTACGATACATTTTTAACATTTCAAGCATAATTATGAATGATGAGAGAAATAAAAGACCATGACTTTTAATGAGAACAAAACGATAATTTTTTTTTTTTTTTCTTTCAAAATTATCTTCTTAATCTTCAATTTAATAAATTTTTTTCTTGTTGAAAATAGCTGGCACATCGGAACGAAAGGACAATGTCGAGAAGATGGCCTTGTCACAAACCGCTCCATTACACAACTCCTAATTATGATATTGACGAGATCTTTTGTTTAACGATGGAGACCGCTCATATATGCAAACATATAAACACACTTTGTTCGAATTTGTGAACCGAGTGTTGCTTGAGGATTCATATACATATCATATTATATAGTAAAATATCGTGGGATTTGAAAATAGAAAAAAAGAATAAGAGAAGAATAAAGAGGAGGTAAGAAACTGATACATACATACATACATACATACATAATATATATATATTGGTGGGTGAAAAGAGATATAAAAACAACAATTCAATTGTAGGAATATTTTAGGATAAAATGAGGGATGTAACAAATAATAATTAATATTTAAAATTTCATTAGTGAGTGGTTTAAATAAAAAGATAGGAAAAGTAGATTATGGGGTGTCAATAAACCTCCCCTTTAATTTAAGGGCTTTTTTTTTTTTTTTTGTAATGTTAAGGGATCAGTGGAAAGTAAAGGTAAATTTTCAAAATTTAATTGATGGATGGTTTAAGAAGGTGTATGAGAAAAGTATATAAGAGGGTGTTAATAGACCCACTATAAAAAAATGAGAAAAATAATTAAATACTTTAATTACCTCAACAAAAGACTCCTCCCATCGCCACTCCAGAGAGGAGGAGGAGCAGGATGCCGTAAAGAGGGAGAGATGATAGAGAAAGAGGGAGAGGTAGATGTCGAGAAACTGATATATATATATATATATTTTTTTTTTTTTAATTTTGGATTTCCTATTCTTTTTAAGGCTTTTATTTTGTTTTCTTTCTTAAGGTAAGTTTATTACATTCAATAAATATTAATTATTAACCTAAAAGAAAAAAGAATGGGACTCAAAATGTAATAGTTTAGGAACTAATTGAGCGATTAAATTAATTTGTGAATGATAATTAAAGAAAACCTTTTTGTATTCTATTTAAAAGTTCATGCATTATTATTTCAGTTAAAAAAAAAAAAAGTAATGAAAAAATGTCGCAAATCTAATGTTACACCCCCGTCGAGGAGAAAGACTCCTCTACGATGAAGACTTAGGAGACAGAAGATGTGCTCTACTAGGAGAAGTTATTCAATATGCTCTAAATGTCGAGTTTAATTGTGAGCTCATGAAAGCCAGAGAGAGAGAGAGGTGTTATCTACTTACCTCATTAAGCTATGTCAAGACGGTCTTTACGGACACTAAGAGTCCGTTTGGTGAATGAGTTTGAATTGAAAAAATACAGTTTGAGTTGAAAATTTTTATTGACTTTTGAAAAAAGACAAAAACTTTTTCGAAAAAAGATAAACTGAGATGAAAAAGTACAGTTTGAACTCGAACGCCAAACAAGGTCTAAATACATCATAAGAGGTTATTCCTGCCAGCTACATCGAGCAGCGTCGAGACTACAAGAATCTTAGAGACAAGTCATTATTCCACTACCCCGTGAGATGTGGAAGCGTAACTGCTAGATAGCGATTGAGGACTCGAAACGTATTAAAACCCGACAACACATGTCTTAATCTTGATTGTTCTAGGTATCTGGGACATAACCATTTGGCCTAAGGAGAGAGGAATATAAATTAGTCCCAATAAAAGACATATCTCTACTTTCTACAGAGAACACTTGTAACACCTTCTCAAAAGTTAGTGAAAATCACAAATAGAGAGGATGCAATTTTGATTGAGGCGAACCTTAATAAATCTTTATATGCTCATCTTTTATGCCTTCAATAATGGAATAGACTACTTTGAGTGCTACCTAATGAGAACGAATCGAGTTTACAGATTTTCATTGTCAACACTTAATAAATTTTATGAACTAATTAATAATTAATCCTAAAAATAAGATGCATCATGTGAAAAAGATTAATACACCCTCCCCCCCCAATCCCCTTTTTTTTTTTTTCATATTTTGGTTGAAAACCTTTTTTTCTTTTGTACATTATCACTAGTTACCCATTTGTACCGTACTTCTGTTTTTGTTTGTTTGTTTTTTGAGGAATTTATATTTGGTGATTGCTCTTTCATTTCATACACATGGTTTATTTGTTTGCTCATTTTTCTATTTTTTCAGGACATACACTTGGTTTTATTCGTAATGGAAAGGAGGGAAAATTTATTGTGGATTTAATCTAGCAAAAATTTCACATTTAAATTCATTATAAGGTGAAAGAGTTTCGAATTCCAATTCTCAATTCAAATAAAAAGGCCAAAAAAATATTGAAAAAAAAAAAGGAGAAATAGAGACAGCGAAAACGACACCGTGCCGAGAGGTGCCGGTAAATATGTTTTTTTTTTTTTTTTTTTTTTAGGGGGAAAAAAGGACAAAGGGTATTATGTTAGAAGTGTGTCTGGTCCTGATTCAGAGTGGGAAGGGCTGAGATGAGATGGCAGCGCTTGTCTTCTCCTTATCCGTTTGTCTATCTCTTCTCCACAAATCTCTCTTAACCCCCCTCTTTCTTCTCCTTTCTTCTTCTTCTTCTTCTTCTTCTTCTTCTTCATTCTTTTCTGTAACACAAACTTCATTCTTCTTTTTCTGGGATAACATATACAACAAGTAGAAACTCAACTCTCAAACGGATAAACAAAAAAAAAAAAAAAAGAGTATAATAACCAAGAACGATGTCCTGTTTATTGCCTCAATTCAATTGCAAACCAGACACATTCTCTGCCCAATTCAACTTCAGAACTCACTCTCTTCCCTCCCCCAACTCCCACCTCTGTAAGTCTCTCTCTCTCTCTCTATATATATATATATATATTTGTATGTATATACATATGTTGTTTTTGCGGTTATTGTTCAACTGTTTAGAAGGTATACCCTTTTGTCAGTTTGGTTATATATATATATATATATATATATATGTTGTTTTTGTGGTTATCGTTCTTCAACTGTTTAGAATGGTATACCCTTTTGTCAGTTTGGCTATATATATATTTACTTTGTTATAGAATTGGATTTGGAATGACTCACATCAAACACTTTTTTCATGGGCAGCTCTTGTTTTTACTGGCAATAATACCATATGTTTGTTTGCATTCTGTATTTAAAAGACGAGGACAATAATCTCTTAGTGGGGAAAAAAATGGGTTGGCTTTATGTTTCTGCTTCTGGTGATTGAAATGAAATACCAAAATCCAAGTCCAAATGTAGTCTTCTTCTTTTCTTTTTTGTTTGACCCACGTTTTTGCAATTCTCATTTGACCATCTTTGGGTTTTGTTACCCTTGAATTTGATCGTACTTGATTTAGGAAAAAATGGAGAGAGAAAAATATAGATAGAGGAAGGTAAATAAAGAGAAAGGGGAACTACTGGAGAGAAGAATTGGGAAGATTCAATAAATTTATTTGATTTATCGAATCCCAATCAGTGCTATAATATTTGGCATAACAAAGCATATCTATGGTTAGGCAATGATAAGTCAACGAAGAGACTTAGGAACTAATAATTTGGATCCTTTGAAGATTGGATGCAGTTACTAATTCATGATCCAGCTTGTGCAGAATGAAAACTTCAATCTTGATTCTTCGGGAATTTTCGGTTTAGGGATTTGTTTGCATTATTCAATACTTGGGTGAAAACAAAGACTGCATACAAGTATTAGATAACATTAAAATATTCTATATTCACCTGCGTATTAAAATAGAGCTGTCTTGTGTGCATATATAGACTATTCTCACTGAATCAAATTTAACAGATTTGCATTTCGCTCGTTATGTGCTAAAGGTCTGCAATGTGATTTTTTTTTTTTTTTTTGTCTGATGATATTCTTTCTTTTCTTGCATTACGTGGAATTCCGCAGCAAAAATTAGAGATACCTCTTCTTTGGCACAATGTGCTTTATCTACGACGTCTCCCTCAACGTCAGTAGGAACAACTACTGTACTTAGCATGGAGAAGCTGAGATTGCCTTCCTTAGATACTAATTCTGAGTCGGTGACTTCACACAGACCCTGGATGTATACCGGGGCAATAGGTCCACATACTGAGGTTATAATTCTTCTAATTAGACATTTTGGTGCTGAATTTAGCTTTAAAATGGAACTTTGTGAGAATTGTTTTATTTAGTCAAATTCGTCAAGCAAGCTGTACCTTGAGTTTGAATTCTTAGGTAGCCTTTACTCTTTCAGGCCAACTTTGAAGCAGCTTTAGCCACAGAAACACTCCTCACAAGTGAAGAGGCTGTAATAGCAGCAGCTGCTGCCGAAGCTGTTACTCTTGCGAAAGCAGCAGTCAAGGTTGCAAAAGATGTGGCTCTGCTAGTCAGACCTTCCATTAGAGCAGAAAGTTCATCTCTAGTTTCTTCTGAAGCTCGGAACACTAAAACAGTGCAAGCTGCTACTAGATTAGGAGATTCTTTGAGAGCTGAAATTGCTCTTCTTGAGGGCCATCCTCCAAAAGAGACTGCAAAGGAGTCCGATGATGTAGAACCAACGAATGAAGAACTTCAAATACTGCAGGAACAACTGTCCAAAGGTATAGCCGTAAGATCAAAGCGTCAAATTGAAAGGAAGGCCAGAAGAGACAGAGCAGCAGAGAAGGCTGCTGCAAATGTCGTGTCTGTGAAATCTGGTTCTAACAGCCGAAAAAAGCGAGCATCTGTGCAAGACGTGGATCATTCTGATCCTTTGCGCTACTTGAGATCAACAACCAGTACTTCTCGGCTTCTTACTGCAACAGAGGAAATTGAGCTCTCAGAAGGAATACAGGTATGGCTCAAATTATTAATTATTATCTGCTGACTTCTGAGGATATTGGGATCACTTTCTTGTTTAGATGTTTGTATTCTTTTGGTTCATATCTATTCAAATTTAGTTACTAGAAAGATTATCATACAAAAATGCCTTTGGTGACAAGCAGGTTCGAAGGATTGCTCATGATGTACATGAGCAATTTGAGTAGAAAAGGACCTGATCTTCAGTTGTTATTGAAAACAATGTTCCCTCTATTAACCATGAAATAACTGTAAGAAAAAATTGACCATGAAATAGGTAATGTTTTTTGGTGTCTCACTTTTCATCCCATTTATGTAGTTTAGGAGAGGTAAATACCGTATCCCAAAGGCCAAAGTATAAGTCTTACATTTTACTGGGATTAGTTAAAAACAAAATATTTGTGGCGTACAGTTGACCAATTCTCACATTCGGTGTTTAAGTAGATATAAACTTTCCTTGTTGGTTTTAAACTTACTTTGTCTTATTTCTTGCTTTATCTGTTTCATCTTAATCCAATTAAGTATAAGCAAAATACGATTGGTCTTGTTAAGACTTATTTATGTGTTGATGTCTCTTTAACACCTACATAATTCAGGACCTACTGAAGCTGGAAAAGCTCCAGGAGGAGCTTGTGGCACGATACGGCGGTCAGCCAACCTTTGCACAATGGGCTGCAGCTGCAGGAGTTGATCAAAAGACCTTGAGGAGGCGCATAAACTATGGTATCCTGTGCAAAGACAAAATGATCAAGAGCAACGTACGACTTGTTATATCAATTGCAAAAAATTATCAGGGAGCTGGGATGAATCTTCAAGATCTTGTTCAGGTAGTTACTGAGGAAAACTGTTATCGATACGGGGAAAGATATAATTTTTCTAAATTCTAGCAGTCTTTTCCACATCTGACAACCTTGCTGCTTAATTTACAGGAAGGATGTAGAGGTCTTGTAAGGGGAGCGGAGAAGTTTGATGCTTCAAAGGGTTTTAAGTTCTCGACTTACGCGCATTGGTGGATTAAACAGGCAGTTCGCAAGTCTCTTTCTGATCAGTCCAGGACTATCCGCTTACCTGTCAGTTTTCGTTCCATGCTTGTGCTTAGTAGGCACTTCATGCCCAATTGTGAAAGTTTATGCTAAGTTATCAAACAAGTGTTGTATATCTCTAAACGCACAACTGTATTCTTCTTTTAGTAATTGTTATGTTCTTTTTATGAAACAGTTCCACATGGTGGAGGCAACGTATAGAGTTAAAGAGGCTAGAAAGCAATTGTATAGCAAAAACGGAAAACAACCCAATGATGAAGAACTTGCCGAGGCAACAGGGCTTTCAATGAAGAGGCTAGCTGCTGTATTACTAACTCCAAAAGCTCCTAGATCTCTAGAGCAGAAGATTGGGATCAACCAGAATCTTAAACCCTCGGTCCGGCCAATTCTGATTTTAACTCATCTATTGCGTGACCGTTTTGTCTCGTATTTAGTTTGATCACCATTTTTTTGGGCTTAGGTAGTAGTTGCTAATGGGTTGTTATTATTTATTTTCCAGGAAGTACTTGCGGCTCCCGACGTGGAAACATTGGAGGATGTGCTGATTAGACAATTCATGAAACAGGATTTAGATAAGGTACTGGACAGTCTCAATCCACGGGAGAAGCAAGTTATCCAGTGGAGATTTGGAATGGAGGACGGAAGGATGAAGACGTTGCAAGAAATCGGGGAACTGATGGGAGTGAGTAGGGAGAGAATAAGACAAATCGAGTCGTGTGCGTTCCGAAAACTGAAGAACAAGAAGAGGACCAAACATTTGCAGCAGTATGTGGTTTCACAGTAGATGGGAACAATATTATCACCTATCTGTGTCCCCACTTTTCATGTTCTGGTTGTAGAAATTTAGCTTTTTACCTTTTTAGAGAACACTTTGTGCATAGATTCTTTCTTTCTTTGATATCAGGCATTTCCCATTTTTGATGTACTAAAAGGCAAAAAAAAAAAAACTCACTAATTGAAGAAATTTCAATTTGTCTTCGAAAAACCAAGTTTTGTTCATCATTGAGTCCAAATTTAAGGAAAGAGATGCATGCAAGTGGTGGTGAAACATGTACCGAGTGTCTACGGAATGTCTTTGTAATGTGGGGTACAAGGTGATTTCTAAACTGTTCCCAATCGGATATGCAGTTCCTAAACAATCCAAGTTTCGCCTACGCAATCCGCTTTTGTGCGCAGTTTGGTGAATCCAACGATCAGACACATACTAATGGCGTGGATTTTTTTGTACAAGCTCATTGCTGCAAGGTGGCATCCACATGGTTGAATATTGAAGGTCTTGGTTTTAAGTCAGATATTATAGCTGAAGTGACAAGTCTTAGTGCTTTGTTTAATTATAGACTTTTTGGTTTTTATTTAATGCGTACAGTGCATGAATGACTTTGGTTTTCATTTTCGATGTTTGTGGTGCACGAATGCATGGCTTTTAACAGCTGTAAGTGTGATGCATATATAAAATGCATTAGTTTTAATTGCCTTTGTTTTTAGTGTCAAAAATAGTCCTTTGGTTTTCTTGGTATCAACTTGTTATCTAGTTGATGCCGGATCATGTGTTGGAATTGATAATTGGTTGGATTTGTGATTGAAGGTTGAAACAAATGTAAATAAGTCGGGACCTCACTATATTAAGGATACAAAATCATAATCTTTGTAATATATAAACTCAAATTCGAACAAAACAACCTAAAATTACAAAACTCAAACTGAACAGAACAACATAAAAGGATAATTATTATAGATTTGATTACGTACATAAAATTCCCAACTCAATTTTATACATACATACATACATATATATATATATATATATATATATTTTTTTTTTTTCCCTTTCGAAACACCCCTACATATCAAATTCTCAATTAAACAACTTATATATAATACTACTTTGGAACCTATAATAAAATCCTAATTTTCAACATGATTTTTACTCTTCAATACGTATTTCAAAAAATTACATTGAGGTGTGATAATCTTCTTCATAATAGTTATATATATATATATATATATATATTGCTCGTGTTATGCATTACTATCTATTTAGTTTGTTGGTCTTTTTTTCCCCCTTGAATATTGCCGTTGATATTCTTGTTGGTGTGACACACAAGAAAAAAAAAGTAACAATTGACTTCTAATTTAATTACTTCTTGTTGCATTGTTTGTTTTTGTTTTGTTTGGGGGTTTTTTTTTTTCAACTGTTGATGTCTTGCGTTGACTGTTTTTTTGGTTGTATTATATCTTTTAGTTGAAATACGTATACACATTTATAGGATAATTATGTTATCTGCCACCGCTATATTTTGATAGAGAGAGAGTTATCCTATATCATCAAATTATATCATCAAACTCCAGTGGAGAGAGAGATTATATCATAATAATTAAAAATTGTATCATAGTAAATCTTTTTTTTTTAATCAATACCGTTCATTTTTTGATCCAACGGTCTCAAAGGGATGGCCGTTCTTGTTCAGCAAAATTAGGGTTCCAGACAAGAGAGTTTATGTTTTTTATAGGATGTGATTTCAATGGTTACTCTTTTTTTTTTTTTTTTTTTTTGGTAACTAAGACAAAATTATAAAAACAAGTGCATTTTTAATTATACTTGATGGTGTAGTATTTTGCATGACTTGATGTAGCAAGTTAAGCTACTTATAAATATAAATATAAATATATATATATATATATATTATAATCAAATTAAGAATGATTACAACGAGATTACTAAACATTTATATTACTAGAGTTGTGCTCAAATTAACCGAAACATTTATATTACTAAACATTTACATTTATAACACTTACAAACCATAAATTATTTATCCGTCGAAACCATTTTAAAAAATCTCTATTGTAGAGCGTTTTCTTTTATCTTCAACCTTTAAACTATTTTTATACGTAGTAACACTCGAGTAGTCTTGGACTAGTCTTTCTTGTACACCTTTCTTCACATATTCTAAGCATCCCCTTGCTTTTAGCGGATGAGGAAATGCACTACGAAAGAAAAATTTTCTAATACTTCTCCGATTACAATTTGTCAATGGAGGTATTGATGATAGTTTGTGATGCTTTAAAAACTGAGCTTTGGCAGCTTTTATGTTCATGACTGAAGGAATAATAGCACGGTAAAACACCAAGCAATAATTTTTTTTTTTTTTCAAAGAACAAGTGCGTCTTAGTATGCGTTTGGATGCTAATTCAAACCATACAATTATAATATAATTTTATTTTTTTCTTTCAATTTTATTATTCACACAGTTTTGTAATTTAAATTTTATAAGTCCATAACATAAATAAGTACAAATGAGTTGATTTAAAAAAATACATAGAATTTTGAGATAAATGAAACAAATTCCATATTGATATTTTTTTCCGAATACGTTTCAAGTTTTTATTGTTTTTAATTCTAACAATTCAAATGCCTCAATAAATACACAATTAATTAAAACTCAAATTTTACAATCTAAACTTTAACACCAAATGCATTCTTATTATTTATTAAAAAAAATATTAAGAGTTACGAGAAGATTTATCATTTTGACAGACTACTATTTTTTTTTAATCCACCATTTGGCTATTTAGCATTTTGAATAATAAATTGGAAAAAGAAAAAAGAAGAAAAAAAATCCATATAGGAAAATGAATCTTTAAATAAAATTTAAAAAACAAGATTTAAAAACATATAGGAAAATGATTCAAGAATAAGATTTAAAAAACAGGAAATGAATCTTTGATTTAGATTTTATTTAAATAATTTTTTTAAAAAAAATTATAACAACATTAATAATAAGTTGTCCACTCTAATTAAAAAAAATTATAACAACATTAATAATAAGTTGTCCACTCTACTCATATTTATTGAGCTCTCTAAGTTCAATGCATATTAATTGTCATATTTTTTTTACCAACTATCCAATTATCCATTTGATCAGTATCACATGGTTAAAAAAGTGATAATTATCGACGGGTAAATATCAGAGTAACCATTGAAAAATCTTCAGTATTTATGTCTATATTTCTTTTGGTGTTTGAATTTTTTTTTTCTTTGGAAACTTTTTTTTTCTCTTGCAAAATTTTTAATTTAACTTACAAAAATTTTCTTGCAAATTTTTAGAGTGAGCTCCGGTCATAATATTATCAACTTTTTCATTTGATGCAAGCGTACTCTTGATACTATTCAAGTAGAACATCCCAAAAAAAAAAAAAAATACAGGTGTGAAAGGAAATTTGAAGTGGTGAGGTGCCTTTTATTTTATGGAAATAGTTAGTGATAATTAATCATTTTTAATTTTTAGAGTGAGAAATTAATTTAAAAACTAATAAAAAAAATTTAGAGTGAGTTAGGGTCATAATATATCTACTTTTGCATTTGATGCAATCTTACTCTTGATATTATTTTTGAAAAGGGTAATGTATTTCAAATCAAGAAAATACAAATATTAATATTGACTGGAATTAGGGGTGTCAATTCGTGTCTCGTGTCGTGTTCGTATCGTGTTTGAGTCGTGTCGAATTTTTTCTACCCCAACCCGAACACGACCCGTGACACGAACACGACACGAAACTGTGACATAAACACGACACGAACTCGTAACGGGATGATACGAACACGACACGAACTTGACCCGCGACACGAAACTGACCCGCGATACGAAACTGACCCGCTACACGACCTTGACCCGAAATTGACACGAAATTTGACACGAACTTGACCCGAAATTGACCCGAACTTGACACAAAAAGTGACACGAATTTTTGCAGGTCTACACGAACACGACACGAATTTTTTCGTGTCAAATTTTCCCAACCCGGACACGACCCGCCCTCAATTTTTCTCAACCCGAACCCGTCAAATTCGTGTCGTGTTTGTGTCGTGTCATCGTGTCGCGACCCGTATTGCCACCCCTAACTGGAATGATATTATAATATAAGGAAACTTAATCTTAACTACAGAGCAATTCTAACAGTTCTAATAAAGTGTGCAAGGGGATAAATATGTATCGAATTTCAATGACAGAAAATCAAGAAGGTACATCGAGCACACATATATAGTTCTTTCAATAATATCACTACAATTAATGGAAAACTCCACTTGATTGAGACTAAAAAACCTAAAATAAAAAGTTACCACCAATCCTACAAAGAAATTAATTTTAGCGGATTGGATATACATCCAATACAAGAGTATGAGAAGACCACTTCCATTATTATATAATATAAACAAAAATATACCGAAAAAATGCAACACTTACATGGTGAAAACATCATCTCCTTTTATTTTAAACAAACAACTATCACAAATAGGAGTAAATGTCCTAAATCTATGAATAATACCTCAGCTGACAAATCAAATAATATGATCAAAAGATCAAAATGTGTCCCTTTCGACCACGACGCTATCTCTTCACCAAACCCACTATCGTAGAGTCCAAAAGCAACTTCTCTAGATCCGGGAGTCCGGTGATCAATCAAGAGATGGTGCTTAACTTCGGCTTTAAAGAAGAAATATAAACAACGTAAACTCTAGTGATAGAGAGAAGAAAAGGTAGAATATGACACATATTCTTGATATTATCATACTAGAACATTAAAATAATAAAAAAAAGTCGGTGTGAAAAGAAATTGAAGTAGTTTAGTGTTTTCTATTTTATAAAAATAGATAGGGATAATTTAGAAAAATATAAGGGTGTGTAATATAAGAAGTGTGTGTGTTTAGAATGAGTGTGTAGAGAGTAAAAAATGATTGTCATATGAACCACCATTTAACCAGCAAAAAAATAAACCACCATTTATATATTAAATGTAATATGATGATACGAAAATACAAAATACAATATATATATATATATATCTCTATATCCATATTGTCAATCACAACACAAACTCACATAGTATGGAAAGGTGTCTAGAACTTCCCCTCCATGCCCCGCCCCCAAACCTAGAGTAAGTACGTGAGAAAGTAAAATTAATCTTTGTTCATATATAGGCTTTTCTAGTACTAAATGAGCCACTTCAAGTTAATTGCTTCAGCGCATAATACGATTATTCCACCATGTGCTGATTTCGTACTATTACGGATATGAAAATAATGGAAATTTAGACTCAATTTTTAACTGTTCTTATCAGAAATAAGATTGACTACGGATTCGAGTCATAGTACATGGTTTCATAACGCTGTATAATTTTTTCCGATATAAATAAAGCTAGTTTTATGTGAATAAAATTGTCTCAGTATGTTCTATTTAAGACAGCTAGGAAAAGAGCCCAACATAGCGTACTTAGCAAAATAAATAAAGAAGTAGAACCGAGTCAAAATGATAGGGATCAATTTTTTCTTTTTACATCAAAGAGCTTTTTATTTTTGAAAGAATTGGAGTTACCTCTCTTTTTTATTTCCATTGATGTTTTTATCCTTATTTTCCGTCATCTATCATGTGACGGGTCTATCATCTGTCACTGATATATATTTTTTTATTTGTCTATTTTACACCTAAGAACGCATGCATTAACTAGTTTTACAATATGGATAAGAGCAAACAAAAAGGTAAATAATCCAATAAAAAGATACCTACAGCTAAATTATTATATTAAATACATAAACCCATTTTCTTCATTTCATTTCAGTTCTTTCGGCCTTTGGAGGGGGGTTTTTGCCCTTTTGATTTTTTGGGGTTTTTAGAGAGAGAGAGGGGGTGAGGAAAAAGAAATAAGAGAGGAGAGGAGAGGAGTGGGTTCTTAATTTCTTGGATTTCTCTCTCTCTACTCTCACACTGCAAGCACCTGCATTCTCACAAAATCCGCAAAAGTAAAAAAAAAAAAAAAAAAAAAAACCCAGCTGCCAGATGTGACACTTTTCCCTCTACTTTCCCTGTTGCCCACCCCCTTTTTTTCGTCCATTTCCCATAAATTTTTTCTTCTTCCCCAAACGGAAAAAAAAAAAAGGCAATGAAACTGAAAGGCGGAGGTCGGAGGAAGAGCTGGGAAGCACTGCCGGTGGAGGAAAATTTGGGCGGAGATTCCAATGCAAACCCTCTGAATGGCTCGCTCTCTGCTCACCCTCTTCTGGCTTTTGACGTTCAGCCACTGCCCCACCAACCAAACGACGCTGATGTTGGTGTCGTTCAACCAGAACCTGAGCCAGACGCCGAAGATGACGACGACGCCGCTGAGGTTGATGATGAAGCTGAAGCTGATGACGACGCTGACGACAACGCCGAGCGTCCGAAGCTCGACGAGGGCTACTACGAAATCGAAGGCATTCGCCGAAAAAGGGTTCGCAAGGTTACATTTTTTTCTCACTCTCATAAATTTTTTTCCTTGATTAAAGTTCTTTCTCTTTTATTTATTTTTTCTTCCAAAGAAGAAGATAAATGTTGGGTTTTGTTCCATTTTGGGTCTTTTATCTGATTAAAATTACCCTTTTTTTTTTTTTGGGTGGTTGGTTTTGGATTGAAAACAGGGTCAGCTTCAGTACCTTATAAAATGGTGCGTGTTTTGTTTGTCATAAACTTATTATTTCTTTTTTCTAACATTATTCTTTTTGGCACTGTATTCATGGGTGGTTTGCTGATTCCTAGTTTGTTTTGATTTGGGTGTTGTATGTTCTTTTCCTTGAAATAAAGGCGGGGTTGGCCCGAGACGGCCAATACCTGGGAGCCTTTGGAGAATCTGCAGTCTTGTTCTGATTTTATAGACGCATTTGAAGAGAGGTACGTGGCACTAGTTTTGATTATTACAAGTACTATCATTATTTTGGTTAGTGCTCTGTCAGATTCTTGTTGTAATTATCGTTATTACGATAGTCGAGATAGTACATTCTATAATCACTTTTTTAGTTATAATAATTACAACGTGGTAGTTAGTGGCATGTCGATGCCAGGTAGGAGGGTATGCGGAAAGAATTTAGTTGAATGTGTATGTGAGTTTTTGAATTTTTGGTGTTGAAGCTTGCGGTCAGGAAAGCAACGAAAGCGCAAGCGAAAAAGTGGTGGGACGCCCCATACTCATGTCAAGAAGAGGCAGCAGCGTTCTATGGTTGCTTCCTACAACAATAGAGGCATAGAAACCAATGATATGAACAAGCCTCTTTTGTCCGCTGCTATTGGCAATTTGAGCATTGCTGATATTTCTGCCGTCCCACAATCTGTGTGTTTCCCTAGTCAAGAGGAGGGTACTGTCATCGTCAACAGCAATGGAACAAGCAAGAAGGCCAATGGTGAAAACGGGGTTGTGAATGTTTTCCCGAAATGTAGTGGTAGGAGAAATCGAAGTGAGTATGATCCAAAGCTGAGTGAGCTTAAAGCAACAACATCTACAAGTAATGCGGATAGACTTGCCATTCATTTTCAAGAAGGCAAGGGTTCAGAAGGTAACGGTACTGTTGAGGGAATCTCCAGGGTTAACTGGCCGGAATCAGTTCAGAACACTCGCAGTATTGGAGCTAAGAGAAGGAAGTCTAGTTCCGTCAAGAGGATTAAGCAAGAGATGCCATTGTGTGATACTCCTGTTATGCAAAATCTAACAATTGGAACCAACATTGTATCCGGAGGTAGAGTTGAATTATTAGAGGATGGAAATCACTATGCGGGAGGGGGGAATTCAAGTTACAAGAACAAGACTAATGAATCCGAAAACGCATCACGTATCACCAAGATTCTCAAGCCAATAGGCTATTCTGCTAACGTGAAGAACAATGTGCAGGATGTTTCAGTGACCTTTATGGCCATGAGGTATGTCATGTAACTTTAACTAATATAATAGTCCATTTTCGAGGCTGGGATTGTGTTGTTCATGGTTTTCAAATGCAAGTTCTGCTTGGAACATATTGGTTAGCATGTCTTTCTATTCTGGTGCTTGAAGTCAAGCAAGGTATTGTATTATTATTATTACTCTTTTTTTTTTTTTTGGTGTGGTTATGATATCTTATGCGGTGTAGGATCCTAACTATACTTTTGTTTTGTTTTGTTTTGTTTTTTTTTTTTTTCCCGTGTCATGTCTTGAGATTGTCGCAGTTGCTGGTCAAAAGTCCATGATGAGAGAAAATATACATGGGTTTTTATTGCTAATAATTGTTCTTACCAGTGTTCAAGATGTCTTCTTCTTTTTATTTTTCATTTATTTATTTTTATTATCTTCAAGTATTTCCTTCTTCTTAAAACATCAGTAAAATCTCTCATCTTATAAAGGTAGATACTTTTTTTTTTTTCCCTCTCTTTTTCCGGATGATGATAAGCTTTGTAGTTTTTCTCCATTGATATACTCGGTGAGCTGACTAAGCTATATTGTAATTATAACCATCCAGCACCAGGAGACTTTTCACGACTAGAATTTCTATTCATTTACATTTAGCATCAATCTTGAAAAAAAATAAAATAAAATAATTAATAACTGATTTATATTAAAG
This sequence comes from Ficus hispida, assembly GCA_025413025.1. Taxonomy (NCBI): domain Eukaryota; kingdom Viridiplantae; phylum Streptophyta; class Magnoliopsida; order Rosales; family Moraceae; genus Ficus; species Ficus hispida. The sequence continues at coordinate 17,702,864 of CM046367.1, read as the reverse complement.
TGTCATAGCATGTGATCCGTAATTTCCACATTTTGCCGCAGCCGTAGTGAATGGTTGTAGGGATCCCAAATTCTTACAACATTTTGAATTTCAGTGCTAAAAGAATATCCATTTTCCTTTCGTGGTCTATTTTTCTTTATACCATTTCATGGAGTAAGAAAATCTCTTGTGCATCAATGGTACTTCATGTTTGTACGTGGGATTTTGGTTCATTAGTTTTCACCGATTCGGTTCATGTATGTTGAACAAGAGTTATATACTGTCGGAGATCCCTTCAAATGCGTTAAAGTGGGTCCCTAATATGTTTCCTTATTGCAGGGCTGATGGAAGGGAGGTGATGGTGGATAACAAGTTTCTCAAGGCCAATAACCCTCTTCTGGTAATTTATGTTGCGTTTTGAAACACATCTCATTCCACATTATATCCGATGCAATGAATTGTGTTTTTTGACACCTCGTATATTCTGTTTAAATATATACACGATTGAACAGTAAACCCTGTATAATTACAATTTATCATTCCCTTTTTCTATCTACTTCTATCATTCACATCACACCCTCTATCTCTTTTACCAACCCAAACACACATGACTTTTATATACAATGTAATAAGAAAATATCCAAACGCATACTGTATTCTATCGTACTACATTGAATACTATATAAGATGAATGTTGTTTTCAAACGAACCATAAGCTTTCTTATAATATTCATTCTCACATGAAGTAGCTTCGATTGCTAATTGATATAAATCAGTCTGTCGTTAGAACTATTCTCATTTCTTTATTGTCTACCAGTTGATTAGCTATTACGAGCAACATCTCCGATACAGTCCGACATCATGAATCATCGGAAGTCTCAACGAACCGAGCATCGTCATATCTGGATCTTCAACTTCGCTAGCGGTTAGCTTTTAGTATCGTAGTCTTGTAGACTGGTAGTTGCAGGAGATACTGCAGTTTGACAAAATGCAGTGCTGTTTAAAGACTAAGTAGGTTGTATACCAGCAGTATATCTTTAATCTGACTGTACTTTGTTTTGGTTTCTCCTCTGTATGACTGGAGACTATATTATCATGTCTTTTGGGTATTATTAACATGCAATTATTTTGAGACTCATTTTATTGCCTCAGTAGTTCACAGTCAACTCGACATTATATTATATGTTTTTGATAAATTTCAGTTTTTCCCCCTCGAATTTAGTGCCTTATCATAAAATGCCTAGTGAATTTCAATTTGTAATATTTTTTTCTTCCGAACTTTGAAAAAGTTTATGAATTTCCCCTCAATTAAATTTTTGACAAAAAAAAAAAAAAAAGTTTGTGATACTTGGTTGAAGCATGAGTTATGGATATTAAATATGAAATCATGAAGTAGCACATGTCGGCATTACACGTGATATTTGTTATCCTTGTTAAATATAAAATTATAGAGGTATCCATAAGAGAGGTATAAGGAAAAAATAACAATTAACCTTGAATATTTGCTCTTTTAATATAATCATAAAGGAAATTTCTTCATTTTACGTCTAGTATCCCTAATTTATGTTTACAAGTGTCACGGGTATTTTTTCGTCAAAAATTTAATCGAGTGAAAATATTCATAAATTTTTTTGAAATTCAGATAGAAGAATGTTACGAATTGAAATTTGAAGATATTTTATGACAAAGACTTCAAAGTTGAGGAAGTAAAATTTGTCTTTTTTGACTTTTGTGTGAACTTGGGGAAATGCAGTTCTTTGAAGTCTTCCTGAAAGCTGCTTAATTAATACCAACGGTTCAAGGGTTTGATTATTTCCATTACTTTTACCAAGTTTTGTTTGACTTTATTAAGAATATTTCAACCACTTAGCGGGACGATTTGGTTACGTTTATTTTTTCTTCCTTTATTCTTTGGTCAGGCTGTACCTATCCTAATCTTGGACTTATATCTAATAGTAACTCCAATGTCGTAATCACTACGGTCTCTGAAAATATGGATAAATGTTTGTCGTTTTTCCTACCCGGAAAAAACCAATTGGAGTCGTCCTCAATATAATGCAAGTCTCAGTCAAATTTTATCTAATAATGATAAAAAATTTAAAAAAAAGTATTAGTCAAATTTCACGACTTGACTTTCTTCAACGAAGATATAAGTAGGGCATTTCATGTTTATTTTAAAAATAAAAATGTCGTTGGACAATCATATTTCAAGTTAATATTTCATTATTATTTTATAGCCAAAAAAGGGGCTATTTTTAAGATTCCCTTCCCCTATTATTTTTAATGTTTTCATTTTCATTTCACAACTATTTTACACAGTAATATTTTTGGATTTAAAGATTTATCTCTTTCTTGTTCTAATTTTGAAATATCTTTTTTGTTTTTATTATTTTATCTCCGATTAAAACGAATATTTTTTCGAATAGGTCGATAATAAAGAGATGAATAAATCTATATATCTGCTAAGAATTTATTAGATTAGCCTGAAAACCATTAAAAAAAAAAGTTTTCAACATCTATCCAAATTATTCCTTTTTTACAATGACAATTTACTTGCATATTCAAATGCTATTTCATCCAAAAAAAAAAAAAAAATCTTAACATTTCATAAAAAAAGGTGATTTCTCATCTCCAAATGAACCAAGGGAAACCTACCAAACAATCAAATCCTAAGTATACCTAATCACTACAGTCAAACAGTGTGCAATTGTGATAGAATCATATAAAAATCAAATATTTCAACAATAATAACTACTACTAGCGTACTTTTTTTAATGTCTTGTGGTTGGCTGCCGATTTATCTGACAAGGAAAAAGAAACAAAGCATATACACCCGCATAGAGACGTTGGCATTGGTCAACTAATCATTAGATATAATATAAGAGGTTGATCATGGTTTTTGTAAAGCCATCTTCATAAAGCAATTTCCAAAGTCTCTCCCCAAAAACATCCTTTTTGTCTGTAGAAAGGAAGAAGAGCAATGAGAGGAAGAGGGCCATCACCTTTTGTACCCTTCGTAATGGTGGGAACCTTGGGATTGCTTATTAGTTGGCCTTTGCTATTGTCCCTTTCGGAGATTGTAACCCCCCTTTTTCAAATAGGATCAATCATCGGTATCGTGCTGCTCGTTTTAGTCTTCATCGTCCACGTTCTTTCTTCCGTCTTTCCCACGCTTGGGACGACACGCTTTCCTGCCGCCTCTGCCCCCGCCTACACCTCCGATGATGATGGGTTTGTATTTGGGATGGCTCTTCTATTGCTCTTCTGGGTCCTAGTTCATCTGCTTTGATCTCTTCACAGCGGTACAATGTTCCCCATGACATGCTGATGCTTTCTGCACACATGTGCGTAGATCCAAATTCCATGTTTTCCTCTTCTTGCTTGGAGTGAATTCTTTTTCACAGAAAACCGCAAGTTTGTGTTCGAAATCTCCTTGTCTCAAAAACTAAAAAGTGATGTTCTAGGTAAAGTCAACCCCTTTCACTTGTAATATGACGGTTATGTCTTGTACAAAAGTTGTCCTATAAGTGGTAGCTGAATTCTGTCCCTATGTGGAAATGAATTGGGAGATCCTGAAACGATGGATACCTCCTATTCTTGGCTTATGTTGTTGAGACTTGAACTTGCAAAATACTCGTGCCCTCTAATATGTAAAATTCCATAAATTTTAATGCCGTGTTTACTTGCATGTAATTGGAATGAACATTAATAAAAGTGGTTAAGATTTAAAATAATGTTTACTCGATCATAATTGAAGTAGACATGAATTAGAATGGCTAATATTTGATTAGTGTTTGCTTGAATGTAATTAGAGTGAATATGAATCAAAATAGCTAAGATTTGAAGTAGGCAGCATCGGAAGATTCGGAGTCTGAATAAGTTTTTTCCCGTTAAATTCAAACGCCAATCCAAACACTCATGTATATACTATACTTGCACAAAAATTCACTCTTTTAAGCAACGATCACTACAAATGATGTTCAGTATTTTCGTTTCCATTCCAAAACAGAAGCTAATTATAGAAGACACACTTGTAACAACGATCGGCAAGAAAATTCAGGAGACTAAAAAAATTGCATTCTTTTGATTGATTGAAACGAGAGAAACTGAAATCAAAGCCCAAACCGGCCTAATTCTTGGGAATGTTCTTGCCGACGATCTTCGCGGGAGCAATGCGGAGGAGATTCCCAGGCTTTCCAGGTAAAGCACCTTTGATCATAACCACATTGAGGTCGCTATCAATCTTAACAACCTTGAGCTTCCTTATCTTGGTCTTGGTCCCTCCCATTCTCCCGGGCATCTTCTTCCCCTTGTAAACCCGACCAGGGGTCGTCCCGGCCCCTATCGACCCCAACGCCCTGTGGCTCTTCGACCCGTGCGTCATCTGACCTCGCCGGAAGTTGTGCCTCTTGATTCCGCCCTGGAAGCCCTTGCCAATGGTGATCCCGGAAACGTCGACCAAATCCCCTTCCTTGAAGAGCTCTTCGAAGTCCAGCTTCTGGTTCGGCTCGAAACCCTCGACAGACTGGAGCCGGAATTCCTGGAGGTGGCGCATCGGGATAGCGCCGGCCTTCTCGAGGTGGCCGAGCTCCGGCTTGGTCAGCTTCCGGTCACGGACGCGACGGTAGCCGACCTGGACGGCGTCGTAGCCGTCGGTGGCTAGGGTTTTGACCTGAGTTACGATGTTGCCTTCCTTGAAGCCGACGACGGTGACGGGGACGACCTTGCCGTCGGCCTCGAAGAAGCTCATCATTCCGAGCTTCGTCGCCATGACGCCGACGCCGGCCTCCATGCTCATCGCCACGACGGCGAGTGGCGTCGCCGCCGACGAAAGCGCCGTCGTTCTGAGGCGGGTGTTGTTGACATTGAGAGGGACGAGAAACGAGGAACGCAAACTGCAATTGGAAGTGGATTTCCGAGGAAGGTAAGCGATTGAGGATGAGAGTGAAATCGTCGACATTTTCTTGTTATCTACTGGAAGATTGAGAGGAAATGGTGAGACATTCAGTTTTTGGGAAGTGGGATTTCGGAGAAGAAGAGCTGAGCAGAGCAAAGAGTGTAAGAACTAAAGAAGAAGCGGTTGTTTCGCTTTCCCTTATCCTGTCCTGAGACGACATTATCCCCCCATTTGCCTTCTTGCTGTGGGCCTTTGAGTGTTTGGGCCAAAGGATTGTCTTGGGTTTCATCGAGTGGGCTCCAATGTCCATTGTTACAGCCACGTCAACATGCTTTCAGCATTTCACTCACTCTTTTATTTATTTATTTTTTTTTTTGAAGGATAAAATGCTATTAGTTCCCTATTCTTTTCACAAAATTATAATTTGTTTCCCAACCTATTTTTTATAACTAAAAACTCCATAAACTCTTTAAATGGTGTAAAATGATCATTTTACTCAATGTTCTCATTAGAAGTTCCTAATATGTGTGCAAATTATGTTAGTATTTTGACAAAATAAAAAAGGAGTTTAGTCTTACATAAAAAAGAAACTAAGAGTTGAGACATTCTGAAAGTTATATAAGACGTCAATCTCATTTATTTCTCTGTTAAGTGTTTATATTTTTATTGGTTGTGATGGTTTTGGGGATTCAATTTTCCTGATACGTCAAACACACAATCTCATTATTTTAGTATAAAGTATGGATGCAAAAATTGAACTTCAAAATAAAGTAGAGTTTTTGAATCAAAATCAACATATTGTTAAGTGTTCTTACTTTTGATTCAAAAAGACATGCAATGGAATAGAAAGTAGACTCGTGATGTTGAACATAATATTCTAAAACTAAAGCGCACGCTGCAAGGAGATTTGAAAGATGTTAGTAGGTGTGAGGAGAAAAAGCCTAACATGTTTGCCTGTTGAAGCGGTGTTTGCCCACTTTAGAGTCTTTTTTACTTTAGGTAACAAAAAAATGTTTTATCCTTTAGATCAGCAAACAAACTACGACGAGAGTTGCACCTTACTTTAAAAGGCTAGTGAACTACCTTTTGAAGGTGAAGTTTGTCGGCGTAGGGCCCGTTTGGGTAAAGGATTTAAATGGAAGGGGCCAATTGTTTCTACAATAAAAGCAAAAAATACAGTAAATAGATTATTCTTTAAAAAAAATTACTATAAATGAAACATTTTATTGCATTTCAAGAAAACAATATCTTTATGGTAAATAATTTATTCATTACTAATTAATAAATTATTTACTATAAACAAGTTATTTATCTCAAATATTTTTAAAATATGTTATCTATCATAAATATTTTCTGAAAAATACTATTTATTACTTTCTTTCAAATAAAATGTGGATTTTGTAAAACAAAGTCAATCTACAAGACGAAGTTTTGTAATTAGGGTTAATTTCAATAATAATATTTACAAAAATTTAAATTTCAAGTCTGGCAATATTTTTTTTACAATACTTTCATTTTTAACATTATCACAACAGATCTTGTGGATCACATACATGTACATTACCAAATATACTCTCAATAAAAACCTACACTAAATTCTCTTCTATTAAATTTCGATAATATCACTTCTAAAAAATTTTATTTCAAATCCAACACTGCTTTTCTATATTTTCTTTCACAATACTGCCACATTAAAATTTGTCGGTTCCACGTAGTTAAATTATCCAAAATACCCATACTTCTTAGGTCAAAACACATTGTTAGTGGTGATAAAATTGCCAGTAGCAATTACTGTAATGACTCATGCAGTAATTGAGATAATTACTATTAGTAATTATGATTAATTACAATGTGTTTCTAATAATTTTATAAAAATTATCACATTAACTATATTCATTTCTTTTGTCTTTCAATATTCAATTGTTTCTTTGTAATCATATTTGTTCCTTTTTTTTTTCTATTTAAATTATTAAGTAGCTTGAATGCTAGTTTCTCATTGGATAAAATTCCTGAATTTATACATCCCTAATGTTATTTAGATCACACACAATGTGTTAAAAATTTATAATTATTTGATTTTTACTATAAAGAATATTATTTGGTTTTTTGCTTTATTTCCAAGCTTTTGAGCGCACACAATGTGCTAAAAATTGTAATTATCATGAGATGATGAGAATCACATTAGGTGGCATGGGTCTTCTCAACTCCCAAGACTAGCTCAAGAGGTGAGGCTTTTCTTCACATTTATAAACTGTCTACCTGTTACTTCCACAACCGATATGAGATTACCTTAACAATCTCCCCTATCACACATTGCCTTTGAGTCGGATTACCATCGATCCATTTCTCCTGGATTGGGTTGAGACTTATTAGTTAACTGGACTTTGATATCAGTGTTAAGTGGTATTGGGCATTGTCATCCCAAAAACTAGCTTAAGATTCACAGCTTTTCCTCACACTTACAAATTATTTACTTGCCCCTTCTACAATCGATATGCGATTACCTCAACAAATCATATCTACAAAATATTTGATATAATATTATTAGTACAAATTTACGGGTGAGAGTTTGTCATTCATCATATTATATATGGTCCAAACTAATCACGTAAGGCTTCATTTTTACTAAGCTATAAATTTTAGAAAGCAAATATAATTTACGAACTTTATGCAATTAAAAACTAGTATTCAAGCTACAAAATAAATTAGAAAGAAAAAAATAGATCTGATTATAAACAAATAAAAAGTAAAATTAAAAGATAAATATATATATATATATATATGTGCGTGACTTAATTATGCCTATACAATTACAATAAGTTTATAATTTAGTCAGAATTATTATTACCATTTGTAATAATCAAAATTTCTATAAGAGTCATAACAATAATTACAACCTGTTATTATTATCATTACTAGCAATGGGTTTTGACCTGAAAACTAATGGGTATTTTCAACAATTTAAGTACGTGGGATCTACGAAATCTAATATGACAGTGCTACAAAAGAAAGTATTGGAAAGTGGTGCTACGATTGAAATTAAAATTTTTAGAAGTGCTATTATTGGAATTAATATGAAGGGAATTTTGTGTAGGTGTTCTATTGAGCATATGTTTGGTAATGTATATATACGAGACCCATAAAAGCTGACGTGATCATAAGAAAAATGGAAGTTTTGAAAAATGGTATTTGATTTGAAATGGAAATTTTCGTAAGTGCTAGTATTGAAATTAGTGCGTAAATTTATTGAAACAAAGGCTAGCAATATATCACTTTGTACATGTCCCTTCTTCCAAAAGGCAATTGTGAGAGTTTTATCATTTTATGTACAAAACTTTGTTAATAATTTTGTTTCTTCTATATATATGCGTTTTTTTTTTCTTTTTATGTTCAGCATATTGGAATAAAAATTGTAAACAGAAATTAAACACTTTTACCCTTGAATTTTTCACGAGTTGGTAAAAAATTTTTTTTTGTCCCTTCTCCATAAAGGCAATTGTGAGAGTTTTATCACTTTATGTACAAAATTCTGTTAATTAATTTTGTTTCTTCTATATATATGGGTTTTTTTTTTCTTTCATGTTCAGCATATTGGAATAAAAATCATAAAAAAGATATTAAACACTTTTACCCTTGAATTTTTCACAAGTTATATATATATATATATATATATATATATTTAGAGTAGTAACAATGCGCTAAAATTGACATCTCCTTATTTATGAGAGTAAAGTTGACAATTTTACAATTTCATAATATATAATTAAATAATTAAATGAAAAAGAGTAAATAGACAAAAACATCCGTATCTCTTTATTTTATTTTATTTTTTTATTTATTGGAATATTTTTTATATATCTCTAACTCCGTTTACTAGCTGGTCATTGGTCTATCTCCGGTTGCCGGTCGTTGGTCGGTCTCCAGTTGTCTGAAATTTTTTTTTTCATATTTCAACTGAGATGGCTGGATGCATTATGCTCCGCTCGCTAGTTGCCGGAATTTTTTTTTCATATTTCAACAAAAGATGACCGGATATATCCGACTTCGATCATCGACATTGATGTTGATGGCCAGAGAGATTCTATTAGAATCCAAAATGAATGCTGACAGAATATATAATTTTTGGATTTCAACAGAGATAGCCAGACATATTCGACTGTGATAGTCAAAGAGATTATATTAGAATCCAAAATGGATTTTATCAGAATTTGAGAAGGCAAAATGGATTTCAATATAATGCAAAACGGTCGGATTCTGATAGAATGCAAAACCGATTCTATCAGAATGCAAAATGGATTTTATGAGAATCCAAGAAGGCAAATTAGATTAAGATAAAATGCAAAACAGGCAAAACGAATTCTGTTAGAATGCGAAATAAATAGATTCTGATAGAATGCAAAATAGATTCTATTAAAATACAAAATGGATTATATTAGATTGCAAAATATACTCTACTAGAATCCGATAAGGCAAAACGCATTATGATAAAATGCAAAATGCATTATGATAAAATGCAAAATAGATTCTAATCGAATTCAAAACGGATTCTCATAGTTCTTTTTTTTTTTTTTTTCTGCATATTCGGTTGAAACACAAAATCGTTAACACTTTTATTTTCACCCTATAATATCAAAAATTTTCTCGGCAAACAAATGAAAACAAGAAAACAAACAAACAAATCACAAAAATTCAAACCAAATAAAAAATAAATATATTTTCTTGGCAAACAAACCACCGAAAACAAGCAAATCATTCATAAGAAAAATAATACATGCTTCTAATGGATTCTATCGAAATGTTCAAGTACTTTTCCAAAGTTCATAACACTAAAATCATTAATGTGTCTGTTATTATACTTGATTCTGTATCATGCACCTGGTTGGCATCTTGATTGGATTGTGACCAATGATCCTAATGGAATCCTTAAAAAGCCAGGGTGTTTTTTCTCTCTCCGACTTTATATGTAATTATATACATATATGTGCAAATGTATAGGTGTGAGTGAGTGTATGCATATAATCTATATAATATACATCACTAAACAAAGTATACAGTTCATCAAATCAAGCAAGCAAAATGAAAAACAAAAGAAATTTTATATCGATTTTCAAAACTGAACTTCAAAATACTTTTCTCTGTATATAAGTTTTGCATTCTATCAGAATCTGTTTTGCATTTTATCAGAATCCATTTTGTCTTATCGGATTCTAGTAGAATCCATTTTGCATTATGATAGAATCTATTTTACATTACGATAGAATTTGTTTTGTATTATATCAGAACTCATTTTATATTCTATTGGTGACCAGCCGGCAACCAGTGACTTGCTAGCGATCTGTGATCGGAGACTCGTGCTAAGTGATCTGCCGGCACTTGGTGGTCGGTAATTGGTGGTCGACGACTGGAGACTAGCCAATGAACGGAGTCAGAGATCTATGAAAACTACTTCAATAAATAAAAAAGAGAAGAAAATAAAGAGAGAAGTATATTTTTATATGTTTATTATTTTTTATTTAATTATTTAATTGAATGTTATGAAATCATAAAATTATTAATTTCCTTCTTTATAGAGTGTAAAATTATAAGAACGTGTTAAATTTATGTTTATTTTCTTAATTTTTTCTCTCTCTTTTTAATAACTTTTAATTTTATAAAATTACTAGGGAAATTTTAAAAATATATATTGTAAAGTGTGTCAAACAATAACTGACCGTTGAATTTGAGCGGAAAAATCTCTTGCATATGATACGTGAACTGAAAACGAAAAGCTTTACATGACGATTAGACACGTCATGTCACATTAAATGATATCCAAATTTTATCCGTCGTAATCAATTTGGACCCTCGGCGATACTCTATTAATACATGAAACAATTTTTCCAAATCAAAATATGAAAGACAACTCACCAATTTATGTAAAGTCAAGGGATTAAAAGCTCTAAAAAACTTACAAAAAAAAATACTATATTCCCATGGAGAACCCAAAATTAAAAAAAAAAAAAAAAAAAAAAATATATATATATATATATATATATATATAGACATAGATATATATCTATATATATAATAAGATTGATATTCCTATAAATTTGCGACAAGATTACCATGCACAAACACAAGTAATAACCTATGTCCCTTACAGTTTGGATCATATTTGCCTCGTGTCACTCTCTCATCAATCATACTGCTTCATATCAAAGGTCCATATCACAATAACTATAAACTACATAAATACATTAATATAACTCATAAATTTGCGGAAGAGCCATTCAAAAGAGAGGCAAGTCATGAGCAGGGGAAAAAATTCTGGTCACTTCGAGCCATCAGTTTGCTCTGACTTTGCCTTATTCGCAAGCCTTCCCAACTGAATTCCCATAGATGAGGAGGTTGCCGATGTAGAACCATCATGGGAACTTTGTGGGGCAGCACCTGAACCTGAGCCCGAGCCGGAACCGGAAGCATCCACCGCTGCTTTTAACCCCTTCTTTCTCTTCACTTTCTGAGCCCAACCAACAAGTCCCACTTGCACATGCTCGTCGAATATCGCTTTCTTGAAAGAACTTCCCATCTTCATGTCATTTTTACGTAATTTTACAAAGTTTAGCGTTCTCTCTTCCTTAAAAAACTTAAATCAAGATGAAACTAATTTAAACATTATCTTAACTCACCTGTGTGACAATGGCATAGAGGGGTAGGGTGCTGTAACTGCAGAGCACCTGAATGAACACCCTAAAAGCGAACAACATTTTAACAGTCAGACTCGATAGTTTATAGATTTTGAAAGAAGGATTTCATTAGAATTGTGGAGGCAATCGCTTTTACCCAATGATAAGCCTCGGGATAATATAGCAGACTTGTCCCATTATGCAGGAGTCGAATGAATATTGAACCTACAAACATACAAAGAAGATGATTATGTTAATCTAAATAACAAATTTTTTTCTTCTTTTCATAAGTATGGCAGTGCCCATAAAAACCAGCTTACCCATATCCAGAAAAAAAATGCAATCTCAAAAGCATTTTGGAAAAGGATGAAATGAATCAAGATGAGGACAATTTCGGGATGACCAAACCAAAAGTGTTCATCAGATGGTTTGACTACAAGTTCTCCTTCTATTGCTACATGTTTCTCAGCAACCTCATGAGCCAACTGTCTTATGACGTGCTCCAGCTTAGTGCCCACAGCAAGTAGAAGCTACAAGAAAGAAACAGAGCGACTGGTAAGTGGGTGGAAGTTTGATCCCGCAACATAACTTCTCCCTTGTCATAAATAACCGCCAAGAATCAGTCTTCTTTACTGCCCCTTGTTTCTGAAAACTTATTACCTAGTATTTGTGACAGAAAAGACATTGAAACAGGTGATTCCAACAAGTTATTTGGGATCTATCAAGTTCAATGGCATTGAAACAAGTGATTCCAACAAGTTTTTTGGGATTTATCAAGTACAATAAGGTTTTTTTGCTTGTCATTCCAATCCTTGTCGTATCTAGGTTAAGTTGTTACTATTTATCTGAGAGTTGGTTTCCTTCTTTGCCGTTGGTTTCCCTACAAACAAAATTGTGGTAATCTTTTTCTCTCTTCGTTCTCCATATCTATCCTTTCTTCCCGTCTCTCTCTTTCTATTATCGTTTTTCCACAGTCATCCGTCTCTATAATACTTAAAGAGTGAAATGAAAAATTGTGCTAGCACCTTGAAAGCACAGTCAAACGTGCATACATACATAGATCACAAATGGGAGAGTATAGTCTCAAAAGAACTTACAATGAAAGGAATGAATGCAATCCAGAAATATGTGTGCCAGCCTGCAAAAGTAAAATATCATCGTCAATAGAAGATTAATCCCATAGCCTGGAAAATTTTCAGGGGGAGAAAAAGGGAGGACAAAAACAGGTAATGTACGAAGAGTTGAAAAAAAAAAAAAAACACTAAATATTTTGATGATATGAAAATCAATAAAGATCTTGTAGTAAATGAAGGAAGGGATCATCCTAACCCAATTTTATTTTTAATTAGATAAGCTAAAATTGAGATTTTAGTTGTTTGAGTTTCTACTGCATACATGGAAAATATAAATAAATATTTAGATGTATTTATTTTCACAAATTTTTTTTTTTTAATAATAATTAACATGTATATGAGAGAACAAATTGATATCACCTTAGAAAGGTTGTTAATAGAGTTGTCTAACTAAAGGCAAGACAAAGAATTAATAAAATTTTTTCTTTAATCGTTTTTCTTGTCAAACTGTAATTTTAATTCCCTTTTAACTTGAGATGCCTAAGAGATCGACAGACCGTAAATCATTTCAACCAATGGGCCTAGCTTGATTATGCCACGCTGTTAATGCAATAGCGCTGCAGATAAATCAAATAAGGTAACATCATTTGGTTCGGGGCTTACAGTCGCGTGATAATCAAATGAGAAAAGAACCGTACCATTAATATTTAGCAACAAGAAGATGACCACAAATACCCAAAGATACCAACTGCAGCCAATAAATAAACAGTCAATCAAGGAGTATTCATATTAAACGAATATTAGTCACCTTTATAGTTTGTAAAAAAGGAGGCCAATGAATGTGCAAAAAAAGTTGCAGCAATTTCTATTGTCACATAAATTATTGTAAGACATAACTTACCTTATACCGACAACTTTCTTGAAATCGTCTTCGAGGGCACGTATCATGTATTTGTGAAAATTGAACTTGGGGTTTCCTCTGCAGTGGGTCTACAATAACACAGGCACTCAAGTGATTTATTTATTTTTTTTTAAAAACCTCCACTAATATTTTGGATCCGCAGAAAGCTTGTAAATTAGATCTTACCATGATGAATCCGAGTCGCAGTGTCACATAATCTGATTTGGTCACAGATGCATAAAATTGCTTGATAAAAGAATGCTGAAGAGACGAGGGAGTTTGTCAGAATTATCAACCCATTCAACTCAGAGAGACAATGATCCCTGTTCTATTTCTAAACTATTTTGAAGTTTGAATTTTAAATTTGTTCCTCAACAGGTTATTCAATGTGCGATAAAACCACTGCTTCTGTAACCAACCAAATATCCAACTGAATCCTTACTTTTTCTCTTCAGTCATGGAAAACTCGTAGGTGGGAAACAATTGTTTTAACACGCAGATTAATGAGACAAACACCAAGAAGGAAAGCCTTGTTATCCTAGGTCGCGTTGGATTATGCTACTAATGCCATTTGACGTTTTATTAAAGTTGTCCTTCTTATATGAAGAAAAAGAAATGCTCAAAACTGATACATTCGTTTTTTTTTTTTTTTTTGGCCCTTTAGGTAGGCACGGATGGGACAAGTTACACAAAATATGACATGAAAAGAAATGAGAAAATATCACCAAAAAACGAATTCAACATTAGTTTCAGTTTATTGTGTATGTGTATGAGAGACGTACAAAATAATTTAATTGTAAATGAAAAGGTACCATACCACCCAACCAAGCAGAGCTGAATTTTTACCGATACCAAGAAAATGATCCCTGATAAAAGCATGTTGATGAACGTGGGTGACCTTTGTCTTTGACTTAAGAACTGCACGTAACCAATTCCTAAATTAGAATTATGCGTGTACAGAAAGCCACCTGACAACAACTTGAAATCTCGAATTCGACACATAATAAAAACAGCGACAAAACAGAAAACATGTTAACCAGTTGACGATCCTTACCTTGTTCTGAATCATAATTATCTTTTGCAATGGAATCCTCCCAATGCTTCCATTGACGTATCTAAACATGACAACCATTCTATAAACAAACCAACAGGAAGTACTACGAAAGAAAAAAGTTCTCGAAAAACGGCATATTAGCGCTCACCCTTGCCCCTCCAAATAGAACAGTGAGCACACAGAAGGTCACATGGACGATGGCCAGGACGAAGATGAAGATATGCAGATGATGCAATGCTTCCACAGATAACAATGGCACTTTATTCTGAACAAAAATAAATGAACAATTAAATAAGTTAATAGCACGTAACTTCAGTAACAACAAAAAAAAAGAAAAAAAAAGAAAAGGAGTTTACGAGACTAACTATGTAAAAGACAAATATATATATATATATATATATATATATATTTATATGCCACTTTGTCCCTATTACGACGATTATCAAGAAAACCACTATGTTACTAAAACCATTAAGACAAAGCATACGAATTTCAGCAAAAATAAAAAAAGCTATTCTTAATAATAAGAAAAACAAAAAGTACTTTCTACCACTAATATCTAAGAACAAATCAAGAATTTCAACAAAAATGAATAAATTAACAATCAAATACAATTTAAAAAAAAAAGAACCTCTCTAGCACTAAAATTACCACAGTCAATATTACAATCATCATCAACAACACATTATTCTTAAACGGTTTAAACAATCTCGATCAAGCCAAAACTACTAATAAAAAATCCACTAAGTCAACTAGTCAAGTCGTTAATTGGAAAGTAAGAAAACGATTTGCTCATGTTGCGAAAACCAGAAAAAGAAAAAAAAAAAAAAAACTTAAGAGTTCAGCATCACTTTCAAAATTATGGAACACCCGTTTTCAATTAAATAAAAAAAAAAAAAGGGAAGGAAAATTCTGCGAAATTTGTAATTTTTCTGAATTGAAGTTAGAAGATAATTACCTTGCGAGCACAAAATCCGACCTGCGCGGCGGAGGGTTCTTCGGAGAGAAGTCTCCGGACGACGCCGGAGATGGAGGAGACGGCCAAATGTTGAGAGGTGGAGGCGGAGGATTCGCCGCCGTGCTCCGCCGCGGCATCCGACTCGTCGGTGCGTTTACAGGGAAGAAGATTGTCGACCACGCTCCGGGGAACGCAGAATTTGGAGATGGCGTTTTGGGAGACAGTGAGAAGGAGGGAGATGAAACCCAGAAGCATAAGCTCTTCCTTGACTTTCTGCAAAGCCTCGTAGAGAGGCTTCTGGTTCTTCCTTTTCAGAACCTCACCCAAGTAGTGGAGAAGCCGCTCCGCCGCCAGAGAGATGGCCACGATCACTGAGCACACGGCGGCGACTATCCATGTGGGCGTGAACTCCAACGACTCGCCTTCTTCACTCCCTCCCCCACTCATTTCTGCTCTCCCTTTTCTTTTCTTTTCTTCTTTCTTTGGGATTTTGGTTTGACGATTGTTTTCTTGTCTTTGATTTTTTTTAATTTATTTGTTTATTTTTTTTTTTTGTAGGGGGCCGAGGGGGGGGGGGGGGGGGGGGGGGGGGGTTCCCACCAGCAGTCAGTCGATACTTCCTTTAATGATGGCGTTATTGGGGGGCGTGGAATTGAAGTGTACCGGAGAATCTCTTGGCCAAGTTATTCCACTGACGTCCTTTTCTACTTCCTTACTCAATAAGAAAAAAACAAATACGCGCAGTTTAAGATTTTTTCTCCCCCCTTCATTCTCTTGTTCCTTCTTCAATTTCATTCGCATTCTATTAAGTATTTGATATCTGTTTTGACTCTTTTTATAGGTGAGCCCGGTGAGGATTTTTCATTTTTAATTTTTAAACTCAGATTAGCATCCCTTTAACGAAAACATTTCGAATTACAACATTTTAGATAGTAACAAATATGACAATTCTATTATGGGGGATAATTGCATTCTTCACGAATGAGGTAAACATTTTTGATGAATTTCATTTAAATGGTTAGTGTTGTGTGTACACGAAATTTATCATATACACAAATATATCTGATCAGACGATAATTATTAAGAGAGAGAAAAAAGAAACTCAAGTATGATTCTTCAAAATCCTACCAGCCCAACAAATGAAGCAAGGAGTTGTCGAAGGTGACAGAGGAGGTCATCGACATTTGGGCGGAGGAGAGATAGCCTCACTAAAACAAAACAGATCTTTAAAAAGTGTCAAAGTTGTTGTAAAAAGTTTTTGACGTCGCTAAAAAGTCATCGCAATTAATCCGTCGCTGATGTTGAGCTATGTTGTCACTAAAATATAAAAAGAAACAATCATTATAGACTCGTCACTTCACAATCAGATGACATCATTAGATTTTTCTTTTTTAGAGTCATCATTGGATAGTTTTATCGTCGCTAAAACTCAAGTTTTTTTTTTAAAATAAAATAATATTTAATAGGAAAGAAAGAGAAGGAGAGCAAACCTTTCATCTACCTCATAGGTTTTCATGCTTAGGAAAAAAATAAAAAAGTGGTCTAGGTAGATAACTAAAACAAAAAAAAAAAAAGAATATAAGACTTGAATCTATATTTTTTTAAATGTTAGAATAGGAATATATATATATATATATTATATATCAGACAACTCTTTACTTTACACCCATAAAAATAAAAAAAATAAAAAAATAAACTCTTAATTAAAAAGAGTGGCCACTTTATTACTAAACAGAAATTAAAAAAAAAAAAGCGTACAAAAAGGATTACATATATATACATATATATATATATATTTAAAAAGGATAATTGTATTCTAAATTAAGAAAATATAAATATTAATATTGATTGGAATGACCTTACAACACAAGTAAACTTAATCCCAATTATAGATCGATTTCACTGATAAATTCTAATGAAGTGTGCAAGGAGATAAAACATACACCGAATTCTAATAATAAAAAATCGAAAAGATACATCAATTAT
Organism: Ficus hispida; assembly: GCA_025413025.1. NCBI lineage: Eukaryota > Viridiplantae > Streptophyta > Magnoliopsida > Rosales > Moraceae > Ficus > Ficus hispida. The sequence goes on along the minus strand of CM046367.1, from coordinate 17,685,351 downwards.
TGAGTGCACATATGGTTCTCTCAACAATACTACTACAATCGATATAAAAACTCCGATTGATTGAGACTAAGAGACCTATAGCAAGAAGGTCACTACTAACACTGCATAAAAATAACTTTAGCGGGTTAGACATGCATCTAATATGAGAGCATGAAGAAACTACCTCAATTATTATAAAATAAAAGCAAAAATTTAGTAAAAAAATTTAACACTTATATTGCGGAAATATCATCTCCTTATTTCAAATAAATAACTATCATAGATAGGAGAAAAAGCCCCAACTACATGGATAATACCTTCAGTGATAAGTCAATAATATGACCAAAAATATCAAAATGCATCCCCTCCAATCACGAAGCCATCTCGCCACCAAAGTCATCACCTTGAAGTCCAAGAGCATATTCTCTTAGGTCCAAGATTTTGATAGCCAATCAAGAGACAGTGTCAGACTCCAAGCCTAAATTAGGAGAAATGCAAATGAAATGACGCAAACCCTAACAAAATATAAAGGGAGAGGGGGAGAGAGAGAATGGTGTAAACGCTCCAGACAAAATATCAAAAAGGATTATGTATGTTTGCATATTAAGTAAGTGTATATACATGTGTGTAATGCTTAAAAGAAGTGTACAAGTAAATATAAAGAGGAATAAAGAAGAAGAATTAAAAAAAATGAAAGTAATAATATATAACCAAATGGGATAGAAATCAGATTTTTCGTCTTCACATTAAGTATGTTTAGGTTTTTCATGATCAATTTAATAAGAAATAAAGTCAAGTCAGATATATTGTAATAATTTAGAAAGTTCAAATGATAAATTGTTAATATCAAAATTTGGGAGATAAGTTGTCAAAATATGATAAATTTGAAAGTCGACGGCGCTAAAAAAAAAAAAACATATCGTAAAAAGGTTGTGCAGTTTAAATCATAAGCCTTAATTATAAGCTTTCGATCAAACAAATAATTTAACACATTTGCGTAAATATTTTAATTTTTTCGACTAACAACTAATTTATCTTTTTGTTGCCGAATTTCAAGTGAAATATTTGAACTCTATGCCCTTAACTTTATGGCTTAGAATGAAAGCATGGAATAAGTTAACTTTAATCATTAACTTTTCGGGAAATTTCTAAACGAACAATTTCAACGAAATCTTTCAATTTCTATGGTCAACAGAAAATAAATTATATGAACAGTTGTTAGGAGATAAGGAAGAAAACTAGTTAAATAATTTAAATATTTTTAATGGAATATGTTTAAGAAAAAGAGTTAAAAGGTCACCCATTATAAGGGAAAAAAAAATTCTAGATATAAAAAATATGTCAATAGAAATAATTTATAATCATCATAAAAGAATAACTTGTAATAATAAGATCAATTAAAAATAGTATTAAGTTGAATAAAGTTAGATAATTTAATAAAATCTAATGAAACTATGAAGATTAAAATTATGTCTTTTTTTTTTTGTTGAGAAAAATTATGTCAATGTTGATAAAGTATCTTTCATAACATAAAAAAGAATTGTTTGTTTTTTTCTTTTGCTTTTGGTTGTTTCCCATTTCGAGTTCCTACCAAACTTCCTTGTGTGTGAAGGGTGACATTTTTGGTGGCGTGTAGTGAGTGACGTGTGATCCATTACAGGTATTTTCTCGAACTTCCGATTCTCAATTCTCATACGTTTAAATTTAAAAGATTTCTGTAATTAAAATTATCTTTTTTTTTTAGTAAAGAAATTATCTTTGTCTTACAGTCAATAGAATGCAATTTAAAATGTCAGATTTAGTTTTTTAACAATTTTTATCCATTAACTGAAAAAGTTTTATGTTATCATAAATTTTTGATATGACTATTGACATATCATATAAAAAAAATTACTCTAATAATTCAAATTATAGTATCGAATTAATAAAACCACATAAAATAGGCAAGTTATAGAAAAAAAAAAAAAACAATTTTTTATTAATTAGTTCTATCAAAATTATATCAAAATAAAAAAAATACGAAAGAGACAATTTTTAATGTTGATCTAATAAATAGACATAGAATTTTAGTGGCAGTTTATTTTTTAGTCATAATGTTTGATCAATCGGAATTGTTGACCGTGAAAATCTGCCTTACAATATTTATGGAATCAAGAATTCGGTTAGAACAATCACACAAATAGAAAACATAAATAATCAGAATAAAAAGTGCGCAAAAAAAAAAAGGACAGAAAAAAATTACAAAGGTTTCGTTCTAATTAAGTGGCCATCATTATGCCGGCGATATTTTCACTGTATAGAGCAATATTTATATCAATACGAATTCAAAATTAGTTAAAATTTTTTATTGATTTTTTAGAGAAAAATAAAAATAAATTAGAAAATTCTGATTTTAACTGGTGTTTCAAACATAATTGTGTTTTTTTTAACGGGAACCAGAAATTTCGTTGTTAATTGACAAGACCATTTACCAAACTTTTTTTTTTAATGGCAAAGCAGGCACCATTTACCAAACATTTTAAACATTGATATTTCTTGCGCTTCAATTTAGTCGTGTTCATTTATAGAGCTTGCCAGCTTTTCAACTCTTCTCAAAGTCCAATATTAATAAATAATAATGCTACGCAATTCAACTCTTCTCAAAGTCCAATATTAATAAATAATAATGCTACGCAACCACTATCCTTTTATTTTGCTGCAGACAAACACTAACATTTTCTACGAGGTTTTTTCTTAAGTAAGATACGTTTATTTTGAATGTAAGAATTAGTTGAAAGCGCGTTAAAATAAAAGAACAAATAAAATTTATGGAACTCGATAAAAATATAAAGGTGTAAATAACATTAATACACTGTTGGGCTTGGAACAGTTTGTTAGCACTTCATACACTGTTAAAGAATTTTCATTTTGGTTTTCCTAAAGGACAGCCTTTATTATTATTATTTTTTCCCCTCTAAATACTCATACGTACATGATTAATAAAACTAAAACATGAGTGTACTACATATCCAGATCTACTCACAAGAGTGCAGAACTACAATAACGACAATAGTGTACTAATTGTTTGTTTGTTTTTTGTTTTTTTTTGTTTTGTTTTTGTTTTTGTTTTTTTGTTTTTTTTATATAACCGCTATTATTGTCCTCGTTATGTTATGATGACTTTAAAACCATGATGCCATCTCCGCAATAAAACCAGTCACATGCCTATCCTTCTTTTGGTCCCCCTTAACTATAAATTAGAGTGACCATTTTTTTTTGATAGCCACTAATTTTGGTCATCTTTGCAGGGACTGCGACCTCTCATCCCTTTACAAATATTTTTGTGACCTAGTCATTTGTGGTTGTGATTCGAACTTTTCTCAACTTGTTAGTCATTAGTTTGAAAATTTTATTTTACCTGTGATATATTTGATAATGGTATCTGTTAATTTACCAAATTTTAAAAGAACAATGCTAAATGATACTAGTAATGTTGAACATATCTTAATAATGTTGGACTTACCTTTGATAGTGTAATTTGTCCACCCAATGAGAGAAAATGCTATAAATGTACACTTCACTTATCATCCTAGGTATCGGAAATATTACAATAAAAATTTCTTTGATTGCTGTTCTCTTCTCCCACTCTGTCTAAAAGTTCCAATTTTTTTTTTTTTTTTTTTTGAGTTGTTGATTATTGGGAGTATTCGAGTAATACCCACACACCGTGAGAATCCTACTACCGGAGTATTGTGAGGCTTTCGATATGATTATTGGACTGGGGCCTGTTTGGAGTTCCGACCCGACACACATTAATGTAAACACTTCCATCAAATGAAAAATATGTTCCATAATACTAGATTTACAAGTACAACTTACCTTTTATTAGATGTGGACTATAGATAATTCAAACGTTTTTCTTTAATGAAATATATTCCCGACTATCATGCCTAGGTCATCGAGCCTCTAGCATCACTTAATTTAAGAAACAAAATGTAGAATGATGTTGATCTATATGGACCGAAAGAGATTGAATGTAATTATTTTAAAACAAAATAGTTGATTTCCTTTCATTCTGACGTGAGATTGAAAAGCGACTTAAGCAAATCTTGATGATCATAATCTTGTTTATTGTTTCTTCTTCGTTTTCTTATTTTCTATTATCAAAACGAATATCAGACTTAGATTTATTTATTTATTTATTTAAAGTTCTTATGAAATATAAACATGTTTAAATTTCAGCACTATTAGTCGCTAAAATATGAACATGTTTCTAACATTTTTCACGAATTAACTATTTTTTTTAAAACAATTTGGTCAACTTTCTTCTTAGCCTTGAGCGTTGAAGTCGTTCACCTAATCAAGATCACAACTCAGCCAGTAGGATAGAATGAAGAATCATATTGAGCTCGATCTCTTGGAAGCGAAAAGAATCAACTCCCAACTTAGACTCAGCCGCCTACTAGAACCATATGCAGCAAGATTCTAGCTACAACAAAAAGGGGAAGCAGATAAGATTCTCACAAGGATCTGGTTCTCGGAAAGGTAATTCAAAACACAAAATCCAAGTACAATGTGCTCCTTGGCCCTGTATGGATCCGTGCACTAAGATTTGGTAAAATACTTTTATTTCATTATATTCAACTGCCTTTTTCCTTTTTATAATCTAGTTTTATTTCTCTGTTACAAATTATTCAAACTTGGTTCAACTATTTTGTCCTCATTATTTTTTTAATTATGCTTTTGCTCATTCTATTATTTTTTCATTTCTTACTTTCTTTTCTATTCTAACTTTTTTTTTTAATTTTTAATTTTCCCTTTCCTCCGTAAATTTTATATTTTATAATGTATATCATAATATGTTTTTTTAATGGGTAATTGTATCTCAATCAAGAAAATACAAAGATCAATATTGACTTGAATGATCTTGTAACACAAGAAAACTTAATCCCGATTACATATTAGTTTCATCAGTAAATTCTAATGAAGCACACAAGTAGATAACACATGTACTAAATTCCAATAATACGAAATCGAAAAAGCACATCAATTATCGAGTACACTCATGTTTCTTTCACCAACACCATTATAATTGATGAAAAACTTCGATAGACTGAGACCAAGAGATCTATAGTGAAAATGTTACCATCAACACTCCATAGAAATAATTGTAGCAGATTGAATACAACGAATATAAGAGTGTGTGTAGACACCGTTACAACAAAAAAGAAACAAAAATATAGTGACAAAAGACAACACTTGCATGCATGGTGAAAACAACATTGTCTTTAATGGTAAGTTGTTTAAGATCCATGTAGATTCATCGAATTGAACACCATAGATTGATTTGATTTTTTTTTTTGGGCGGCAAACACCATAGATAGTTGTGGTAGATTAGAACTTCTCAATTGGAGATCAAATTTTTGATTGATAAACAGCTTCACATGCATATCCACTGTCCGAGGGATTAAGAGACACGGTTTCGAAAGGATATCTTTGAATTCGGTGTTCTTGATTAAAAGTTTGCTTTTCGTGTTGGTGAACAACTAGATCACATATAAGTAATGATACTGCATTGTTATTTATTCCGTTTGTTCCATTCTAAAGCCTTTTGAATATCGGTTTGGTGATTCGGATGTTTAGGATATGATAAACTTAGCTATTGAATACAACAACGCCCTACAAGAGGAAGCTGAGTTGTCGCCAGAGAAGCTTGCGATTGCAAACGTGGGAAGACAAGATGCCGAAAAGCACGTAGAGGAACATGTCTCCAACCTGATGTTTTCCAACATAGTTCAAACTTTGGGAAAAATGGTTGTCACGGCTGTCTTTTAGAGCTCGTTCGCAAAGCCAATCCTTCAAATATTTTGTTGAACCAAAAATGAAGCAAGCCTTTTTTTTGCTTGTCGGATCCCAAGACTTTGTGGTTTCTATGATCTCGAAGGCTCGCACGCAACCGGTACGGTTTAGAGTCGTTCCGGTTCTGCTTAAATTTGTCCCTTATTGAATATTGCATCGACTGCAAGGAGAAACGACACTTCACTATGTCTAAACCAAGATTTAAAGGACTCTAATTAAGACAGGGGCACATATCCCCGTATCATATATTGATAATTCAAAGAGCAAATGAGGCACTGTTTTTGTCCAATCCACATTGGGGTTGATTTTCAAAGAAAATCAGTAAAACCAACTATACGGACAAGGATGAAAAACTTGGTAGATTTCCAAAGAAAATTGAGTTTTGTTCTCTTCTCTTGGGATATTTTTGGGACTTTGGCCTCCATACTTGAGAAAAATTTTAGAAAGACTAGCATAGTTAGTCGTAAGCACATACGAAATAAACTCTGCTCAACAAATGAATTTCAGCTTCGGCGATAAGCAAAAATTGACAGTCAATAAAAAGAAATATAGGCACAAAGGAAAAAGTAAAATAGATTGGATGATATTGAGGATTGTCCCAAAAAATTCTCCGATTTCTAAGATAAGACAAACGTTAAAATAATATATCTTACCAAAATTATCTTAACCAACTGAAAAGGAAATATGATAAAACATCACCGACAATCTACTAGAAGACTCTGGTTTTCTCTACTAGAGAACTCTGGTTTTCTGGTATAATACTTATGGTAGTTACCGGAGTACTTTTTGTGTTCAACATTGTCTTCAATAGCTCATGCGGGCCTCCAATTGCAAGAGAGTATTCTGATAGAATACTTTTGGTAGCCTACCATAATACTTTTTATATTCTACCAAAAATAATTTTGATATTCTAACTGATTGTGTTTTCCGTCTCTAAATACCAAGAGGACAAAAGCTATCTTACGGAAGAGTAACAAGAGATAAAACACATGAGAGCCGAAGCTTTGTGCAAATACCTGCAAGCGAGTATTCATGGGATGGGGTGAGTATCCAAATTGGCCAGTTGAGCATTCAAATATTGCAGGTGAACTTGAGATTACGATATAGTAGAAGTTGCTGTGGCTACGTAACTTTTTTGGGATAATTGTTAAATATCCTTTCTCATGTTTTGCGTTCTTTGATCTATGTTTATCTTTGAAGATTAGGAAAAACTTGCCTACCCCACTTTCTGAATTTGATTTTTTTTTTAAATTACTAAACTGTGTCTCTGTGTCCATAAGTGTTGGGATATGCAACTGTTTTTGAGTGTAATATATGTTTAGGTTACATTTTGAATCAAGTAGGATACAATTTGAACACAATTTAGCACATGTAAATATATCTAATAACGCAAAATTTCTCTAAAATAATAACAAAAAAAAATTGTAAGATTTTTTTTTAATAACGTAAAAATTTGTAAGAAATTAAAATTATTAAGGAATCGATTTCGTATGCAAAAAAGAGGAGAAGATTTGGAAATTATCCCGTTCTCTAAATCTATTCATCTCTTTAAAGTTCATTACCAACTATGATTAATCACGAGATAGGAAACACAGGCAAATCATATCATATATTATATATTTTCTTTCCAATTTCTCTCTCCCTTCCTTAAAAAGGGAAAGAAAAAATAATCGCAAAACCATGTTTTTTTTTTTTTTTTTTTAAAGAGATAACACGCTTAATTGTATCTACGCGCGCCCACACGCACACACACCAAGCATAACAAATTTTGTTCACCATATTGGTTTACCACCAAAACCTAGTTATATAACAATGTACTTACCAATGTAACTCATTAGACCCTCATAACCATAATCTTTTTGGTACATTATTACACATAAATTATTAATTAGCAACATAAAAGGGTACGATACTACTTAATTATAATGCTAATAATACTCCTCCGGAAAAAAAAAAGAAAAAAATAACAAAATACAGTGCAATAAGATAGGAGACACATAGTATATCATGAAGTCACCATACATAATCTGTGACGGCTAGTTATGAATTGGAGTTTTCTTTCGTGCTGGTGTGTAGTCCTCTGTGAACATTCCTTCCACAGCTTCAAAATTGTTGTGGTCCTCTTGGACTGTAAATTCATTGCCATGAATCTTATAAGCGCCTTCACCATCCTGATGCGAACCCGTCTCGATTTTTCGAGCTGCTAGATTAATAGAAGAAATAACTTCTCTGTAAATAGAGAATACTAAATCACTACAAATAGAGATCAAGTGATGAGGCTATACAAGGGTGGAACTGGAATGTTAAACTATGCATGAATTAATGGAAAAGCAAAAAATTAAAAATAAAATGAAAGATTACTTGAACATAATTTAATGTACAAAGATTTTGGTGATTGGTATGGGAGATCTATATGAAAGTTATCTTGCAATATTAATACAAAACAGAGACAATAAAATAAAGATAAAATTAAAAAGGTATTCTCTGAGCTAAAAATTGAAACTAACTAATAAAGAAAAAATTTGGAAGACCTGGCTTTATATTAACTTTAAGAAGGTCATATATATAATAAGTACCTTCAATTAGAAGCTGTGAAAAGCAGCAGAAACAGAAAAATGCCACTAGAAGAACCTTGGACGCCATAAATGGCTTCATATTTTTTGCTTCAGATATATAGGCCAATTGGGCGACCTATGAAAATAGAATATGTATAGTGGATATTTGTTCTTGTGTGTAAGCTTCTTTTTCCCTCTCCTGTATATGTAGACCCATGACCCAATAGTTTGTTGCTTCTACTTAATATATGTATACATTCTATAGTACGAATATATAATTCCTTTTGTTGAAAAAACAACATATAATAATATGAAGCTTGCTAAACGTAATAAATATACATCAAAGGTGATTATAATATTTCTATCGTATGAATTTTGAATGGCCGAAAATCAAACTTCGCGTATGCAATACGTAGTTTCTATTCATTTATGGACAAAAAATGAATGTTCACACTATGGTGATTTGATCGGAGCTATAACATTTTGGTCCAAGGAAACATAGAAAATTAAAGAAGTTTATACGTGCTACTTCATTGATTTGATAGATTAGTTTTTATCTGCTACTTCATTGATTTGATAGATTAGTTTTGCATGGTGAAAAACTCAAATCATTGATCACTATTTTCCCAATATATATATATATATGTGTGTGTGTGTGTGTGGTGTGTGTGTATGTGTATAAATATATATATATATATGTGTGTGTGTGTGTGTGTGTGTGTGTGTTGAAATAATCGAAAACAGTTGGTTGGTTGTTCAAAAAAATTGTATCGGAAATGGAGACCGAGGAACGTGATCCATTAGACATTACATATATTTGGCCCCTCAAGCTAATTCCTTTAAGCATGCAATCAAAGAGTGCAGCTAAAATTTTGAAATGAGTCTTCTCTAATCTATGGTGGGCAATGGTGTACTCGACAGCATAATTTTTTTTTTCCTCTCTATACTGAAAAAAAAAAAAGAAAGTTATAAGGATAGAGGGTAGCTTATAACATAACCAGATTACCTTGACCATGAAATGATTTTCGCATGGCATATATGGACAAGTCCATCCACCCGATTATGTTGTGGGACTAATTTGAACGCAGGAACTTGTGGAATAAAATTATCAGCAATAACACTTGAACTAGCTAGGTCCTTCTGTGGTCAGTCGACAGCATCCGATCACTTTTGCTATATTTGTGGGGATATGCATGTATTGTGGTGCTCTCATTCTCAATCCTTCCAAAACATAACATCCATTGATATGTACATAGGGGGAGATTTGTGCTAAGGCGATCAAATCTTCGACTAAACATATTACATCAACTCCAACGTAATAGGACATGGCGATTTGATCGAATTTTGAAGTAAATGCTAGTTTGAACATTTGCCCACTTGGTAAATCTATCTAGAGTTACTTTTGTTTTTGCTTTGAGTCAATAAATTAAGAGAAGTAAAAGTTGTGATTTTTAAAAAAGTTTTTGGAACCACATTTTTAAAAGAACTTATGAGGTCAAGAATGATTTTAAGGTTTTCAAATAAAAATAAATATGTAAAAATGAATTTTATAATGTATAATTTAAACTCTAATACAAGTTCTAAAGTCTTTAGAAGTTCATATTTTTTATTTTTTCGAAAACCACATTTTCTAGTTATGACAAAAAATTATAATGGATACTGGATGGTCTTCTACCAAATTATACAAATATTTTCAAAAGTAACTTATTTGGACTCAAAAAGTCAAAAATATCTTTTATAGGAAGTTTTGCCAAGTATACTTATATAGTCATCTCAATTCCGCTTGTCGATGAATTAAGACATTAGCTAGGTTGTGACTGACTGGCTCAAGGGAGTATGGATTGTCTCTGGCTTGTGACAAGAAGATCACACCATTTTTTGTTTATGAATAGGTAAAGGCTTCATGGTAAAACAAGCTCAAATACTTTTAACCTAGGTTGATTAAAGATGCTCCTAGGGGCCAAAACTCAAAATTTAGATTAGATGTTAGGCCAAAAGTGGTGGGATCTAGGTTGGAGAAGAAGTCTGCAAGGAAAACAATCAAACGGAAGGAGTATTGGGCCAAAGTTTTCCATAATTGAAAGAGAAAAAAACATGCATGAGAGTCAATGAATGAAGGGGGTGAGGGAACATGGAAAGCGACTCAAGGCACATATCTTTAAGATGGCATCCAAAAACACAATCCAATGATTAGGACTATAGTTCCCCAAGCCCACTGCATGATCCACTAGATCTGTTATAAGCGCCCAAAGTGTTCCTTGTAATATATCTTCCACACCCTTCTATACATTTCTATTTTTCTCCTGTTTTTTTTTTTTTTTTTTATTGTGTAAACACAGAAAAAAAAAAAAAAATGAAACCATTATCTTAAGTTGGTTTGCTGGAGGATGGGTTGGTAAAGGGCAAAAAACTAATCTCTGTCTATTGTTAGTTTGGAGAAAGAAGTAAATAGTAGTTTTTAGAAAATAATTAAAGTAAATAGCATATTTTAAAAATATTTAGGGTCCGGTTGGGGGATATTTGGAGACGGGATTTTGCTGTTGAGACTTTTGAAATTGAGATGACTTTTGGAAATGTGAGTTTGGGGTAAAAATTTTTTTAAAAAATAAAGTTGTTTTAATGTTTTGCATTTAGTAGAAGAATAACTGGAAAAAGAGAGGTTTTGCTATGCGTGTTTTATTGATTTTATATATTAAAACATTGTGAAATAGTAAATTAATTTTGGAATAGACTTTTGGAAACCCAAAAGTCCCCCACTGTTTGGAAAAGTGTCCCCAATGTACCTAGATGAATGATAAATTTATTAGGTAAATGCTTTGTTTACATTAAATTTACAATTCTTTTGTTTATATTCCTTGGAGCAATCCGATTATATGGTTTTACTCTTATCTTCAAAACTAATAACCTTTACTTTCAAACATGATTTTTGTTCAGCAAATTTAATTTAGTTTTTTTAACAAAAATCTTTATTTAGTTATTATTCTTTACTTTTGCCAAATTTATCCAATAGGAATAATTTACCGTATTCCTACAAAATTTGAAGATAAAATTGATAAAGGTTCCTTCGAAATCTTAAGGCACCTTGTTGTTTTAGAAAATATATTTAAGGCTCTTGAATCCCTTTATTGGGACATAAAATAAAAGTTAAATCCTTATAGTTTCTTTTTTCTTTTGTTAAAGGAAAAACATATAAAATATCAATAAGAAAAAACATAAAATAAAATTGGGTAAGTATATTTATATCTGAAAGAATGTCTACTTTTTGGACTTTTATTTTATTTTATTTTATTTTGTAAAAAAATTGAATTAAGTTATTAAAAGAGTAGAATTGTCATTTTCTATTTAAAAAAGAGACTTAGGTACCTAATGATATTTTAGGGGATCCTCTTTATTCCATTCTGTTTTTTGATGTGGACCAAGTCAGATATCTTTTTTGGAAAGTTTGTTTCTAAGTTCTAACCTAAGAACTGAGGAATTCTTGCTCATTTAACATGCACAGGGGTAAACTTCCTTTTGGGTACTTTGGGGTTCCCTTGATTAAAGGTCCTCCAAAGCATAGTCATCTCCAATATATGGAGGATATAACATCAAGGCAAAGTTCTCAAACAGAAAAGGGGACTCTTTATCCATGGCTAGTCGTCTCACTTTACTTAGTTTGGTGATTGCTAGGTCATTGAATCACAATTTTATGATTGACAAATAATGGTCAAACTTACCAAAGATTTGGAGAAAGCTATGATACACTACTTGTGGATGGGTAAAATCACTAAAAAGAAGTTAATCGTTTCTTGGGACAAATTTCGCCTTCCTAAATTTGAAGGCGACCTAGGCATTTGCTCATCAATTAGCACGACACTTGATACCAGGATCTGGTTTAGGATGATTTTTATACTATCTAGAAAGACTACTGTAAAAAACATTCAGGATAAATCTATTGACTATTCCAAAGGTTTGTGAAGCTAGTTATAGTTAATTAGGGGATAAAATTAATATCTACATAATCCAAACTCCAATAATTAGTCCAAAAAACCAAACTGCATTTTATGTGTGTGAGTATACATGCGCATGTGTAAATATATGTACATATATAGGTATCTATATGTATGTGTTTATATATATATATATATATATAGGATGAGTCTCATATCCGGTAGCTGTACATGTCCTATAGATGTAACTTTTTATTTGAATACATATAATTATTAGTTGATTTACATATGACTCTATATAAATTTATATGTCCCATGATATTATTATTTAGAGCAATTAATGCAAATGACATGCATCATTAAAAGATGTTATATTGGAATTAAATTGTTGTTTCATTAAACTATTAAAAAAGTTATAACTGTTATTTTATAAGTGTGTCCGAGACTAAATATTTATAGTTTATATATTTGCTACAGCATTTAGGCATTTTCATATAGCTTATGTTTATGCATGCAGTTTAGATATAAAGTGTATATATATATAAATTCTTATGCAGCATATATAGGTTTTACATATATGGTTATATGCATGTATATATATTTTATACTCTCTATATGTTATTAAAAGTTCCGTTGCTTTTAGATTTTCTGTAATTGTAAGTGTGCTTTTATAAATTTTATTTTTTTTAGGAATCTTACTATTTAATCAGAGTGTTTTGTGAGGTGATGTGAATTAACAATAGTGATTTGTTGTTACTTTACAGTCATTCGATAGTTCTCATCTATATTAGCACTAATATTTAGAGCCAATTAAGATATTATCGATATTACACGCGAATGTATTTGTATACTTCCAACGTGAAATATCACCCTTTTAGTGTATATGTCAATCCAATATTAACATTTAGCATGTTATAGAGTTTGAAAAAGTGTGCTTTTATAGACTTTGCATAATTATTATGATTCTCAAAATACAATCTTTTACCCATCGTAGTTATTTTTATCATTTATAGCAATTTTTCAGTTTTTATCATTTTTAGTGGCCATTGATAAATCGGTTTTATACCGGTGATTTGAATATTTTCCACTTGATATTTAGTTAGTTTAAGGGTGTAATGTTTTTCTAGTTGTTTATAGTCTTGTTTTCTCAGGTTAGGAAATTAATGGCCTTGTGGGTGAATTCATGGGACTTGGAAGAAATTTACTTGAGAAAGGACATAAGGAAGAAAAGACAGATCATTGGCGCTGCAGCGCTGAGGGAAAAAATGAACCAGCCAATACAGGTTGCGGGCACTAGCTACAGTTGTGAACTGGGGGTGCTGCAGCGTTGAAGAGATCTGGAAAAATAGGAGCCGGCGCCGCAGCCATAGAAATTGGGCGCTGAAGCGCTGGTAGAGGCTCAGACTGCCTAGCTGTACGAGCAATGGGCGGTGCAGCCTTGAGTGAAGGGCGTTGCTGCTCCGGTTCGCAAAGTTTCTTGTTCTGAATAAATTAGTTTATTAAAATATATATATTTTTTGGAACAAGTCTATTAATAGGAGAGATTAGGGTTAATTTGGGTGTCCAATTTTCAATATTTTTCAGTATCATACCTTAGACACTAGAGAGAGAGTCATTAAGGAGATTAAAAGTGAAGACCAAGAGCTTGAAGATTTGGAGATTGAGTTCACTCATTTTTCTCTTAATCTTTCTTCTCTTTCAATTTCATCTGTAATTTCAATGACGATGAAACTCTCTTTGTTTGTGCTTTTTATTTCAATGATATGTGAACTAAATTTATTTTTCTAGGATTGCAATTATAAATCAACATGTAATTTGAATTTATTTGCGCGCTCTCTCTCTCTGTCTCTTGATTTATATTAATCAATATTGAGATGTTCATTCTATCATATATTTAATGCTTCTAATTAACTGAGCACTAATTAGATTGAATTGGTAAATCCTAATTAGATTGGAAAAGTGAATTTGTGTTTAGCCTTAGACAGAGTGACATATGATCAATGAGTGGAAGCCTTGAGTTTGTGTAAGATAGGAATATACTTACATGACATGTGTAGTCATTTAGAAAGCTTATTCTTGATGAATCTTTATTTAATCTAATTCTCATAGGACCATATTATGAGTTACTTAAGGGGATATTTCTATTTAACTATTGGGAAAGACTTTTAGATATTTTGGAATCTTGACTAATTATTCAAATGGATTAAATTTGTCAAGGAGAGGGTACAGAGATTTAAGAGAAGTGTTGAGGGAAAATTGCACTCTTAGGTTTTTTGTTTTTTGTTTTTCCTACTTGTTTTCTTATTATCATCTTGCTAAATTTGATTTTTTATTTTATTTTAGTTTCTTTTTTTTTTTCCCCTTTAATCGATCGTTTAAATAAGTTAATAAAATTTTAATATTTAAGAAAATAGTGATAATTAATCTTACGTGGGAACGATCTTTACTCACTTTATTAATTGTTTGCAACATGTGCACTTGCGTTCTAAAGATCAACAACAGTCTTGATTTATAAATATCATTATCTTTAATTCTTCCTGACTCCATTCTTGGTTTTTCGTTTAAAATTGTTAAACCAACTTGTACGTTATTGCTAATTCTTCCTCCAATCGAAGTGCCGTCACCGGTGCGTATAGATCAGGTTGGCCCGCTCGTTTTCCCCTCTTGGCTTGCATGGCTTGGGTCGGACAACTCCATATTTACAGCCCCATGTAAACTTGGAATAATGTTTGGCAATGTATAGTCTAACGGCTAAATATGGCTATGTCATGAAAGAGAGGGGAAACTATCATCCATTTTTAATTAAAAAAAAATTTTCACATTGTAACTTGATAAACATAGGGTTGTAAGTTTAATCAAGCTGCAAAACCATATATCTGTCTCTAATATTGAGATCTGGAGTTCGAATCTTTATCTTAATATTTAAAAAAAGAAAGAAAAGCAAAAATATGTTGACACAAAATCTTATTTGATTATGATTGCAAGTATAATTTAAAGTATTTTCACACCTGATTCGTAAGGTATGGAGTTTGAATCATCTACCTCTAAGTTTTACTCTTTTAAATTTATTTTTAAAGAAATCCCTATTGGATCCCTATGGCATTGTACAAAGATTAATTGCCAGTCATGAATAGCCAATAGGAGCAATATTTACAAAAACTGGTCGAGCTAAGAGTGATTGTGCACAAGAATTTTTCAATCACGCGAATGATTGCCAAATTGGACGGCAGAATAGGTGGTTAGGCTCATTAGTTATAATAATAACAATAATAAAAGGTTAGGCATGCACATTTTAAGTCTATGTTTGGTAAGGTGAAAAATGAAAAGAAAGGAAGTTGGAGAACGGATTTTAGAGAGGAAAAGGGCAATCATGGTTTATTTGGTAGAAAGAAAATTGGAAGGAAGGAAAGAAAGTTGCAAATCTTAGAAACCTACCATTTTTTAATCTGCTAAATTTTGAAAAATAAATATGAGGGAAAATTTGGAGCAAAAATTGGTTTATAAATTTACTGTTTTGACATTAATCATAATTCACTGTTTTGACATTAATCTATCTCTATCTTCTTATTTTTATAAGTACATAATTGTAAAATATAGTAGGTCATACGATTTATTTTCTCTTTTCTTTCTCTTCCACTAAATAACATGAAAGAAAATATTTTCCTTTTTATTTTTCTCACTTTGATACGTTAATTCTTCTTTTCCATTTTCCACTTCTCAATTAAAAATGTGTTATTTAAAGGGTCCTTTTATTAGCTTTCTATACGTCAGAGCAGCATATAATCATGTCATAATAAATAAAATAAAAATTTATTGTAATTTAATAAAAATTACATGGTCAGAACTTTACAATACAAATAAGGTTTTTTTTTTGTAAATTATTATTTAACTCTCAAATTGAGAGTGAAAAAGAAAGAGAAAGAGAACTATATATAAACCTACAGAGCGGTGCATGCCGGGCTTTGTTCATATATAAACTTAGTATAAGTGTAAAAAACCCCACATGAAAAAAGAATGAGAGTATGGAATGCTTTATAAATCTTTTCCACCTTAAAAGATTAATTTAGTTGTCAAATTTTTATAAAGAGTTAAGATAAAATCAAATTTCTTTCACTGACAAAATTTAAATTCTCTCTCTTCTATTGTTATTCTTTTAGAAATATTGTGTTATTTTTTCTATTCGAATTTTCACTTTTGTTTGATGATAAA
Organism: Ficus hispida; assembly: GCA_025413025.1. NCBI lineage: Eukaryota > Viridiplantae > Streptophyta > Magnoliopsida > Rosales > Moraceae > Ficus > Ficus hispida. The sequence goes on along the minus strand of CM046367.1, from coordinate 17,668,841 downwards.
ATTCGTTCAAAGATTTGTCATATCTTGGAAGCGATTTGCTATTCAATCCGAAGCAATCTCTTTTTGAGACGGGATAAATAACACTTTAAGAAAAATGTATTTATTATGTGTTTCAAATCTCCATTTTCAGAATTTTCCAACAGTGCATGATATGAATACAAGAAAGCGGGAATTCTGGAAGCTGCTGCTCAATGATGAAAGAAATGTCAAATGAAGGCATGAGATGTCCCATCTTGCTTTCGGAGAACCCAGCTCTCTTGTGTTTTGGCTGCCATTGATCTTGGCCACATTATAAAACTGCACAAACCACTAATTGTGATCAAGTGCTGAAATGGTAGCTATATATATGTATGCAAATGAAATTATAATATAGTATATTTTATATGTACTACTTAAAATTATAACATGAGGTTTTTTAAAAATGAGAAATTATAGTATATTTTTACAGTTAAATTATTGGATATTTTAAATAAATATTTTTGAATTTTTTAATAATTAACAGATTAATAGATGAATAATAATAGGCTCTCATGATGGTCCGGCACCGGCGATGTCGAGGAGAGAGAGTCATAGTAGAGAGAGGGGAGAAGTTGTAGAAGTAATTTGATATTTTTGTGTATAATTAATATGAATATGTTGTTTATTAAGATGGGTCAATTGACACCCCCAAATATATTCTTCACGCACCCTGTCTTACTAAAATTTTTATTACTAAATTAGTCATTAGTGAATTTAATTTTAAGAACATAATTGTTTTTAAAAATAGGAGTCTATTGACGCCATTAAGTTACTCTTCGCACATCCTTATTAAAACTATCTATTATTATGTACATAAAATTCCCTATAATTAAATAGTACCTTTCCTTCTTTCCCACTAACTAATTATCCCTTTTATGAATTGATTATGCTTTTTTATAATCGATTATGCTTTCTTATAAATCGATTATGCTTATATTATGGAGTTATTATCTTGCTTAACATATGGGCTCTTTGTGTACATACCAAATGCGCACAATCTACAGAAAGTTAGGGTTTATAAGGTCCCTAACAATTCTGGAAATCATATACATAACCCTTCATAATCTACAGAAGGTCCGAGAATTTTTTTAAGCATACATAATCCTCCACGATCTGTGGAGGTTGGTATGACACTTTTATTGTCTTGGTTTAGTCTTTGTCTTATCATATGATTTATTATTAATGAGCATGCTTACATGATGCCATAATATAATAAAACATAAATCATATTAACACTAACACATGATACTTTGAAAAACATGCAAAGCAGTAAAAACATTTAAATCAAGGCATGAGTTTTTGAAAAACATACAAAGCAACAAAAACATTTTGCCCATGCTGTAGGCGGAGTTGTACTTACAAATTGTCCTACGCTTTTGGTCTATCATTCCATCAAGGCACGACAACAGGTCATATTCTTGTTTCAAACAAGGCATAAGATAAGAGTCATTTTATCTTACTATAAACCATAACATACTAGATCGGTATCCAATCCGATTACCTTTGGTAATCAAAGATACAAATCCTATTATAGTAAGCTGGTATCCTATTTGATTACCATTGGTCATACACTTGTTACTATTTAAGAAATCTTGGGCCGTCTCTTATTTTCATAAAAAAATACCTTATTTTCATAATTTCAAGTATTATCTTGATTTAATACTTGAAATTACCTTTTAAAACCACTTGTAAAATTTTAAAACACCTTTAAAACTATTTTCTTTGTAAAACCGTGATTTCTTTTTAATTGGAATTATAAAATCATAACATTTTGAAAATTGTTTTTGAAAACAGCCTTGTAGTTTGACTGAAGGTGCATGTACATGAATTTTCTGTATCATGCATAGTTTTAAAAATCCTGTGCAGGAATTTCTTGTACCATATACAGCTTTAAAAATCCTGTTTTATCTTTAAATTGGTTTAGAATCTAGGAAACCTTTCTTCATAAAAGTTGTAGATCTCATCGAGAGATACAACTTTTGTTTTTGTTTTTCTGTCAAAAACCTGAATCTCCCTTTAACTTGCTCGTTTCTCCTTTTGAAAAATTCTGGCCGTGTACACTGTCTGCACAGGCCAGTCTCGGATTTTGATAAAAATAGAGGTATTGGAAGTCTTATTTTTAAAAACCGTCCATCTTGTCTTCAAGAATTTTCAATTTTCTACAACTTTATAGTTATGACTTTTTCCAAATTTAGTCTCTAAGGGGCTCAAAATTCAGTTTTCAGAAAACTGTCCAGTTTAATTTGAAAATTGATAGTTTTGAAAATTGTTGGTTTTTACTTAAAAATCTGTGTACACTACCTCAAACGGACAAAATCGTGAGTCTACATCAACATGCAATGCATTGGATTTGTTCTTAATATTCAATCATACGCTTGTTTCATCTTTATGAAAATACAATATTTGATAACTTTCAAGTTTACCAAATTGTGTTTTTAGGTTAATTCTTTAATCAACACACATGTGGTATATCAATATCCATCATACACCAAATAACCATATTCAAACGTGTAAAAATATATTCACTAGGTGAGCAACCATAACTATAACACTCATTCTAGAGTAAAATTCAAACCCATGCTTAGATCTAGAAATCAAATTAACCTAAGCATAGATCTAGGCATAACCAATCATATAAAATCATAACATAGGGCAAAATAAAACTTATGAGCTTATGCTCTTACAACCTAAGCTTGAAATACACATAAATCCTTGATCAAAATTTAATGAAATTCTTAGAGGGTTAAGAGGAATACCTCTAAAGCTTGAGGGGTGGATCTAGACTTTGGGATGAGAAAAATTTTCCTCCTCACTTCTCTTCACACAACCAGCCACTCTCTTGCTCTCTCTCTCTTTTTTTTTGGCTCCTAAGGGTTAGAGGGAAAGTTGGAAAAGAACCAGAAGTTTTGAGGCTCAACTAAATGGTTCACCAATAACCTAATGTCACCTATTTATAGGTGAAAAATACCTAATTTCCAACAATTATTTTTATTCTTAAAATTGTATATTTGTCCCTAAAGACAAAATATTTACCCAAAAACCTTCTTAAGTGGCCGGCCATGTGCAGACATTTTAGGTCAAGAAATCTCTTCATAATTATCCACTTAATTTTTTTTTTCATATTTTCCAAATATCCCAAAATTCACATATTTATCTTGGATAAGGTGTCTCCATATAGAGTCCTGTTTGGCACTTGCTCCTAATATGTAGTCTATTTTCTTAAGAATCTAGATATTACAAATACTGTTTTAACTATTATCAGTACAATAATACTGAACTGTAGTCCAAAATTCATCTACGCTTAACTGGATCGCGGATAGGTTTTTCTCAGGATTAAAAGCTACTAAGCCCTCATTGCTCCAAATATCATTCCTGATTATTCTAGAGAGATCTCGTTCCTTATTCTTAATTCTACATCCGCAATGACGGTCGGCTGCAGTATAATTTCAATATTCCTTAATATTCTACAGTACATTCTTATTTAAGTCATAATTTATCCTCATGGTTCGGCCTTTTTCATCATAAAGCCTTATCCTTAACTTAATAAATTATCGTTGAGTCTCATAATACTTATAAGAACTCAAACATACTTTGATAATCAAGTCAGATCATGAGCTTCATGTTGATATACATGATTTAGACTTAGGCTTTCCTTGTATATAAGGAATCCACAGGTTCGTCAAAATTTTGAGTTGTTACAAAAAACATGAGTGAAACTAGATTTTTGAAAGTAGTCATGGAAGCCGAAGCTAGCATGATGGTTTTCACAAACGGTTGTGGAAACGTCAAATTCCAAGACTATTTTCCGAAACCATCAGGGAAGCTTTAGAAACCACGATGATTTCTAAAAAATGATCGTGGAAACTTCGGCTTCCATGACCATTTTTTAAAAACCGTCGTGGTCGCTTCGCGACAAATATCCATGAGACTGAATCCTGCCCCTATTTTTCCAGATCAACACTATAGCAGTAATAACCAAAATCAGTTTAGAACACTCCGAAAATAGTCATTCCACCATAGTTAGACGTTCCCACCACCATCTACCATCCATATCTCTCTCTTGTAAGTGATCACTAACTTCTTTTTGTTATTTTTCTCCGTTTTTAGACTTTTAATTTTAAGTCGTGTATATTTTAGTTTTGTTTTTGGGGATCCTTTGAGTTAAGGGTGCAATGGATGTTAATTTAAGTGATCACTAACCTTCCTCCCCCCCATATTTAGACTTATGATTTTAGGTTTTGTATATGTTAGTTTTGTTTTTAGGATCTTTGAGTTAATTGTGCAATGGGTATTAAGTTCGATATACATTTTGATAATTACTTTGGCTTCTAAAACTTTGATAGAAATAGATAGGAAATTGATATGGTTTGATAGATTGTCTAAAACATATGAAGATGGTGTCGAAGAATTTTTGTCATTTGCCAAAGCTCACATACAAGATGATAAGATTCTGTGCCATTGTGAAATTTGTGGAAATCATATATCTTATTTCATTAATGATACTAGAGGGCATTTGTGTGCATATGAGATTATTTGTTCTTGCAAAATATGGCATTTATATGGTGAAGATTTTTTCAATATTAAATATACATCGACGAGTAAAGGTGAAGAGCCAATTGTTGAGGTACGACTTTAGTGATAATATGTTTGATATGATAAATGATTTAGGAGAAAACTTTGTCAACTGTCCGGAGTTATTTGAGGTAATGATTACTGATGCCAAGATGCCCTTGTATGTCGGGTGTGTAAAATATACAAAATTAGGAGCATTGGTTAAATTATGGAACATGAAAGCTTTAGGAGGGTGGATGAATTCTAGTCTCATGACTCTTTTAGAATTTCTAAAAAATGTTCTACCAGATGATAACAAAGTGTCGCTTAGTATGTACGAAGCGAATAAGATGTTGAGCACTTTGGGAATTGAATATGAAAAAATACATGCATGTCCAAATGATTGCATCCTGTATGAGAAAGAATATGAAGATTTAAATGAATACCCGGTTTGTAAAGAGTCAAGATGGAAGAAGGATAAGAAGCCATCGAATGCTAAAAAATGAGTGCCAGGAAAGGTGCTATGGTACATTCTGCCCGCTCCACATTTTCGTTGTTTATTCCATACCAAGCCTGCTCAGAATTTGAGTTGGCACCATGATAAACATGTTGACGATGGCAAGCTAAGGTATCCAGCCGACGCACCACAATGGAAGACCTTTGATGACAAACATCCAGATTTTAGTACAGAATTAAGAAATTTACGTCTCAGTATGTCGGCGGACAGAATGAATCCATACAGTAATATGAGTAGTAGGCATAGTACTTGACCAGTCATACTTGTCAACTGCAACCTCCCTCTAGAATTGTGAATGAAGCAGAAGTTTTTAATGCTGACTTTATTGATCTCAGGTCCTTAAAAATCGGGGAATGACATTGGCGTGTACTTGGCACCATTAATAAACGACCTAAAAAGCTTATGGGAAAATGGGTTAGAAGTTAGAGATTCTTATCTTCAAGAGACGTTCAATCTTCGTGCAATGTTGATTTGGTCAATTAATGACTTCCTGCATTTGGCAACCTATCCAATTATCTTGTGAAGAGTCGTATAGATTGTTCTGTTTGTATTTTCCATCTAGTTAAAAAAACGGTAAGAAAACCATATACCTTGGCCATAAGAGATTATTGTCAAAATATCATCGATACCGCAAACAAAAAAGGCTTTTGATGGTAATAGCAAAGAAAGAACTGTTCCATGGATTTTGACAGGCAAAGATCTATTTGAGATGATTAAAGATGTGAAAGTAGTTTTGGGAAAAAGAAAACGGAAGGATCCAATGGTTGATGGACCTTGGAAAAAGAAGTCAATCTTCTATGAACTTCCATATTGGAAGTCACTTTACATTCATCATTGCTTAGATATTATGTATATTGAGAAAAACATCTATGAATCAGTAGTGGGTACGTTGCTTGACATTCCGAATAAAACTAAAGATGGTGAAAAGGCATGGTTGGATCTTAAGTAGATGAAGATTAAACCTAATTTGCTCCCCGAGAAAAGAGTGAATGTTACTTACTTACCTTCGGCAACGCACACATTATCGAGACAAGAAAAGAGAAAGCTTTGTGAATGGCTTGCTTCCTTGAGGTGCTAAGTAGGTATTCTCCCAACTTTAAAAGGTTGGTATTGATGAAGGATTTGAGGCTCGTTGGAATGAAAACACATGTTTGTCATATCTTGATGCAACAATTATTACCTCTTGCATTGCGTGGAGTTTTAACGAAAGGTGTGAGATTCGCATTTACCAAGCTATGCTCATTTTACAATTCAATATGCGCTAAGGTAATTGATCCACTTATGCTAGATTTACTAAAATCAGAATTGGTGATGACAATGTGCATGCTTGAGAAGTATTTCCCACTATCCTTATATATATATATATATATATATATATATATAATGATCCATCTAACGGCACACTTAGTTTGTGAAGTTAAGCGATGTGGACTGGTGCATTTGAGGTGGATGTATCCTTTTGAAAGGTACATGAAGGTTTTGAAGGGTTATATGAAGGTCCAAAATAGTCCGGAGGGATGCATAGTAGAAAACTATATAGCAGAGGAATCGGTTGAATTTTGGTCGGAGTATTTGTCTAATGCAAAACCAATAGGGTTGCCAAAAACAATACACTTTATGTCGAAAGGGCTATCCATCGGCATTCTTTCACCAGTAAATCAAGATGAATGGGAGTAAGCTTGTCTTTATATTTTGTAAAATACTAAGAAAGTAGAGCCTTTCATTAAGGTTCATATGAAGGAATTAAGAGATGCGAATCCAAGAAAAGGAAGAAGTGAAAAGTGATTGCAAGATGAACACAACCGTACATTTCAAGAGTAGATAAGAATACAAGTGTATATAAAGGCCAACATTTCGCAAGACTTAATGAAGCTAGCGAAAGGAACACATAAGATATACATCGCACTTTGTCAATGGCTACTCCTTCTACACTTGCGAAAGAAATGAGAAACATTCCATCCAAAATAGTAGTGTGACCCTTCGTGCCAAGTCTATGCATATTTCTTCAGCAAATGATAAGAATCCGGTGTACAGTTCCATGAACTACTTTGGCTTCATTAAAGATATTTAGGAACTTGATTATTGTGGCTTGCGGATAGCACTCTTAAAGCACAAATTGGCCGATAACAATTATGTTAAGTTTGATAGTGACGGCGTGATAGTGGTGGACTTTAGGTGATTAGAATACAAAAATGATCATTTCATTATGACATTGCAAGCGGTCTAATAATTTTATGTAACGGATCCCGATAATTTAAAGTAATCCTTAGATGTGCCGATAAAACAAAGAATAATCCATAATAGTCAAGAAGATGTTGAAGATTGCATTAAAATTCCATCTTTCACGAAAGGATTGCCATCGGTGGAGAAGATTGATGATTTTGATGATGATGTTTCACACTTATTTTGTTTAGATTTCGAGTGCACACATGCTGAGAAACTAACGGGAAAAAAAAAAAACACAAACTTGATAGTGTTTTTTTTTTTTTGACTTTGTATATAATTTATACACTTTATTAGTTATTAATTATGTACATTATATTACTTATGGACATTTATTAATGACAACGTGAATTAATAAGGGCTGCTGTATACATAACACATGGGATTGACCGCTGTGGGAACTTCTTAATTATTTTCTTTTTTCTTTTTAACATAAAACATACCACGACAGTTTTTTGGAAAACAATCATGGTTTCCAACATTAAACGACAATTAAAAAAAAACCATTATCTAATGTTTTTTTTAAAAAACATACCACAACCGTTTTTCTAGAAAACAGTCATGGTTTCCAACATTAAACGATGGTTACCGTCGTATAGTGTTGGCTTTCCACAATTGCTTTTCAAAAAAATGGTCATGGATTGTTATTTAATTATTTAATTTTTTTTCCTGAAGTTACATTAAATGTTGATTTTTTTTAAACCATCGTATAATATTGGATTTCCACAACATTTTTTCAATAAAACGGTCGTGGATTGTTATTTAAATTTTTTTTTTTGCTAAAGTTCTAGTTTTAGAGGTTAAATTTTTTTTTTTTTAAAAAAATTCCTTAATCCCTCCCAAAACTCATTCTCTCTCGTACCTCATTCTCTCTCGCCTCCAATCTCTCTTTCACAACCCATCTCCTCCACTACGACTCCTCCCTCAATTCTTTCTCACGCCTCTCCCTTTCTCCCTGGCCTCCAATCTCCGCCGCGACTCCTTCCTCCATTCTCTTTCGCACCTCTCCCCCTCTCTCCCCTCCAATATATGACGGTACTCTTCCTTCCAATATCTCCCTCCAAACCCATCCTTAGCTGCCTACCCTGCTGCCGCACTGTACGAACCCATTTTGTGGAATTGGTATGTCTCTCTTTCTCTTGCTCTCTTACGCCGCACGTATGGTAGAATTTGATTTGACTGGTTGTTTGAAATTGGTTTTACATATTTGAATTGCTAATTGTGTTTGTGATTTTAGGTAATTATTTTCTGGAAAAAAGTATTGATTTTGTGAGTTATATTTTTACATATTACATGTTCGACAATGCTCAAATGTGAGAATATTTAAAAAAATTGTGTATTGTGATCGTGTAAAATAAGTATTAGACCTTGAATTGTGTATATTGAAGTTTGAGTATGAGTTGACTTATTATATGATTTTTTTGTTTTTTACGTAATTATGTTAAGATTTGATTTAGATTGATTTAAAATGTCACAAGTATGCTTTTATATGATTTTATGTGTTTGGATGACTTATTGTAGATTGATTTATAATATGATTTTGTGTTTTTTACGTGTTTGGGTGAGCATTTAGTTTAGATTGATTTCAAATGTTTGAGTGAGGATTTGGTTTAGATTGTTTTTTAGAAAAAAAAAATGTTACTTTGTTAGTTGATGGTTGCGAATGTGCCATAAGGATTGTTTTAGGTACAATTTCTTTAGCTATTATGACTTTTTTAGGTTTTGGGAAAAAATGTGTATTGTGACAATGGGAAATTAGTTTGAAACTTTAATTATGGATAATAAAGGTTGAGAGCTATATTTGATATTGTGATCATGTAAAGTAATTATTAGACCTTTGAATTTTGTACATTGAAGTTTAAGTTTGAGTTGACTTATTGTATGATTTTGTGTTTTTCACGTGTTTGGGTGAGGATTTAGTTTAGATTAATTTAAAATGTCACATGATGAGGAGGATATGTAAATAACTTCCCAAGTTGAAAAACCATGACGAACAATTACACCGAGATTCAATCCCAACGAAGATGGTAAATGAAAAGCGACTCTTATGAGACGAGTCCATATTGTTAGGAAAAGGGGAAAAAGAATTCAAGTTAATTTCATTAGACCCTAAAGGGCCACCGAGAGAAAGAAGGGGATGAACTACAGAGTTGCACTGGAGTGCTTATTTGAGAGCACATTTTCATATGGATAGCTGACTTTAGAAGTGCTAATTTAGTCCCAAGGAAAGAAATAGCATGGGTGGAAGTCATAACTTCTTTTATTGTGAAACTTTCGTTTAAAAACCAACTTCGAAATCATGTACGAACTTCATCAAAAATTTTAGACATGATCTTTACCATATTTTTGTCAAGGATCATCTTAACGAAGAAAGTGTGTAGACTCGGCCTCCCAAAGTGATAAAAAATTACCTTTCTAGAGGTCAGAATGATTGGGAGAGATTCATTACATATCGATGCTCACCAGAATTCAAAAAACTATCCCAATAAGGATGTGAGTTAAGAAAGAGAAGCAAATACAGATCAATAGGAGGCTGAGACAGATAGAGGAAACATGATAAAATACTCGTATGTGAATAACTCGATTTGGTCTTTTCACAGTATATATAATAAATTATTTTTACTTTAATTTTTACTAATGGTAATTAATAATCTACAGTTTAAGATGATGAGAAAATGGCAAGCAAGACATAATTTGTGGCTAAACATGCACGTCAAACCTATAGGAGAGTACAAGAATCCATCATTTAGGATTATTGACGATATGATAGTAAGTACAAAATCTTGTTTTTTGCTAATTAGTCTTATTTATACATCCTTATTTATGCGTTCATGACATGTTTTCTAATTCTTACAGGGGGATTATTGTTTATAGTAGACACAAGAGAGTTTCGAATCTGTTAGGACTGATGACATATTGACCAAGTCATTAGGCAATGACGAACATTTTGGACGTACCTGTGGTCAATCTAAATTTGTCAGACAGTCTCAGTACTTCAACATTATGCTAAGTTCAAAGGATAATACTGAAGTATTGGTAGTGAAACGCCAGCTTGCTGTGTTGGAAAAAACCATAGTGGAACTTTGTGCAAAGAATAGTATTGATCAAGAGACTATGGATAAGGAGAATAAGCGCACCAACTGGTGATCAACACAACATCTTTAAGGCTAGTTACACTCTTAATGAAAAAGAACATGGGGTGTCGGATCAGTAACTTATGCCGAATGTAAGTAAGCAATGCCAGCTCTTTCTTGATGATTCAATGAATGTTGGAGATGTGCTTGTTGCAATTGGTAGGGTATACATGGAATGTGATCCAACCGATATAGTCCATGGGATTCCTTTAGGTGAGGAGAACCTGTGAGTGACAATTACCATCCCGAAACTAAAACATGCACTCCTATCTATTTTGACAAATGAAATAAAAATTGTGGAAGAAGTTATCGGTGAGTTTGTTGCTAGGCCGAAAAGATTAATTGTCATTGACTCGAGCCTGAATCAGGCAAGTCGAGATCCTAGTCATGCTCCCGACTAAGTAGTTGAGGGAAACAAATGCATCAAAAAGAGAGAAGGGAAAAAAAAAAAAAACTACAGTCACAACCAGAGGTACAATAACAAAATGTTGTTAACTACCTTCACTCGACTTTAGTGAAATTTCTTCGACTTAAGACCGTTGGCTTATTATGGTGTTCCATGTGTGACGGCTTGCAAATAGAGTGCTCAACACAACCGGCCCTTAGTGGCAATGACTTGCCTATCTATATTGGGTTTGAAGATGTCTACCATTTCATTACATTTCAATAAATTAGTGTAAACAATATAATGGTATATATCAGGTAATAGATATATCCTTAAACAATAATTATTTTTCCTTGTTAGTCTTAAATTATTTTTCATAACAAGTTTGACTAATTATTTTGCAGCTATTTAGTGGAATGTTGTGCCAAAGAAGGTGTTGATCAACGGTTCAGGTTTATTTCTCTAACTTTCATCTAACTAGTTAAACATAAAAGTATATCCGGAAGTCCACATAGAGAGAGAGAGCTAACAATATTTTACGGCTCTTAACTTATGCACCAAAAGGAAAGTTATTTCTCATGTCATATAACAATGTGAAACATTGAATCTTGGCAGTTATTGATCAGTAAGATGAATCGGTCATGTATTTTAATCCTCTTGGAAACAAACTGGGAGATGATTTTGAAGACCTAATAAAGTTGTAAGTATATTTTTATGTTCCAAATTGTGATTTGATATTACATTATTTTTGTTTTAATTATTTTGAACTTTGTTAAATTGTTAGGGCGCATAATGACTAAAAGATTTTAGTGAGAAAAGGGGTAAGAAAGTGATGCAACTATGAAACATTGATTAATACTCCTCGATGTCCTCTACAAGAAGGTCATATTGAATGCGGTTTTTTTGTTTTAGCCTTTATACGGGAAATAACCTTGATTCTTGATGGATTATCCTGATTTCAAACTAAGGATTTTTATATCGACGTTGAGATGAGTTTAGTAAGGTAAGAGTGGGCTAATTTTGTAATACGGTTCATCCAATATAGTTAGAAGAATCTATAAATTTTGTAATCTAGTGTATGTATTTGTAATAGTTGTTGTACATTGTGACACAAAATTAATTACTGATTAGCTATTATTTCAATCTGGGCTGTGTAATGGATAGCACACAGGATTTACCACATGTGGGAAATCGCAGGAATTAAAAAAAAAATCATTCAAAACTTTCCACGATAGTTTTCATGGAAAAGGGTTGTGGTAAATTGACATAACATGACAGTTTTTAGAGAAAACCATCGTATTCTATTAATATTCCACGACTGTTTTCATTTAAAACCGTCATGGAAACTTCCTCTCTACCCTATATTTGGCACCAATTTCGTCTATTTCACAATGGTTAAAAAACCATTGTGGAATCCAAATATATTCTCCGATCTTGGATTCCACGACAGTTAAAAAACCGTCATCATATCTTTCCATGATGGTTAAAAACTATTGTGGTATCCTCTTTTTGTACTAGTCACTACCACAAAAGTTAGCTTATACGACGAAAAATACACGACGATTTTTGTGAAACCGTCATCTTAAACAAGATTACATGATGGTTTAACAAAACCATCATGTAAACAAAGGATTACACGATGGTTTTGATGAACCATCGCTTAATCTGGCAGCATTTCAAAAAAAAAAAAAAAGATTAGACGACGGTTATAAATTTTGACGTTGTCATTTTTAATCAACGACATTGTCATTTTTAATGACAAATCTTGACGTTGCAAAAATAAAAAACCTTGTTTCTTGTAGTCTTTGGATTTCACAAAATGATAAACTTCCAGCATAAGCAATATAATATCAGTTGCCCGTCTATTATGTGTAAGGAAAGTGGCTACAACCTGTACAATTTTTAGTGGTTGTATTTAATTAGCATTGAATAAAGTGCTTGAGTTTGCCTGCCTTCTTTTTGTAAGGAGGAAAAAAACAAAGGATGTCCTTTTCATTGTTTTGCTTTAACTCGAGAATAAAGCAATAATAATCATAACATATCTAGGTTGTTACTGTATCAACTCCACTTATTGGGTTTGGATTTGGTTAAATTTGAAGAAAATATTGGGGGAAGGCTCTCAACGTAGTCATTATTTATTTTGAAAATTCAACGTATTCATTATTACAATTATTACTGATTTGTTTTTATTTATTAATTTTAATTTTTAAATCAGATTTAAGATATATTTGACAAGATTTTCAACACAACTGCTTCTCAAAAAAGTAGTTTTTAGAAGTATTTGAATGATCAGTGACAAATTGTTTATAATTTTTAAAATAACTTCATGTCAAAATCAAAAAATATGATTTCTAATATAAATTTTTTTGAAATATTTTAAAATTTATAATAAAATTTAAATTAGATATCAGATAAATTTTATTTTATTGTATTTTTTTTGTTAGAACACTTTTATAATTATTTTAACCATATAATTTTTTTGGTTTTAAACACTTAATAAAAGTTACAGAGTTTCTTTTATTTATTTATTATTTTTTTCCTACTAACTAAAAACAAAAGCAAAAATGGCCATATTCTCAAATCTCAATGTAGTTTGGTAGCTTTAATTATGAATTGTTTTAACTTTCGGGATTCATATAATGGTGATAGATTATGATTGGTAAGCTTAACAAGTTTCTTCTGGTGCACATAACTACGTAATGCGTCATGATTTATATCTTATTAGACTCCAGTCTCCATCACTTGTTTTGTCCAATTTGTTTTTGTCCCTACTCTTGTTAAGGGCATGCAAAAAGCAAAGCTATTATTTTGTTTCCCATTCCACTTCTTGACAAAATTAGCCAAACATAATGTGGATTAGCATTTTATTAATGATGGATTAGCATTTTATAACGAACTATATATATCTAATTAATAGTCATGATAATTTTCATTATTTTTTTTCGGACCGGTCATCATCTTCGGTATATGTTTATTTTTGGGTGATTTTGAGGAATACCCAAAAAATGGACACCTTTGTAATATTGCTTCATCTATAATGATTTATGAATTTTTACCCTTGTATAAGTTAAATCAAATATTAGCCTAATATATATTTTCAAAAAGGTTTTTTTGTATTGGTATACCCTAACTTACCGTAGAGATGCTATTTACATCCTAAATTTTTAATTTTGATAATTTACAACCTGAACTTATAAATATGTAATAATTTGCACCCACATTGATCATGATATTAGTCTTTGGAAGAAAATTGATATGTGATTAATACCTGGGTTGTTAATTCATGATATAAATAATTATTTTTATCTATGTTAACACAAATTTATTGAAGTTAAGATCTTTAATTAAGTTTAATAAAAACATAGTAGTTTGAATTAACTTTGTTTCAAGTATAAATTTGGGTTAACATTGATTAAAAAGGAAATTTTATCCTTTTAATTAAACGTATATATGCAAGTGAAGTACTAATTTTCATTAAAAAAATCAACATTGTTTATCAATTGGGTACAAATTGCTATAGATTTATAAGTTTAAAGTGTAAATTGTCAAAATTAAAAATTCAGGATATAAATTGTAACTATACAATATATTTAGGATGCACCAATATAAAAAGGTATTTCAAAAATATCCCCGACCAGCTAAAAAGGTATTCATTAATTAAAATACCACATGGTAATCTATCATATTAGAATACTACATAGCATTCTTGTAGAATACTTTTTGGTAGTATACCAAAATACTTTTCGTACTCAACACTATCTCCGATCACCGAAGAGTATTCTAATAATATACCAAAAGATATTATGATATTCAACATGGTCTTCTATTGCCCGTACCAGTATCTAGTTGTCAGAGAGTATTTTATTAGAGTACTTTTTGATAATCTACCACAATATTTTTCATTGTATATCGGATTACCATGTCATATTTTTGTTTTTTTTTTAATCTACCAAATATTTTACATTAGATTATTTCAAAATTTTTTTACATGATTATATATATTTATTTGTCACATTATTTTCCCACCTTAAATGAGCACAGAAATTAAAATATTCGAAATACTTAAAAAACAACAAAAATAAATAAATAATTAATTAGTTAAAAATAATAATAATAATCTTCGACGACTGAGATCGCGAAACGCCATGCATGAAGTTTAGATGTTTAGCGGGATCTTCGACGCCAACTCGCCAAGGGTGGGAGGGAGGGAGGGAGGGAGGGAGGGAGGCAGGGAAGGAGGGAGAGGAGGAGAGAGAGAGAGGAAGAGAGAGAGAGAGAGAGTGAGAGAGGGGGGGGGGGGGGGGGGGCTCAGAATTGTAATTCCGATGGCGCTTGCCTCGTGGCGGCGTTTGAGATCAGAAAGCACCGTGCACAATCGTCATAGTAAAAGAGTAAAAGAGGGTGGGGGGGAGAGACGATGGTGCTCGCCTTATGGCGGCATCTGAGATTGGAAAGCACACGTGCAATTGTCAAGGTAAGCGGGGGGCGGGGGGGGGGGGGGGGGGGAGCGGCGGTGGCGGGGGGAGAGGATAGAAAGAAAGGTGGAATCTTGGGGGAGAAAGAAAGAGAGAGGAGAGAGAGAGACCCTAGAATCGTAATTCTAATGGCACTCCTCACGTGGCGGCATCTGAGATCGCAAAACGCTGCACGCAATCGTTATTGTGAAAGAAGAAAGAGAAGGGTTCCAAGTAGGGTTTGAGGGTAAATTTGTGTTTTATGTTGTTTTTTTTTTTTTTTTTTTTTTTTTTTTTTTTTTTACATATATATATTTTTATCAAAATTAAAATTGGACAAAAATCCAAACTAGGTTTTAAGTGGAATAAAAATCCTTAACATATGCATATAAGTGGCTGTTTGCCTAATTTCTTTCTTTCTTTTGTTCTTTTAATTGGTACAAAGTTTAATCATTCTCATTCAATGACAGATGTACCATAATATTTTATTTTGAAATTAAGCCCATATACTTCATAAGTTTTGCTTTGCTGATTTTGCTCCCACTCAAATTTTATTTTTGAATGTGTCCCAGTTAACTTCTTACTTTCTTTCTTATTCTTAATAGCCCAGCTGCCATTCAAATCATTTTATTTTATTTTTTGTAAAAAAAATTTACTATATATGAGAGTCAAAACACGAAAAGTTTGAGGACACAAGTACTAAGAACTCTCGAAAGTGTTACAACTTAACTTGGTTATAATATACTATCCAATACTAAATAGAAATTTATTAGATTTTCATCTCGATAAAATCATTATTTTAGTTTATTAATTTTATCCTTGTTCTCCTAAAAACAGTTTATTAATTTTGTCCTTACACGTGTCCTCATAAAAACAATTAGTTTATGAATTATAGAGTTGTCACTACTCCCATTCATTAAAGACAAATAAAAGCTCTCATAAATTCCGAAGCCGGCGATTTCTATACAAGCCCCTCCTTCCATTAAGCTTGCCCCAATTGGATATTATCTATAATAAAGTACTACGTACTTTTGTTTCAAGAGTGTTGGATTTTGCTATTAGTAATAAAAACATGACGTGTACCTTTTTTTTTTTTTTTTTTTTTTTTTTTTTTTTTTTTTTTTAAGGATAATCACACTTTAAATCAGGAACATACAAACATTAATACTTACTAGAATGATCTCATAACACAAGGAATCTTGACCGCGACTATAGACCAGTTCCACCGGTATATTCTAATAAAGGGAGCAATGAAATAAAACATATAACATGTTCCAATAATGAGAAACTAAAAAGTTATACCAACTATCGAGCATACAAATGACTCTTTCAAAAGTACCATTACAATCAACAGAAAATCGAGGCCTAGAAACTTATAGCAAAAGTGTCACTCATAACACCACCTAAAAAATCTAGTCGTACGAACATACAATCAATACTAGAGAGGGGGAGGAGCTCACACCAATAAAAACCACCGTGATATATAACTAAATTATTTTGTTTTGTTTTTTGTTTTTGTTTTCCATTACTGAATAATAAACCTTAGCTAAGTTAAATTATAAACTCTACCAATGAGTCGGCGCAATGGTAATAATATATTTTATTCTTGTGCTCATAGGATGATTTCAGGGTTTGATACTCTAGAACCCTATTTTAAGGTCCCTGCCCAGTTAATGAAATGTGCATCGTTGGAATAATGTGGTGGTAGAAGTGAACCTGAGTTTCTTCCTCTGAGTAGAATTGGGTTAAGTACTTTTTTATCATTATCGTGCCGTTAAATTTATTATATTAAAGGAGATATGGTATAGGATAACATAAATGATCATGCTAGATATAACAATTTTAATCCTAACTTTTTAATAATAACTGACATGATATATTAGTTGATATTATTTTATCTATAAGTGCTTAAAGATTGTGTTTATTTATAAGATATTGTATTTATCAATAAAAATATAATAATTTTCTATTGTATCAAAAATTTAAGGTTAGAATTCTTTTTAGAATTACAAGTATAACACGAGATTATATGTTGATGAGATCAACTATATCCTCACTTTGGGTGATTTGGAGGAATGCGACAAAAAGTGTTACTTTGGAATATTGTCTCTTCTACAATGACTTTACTATTTTTGTCTTTTATAAGATAAGTCAATGATTAATCCAATCTGTCTTTTAAAAAAATATCCCCAACAAACCAAAACAATATTAGTAGAATACCACCCGTATTCTACCATCGACGTGGGTCAACGAAAAGTATTCTAGTAAAATTCTTTTGGTATTCGACCAGAATATGTTTGGTATTCAACATGGTCTCCGATTATTGGTGCTGGTCTCGGTCATCGAGAGTATTCTGATATAATATTTTTAGGTAGATTACCTGAATATTTTTTTTATATTCCACTGGAATATTATTTATAGTAATCCACCGATTATTTATATTGTACAATAGAATTAAACTTTTAAATGGGGTTTTTTTTATTTTTATTTTCTACCATATATAAAAAAATCATATTACAAAATTAAAAAATATATATTTTAATTATTTTATTTTTTAAATCCTACGTCCTGATACGAACCATGCCAACAACGTGACAAAAGCCGATACCAAATCTGGAAACAACAACCCAAGATCTTTCAAGTTTGATGAAACCGTGATCCATTGCTTAGCGAAGCAAGAACCTTGGTATGGGAAAGATGTCACAAATGGTTATGGAAAATCCGTTTGATAAGTCGATTTGAATGCCACAAGGAATCCTTGATAAGTTCGAATAAGGTTCTTCAAGAACTCAAGAAGAATAACTCACAATATGAATAAACATCAAAATCTGATTTCATAATCTGAAAAGTTAGCCTTATATAACTGAATTTAATTAAATTTGTAAAATTCCTAATCTACCCTTAAGGATAAACTTGACTAAAAACCTAAAAAAAGATCATATTTATCTAAATAAATTCTGATTTAAAAAGATACCTAAATTCAAATTTTAAACTAAAACTTAAAATTCAAATAGGATTACAAAGAAATCAAATCTTGATTAGATCTTCTAAACTTCTTGAATTTTGTTTTGAATCTTGAACTTCTTGAAAACTTGAAAACGTAATCTTGACTTGATTCTTTGTTTGGAAAAAATATCCACATAAGCTAGGATATGCAAATTAGTGACGCAATGGCTTAGTGGAAACGTATGGCTGATTGGTTTTCTTCCGGATCAACTTTGATGAGTAAAACTAACCTTTGTTCACTCTCAGTAGTGAACACGCTCTCGTTTTGTTGTAGAACTCTCTGGACTAAGTTATTTAGCTATTATTTGAATCTTTTAGCTTGAGCCCTCGCCACTGGATTAATTGGAACTTGAATTGGTTCATTAGTTTTCCTTTTAGCCTTGATGTCCTCATCATTCCCCCCTCTTGAAAATGATTTGTCCTCAAATCATCACCTACATCAAAAGGACTCAAGTCAATAACATTGAAAGTAGCACTAACATTGTACTCACCTAGTAAATCTAGCTTGTAAGTATTGTCATTGATGCGCTCTAGGACTTGGAAAGGACCATTTCCTCTTAGAAGCAATTTGGAACGTCATTGCACCAGAAATCTCTCTTTTCTTATGTGCAACCAAACCCAATCTCTGGGTTCAAAAATCAGTTTATGACGCCCCTTCTTGGCTTGTTTTGCATATTGCTTCGTTTTTCGCTCAATGTTGAACCTTGCCTTCCCATGTATCTGCTTAACAAATTCAACCTTTTTCGTTCCATCCAAATTAACATGCTCAGATACAGGTCATGGAGATAAATCCAATGGCGTCAAAGGATTAGAACCATAAACAATTTCTAATGGTGAAAATTTAGTAGTAGAATGAACATATCTACTATAAGCAAACTCAATATGTAGTAAACACTCCTCTCATGTTTTGATGTTCTTTTTAATAATTGCTCTCAATAGAGTAGACAAAGTCCTATTTACTACTTCGGTTTGACCATCAGTTTGTGGGTGACAAGTAGTAGTGCTTAGTACCTAACTTACACCATAAATTCTTCCAAAAGTAACTCGAGAACTTAGCATCTCTATACGAAACAATTGTTTTAGGCATGCCATGTAATCTCACAATCTCCCTAAAGAACAAATCTGCCACATGCGAAGCATCATCAGTCTTATGACAAGGGATAAAATAAGCCATCTTAGAAAATCTATCCACTACCACAAAAATTGAATCTCTTCCATGTTTAGTCCTAGGCAAACCTAATACAAAGTCCATTGAAATATCAACCCAAGGTTCATTAGGAATAGGAAGAGATGTATACAAACCGTGGGACTGCACTTGGGCCTTAGTTTGCCTACAAGTGATACATTTTTCATAAATTTTCTTAACATCTCATTTCATATGTGGCCAATAGAAGTGTTCCTGCAAAACAGCTAAAGTCTTTGTAACTCCAAAATGTCTTGTTAATCTTCCACCATGTGATTCCCTAACTAGCAATTCCCTCACAGAGCAATTAGGCACACATAATTTATTTTCATGATACAGGAATCCATCATGCCTAAAATACTTACCATTTGCGGATTTCTCACACAGTTCATACTTTTCTCCCAAGTTTGTCGCATATAGTTCCTTAATTTGCTCAATACCAAGTAATTTAGCTTCAAGAGTAGAAAGCATTACATACCTGCGAGAAAGTGCATCTGCGACGATGCTTTTTTTTTTCCTTGTTTGTATCAAATGACATACGGAAACATCTCATTGAACTCAACCCATCGTGCATGTCTCTTGTTCAACTTGCGTTAACCTTTCAAATATTTCAAGGACTCATGATCGGTGTGAATCACGAATTCCTTAGGTCATCGGTAGTGTTGCCATGTCTCTAAAGCTCACCCCCCCCCTCCCAAGTTGAAAATCTCCATTTCTTTTGTTTATTAACCCTAAACTAATTTAATCCATCTCTTCTCCCCAAACAACCCAGCCGCTACCCACCCACCCAAACACGATCCTGGTGGTGACAGCCGATCTCTAATTTTCCTTATCTCCAATGCCATTTTGAGGACGAAAATGCAAGTAGGAGGTGTGGAGTGAACGAGGCCATGATGGTGAGATTTGCTCTTGCTAGTGATGTGGGAAGGGAATGAAAAAGAGAGGAGAGAGAGAGTGAGACTATAAATGAAAATGAAGAGAAAAGAGGGAGACATGTGCGACAGTGATGGCAACCGCGACCATAATTCTCTGACGATGATTCGATGAGAGGAGCTTTATTGGCAGCAACGACTGGGACCCTCCGACATAGAGAGAGATAGAGGGAAAATCTTCCTTCTTCACGGGCGATGGTGGACTCGTGGTCTTCGTCGTCATTTAACGATGGCTACCATGTCTGACAGACAGACAATGGAAGAGAGAGAGTGGGTGTCTAAGGAGATAGAGTTGGTAGATGAAGAGAGAAATAATGGCGAGAAGAGAAAGAAAGGGAGAAAAATAAGAGATAAAATAGATATGTATGGATATTTGTAGCTAATTTTATAACGATGCAATTGCATGTATCACAAACAAGTAATAGAGTGATGAGTAAAGTATCGCTCTCACGAGAATTGTTGCTTACTAACTACTGAAATTATGTTAACTTTAACTTCATTTGAGTAAATTGAAAATAAACAGAAAATAAACTTTAGCAAAATTAAAATTATTAAAACCATTAAGAAAAAGTCTAGGATTACAATCGTCATTCAGTACTTCATTTGAATCTCTCTGCTCTTTCCTAGATAAATTAATCAACCTGAATTATTAACGGAGAGTCCTAAGCTATCTAAAAGTCTATTCCGAAGGTCAGATAGAAATAGCCCCCTTAACTAGCTTACTATATTCATATGAAAATTAGATTAAGAAAGATTAATTAAGTATATGCTCTCTCTATAGTTACACATGTTACATAGGTATATTCCTAAACTAAACAAACTCAAGGCTTCCGCAGATAGATCATATGACATTCTATCAAAGTCTGAATGCAAAATTCCCTTTTCCAAGTTCATGAAGGTTACCAAATCAACTAATTAGAGGCCAATTAATTAGAAGCATTAAGCACAAGATAGAACAAACAATCCAATATAAATTAATAAAATCCAGAGAAAGAGCAAATTAATTCAAGCTACATGTTGAGTTCCAATTAAAATCTGAAAAAAAGAAAATTAATTCACAATTAAAAATAAAATTTCACAAAATAAAGGTTCAAGCATTCTTAAATTACAAAAATAAAGAGATAAGAAAATAGGAAGAAAAACTCCTTTTTGGAGTTGTCACAAGTCACCAACAATTTTCCTCTAATATTCTTTTCCTTCGCTTTCTTGATGATTGAAGATAAAATCTCCTAAAACATTGTAGAAAACAACCTAAAAACTAAAAATAAAATTCTTAAAAACTAAAGAGTAATTGACCTAAATAGTCCCTGAACTCTTTAAAAGGTGACGGTTTGGTCCATGTTTTATTTTTTTTTTTGACCAAGAAGACCTTGAACTCTTTAAATGTTGGCCATTATAGTCCTTTTTGTCTAAAACCGTTAAATTTCTAATAGAATCTTGTTCAAGTCAGAATTTTTATAGTAAAAAGACCAAAATTCCCCTTTAATTTTCTATTTCCTTACCCATTTACTTTCTTCCTCAGTGTTTCTTTTTTCTTTCTTCCCCCCCTCCCCACCCCTCAAGCCACAATACACCAAAACTACATAAGCAATTTTCTAAAAAAAAAACAAAAAACAAAAAGATAAGCAAAGAGAGAGGGAGGGAGCCGCCGGAGTAGGAGGGGAGAGAGTGGGAGTTGCTAGAGGGGGAGGGGAGAGAGCTACGCCACCAAGCGCTACCCCCGCTTCTCAATTTGGGCTTTCCATGAGTCTCTATCTGGTTCCCCCTGCTGGTGATCTGGGTTTCGTGCCCCCCTCGTCGCCAAAATAGGTGTCTCCCCCTCCCCAGCCCTTGTATCTTGATCTGGAAGCCACCGCCGCCAAATCCAAGCCCCCCCCCCCCCCAAATGCACACACACAAATCCACCAATCTGAGAAACGGAGAAAAAGAGAGAGAGTGAGTAAGTGGGAGAAAAGGATAGAGGAATTGATCTTTTATGATTTTTATGATTTTTGTTAAGTTAATTATTGTTAGATTACTAAAATACCATATCAAATTAGATCACATACATTGCATGTGACTCATTTCGTAAAAAATTTAATGGTTTTGGATGGAAATGACTACAATGGCTAATATTTTAAGAGTTTAAGGTATTCTAGGCCAAACAAAATAATATAGGGACCATACCATTATATTATAAAGAGTTTAGGGACCATTTAAGCTAATTACTCAAAATTAAATCCTAACACTTAATTTTTTAAAAAAATTTCTTCTTTTTCACCTATGGTTTGTCGGCTTAGAAGAAAAACACAAAGACCCCTAAACAAACCCTATTCTCTCATATTTATGGACTTGCTCCATAAAGAGCAACTTTTAAATCAAAAATTTCAAGAAAGGGAAACTTATGCGATCAAGGGTTGCCGACTTGAAATCTAGAGTTGCAACCTTCACTGTCTGTATAACCTGTGAATCCGTTTGAAGGTTACAGCCTTGAAATCCAGAGTTGCAGCCGTGAAGCCCGGAGTTACATCCTTGATAGTCTACCTTTATCTTCCTTCATTTCCAAACATAATTTTGCCAAGTCTGCAAAATTTGCTGGAAAAATTATTTCATTACCTAACCTGTTTAAACACACTAAAAACAACTCGAAAAATATTAAAATAGCTCTTAAACTAGCAATACATCAAGATGAACATACTCAATTCATCGATATAAACCCGGTTCATCAAATACCCCCAACTTAGTATTTTGCTAGTCCTCGAGCAAAAGAGTGACAAATCAATGAATCTATAAACAAAACAAAACAAAAACCTATCAACGAGCAACGATTCAATTTGACTCACAAAACATGCCTAAAATATTTTATACAATTTATAATTCAAGGGAACCTCAGAACATTAAAATGGGTCTAGAATTTCATGAGTTTCATTGCCAACCTCGCCTCATTATAGATTCATCAAGTGTCTGTGTGACTAACTCTTCGCACTTAACCACCTGCAACTCTGATTAGTTTACACAAACAATGATGTAATGATGGACCTCTAAATGAAGAAATTTGTGAACTCCATAAGCTGCTTTTCATGCCACTTTCCACTAATGTCGATAAAAACAATACCAAGGATTAATAGGACTTCGTTAGGCTTGTAATATGTGGCTTAGGTTAAGATAGGATATATGGAAAAATTGTAGCTCGAAATCAGCCAAAAAGACACAATTATTCTAGAAATGTTATATTTCAAAAATCTCTTCCCAAAGTAGACCTCCCCCCAAATATGTTCAACTCTCTGTGTCAAACACTTTTATTTTCCTCTAATTCTCAAACTTATTCAACACCCTCAACTTGTTTGAATCTAGTAGACAGGGGTGAAACATTCATCTTTCTTTCCTTTTTTTTTTTTGGTGTGTTTTTGTGTGTGTATGTGTGTGTGTTTTTTTTTAAATAGAATTGAAGTAAATCTAAATTTACATAAACAATTTCTCACACTCTACCCATCCTCCACGGTCATTTGCACAACTTAAAGTATTCCTAGACCAATCCATGTGCTTAAGGGCGAATGTTGAAGGGTAAGAAATTATTTTCTAGCTAGACCAATATAATGATTAGCAAAAGAAAAGTTAATTTCGGCTTAAAAGTGGTGAACAAGGGATAGATTATTTCGTCAGGTACGCTCGAAAGGCACAAACAATCCAAAAATGGTATAAATCATATCATTAGCATTGCATTATCTGTGATTTCACTTTGAGTAACAATCAAATAGGTTCTAGAGTTCAATGAGATCTAAAAATTACTAAAAACATTCTCTAAGTATGCAAGGTGACAAACTAATCAAAGCTGCTTGTGTTGAAAGAATCTAAAAATAATGGCAAGGTACAATGAAACCAAGCACACATACAAGAAAAACATTCATCACTTCCCAAAAGCTACGAAAAGGTCAATCATGCTCATATCATCGGCTTTTATTGTTAAACTTCATCATTGCTCGAAAACATGTTTTTTTTTATATATTTTTTTTAATGACAAAAACAATAATAAAAACAATCAAACAAAAACAAGAAAACAAATACAGATAAAATAACAAACAACAATAAAAACAATCAAACTAAAACAAGAAAACAAAGACAAATAAAATAAAACATGCAAGTGTTTCCCAACCGCAAACTTAAGATGGACATTGTCCCCAAATTCATGAGCATACAAAGGAAATGGAAACACTTACCTGATCTTTAGAGGCATTACTTCTTTTTCTTATTCAACTTCATCACTACCTCTCAAGATTTTCTAGCATTGCAGCGCTCACAATCTTTTTTTTTTTTTTTTTGGGGCACGGCAGCCCCCTTCTCACAGCTGCAACACCCATAACCTGCCTTTGGCAAAAGCTTGGGCACTTAGACTCTTCAGTTAGAGGAAGATAAGATGAAAACTCAAACGGCTAACCCCCCAAACTTGTTTGAAACCTGGATTGAAAAAAATCCATCCATATAGAAAATATTAGTAATTAATATAGACTAAACACACGAATGAAAACATAATTGCATAGAATTAAAATAAAGAAAATAAAGTAAAATATCAAAGTTCAAAATACTTGGGTTGTCTTCCAAGAAGTACTTGATTTATAGTTATCAGCTTGTCTATGGAGAAGGGCTCGTCAAAGAGTGGCTTTTGCCCATAATTAGTGTCATATATCACTATATATGGGTCTTGATTATTGATGTCCTCAAGCTTGGCAAGATATGGTAGAATTCGACATGTGGCTCCAAAAAGACTAGGTTTCAATGTATGTGCTCGGGAGGTATGAACGAATGATGCTAACATAGGTGGAGGAGGAATTGACCATATTGGATCTTCAAAGATGTGATCTTGGTTGATTAATATGGGCACAATCGATTGGGCACTAGAAACTTCTTCTTGTGATTCTTCTTTCATATATGGGTAAGTTTTGTACCCCAAATTCACTTAAAAGAGTTGTTGTCATTAAACAACTCCAACTATTCCTCTCTTTGCATCTGCTCCTCAAGATGGCAATCTTTAATGGTCTATACTGGTGCATCGATAGTAGGAGTAGATTCTACCAATTCTTTATGTTGGAAATCTTGGTCGTTTCGAAAAATATTATTTTTCCAATGTCGGTAGTTTTTTTGATAAATGGCTAATTTAGGAGTTATTTTTATTTTTAGAAAATTTGTTCTTTGGCTATTTTTAGAAAGTATAATTTAGGAGTTTTGTCTTTTTCTTCTTTCATATAAAAAGCCCTGCACTAATTTAATCAGAATATAATAAAAAAATTGTAGCCATAATACACGCTTACATGGAATCAGAGCCATGGTCAAAAAGCGGCTGGGCATAGATGACCTACCGTTAGGCCATGACCAGCCACAAAAGGCCTTCCATGACCACTGGAGATGGGTCAACTGCATCTAAGGGTGGTGCATAATCGGCAACAAGAAGAGGAAACCCTAGCAGTGGCCTGTCCCCAATTGCAGTAACGGCACTAGTGGCAGTAGCCATGATTTTTTCGGCTCTGTCTCATCCTTTTAATTGACAAGGTAGAAACTTAATGGCCATAATTTTTTAGAGTGGGCTCAATCCATGAAGCTAGCCATTAATGGAAGGGGAAAACTTGGCTATTTAATAGGAGAACGTGAAAGAGAAGCCACTGGAAATCCTGGGCTAGCGACATGGAAATCTGAAAATTCATTAGTTATCGCATGGCTGATTAATTATATGGAACTAGCTATTGCCAAACCACATAATTTTTTACCAACCACTAAGGATGCTTGGAAAGTCGTTAGAGAGATGTATTTTGACCTAGAGAATTCATCTCAAATATTTGAGTTGAAAATAAGGCTATAGAGTTACAAGCAAGGTAGTCGTGATGTTACTACTTATTACAACGATATTGTCACTTTGTGGTAAGAATTAGGTTTGTGTTATGAAGATGATTGGGAGTGCACGACTGATAGTGTTAAGCACAAGAAAAGAGAAGAGAATAAGCACATATACAATTTTCTTACTGGTCTCAACCAAGAGTTAGATGAAGTTCATGGTCGCATTCTTGGAAGGAAGCCAATTCCCTCGTTTAGAGAAGTGTTTTCTGAAGTGCATAGAGAAGAGGCTTAATGAAAAATGATGATTGAGAAGACTGCACATGAATCTGAAGGGTCGGCTCTAGCGTCGAGAAGTAGTGATGGTGAAGGAAGAAGTAGGAAGAAACTGTAGTGTGATTACTACAAGAAACCATGGCATACACGTGAGACTTGTTGGAAGATCCATGGTAAGCCTGCTAATTGGAAGAAAAAACAAACAGAAGACAATTGGAATTCCCTAGCTAATGTTACTGATTCAGGGAATGAGTCTTCTTAAAGAGTGCAATCATTCACGAAGGAACAGCTAGAGCAGATCTGTAAAATCCTCCAATCCTAAAACCTTATCAATCCTAATCCTTATGGTTACGTGGCAAAAAAGGGTAACCATTTTTCTTCCTCATGTCTTAATGTTGAGTCAAGTGTCTCTTGGATAGTCAATTCTAGTGCTATAGTTCACATGATCGGCTGCTCTAAATTTTTCTCTTCCTATAGTCCAAGTGCAGGGAATCAAAGTGTCAAGATAGCAGATGGAACCTTTTCGACAGTGGCCGGGAAAGGGTCTATTGTTATCTTATTCAGTATTACACTTCATGACGTTCTTCACATTCCTAAATTGTCCTGTAATCTTCTTTCAGTAAGTAAATTTATTCATAATCAAAAGTGTCAAGCTAATTTCTCGTCATCTGGCTATCTGTTTCAGGATTTGACTTTGGGGAGGATGATTGGCAATGCTAAGGAAGCTGGTGTACTCTATTTTTTTGATACTGGATATGACTCAAGTAGGCAATCCCGAAGGACTTGTCTCAATTCTATTTTTGCTCTTGATTCAAGTGAAATAATGTTATGGCATTATTTAAGACACTTGTTTCCGAAACTCTTTATCAATAAAAATCCATCTTTATTTCAGTGTGAGATTTATGAATTTGCGAAACATCATCAAACTTTTTTTCTACTCAACCATATAAAGTCACTAAACCCTTTACTATGATTCATAGTGATGTTTAGGGGCCATATCCGATTGAAACAGTAACAGGAAAGAGATGATTCATTACTTTTATTGATGATCACACACATGTTACTTAGGGTGTTCTTATTTCATGACAAGTCTGAAGCTGAAACTGTATTTAAAAACTTTTACAACTTGATATTAACACAATTTCAAACACAGATTTAGATTTTCAAAAGTGATAATGGTAAAGAATATTTTAACCAGATCTTAGGGATTTTTTTTTTTCTAAAAGAGGCATTGCTCATCAAAGCTCCTTCACTTGACACTCCACAATAGTTGGAGTTACAAAGAGGAAGAATAAACATCTCTTGGAGGTTACTCGGTCTTTAATGTTTTCAACATCAGTTCCAAAATATCTGTGGGGTGAGGCAATTCTGACAGTCATATATTGAATCAACAGAATACCTACAAAAATTTTGAAATTTCAAACCCCGTTGGAGTAACTTAGGAGATGTTTTCCTTCTTCTTGTCTCACTTATGATCTTCCTTTTAAAGGTTTTTGGTGTACAGCGTTTGTTCACATTCATGGCCACAACAAGGGAAAATTAGATTCCCAGGCAAGAAAATGTGTTTTTGTTGGGTATCCCTCCATTCAAAAGAGATGTAAATGTTTTGATCCACTCACAAGGAAGTTTTTTGTGTCCATGGATGTTACTTTTTTTTTTTTGAAAATAAACCTTTTTTCTCAAACACTCATCTTCAAGGGGAGACATCAAGTGAAGATTCGAATGATGACTTGTTAACTTATGATGTTGTTCCTGTGCATTCTATAATTCAAAATGATACATTTGATAAAAGAAAAGAATCTAAAACCGATTTAGAAGAAAGAGGGCCCGGACATTGTGATAATACTGAGGCAGATGGAACAATTAAGGATGTCTCAAACAGTGAAAATTACGATACTATCCCTTTAACTATACCATTACAGAGTGAAGCTCAGAAAGAGAACGAGATGTGTGCAAGACAATGTGGAATTGAGTTTAAAGGGAAAGTCTATAAGAGAACGTATCCAAGACAGGAAGATAGAGTTCCCAATCCGAAGCAGAGCCAAGAGCCTGAACCGATGACAAATTTGGAAAATGAAGCCCAGTCAGGTAATTCTCTGTCCAAACCACAAAAAATTGTGTCTAATCGAGAATCTCTTGTCAAGTCAAATACATCTGGTTGATTTACCCATTGCCCTGAGGAAAGGTACTAGATCGTGCACCAAACGTCCTTTTTATAACTTCCTGTCATATAAGAGTCTGTTCCATTCATTTCAAGCATTTACTTCAAAGTTGTCCTATGTGAGTATTTCAAAAGATATATAGGAAGCTCTAGGTATTGCAGAATGGAAGGAAACAGTTCTTGAAGAGATGAGAGCTCTAGAAAAGAACAAAACTTGGAAATCACAGAGCTACCTAAAGGAAAAATCTTGGTTGGTTGCAAATGGGTGCTTACAGTGAAATATAAGCCTGATGGCTCTCTGGAAAGGTACAAAGCTCGGTTAGTTGCCAAAGGATTTACCCATACCTATGGCATAGACTACTCAGAAACCTTATTTCCTGTTGCCAAACTGAATATTGTGAGAGTAATCCCCTCCCTTGCGGTCAACCTTGAATGAGATTTGTTCCAACTGGACGTTAAAAATGCATTCTTAAATAGAGATTTAGAAGAGGAAGTGTACATGGAAGCTCCTCCTAGTTTTTCTCACAGATTTGGTGGAAACGTTTGCATGCTTAAGAGATCCTTGTATGGACTTAAATAGTCTCCTAGGGCCTGGTTTGAGAGATTCATGAAGTTTGTGAAGAGTCATAATTTCGTACAAGGACAGTCAGATCATACTATATTTATAAAGAAATCACATGAGGGGAAGAAGGTAGTGTTGATTGTTTATATGGATGATATTACCCTTACAGGTGATGATGCTGAAGGCATGAAAGAGTTAAAAAAGGAATTGTCCTCTGAGTTTGAACTTAAGGATCTTGGTCAACTCAAATATTTCCTTGGCATGGATATTGCAAGGTCAAGACAGGGGTTAGTAGTCTCACAATAAAAATTTATTTTGGATCTCCTAGAAGTGATTGGGATGATAGGATGCAAGCCTTCAGAGATGCCTATAGAGTTCAATTCCAAGTTGGGAGAAATAAAGGAAGGAATACCAGTAGATGCAGGTCGATATCAGCACTTGGTAGGAAAGCTGATTTATCTGTCCCATACTCGTCCAGACACTTCGTTTGCTATTAGTTTGGTAAGCTAGTTTATGCATGCTCCCTATCAGGAACATCTGGAAGCTGTGTAAAAGATTCTGAGGTACTTGAAACCTACTCCTGGCAAAGGACTTTTTTTTTTTTTTCAGGAAGAACAATCAAAGTAGGGTTGAAGTTTATATAAATGCAGATTGGGCTGGTTCGATAACTAATAGAAGATCTACCTCTAGATATTATACATTTGTGTGGGGAAATCTAGTAACCTGAAGAAGTAAAAAACAGAGCATAGTAGCGAGAAATAGTGCCGAAGCTGAGTACCAAGAAATGGCTCAAGCTGTATGTGAGATTTTATAGTTGAAGAGAC
Organism: Ficus hispida; assembly: GCA_025413025.1. Classification (NCBI taxonomy): domain Eukaryota; kingdom Viridiplantae; phylum Streptophyta; class Magnoliopsida; order Rosales; family Moraceae; genus Ficus; species Ficus hispida. The sequence goes on along the minus strand of CM046367.1, from coordinate 17,638,813 downwards.
TTCTGAGTGAACTTGGCAAACCAGTTGAACTTCTTATGAAGTTGTTCTGTGACAATAAGGTGACTATCAGTATTGCAAATAATCCAATTCAACATGATAGAACTAAACATATTGAGATCGATAGACACTTCATCAAGGAAAAACTTGAAGAAGGAGTAGTTTACGTTCTATTCTTGCCTTCCAATCAACAGATCACAGATATCTTCCCTAAAGGGCTTCTAAGGAAAAATTTTAAGTATTTTGTAAGCAAGTTGGGTATGATGAATATCTATGCACTAACTTTAGGGGGAGTGTCGGCAATTTTTTTTTATAAATGGCTAATTTAGGAGTTATTTTTATTTTTAGGAAAGTTTTTTCTTTAGCTATTTTTAGAAAGTATAATTTTGGAGTTTAGTCTTTTTCTTCTTTCATATAAAATGCCCTGTACTAATTTAATCAGAATATAATAAAAAAATTTCAGCCCTAATACACACTTACACCTAATAATCATGATCAGCAATGTCTTCCAACATATACTTAGCTTCTTCAATGGGTCTTCGAAATAAAAGGAAAATACCATATCCAGTTTCAACCAAACTTCTTGTTGTATCGCATAAGCCATTAACGAAGTTTAGAAGAACACATCCCTTAGGGAAACCATGATCAGCAAACATGTTAAGTAAATTTCTATATGTCCACCAGGCACTAGATATCGGTTCCATGTCTTGTTGGGCAAAACTCATGAGAACCTATCGATGTGACATATTAAAGTCCCTTAAGTAAGACAAAGACAAACAAAATTAAATCAAAGGAAAATAAAGAAAACTTAAATTAAAACTAAAGTTATTCGGTATCAATATTAGTAAAACAACACAATCCCTGGCAACGGTACTAAAAACTTGTTGCTGATTTTATAATGATGCAAGTACACATATCGCAAACAAGTAATAAAGTGATGAGTAAAATATTTTTTCCATGAGGACTGTTGTTTACTAATTACCGAAATTATTTCAACTCTAACTTTATTTAAGTAAATTGAAAATAAATAGAAAATAAACTTTAGAAAAATAAAAATTAATAAAACCACTAAGAAAAACTCTAGGATTACAATCTTCACTCAATGCTTCCTTTGAATCTCTCTATTCTTCCCTAGATAAATCAATCAATTTGAATTGTTAACTGAGAATCCAAAGCTATCTAAAAGCCTCTTCCGATGGTCCGATAGAAAAGCCCCCTTAACTAACTCACTTTATTCCTTCGAGAATTAGATTAAGAAAGATTCATTAAGTATAGGCTCTCTGTATGGTTACACATGTACATAGGTATATTCATATCCTACATGAACTCAAGGCTTCCGTATATAAATCATATGTCATTCTAAGTCTTAACATAAAATTCCCTTTTCCAAGTTCATTTGGGTTACTAAATCAATCTAATTAGTGATCAATTAATTAAAAGTATTAAGCACAAGATAGAGCAAGCAATTCAATATAAATTAATAAAATCAAGAGAAAGAACAAATTAATTCAAACTACATGTTGAGTTTCAATTGCAATCCCAGAAAAATAAAATTAATTCATAAGTAAAAATATAATTCCACAAAATAAGCGTACAAGTATTCTTAAATTACAAAAATAAATGGATAAGAAAATAGGAAGAAAAACCCCTTTTCTGGAGTTGTCACAAATCTCCAAGAATTTTCCTCTAATCTTCTTTTCCGTCCCTTCTTGATGATTTAAGATGCAATCTCCTAAAACTTTGTAGAAAACAAACCTCAAAACTAAAAACTGAATTATTAAAAACTAAATCCTAATACATAATTTTTTTCTTTTTCTTCTTTTTCATCTCTGGGATTTCGGCTTAGAATAACAGCCCAAAGACCCCTAAACTAACAATAATCTCTCATATTTTTAGACTTATTCCAAAAATGGTAACTTTCGAATCAAAATTTTCAAGAAAGAGAAACTTCTGCGAACAAGGGCTGCAGCCTTGAAATCTAGAGCTGCAGCCTTCACTGTATGTATTACTTGTGAATCCGTTTGAGGGCTGCAGCCTTGAAATCCTGAGCTGCAGCCTTGACGATCTACCTTTATCTTCCTTCATTTCCAAACATAATTTTGCCAAGTCTATACACTTAGTCAGAAAAATTCTTTTATTACCTAACTTGTTTAAACACACTAAAACAACTCAAAAAACATTCAAATAACTCTTAAACTAACAAGACATCAAGATGAACGCATCCAAGTCACCTGTATAAACCCGGTTCATCAATTTTTTTTGTCATTCCATCGTAAAGTAAAGAAAAAGTCAAAGAAAGATTGAAGATAAAATAGATCTGTGTGGATATTTTTGTCATTCCATCGTGTGAAGTAAAGAAAAAGTCAAAAGAAAATATGAAAAAAGAAAAAGTGATCAACGTAGTATTAAGGGAGGCAAAAATGATCTAAAACGTGTGTATTTTAAGAGTTGTTTGCCCAATTTTCTCCTCAATTTTCACAAGGCACATATGGGCCTTACGAATATGATAGGCCCATTTGGCGTTACACTTTATAGGAAGGGTCGATGGTCTCAAAGAATATTGGCATTAGCTTCCAACAAGACCATATAAACCATATACTCTATACTATGTGTTCAGCACTATGGTGACAACAAGCAAGAATAAACCATATAGCATTACAATCACATAGCCATATGAACAAAGATTCCATTTAGTCTTTCACATTTAAAAGTGTTTGTTTATATTATAGTCCTCTAAAGAGTGACATAAAGTATTATAACCAAAGAAAAATGTCTCATAATTCATCAAAGATGGGGCCCCACAGAGCACTAAGTCACACCAAATTATCACAAAGTAGGGAGATCAGTCTGATATTATTGCTTTTTCATAAAGGTTGCGTTGGCTGACTAGCAAAACTTTCGAGGTTTTAATTATCCATGAAATGGGATTCATACATGGGAATCGCATGCTTTTAATTTGCACTTTCACACCTCTCTGCCAAAAACATGAACTACTTGTCTTTTTCCTAAGATTAATCCTAATCTTGTGGACCCCGTATGTACTCCACTAGTTGGCCCCACAGGACAGCAAGTTGCACCCCGTCACTTGGGCCCACCACCACTGGCCCGAATGATTCTCCATTGTCACGAACCAAAAGCAAATCGCCCCCAACATCACACATGAAATGCCATCGCACAGGATCATGATTATGATTTCACACCTAACTTCCCCCCCCCCCCCCCCCCCCCCCAACAATCAATCAGCACCGTCCATTTTCCTCCTCAATAATATATATAGAGCACATAATTAAAGCCAGAGAAAGCACAATTTGCTCCCATTTCATAAACTAAAGTTTAGGTCTTGAAACAAAAAATATTTTGATCATGGAGAAGAGCAAGTCATTTCCGGAGTACTCCTCGGCCTACTCTGGCGAATTCGGGTTCCAGGAACAGAATACTTCGTATAGCTTCAATGGGCCGTGCCAGAAGGGAAGCGGGTTCACAACGTCAAGCGATCCCGAGCTCCGAAGGAAGAAACGAATAGCCGCCTACAATGTGTTCACCATGGAAGGTAAGGTTAAATCAAGCGTTAGAAATAGCTTCAAGTGGATCAAGAGCAAGTTCAGTGACATACGTTATGGTGTGTGAAATATAGGCATCTTTTATTTAGGGTTCCTATAGTAGTGACCCATATTCTTGTTAGGTCATTTTCACAATCGTTTTTGTATAGAGAGAGTTTGTGTGTCGAAAACTGAGGGGGAAAAAAAGCAATATTCTTCTTGGTTAATTAATTACAACGGATATTGAAAGAGTGTCATGTAATGATTGTGATGATATAAATATAAATATATATATATATATATAATCACGATGGTGATGATCAATATTATGATGGATTATTGCGTGTTTTGATGAGCCAAGCAAATTAGGAGAGCGCGGTAATTTGAGGTCATGTAATAATAATTTCTAGTTTTCTATGATCAATTAATTAATCCCCTCTCTTTCTTTCTCCTATTAATTTCCTTAATTAATTAGCTTTCCATCATCTCTAGTCATCTATGACAAACTTATGATTTACATATGAATAACAGGATTATATATGAACACATTGATCATATACATCCATATTAATATATATATATATATGTATAGCACAAATATTGATATGATAAAGTTGACCTACAGATCATAGCTAGATATATATATATATATATATTTAGTAAAAAAATAATGAAATCAATTTATAACTCTGTTATTGTAATTGTAATATTATTTAGCAGTAATTTTATATTTAACTCTATCATGAGATTTATAGTTTATATTAGTTAAAGAAATATCTACATATTTCAACTAAAAAAGAATGAAATCAATTAAGAAAGAAAAGAAGAGGACATGCGCGCGCGCGTGGAAAACTAGCATCATTATCATTTTTAAAATGATTTCCTTTTCTTTTTGGGCTCTAAATCGATTTCTTTTAAAATAAAATTGACTTTCCTTTTTGCATATTTTAATTGAGGAATTAAAAGTTAACCAAAAAGTAGTGTTTACTTTCTGCAGCGAAGAAACTAATTAGTTAGGCAGGGCGGCATGCATTTTGTGTCTCCAAATCTCACATATAATATACTATATACACCTTATATTAATTGAAACCTTTGGCCAAGTATTGATGATTACAAGCACAGGTAATATCTATTTTAGGACAAGTAGTACCGCTTTAAAGGAGTAAAACATCATTTTAAGGGCCAAATGGGTTTCTGATGGAATTAAATTCCTTTTCTTCATTTTTTTGTGTTGCAATGTAAAAAAAAAAAAAAAAAAAAGTATGCATGAGATGACAAATATAGTGATTTCATTGTACTCTAACGATAATTCTACTATATGACTCCATCATTCGATATAGAATTCAAATTCTCTTACCCTCTTCAAGTTAAAAAAAAAAAAGGACAAATACGTGCCACACAACATTCTTAAAGTATACATACATTAATCCGATCATAAAATTCCCTCAAAAGAAATCCGATAATGAATATATAATATATATATATATATATATGTGTGTGTGTGTGTGTGTGTATGTGTGTGTATGGACATATATTTTGCTATAGAAGGGTTATTGCTGATATGGAATTAAACGCCATGTATATTGATAATATGACACTACATTGAAAACAATAACGCTCGGAGAAGGCTGTAGTGGTTTTGAAGGTGTAGAGAAAAATTTCCTGTGAGGTTTTCTTTAAAGGGGAACTGTAGTACATAACATTTTTGCAAAAATAATTAAAGTAAATTACTATGTTTTAAAATATTTGAAATAAATAGTAAGTTTATTAGGTAAATAAAAAAATTTACTAAAAAATAGCATATTTATAAGATATAAAAAAATTATTTACCTGATAAATTTATTTTTATTATTATTTATACTATAAATATATTTAAAAATCTATTATTTGAAGCTGTTATTTACTTCTTTCTCCCTTTATTTAATTGCATCTACTCTTTTTAATAGAGTTTAAATAAAACACCTCAATGATAAGTTATCGATACTGAGGATTTCCTAAATTCTCAATAACAGTACTTGCACAATTTCATAATTATTATTAAAAAAAATTTGTATATCATCTTGCAACGCATATTAGACCCCTGACTTATACTAGTTTAAAATAAATGAAAATACTATCAAACTTCGAAATTTGAATTTCCTCTGAAATTCATCCCTCTCACCTGGTAAGTTAGTCTAAGACCTCTAATGAAATGACACATTGGCATTCTTAATTTTGAGAATTATTACAGCATATAAAAGTATATATAACTATATATATCTTATACACATAGTCATGACATTCAAGTTTTCACATCAAGTTCTCGATACACACAACACTAGTGTTAGTAGGGCCATATTGACTAAAAGGCAACAATCGAATTAGGATTAGAGCTCAACAAAGCAGTCGGAAAAAAAAAAAAAAAACCACAAACAATTATTTTCAAATACTAAAAGAAAAGAAAAAGAACACATAATACTAATGAGTTGATGGCTCTTTAAAAGACATACTTTCTTTTATTCTTGTTTCATTTGAATCCTCCATTGAAATTTTTCAGACGGTTATAAAAATTTCTTAAGAAAAAAAAAATTGATGAAAAATAATTTAGAGTCTATAAAATAAAAATGATAGATTTATTATGTTTATATTTAAAAACATTTATTAAATAAGGGTATTTATCAATAGAGATTGTGGGGTGCAAATATAACAAACCACTCTAAACAACAGACCGTAAGGAAAACAAAGGCCAACAAAATGCATACAGACAGACATGCAACAAATATATAAACAAATATGAAGAACTATTTTTGGTTGCAAGCATGCATGTCATATACGCACACATATAGATGTATGTGTGGATAGGAAGATGAGGGAGAAGCTGAGGTGTGACACTCTTTGTTTGGAAGCGACACCCTACCTTCTAAAATCAATTTGGACCCTTTTGTGGTTGGTCCCATATATATTATATGTTTCTAACGTTAATAAATTTTGGAGTTATATGGGAATCAAAATCCTGTGCAACTTTAATAGATTTTGATAAAGATTAATTAAGGGGATCAAAATATTTGTGCAATAGAAATGAAGTATTTATTTATTTATTTTGTATATTCTGCTAAGGATTTTCAATCGATTATTAATGCATCATGAATATATGCATATAAGTGTGCTACTTAATTATATGTATAGTTTTTCCTCTTTTTTTTTAGGGGAAAATTTTTGCCTGCCTGGTTAGTTTTGGAAATATACGTTATATATATATATAGGAACATCGAGTACTATATTATTATTGTTAAAGCAAAGCATTCAAGAGACATCAATTATTGGTTGTTGTTTCAATGCTTGTTTTGGAAAACATTATTGGCTGTATTTACTCGAAAATCTTGCTGGTACAATTGGTTATGCAATATATCTACATCGGAGTTGTCGTTCTCTTTCATCGGAGTCAACTTATCAAGATTTCACGAGTGCATTCCTTAAAAATTAACTACAATACATATTTAATTTGTATCAGACGACTCGTACAATGAACAAATAATGCATAATGAAGTCCTTCCTTCGAAAATTAAACTATATTTATATTTATTCAACATATATTTCCTTCAGCATATAAATCATAATTCATAAATTTTGGTAGTTAATTTAGTGGTAAATTTTTTACATCTAACTATAACATATATAAGGGGCAGAGAGTTGAAAACCACCATCTTTAAATTACGATTTCATGAGTCAATTTTTTTTTTTTTTGGGGCTAGAAGATTGCAGACATCATCTAATTATAATGATAAATTCACATCTAACTTTATCATATGGTGTGAAGAGTTTAAATATCTCACTTTTTTATTTAAAAAAAAGTCATAATTTAGGGTGTAACGTATTTTTCTTCATATTTAATGGTCACTAACCATTATTTATGTTAAATTTTCTAAAAAGTTTATTCCTATCACTACTACAAAATGTGGATTCTATGACGAAGCTTCCACGACTGTTTTTAAAAAAGCCGTCATAGAAAATGCAGAAAAAACACGGAGCAAAACAAAATTTCCAAAAACCATCGTGGAAGCCGAAGCTTCCACGACGGTTATAGGAAACCGTCGTGGAAGACCATGCTTCCACGACGGTTTTTAAAAACAATCGTGGAAGTAGCAGGCTTCCACGACGGTTATAGAAAACTGTCGTGGCAGCCAGGTGCTTTCACGATGATTATAGAAAACCGTCGTGGAAGCTCAAGCTTCTACTACGGTCATAGAAAACTGTCGTGGAAGCAACAAGCTTCCACGACGGTTTTCTAGAAACGGTCATGGACGCCTAATGCTTCCACGACCATTTTTAAAAAACCATCATGCAAATTCGCAAAAAATTTAGATAAAATGCCGAGTGTTGTTGCCTCAATTTTTCACATCAATTATTCTATATATCCCAAAATAAGATCAGATCGCTCTAAAAACAATCAGTGCACCATTGGACGTCACCACCATCATCTACTATATCCATCAATATAATATCTCTGTAAGTAATAACTAATTAATGTCTTCTTGCTGTTGTGTTTTCCTTAATATTAATGTTATTGATTTGCATGATTTTATAAGGTTTATATATATATATATATATATATATGTTTTAGGATCGATTTAGAGTTAAATTATGCAATGGGTGTTAAATTAAGTGATCAAGAAATGTTATTTTCCCTTGGTATTTAGATTTAATTAATTATGATTTTAGATGGTTTTGTATTTTAATTAGTTTTGTTATGTTCTTTCGATTTTTAATTGTTGATCAATTAATAGGCCGGTGTTAATTAATGAAAATGATATATATTTATATATATATATATATATGCATGTTAAAATTGAGTACTTTGACTTCTAAGTATTTCAATTTTTTATTTAGGATTTGCAAATTATGGATAGGAAATAGATATGGTTTGATAGATTGTCTAAAGCATATGAAGATGATATTGAAGAATTTTTGTCATTTGTCAAAGCTCACATAAAAGATGATAAGATTCCATGTCCATGTCAAATTTATAGTAATAATAGATCTCAGTCCATTGATGATGTTAGAGGGCATTTGCATGCTTATGGGATTATTTATTCTTACCAAACATGGTATTTACATGACGAAGATTTTTTCGATAGTAAATATACATCAATGAGTACTAAAGGTAAAAAGCCTATTGTTGATGAAGACGTTAGTGAAAATATGTTCAATATGATAAATAATTTAGAAGAAAACTGTGTACCATCCGGAGTTATTTGAGGTAATGATTAATGATGTCGAAATGTCCTTGTATGTCGAGTGTACAAATATAAGAAATTAGGGGCATTGGTTAAATTATGGAATATGAAAGCGTCGGGAGGGTGGATGAATTCTAGTTTCATGACTCTTTTAGAATTTCTAAAAGATATTCTACTGGAGGATAATAAAGTGTCACCTAGTATGTACGAGGCGAAGAAGACGTTGGGCACTTTGAAAATGGAATATGAAAAGATACATGCTTTTCCAAATGATTGCGTCCTTTACGAGAAAGAATATGAAGATTTAGATGAATGTTCGGTTCGTAACGAGTTAAGACGGAAGAAAGGCAACGTGCCATTGAATGGTAGAAAATGAGTGTCGGTTAAGGTGTTATGGTACATTCCACCGGTACCACATTTGCATCATTTATTCAATAATGCCGAGCATGCTAAGAATTTGACATGGCATCATGATAAATGTGTTGACGATGGCAAGCTTAGGCATCCGACCGATGCACCACAATGATATACCTTTGATGATAATCATCTAGATTTTAGTTTAGAGCCAAGAAATTTATGTCTCGGTTTGTCGACGGATGGAATGAACCCACATAGTAACATGAGTAGTTGGCATAGTATTTGACCAGTCATACTTGTCAATTTCAATCTCCCTCCAGAATTGTGCATGAAGCGGATGTTTTTTATGTTGACATTATTGATCTCATGCCCTCAATACCCGGGGAATGACATTGACGTATACTTGGCACCATTAATCGATGACCTAAAAAGCTTGTGGGAAGATGGTTTACAAGTTAGAGATTCTTACCGTCAAGATACGTTCAATCTTTGTGCAATATTGATTTAGTCAATTAATGACTTTCCTGCATTTGACAACCTATCTGGTTATCCTGTGAAAAGTTCTATAGGTTGTCCAGTTTGTATAAAGGAAACATCTTCCATCCTATTGAAGAATGATAAGAAAACTGTTTACCATGGTCACAGGAGATTCTTACCAAAAAATCATTTATACTGCAAATAAAAGAAGGCTTTTGATGGTAATACCGAAGAAAGAACCGCTCGTCGGATTTTGTCTGGCGAAGATATATTTGAGATGGTTAAAGATGTTAAAGTAGTTTTGGAAAAAAGAAAATGTAATGCTCTAGTTGTCGATGGACCTTGGAAGAAAAAGTCAATCTTCTATGAACTTTCATATTGGAAGTCACTTTACGTTCGTTATTACTTAGATATTAAGCATATTGAGAAAAAAGTTTGTGAATCGATAATGGGCACGTTGCTTGGCATTCCAAACAAAACTAGAGATGGTGAAAAGGCGTGGTTGGATCTTAAAGAGATGAAGATTAGACCAAATTTGCTCCCCGATAAAAGATCGAATGACACATACTGACCTCCGGCAAGGCACACACTATCGAGATAAGAAAAGAGAAAGCTTTGTGAATGACTTACGTTCATAAAAGTGCCAAGTGGGTACTCTTCCAACTTCAAAAGGTTGGTGTCGTTGAATGATTTAAGACTCATTGGAATGAAAACACATGATTGTCATATCTTAATACAACAATTATTACCTCTTGTAGTGCGGGAAGTTTTAACAAAAGATGTGAGATATGCAATTACGAAATTATGCTCATTTTTCAATTCAATATGCTCCAAGGTAATCGATCCACTCATGCTAGATTTACTACAATCAGAATTGGTGATGACTTTGTGCACGCTTGAAAAGTATTTCCCACAAGCTTTTTTTGATATAATGATCCACCTAAAGGTGAACTTAATTCGGAAATTTAAGCTATAAGGACCAGTCCATTTGAGGTGGATGTATCCTTTCAAAAGGTACATGAAGATTTTGAAGGGTTATGTGAAGTACCGAAATAGGCCAGATGAATGTATAGTGGAAAACTACATAGCCGAGGAATCAGTTGAATTTTGCTTTGAGTATTTGTCCAACATGGACCCAATAGGGTTGCCAAAGAGCGGGCTATTTACGTCAAAAGGACTATCCGTGGGCATTCATTCACTAATAAATAAAGATGAATGGGAAAAAGCTTATCTGTTTGTTTTGCACAATGCTAAGGAAGTGGAGCCTTTCATTAAGGTTCACATGACGAAATTAAGAGATGCGAATCCAAGAAAAACAAGATGTGAGAAGTGGATTTAAGATGAGTACAACCGGACATTTCGGGAGTGGATAAGAAAAGATTTGCATATGAAGGCTGGCGTTTCCCAAGACTTAATGAAGCTAGCAAGAGGACTATCATCGATAGTCACAAGACATATATCGTATTTTATCAATGGCTTCTCCTTCTACACTCGCAAAAAAGATGAAAAGCATCTCGTCTAAAATAGTGGTGTGACCCTTCATGCTGAATCTATGCATATTTCATCCGCAAAGGACAAGAAACCGGTATACGGTTCCATGAACTACTTTGGGTTCATTGAAGACATTTGTGAACTTGATTATTGCGGCTTGCGGATAGTACTCTTTAAATGCAAGTGGGCTGACAATAATTTTATTAAGATTGATAGTGACGGTGTGACAGTGGTGGAATTTAGGCGATTGGGATACAAAAATGATCCTTTCATTATGCTGTCGCAAGCGGTACAAGTCTTTTACACAACGGATCCCGACAATTTAGAGTTATCTTTAGTTGTGCTAAAAAGTAATCCGGGATGGCCAAGAAGATGTTAAAGATTGCACAAACATTCCATCTTTCACAAATGGATTGCCACCGGTGGAGGAGATTGATGATTTGGACGATGATGCCTCACACTTGCTTCGTTTAGATGTCGAGTGGACACGTGTTGAGAAGGCCAAAAAAAAAAAAAACTTGCAGTGTTTTTTCTCATTGTATATAATTTATAAGTTGTATTAACTATGTTAATTGGGCACATTATATTATTTACATATGCCTTGGTGTGAATTAATACAAGAATAAGAGTTATTGATGGGCTGGTTCATGCATAACACACAGGTTTGGCCGTCTTTGGGATTATAGTTGAAAAAAATATATTTTAAAAAATTTATGGTCACAATACTACGACAGTTTCTTTTTAAACCATTGTGATATCTGATAAACCATGATGTGACCGGGAGTTTTTTAAAATTTTGTAAAAAATTTTATAAATAATGGAATTTAAAAAAAATAAAATATAGGATACTACGACGGTTTTTTTAAATAAACCGTTGTGGTAACTTTTTCGGGTATTTTTAAAAATGTTAAGATTTTTAAAAAATTGAAGGGGATTTAAAAAAAATAAAAAAAATTGGCTACCATGACGGTTTTGTAAAAAAACTTCCGTGGTATCGAAGGTATCACGATGGGTTTTTTAAAAAAAAAAAAAAACCATCATGGTATCTCAAGCCACCAGGAATTTTTAAATATGTGTTAAAATTTTGAAAAAAATTTTGGTACTTTTTTAAAAAAATAAAAAAATCGGCTCGCACGATAGTTTTTTCAAAAAATCATAGGATACCACAACTGTTTCTTCAAAAAACCATCATGGTATCTGGAAAATTTTAAAAATTTCCCGAAGATCGTGCATGTGTGGGGAATTTTAAAAATTTTCCAAAGACCGTGCATGCGTGCATGTGTTGGAAATTTTGCTCTCTACATATAAAAACAAAATAAAAACCTCATTCCCTCCACTTTCTCTCTCTCGATATACAAACTTTCCTTCCATTCTCTCTCTTTGCTTGCCGTGCATATCCTCCCTCCATTCTCTCTCTTTGCTTGCCGTGCATCCTCTCTCCATTGTCTCTCTTGGCTCTTACCTCCATTTTCTCTCATCCTTGCCCTCTCTAACTCATCCCATTCTCTCTCCTCCTCGCCCTCTCTACCTCGTCTCCCTCTCTCTATCACCATGACCAAACCGGCCGTTGCCTACACTGGTACGATCGACCCGCCTATACCCATACTCGAGTACTTGGTAAGTCGAGGTCTCTCTTTCACCGCACAGTTTATTGAAGTGAATTTGATTGATTGTAAACTTGATTTTCAGTGATTGTTGATTGTTGCTATGATTTTAGGTAATTTTTTCCACGAAAATAAGTGTTAATTTTACATGCTAAATTTTGGCATATACATGTTCGACAAAATGCCTCTTTGGGTGAGACTTAGTTTTGGATTGTTGTACAATAGTTAGGTGAGACGACGGTTTACCAAATTTCTAGAAAAAATGTTGATTTCGCATGTTAAATTTTTGCATACCACATGTTCGACAAAATATCTCATTGAGTGAGACTTAGTTTTGGATTGTTATATAATGGTTGGGGGAGGTGACGGTTTAGAGATTTTTCCAGAAAAAAGTGTTGATTTTGTTGATAGTTGATTTGGGAATTTTCCATCCAAAATCAGTCCTCTACATATTCGATGATTGTTGATTGTGGACGTGATTTAGATTGCTTTAAAATTGCTTAGGTAAGGCACGGATTCGATAATTTTCTGGAAAAGTATTGATTTTGTTACTTATATGTTAGCATTTGGCATGTTCGATAAAATACCTCTTTGAGTTCGAATTAGTTTTAGATTGAATTAAATTGCTTGGGTTATGCAAGGATTTGGCAATTTTCCGAAAAAATTGTTGATTTTGTGAGTCAAATTTGCACATATGACATGTTCGATAAAATGCCTCTTTGATTAGGTTGTGTGTCATTTATGTAATTAAGTAAAGTATATGTTTAGTTGCACGGATTTGCAATGATTTAATGTATGCTTTCGTTAGCTTTTTATGTGTTTGGGTGTCGTTTAGATTTTATAATGATTTAATGACAAAGGCTTTTTGTTTTTTAACGTGTTTCGGTGCGGAGTTGCTTTAGATTGATTTAAAATATCGTAAGACCACGAGGAGGAATATTCAACTCAAACTCAAATTGGAAAACTACGACGAACCAATTCACCTAGATTCAATCCCAATGAAGATGGTAAACGAAGAGCAACTCTTATGAGACGAGTCCACATTGTTAGGACAAGAACGAATTGAAGTTTTGTTCGATGCGAAAGGGCAACCATTAGGGAAGGAAGAAGATGAATTATAGAGTTAGATTGGAGTGCTTGCTCGAGAGCACATTCCCATTTGGATATCTAACTTTAGAAGTTCCGATTTAGCCCCAAGGAAAGAAAGAGAATGGGTGGAAATCGTAACTTCTTTCACTGTAGAGCCATCATTTAAAAAACAAGCTTTAAAGTCATGTGCAGAGTCCGTGAAAAATTTTAGATAAGATCTTTACTAAGCTTTTGTCAGGGATCATATTGATGAAGAAAATGAGTGACAACAACCGCCAAAAGTGGTTCATAATTACCCCACCATTAGCCAGGATGATTGAGAAAAATTCATTGAGTATCGGCGTACCCCGGAATTCAAAAGACTATCGAAACAAGGAAGTGAGATGAGAAAGAAGAGCAAATACGGATTAACCGGAGGCCGAGACGGATATAGGAAACGTTACCAAGCTCATGTACGTGAATTACTTGGACAAAATATGTAAATAATATGTTGTACTTCCAATTTCTTCCTTTATATAACGATAATTATTAAACTACAGTTTGGGAAGACGGGAAAATAGACAGAGCGGCATACTAGGTGGCTGGATATGTGCATCAAACCTGATGGAGAGTTCAAGAATGAAGCATTTAAAATTATTGCCGATACAATAATAAGTTTACGAATCCATTTAAAATATATTCATCCCATATAGTCTTTTATGTTTACGAGTTCATAATATATTCTCTAATTATTATAGGATGACTTTAGTAAACAAGAGATACAAGGAAGTTTCGAATATGTGGGGAGAAATGACATATTGACTAAGGTATTAGGAAATGCCGAGCATTCGGGTCAGATTCGGGGTCAATCTAAGTTTGTCAAACAGTTGTAATACTTCAACCTCGTGCAAAGTTCAAGGGAAAATGTTGAAGTCTCGGATATGAAAAGGCAGCTTGCCGCATTAAAAATAACCGTACAGAAACTTTGTGCAAAGCAGGGCATCGACCGAGAGAGTATGGCCGAGGAGATGACTGCACTGACTGTTGATAAACATAATAGCTTCAAAGTTAGTTACACTCCAAATGAAAAAGAAGTTAGGCCATCGGATCCGTAGCCCATGCCGAACGCAAGGAATGCCAGCTCTTTCTTCCTGATTTAGTTAACGGAGGAGATGTGCTTATTGCAATCGGCAGGGCATACATGGACTGTGTTCTAACCGACACAATCCATGGGACTCCTTTTGGTAAGAAGAATGTAGAGTGACAATTACAGTCCCAAAACTAAAACATACACTCCTACCTAGTCCGACGAATAAAGCCATATGTATTGAAGAAGCTGTCGGTGGGTTTGTTGCTTAGCTGAAAAGATTAGTCATCATTCAAACAAGTTTGAGTCAGGTAAGTCAAGGTCCTAGTCATGCTCCTGACCAAGAAGCTAAGGAAAGCAAATGAACCACAAAGAGAGCAGGGAGGAAGAAAATACAATCACAACCGGAGGTACAACAATAACCGGCACAACAAGAACTACCTTCGTTCGACTTTAGTGAAATTCCCTTCGAATTAAGACCTTTGGCATATTATGCACAAAGTTTCATGCATGACGGTACCCAAATAGTGTACCCACTACAACAGTTCGTCATTGGTGATGACATGCCCATATATATTGGGTTTGAAGATGTATATCATTTCATAACGTTTAAAGAAATTAGTGCAAACAGCATAATGGTTTACATCAGGTAATACATTTATCCTTAAAAAACTTAATTATTTATCCTTCTTAATCTTATATATGTTATTTTTGCATAACAAGTGTGCCAAATTATTTTACAGATACTTAGCGGATTGTTTTACAAGAACATGTATGGATCAACGGTTTGAGTTTATTTCTCCAGTCCTTGTCTCATCAGTTTAACAGAATGTAGATCACGCCACCTACGTTGAGAGAGGGCCGAAAATATTCTGGGATCTTAAGAAATGCACCAAAGGGAAAGCTGTTTCTCATGCCATATAACAATGGCCAACATTGGATCTTGGTAGTTATTCAACCGTGGGATAACTCAGTCGTGTATTTTAATCCTCTAGGAAACGAACTGGGTGATGATTTTAAAGACCTAATTATGTTGTAAGTATTCTTTGATGTTTGTATCTCTGATTAGACATAAAATAATTGTTGTTGAAATTGTTTATAAATTTATCAAATTGTTAGGGAACTTAATGATTGGAAATTATTGGTGGGAAGAGGAATAAGACAGTGACGCAACTGCCAGACGTTGATTGATACTGTTCGATGTCTAATACAAGAAGGTTATAGAGAATACAGTTATTTTGTGTTAGCTTTCATACGAGAAATAACCTTTACTGTTGATGGACTAGTCGTCCTTCAAACCAAGGATTTTTATATTGATACTGAAATGAGTTTGGTTAGACAAGAGTGGGCTACATTTGTCATACAGTTTATATAATATTGACTAAAAATAATATATAAATTTTGTACTCTCATTATATTAATTGTTGTACATTGTGATCTAGGTAATTATAGATTATTTATCATTTTATTCTTGGCTATGTAATAATTGATAACAAACTGGATTTGTCACTCGTGAGAAATGAAACGAATTCGTAAATTTTTTTTTCGTTGTTTCCTACCACAACGGTTTCTCAGGAAACCATCGTGGTAGCTCCAAGGAAACCGTCGTGGTAGTAGACTCTACCATGACGGTTTCTCAGGTTTCCTTACCACGATGGTTTTTTATATAAAACTGTCATGATATGTTCTTAAATGTCCATAGTTAGGCCTTATTTTTACCCATTACACGGTGGTTAAAAACCCATCGTGGAATCTAAAAAGATTCCATGACCTTGAATTCCACGATGGTTTTCTAACCGTCATGGAAGTATTACTACCATGGTTAAAGACATTCGTGGAATCCACATTCTGTAGTAGTATATGCTTAAGCACAAGTGAGTTTATAACTCAAAAAAAAGAAAAATCAGACCTTTTTTTTTAGTTTTATTATTATTATTGTTATTATTAGGACAAATTACACTTTCCTTTTGAACTTTAAGTCTTGTCACAAAATATAATTTTTAACATTCATTCCCCCTGAATTTGAAAAATTTTATGAATTTTCCCCCTCAATTAAAGTTTTATTTTAAAAAATGCATATAATACTTGCTGGACGCATCAGCTAGGCATATTAAGTATGAAATTATGAAATAACACCAATTAACATTACTCTAGGCATCCGTTACCCTTATTAAGTATGAAATTATAAATATATCTATAAGGTCGACTTATGGGAAAAAATGGCATAATCAACCTTCAATATTTACTATTTTAACTCAATTATATGAGTTTCTCACCTAACATCCACCACTCATGCTTTTAAAGACTATCACGTGCATTATGTAGTAAAAAAATTAATTGAGAGTATGAATTCACAAACTTTTCTAAAGTTCAATAGGAAAAAATGTTACAATTGAACTTCATGAGGTATTTTGTGACAAAACCTAAATTTAAAGAGGAAAAGTGTAATTTGTCATTATCATTATTATTTTGAATTTAAGGGTGAGAGATTTGAATACTACATCTCATCATTAAAAAAATGGGTGTGGGTTTATGATTAAGCCAAACTTGCAACTACTTTTTTTTCGGTCATTTAACAATATTTTTTTTTTCTTACATGTCATCTGATATGAACCATGCTAACAAACTGACAAAACCCGTGAATCAAGAAAGTCTCCAAGATCGTTTAGAAATCAAATTTGTATGAAAGTCTCCGAGATTGTTTAGAAATCAGATATATACTGTAGCCTATATTAAAGTAAGAACCTTTGTATAATGAAGATGCCACAATCAATTATTGAATGATTGATTGATAAGCCAAAAGTAAACTCCACAGAAACCCTGATAAGTTCAAGAAGTTCTAAAAGAACCAAAGAAAATTTTCTCTCACCAAGTTATGAATTAAATCTAAGTTATTATTTCAATAAGCTAATGATCTTTAAATACAAAGGGTCCAAGAATTTGCTCATATCTAGAAAAAAGGAAACTAAAATATCCTAAGTTTAAATTCTGAAAATTAAGTCCTAAATTATCTCATAAAAACATGCCTATAACAAAAAATAAAAATAAAAATAAAAAACCTAAATTGGCATACAAGCCTTTCAACTCAGCAATAACAAATAAGGAAAGTACCTAAATTGGCATGCAAGCCTTACAACTCAGCAATAACAAAAAAAAAAAAAAAAAAAGGAAAGTAATCTAAATTGCAGCCAGCTATACTTCTTGATGAATCAAAATGGGTAAGTCACTAGTTTAGGAGAGTAAGCTTAATTTACGCAATCTTGAGCTGTTTTCTTTGAGAACTCATTATTCCAAAGCTTGAATCATGGAAATCCAACCTTGTGGAACACGTGGGACATCTCCCTTGGGCCTACATGAATTCAACTCAGTTCAAATACTTTTAATCAGCCCATTAAGAGTTTCCTTGAACCTTCTTACTCCAGTCTTTATAATCGGTCTAATTGGAACTTAAATATGGTCTACAATCTATTTAGCCTGTGCCCTCATCATTTAACTAGATTATAAACATAATAACAATAATAATTTCATGTGTCTATTTACTTCATTGATATTTTTCTAATTATGATTGATTATGATCATTAAATAATACACACATGGGCGGAGCTACCTTAGGCTCAGTGGGGCAGCAGCCCTTGGCCCAAGGGCTCCTTTCAACTTTGGCCCCAAAATTCGGAGATTTTGAATATATATATATATATATATATATATATCCCCCCCCCCTATGGGATTCTTTAGTTACAATATTGAAAATTACAATGATAGCCCAAGTTTTAATTTTTAAGTCTCAAATTTTAAACGCAAAATCTCAAATAAATAAGAAAAAGTATTTTATTACTATATAAATTAATAATTTATTGATCTCTAAATTTTAAAAGTTGAACCAAACTCTATTATACACTAATCTATTTACCAAAAAAAAAAACAAAAAAAGACAAGAAGATGCAAACAGACAAAAGAATTTAGTTCATTTCATGACTCCAATTGAAAATAATATCTGGCTCTGCCACTGAATTGCACATTAAAACTGATTTGTTAAATAAAGAGCAAGACCCCCAAAAGCTATTTTTGAAGGCATATATATAAATATATTTTGAGGGATAAGGCATCTATATTTCATTACATCTAAGGAAAAGTGTTCTGCTTTTTATTGCATTGTTTTTGAGTGGTAGAGATATTCTGTGTAATAATACCCCAAATAGTACTGTCTGTGCAGCTGATGGACATTCTTATCAGAGACACTACGTGAGTTTGCATGTGGCGTGGGGAGGAGGAATCTATGCCCACGATCAAGTTGGTTTTGCCTATGTACGACTTTTCTACTGCTCATTCACAGGAAAGGGTATTTTGGTGAGGTACGTTGTTTAAAATAAAAATAAAAAATAAAAAAATCTAACAAGAAAATAAAATAAAATGAAAGTTTTTTCATTAAAAAAAAATGATCGATAGTTATATGTATAATCTAGCAATGAATGGGCTTTTGTAAGTTATAATATACAAAAATTGAATAAGTTGCTAAACGCTAACAAAACACTCCAAATTAAGAGATTTGCTGGATTGAATATAATACATTTAAATACAAAAGTTAACTTTTCTTGATATTAATCTTTCACAAGATGGAACTACGTAAGGAGATCCAAATATGGAGGATGGAAGATGAGAGTAAGTACAGAAATCGTAGGGTGTGCAAGTGTGCAGGAAAGGGACCACAATTATCGAGAGAGGGCCTAGAGACATATAGAAATCAATCGTCAAGAGAGGATGTAGAAGTGTAAAGATCAAGGGCGGACATAGGCAAAGGGATAATTATTATAACGACTCATGCCTTCTTTTGGTATGATATTCTCCACTTTGAGCTCACACCAAAAAGTCTCATATTATTAGGAGGCCGTGATCTCTTTACTTATGAGCCATTATATATACCCATCCCCAAGCGATGTAAGATTCCATAACTTACCATTTTCCTTCTAGGGATTGATGGCTATCAAAATCACCCCTCCTATTGGGGCTCAGCATCTTTGTTGGCCCCAATAAGATAGGTGATTGTGATAGTCATCAGTCTTTAGAAGGAAATGAATAAGTTGTGCAGTCCTACATCGCTTGTGAATGAGTACATGTGATAAATAAAGAGACCACCTCTTAATGCTATGAGACATTTTGGGATGAGTCTAAGATCAAAATTGTGAGGACACAAAATCCAAAGTAAACAATATCATACTAAAGGGAGGCACGGATCTTTACAATTATAGTCAAGAAGAGGCTGTAAGATGTTGGGACACCAATCATCAAAATATGATACAAGAGTGCAGGGATAGCAACCCTGTACCAATGACATATCTTTTTGCTAGAATCCTGTACCAGCCACGGATTTTGTATATTTTGGGTAAGTAAACTATAATTTTTACAAAAATTTTTTAGTTTACGAATTAGACATCATAATCTTTCCAATGACATATCTTTTGCCTTATTCGGACTTCGAAGTGAATTGTTATGATTTTTCTATTTTTACCCATAAATCTTGACATATGGTACATATATGGGACCAACAGTAATAAAACATAAGTATAGGATATGAAACACTCAAACACTAAAAGAAATAACTTTATGACTATAAGGTAGACATCTTAAGTTTTGAAATGAGTTATCATGCTTTTAAAAAAGATATGTATATAAATTTTAATAAATCACATAATATTATATTATAATCTGGTAAACTGAGATTTTACCATACCATAAGACACTTAATAAAACATCCACATTAATGTTTGAAATACTTGAAATTTTGGAAAAAAAAAAAATCATAAAGAGAGAAAAGCTTTTCAACGAGTTATCAAGTATCAAAAATGGGATTATGCTCAAATTTAAATAAATCTTACAAGTTAAAATCCCACACCAACAAAACGATTAAATATTAAAATGTGACATAAGAGTAAGTCATAACATATAGATATTTATCAATGAAATGAGTTGGTATTAAGAGTATGATCAAATAATGCAAAAAACCCAAACTTTACAAAGTTCAATCATAAGTTTTAAATTGACTAAGATAAAGTACACAAGACGATTACTATGCATATACCAAGAGACTACTTTAGCCCGACTAAATGATCATAATTAATGGGATTGAACCTTACAAGCCCAATACTAGATGGAAGATATACACTTAGGTGACTCTTTGTCACATTGATTGATTAATTAATTAAGAAATAAATAAATAAACTAATAAATATATAACAAAATATAATTATGCTAAGAAAGTTAATTAGTAATTAATAAAGTAATTAATTATTTAATTATAAGAGTTAGTGAGTTATAATTAGCTGTGTAAATAAGATTATAATGTTGGGTAACTACATAATTATAATACATCATTCGTTAGAGATTAATTAATCATTAATCAATGATATAATTGTTTATATAACTATGGATGATAAAATAGAGATTAATCAAACATTAATTATTAGAATAATGTAATTATTAATTAATAATGTGAGAATTAATTATTTATAAGTATTATATGAGAAAAAATATTTAATTAACAAAATTAAATTATTAATGATATAATTATTAATTAGTCAATTAAAATTCTATAATTTAATTATAATTACTTGATTAAATAAAGTAATAATTATCTACTACCTAATTAATTAATCAATTAATCAATTAAATTAAATTAAGTAAAATTAAATTAATTAAATAATAATTGAAAGAAATTTATTTAACACTTAATAATTCATTTGAATTAATTATTAAAGTTAATTATGATATAAGTAAATTAAACTCACTTCAAATTATTAAAGTAATATAGCTATAATTCTATCTAATAATGAGACATTGTTAAATCAAGATAATTTCTCAAACTTGCGTAGCAGGAGGTACAACTCTGGAAGTCTAAGCACATAATGCAAGTAAGTACAAATCTCATCTGTAGCATGGAATAAAATATTTTTTTTTATTAATGCTATACGTTTACTATAATTTTCCTTGATGAAGTGATGGGTATATGAGTTATATATATTGGTTTGATAAATCATTTGACGTGCATAATTTCTTTTGCACTAATATTATCGACATGCCTCACAAATATTTTTGTCATAATGATATATACATAGTGATATGTAAATCTTCACATTGTTACAATTAATAAGCAGGATGCTAACGAAAGATAGGAATGGGTGTCGTATCAACTTCTAATTAGTGAGAGGATATGATAAGAATGAAAGCTATAAGTTATGAACCTCATACGTCAGATGGATTTCCGTCGCAACATTCTGGAGCACTTCTTAGGTCCTTTCCTTTACAGAGAGAGGATGGTTGACTTGATGTATGCACAAGGATGTCGTTTCTTCACTCGGACAGTAGGATGGGCCCTTGTACAAGATGAAAGCATGCAGGAGTACAAACGCCAATTCGAGGAGGATCTCCTAGCTAAGTACCCTTACGAATTACGCCAATAGGACGTATGTGAGTTATTTTGGCATGAAGTTCCCCACGAGATACGGCCACTTGTTTACTTTCCCCGACCCTATCTAGATTGTGATCACTTATGTTCAGAGGTCATTTACGTTGAGATGCATCTGAGAGCGGAGATGGTACACACTCTTCCAACAGAGGGATTGAAGGATGTAGAGGATGCCAGCCCCGTACCAACCAGAAGCCCTAGGAGACGATGATACCCGCATTGATCTAGAAGAGGAGAACTCCACCAATTACCTATTATTTGTGGATGTTTTATATATTATCTATTTTATGTATTTGATGACGCTTGTGTTATCCTTATGATTTATGTATTCTCTATGACTGATTATGATTAGTATGGTTAATTGTTATGTGAACTTATGGCTATGTGATGTTATGACATGATACTTTTAAGATATAATATGTCATGATTTATGTGTTGTACACTCTGTCATTCATGTTTAAATAAAACTCACATCATAAGACTATGTTTAAGCTAAAATAACTATGTTGAGATATTAAATAAGTATGGTTCTTTTAGGTTGAACACTAGAGTTATATATAGATCTATGGTACGTCCTTGAGTGGCAGCAGCAAGACGACCACAAGAAGTGAACCTAGCTCAAATAGTCATTAACCTATAGTGCATATTGGAAGACCAAGAGTGCAAAATACAGAATCTCTATGAGCAGCTTGCTTAAGAAAATCAAGAACTACCTCCTGCACCAGCTGTTCCAACTCAAGCTGCAACACCAGCTGTGCTTGCAGCATAAGCCGCCGAACCTATGGTTTGGCAAGAACCATTGTATGAGATGTTCTGACGTATGAAACCTCCCGAATTCGAAGGATCCAGCGACTCTTTAGAGGCTGACGAATGCTTAACCTCCCTTCAAATAATCTTGAACTTTATGGACCTCACCTTGTGCCAACTGAGGATGAAAGGATTAGGCAAATATTGGACATGTTTCGCCCTGAGATAGCAGTAGTGATCGATAGTGGTGGGAGACCACCTATGACTGTTGATGAATTTGTTGAAAGAGCACTACACGCTGAGTATATTCTTGCTTAAGCTAAGTAAGAAAGGGATAAGTTATTTGAAGTGAGTAAGAAAGAGAAGTCACAATCAAAGCAAAACCAAGGAAATCAACCGAACATTTAGGGAAACAGAGCCAAGTTAAATGACAATCACTCCAAATTGAACCATAACAAGCAAAAGGGGAATTTTAATGGAAACAAGAATCAGAAGAACCATCCCCAGAAGAAGAAGAACACCGTTTACTCTATATGCACTAAGTGTAGGAAGAAACATCAAGGTGAATGCAAACTCAGCTTAAATACTTATACTTATGTGGCAATAAGGGTCACTTTACCAAGAATTGCTATATCGACAAGCAGAATCAGATTCGACAGAATCAACTGAAGCCACTAGGGACTCAACTCCACAACATGCAAGCAAAAATCGAGGGTCCACTGATTAACCAGGGACATTTAAAGGCCTCGACAGTACTGAATGCTCATATTTTCACCTACACCAAGAATAATGTTGAAGTTGGAACCTTGAATGTGGTGATAGGCCAACTCTCTGTGGCTAACCAAGATACATATATTTTATTTGATTCTGAAGCAACTCATTCTTTTACATTACGTATGTTTGCTAGGAAACTCACTCAATTTAGGGATATAATCAATGAGACATTTAGAACGGCACTACCTTTAGGTCAAACATTGTTATCAAGTCATTGGTTACATCATGTGCCAATAATTATTGCTGGCAGAGAATTGTTCATCAATCTAGTTATTTTAGAAATATTCAACAACGACATATCCTAGGGATGGACTTCTAGGAAAATACTATGTAAACATTGACTGTCGGGCACGTAAAGTGATATACAAACTTGATGGAGCAGAAGAGTTCGAATATGTCAACATTTCTGAGAAACAGCCGAGTGTGATGATTTTTACTATGAGGGCACAAATGATGATACATAGCGGATGCATTGGATACCTAGCAAATATCATCGATACAATGAAAGAAGAACGATCCAAATCGAAAGATGTGGCAGTAGTCAGAAACTTTATTGTGGTATTACCAGAAGACTTATTTGAAATCAAATTGATGCCCAGCACAGCATCAATATCAAAGGCTCCATACCACAGTGCCCCAGCTGAACTCAAGGAATTGCATACGCAACTTCAGGAACTTTTGGACAACAGATTCATACGTCCGAGTTACTCACCTTGGGGAGCACCTATCTTGTTCGTCAAGAAGATGGATGGCATATTAAGGATGTGCATTGACTACCGTGAGCTCAACAAGGTAACCATCAAGAATAAGTACCTTCTACCAAGAATCAACGACCAATTTGATCAGCTTAAAAGAGCATCAGTCTTCTCCAAGATCGACTTACACTCCAGTTATCACCAATTGAATATCAAAGAAAGCGATGTCGCAAAGTCAGCATTTCGTACATGCTACGGTCACTATGAGTTTTCAGTCGTGCCATTTAAATTGATGAACACACCTGTAGCTTTCATGGATTTGATGAATCGAGTATTCAAGGAATATTTGAACAACTATATCATTGTATTCATTGATGATATCTTGATCTACTCTAAGACCAAGAAGAATATTAAGAGTATCTGTTGATTGTTCTCTGAACTCTAAAGAACCACCAACTTTATGCATAATTCTCTACATGTGAATTTTGGCTTGACAGGAGTCAATTCCTCGGATATCTGATCTCCAAGGATGGAGTATATGTCTACCCATCCAAGATCGAAGCTGTGAGCAAATGGCCAGCACCATAGAGTGTGATTGAAGTGTGAAGCTTTTTAGGTCTAGCCAGCTACTACAAAAGATTTGTTGAGGGATTCGCGAAATTAGCCGTACCTCTTACCGCTCTTGCTCGGAAGGGAAAGAAGTATGAATGAATGGAGAAATGCGAGGATAATTTCCAAGAATTGAAGAAAAGGCTCACTAGTGCTCCTATTCTCATGTTTCCTTCAGACAAATGAGAGTTTAATATCTACAGTGACGCATCCAAGATGGGCTTAAGAGCAATTTTGATGCAAAATGGGAAAGTTGTAGTTTATGCCTCACAACAGTTGAAGGAGCATGAAAAAAACTACCCGACCCGTGATTTGAAATTATTAGCTGTGTTGTTCGCCTTTAAGATCTGGTGACAATATCTTTACGATGCCAAATGTAAGATTTTTATTGATTATAAAAGTCTTAAGCACATCTTCACCCAGAAGGAACTCAACATGAGATAAAGAAGATGGTTAGAATTGATTAAGGATAATGATTGTGTGAGTCTTTATCATCCCGAAAAGGCCAACAAAGTTGTTGATGTAAGATTCTTTATCATCCAGAAAAGGCCAACAAAGTTGCTGATGCACTGAATCAGAAGTCGTCTGCCACTCTCATGTCAATTTAAGCACTATCACAACCGCTTCAGGAAGATATTTTCAAATTTGAAATTGAGCTTATTATGGGAAAACTTTCCTCATTGACACTCTAGCCTATAATTCTTGGTGAAATCAAGAAAGCTCAGGGGCTTGATCCTAGTTTAGTCAGGACAACAAACGAAGTCATGGAAGGGAAAGAAACTAATTTTGGTAGAACAAGATAAAGAACGACGTGGCTACATTCGTGAGTAAATGCATAACCTATCAGAAAGTTAAGGTATAACACAAGTGATTAGTTGGGAAATTGCAACCTATTAAAGCTCCAGAGTAAAAATGGGAACAAATCACTATGAATTTTGTGGTCGGATTGCTGAAAACCAGTGAACGTTATAACATCATCTGGGTAATTGTAGACCATTTGACTAAATCAACATGTTTTATAGAAATTAAAGTGACTAATTCACTGGAAAAATTGATAGAATCATATGTATCCAATGTCGTTAGGCTACACGGCATTCCTTTATCATTCATTTTAGACCGCGATAGCTATTTCACCTCCACGTTTCGAAAAACGTTCAGCGAGCAATGGGAACTGAGCTCAAGTTTAGCACTGCTTGCATTATGGACTTCAAAGGTACTTGGAATAAGAAGCTACCATTGATTGAATTCTCCTACAACAACAGTTATTAAGAGACTATCGGGATGGCACCCTATAAATCACTCTATGGTAGGAAGTGCTGATCACCGATGCACTGGCATGAAACAAGGGAGAAGCAATTGGAAACCACAGATTTCATTATCAAGACCACTGAAGCAATCAAGAAAATACGACGAATGAAAGCAGCTTAATGTCGATGGAAGAGTTATCTTGACAAACGAATGAGGCCCCTTGAATTTCAAGAAGGAGACTTTGTTTTCTTAAAGGTAGCACTGATGAAGGGCGTGATGCAATTCAAAAATAAGGGCAAGTTGAGCCTGAGGTACATATCATCCTTCGAGATCACATAACATGTTGGTCAGGTGACTTATAGATTAGCATTACCATCAAAGTTGTTAGCAGTGCACAATGTCTTTCATGTCTCAATGCTGAAGAGATATTTCTCGGACCCGTCTCACAAAATTAAGCTTGAACCAATCCAAGTTCATGAGGACCTTACTTATGAAGAAAAGTCTGTGCAAGTTCTGACTTGTTAAGAAAAGACTCTCAGAAATAGGACCATATCCCTTGTCAAGATGTTATAGCGAAATCACGAGATTGAGAAAGCCACTTGGGAAAGTGAACACAAAATGAGAAAAAAATACGTTTTTTGTTCTAATTTTTGAAAATGAAAATTTTGTAAGCAATGTAGATTGTGATGCCCCTAGAAATTCATAAACTTGATTCATGAATTATTATCGTGGATTTCCTTCATTAATATACTTCTAATGAATTATTTTGATGAATATCAAATTTCAAGATGATGAATTATTGTATACGTATCATCAGTATGTGGGAAAAAAAAAAATAAAGTGGTGCATGCATGCAAACTCATGTAATAGATGGCATGGCTTGCTTTGGCAATATGATACAAAGAAAAGACAAGCAAAAGTGACCTCTTGTCTCCATTTTGTTGAACATAATTTTGACACCAACTCCCTCCCTTAAGAGGTGGCAATGCAAGGTGAGAATCAAACATAAATTTTCCATTTTTACCCCTCAAACTACAGCTCCTTTTAAGCAAATGTTGATTGAAAACAAGCCCCCAACATCTCATTTTATTCTCACATAAGTTGAGCATAAAAACCCTAGCTTCTCTAGCCACCACCAATCTCAACCAAAATAAAAAAAAAAGAAAAAAAAAACCATCACTATTCTCCTTCTCCAACACCTCTCTAGCATTCTCCTCCCTCCATTTTCAAGCTCCAAGCAACCTCGTTACTAAGTTCTAAGAAGTGCAAAGTAGAGTTAGAAGATGGGTTATTACAGGTAACCTAGTGGTATTCTTTGTGTTTTAGTCATTTTTGAAGAACTAAAGCACGATCTTTAGTTAGAATTTTAATGTTAGACTTCTTAATACTAGGAAAATATTTTTAGAAGAACTTTGGAGGTCCGAGATCTTAAATGATCCACGGAGCATTTCGATAAGATCTACGAACTTTATTAGAGCTCGTAGATGATCTGATAATATGACATGCATTAAAAACTTTGGTATAAAAAATAAATTATATGATAAGATTCTACAGAGGACAAATTCATTTTAGGCTTTAGAATCACTTGGTTTGCTTTTGTATGTCTAAAGTTATGAGCATTTGAAGTTGTGACACAAAATTAAAGAGAAAAGGAACCTCTGGGATATAGTCTAGCCACATATTTTATATACTCCGAATCTTTAGTCTCAAAATTTTAGATTATAAGTTATATATCTAAAAACTATATTCTTCAATCTTTCCAACAAGGTATCATGCACCTCAAACGGATACATGTGTAATTTTTGGTGAATTTTACAAATTTAGACCACGAACCAAGAGTTTTTGATGGAACCCTGTACTAGCCATGAGTTTTGTATATTTTGGATAAGTAAACTATAATTTTTTACAAAAATGTTGTAAGTGTATGAACTAGACACCATAATATTTCCAATGATATATCTTTTACCTTATTTAGAATTGTAAGTGAATTTTTATGATTTTTCTATAAATCTTGACATATAGTACATATGTGAGACCAACAGTAACAAAACCTAAGTATAGAGTATGAAACACTCAAACACTAAAGGAAATAGCTTTATGGCTATAAAGTAGACATCTCAATTTTTGAAATGAGTTATCATGCATTAAAAGTGGATATGTACATAAATTTTAATAAATCACATAATATTGTATTATAATCTGGTAAACTGAGATTTTACCATAAGACACTTAGGAAAACATCCACATTAATGTTTGAAATACTTGAAATTTTAGAAAAAAAATTATAAAGGCAGAAACTAGATACTTCAAGCTTTTTAAGGAGTTGTTAAGTGTCCAAAATGGGATTATACTCAAATTTAAATAAATCTTATATATTAAAATCCCACACTAACAAAACGATAAAACGTTAAAATGTGACTTAAGGGTAAGTCATAACATATGGTTATATTTATTTATGAAATAAGTTGGTAGTAAGTGTATGATCAAATAATGTGAAAAACCCTAACTTCATAAAATTGAATCATAAGTTTTAAATGGACTAAGATAAAGTATACTATAGAGCATACTGGATATATACCAAGAGGCTATCTTAGCCAAACTAAATGATCATAACTAACGGAATTGGACCTTACAAGCCCAATACTAGATGGAAGGTACACATTTAGGTGGCTCCTTATCACCTTCATTGATTAATTAATTAATTAATTAATTAACTAATAAATATATAATAAAATGTAATTATACTAAAAAGTTATGTAGTAATTAATAAAGTAATTAATTAATTAATTAATTATAAGAGTTAGTAAGTGATAATTAGTTGTGTAAGTAAAATTATTATGTTGAGTAACTACATAATTATATTACATGATTGATTAGAGATTAATTAATTATTAATCATTAATCATTCATATAATTGTTAATATAACTATAGATGATGAATTAGAGATTAATCAAACATTAATTATTAGAATAATCTAATTCTTAATTATTAATATGAGAATTAATAATTGATAAGTATTGTATAAGAAAGAATATTTAAGTAACGTAAATAATTATTAATTAGTCTATTAAAATTATGTAATTTAATTATAATTACTCAATTGATAAAGTAATAATTGTCTACTACCTAATTAACTAATTAATTAATTAAATAATAATTAATAGAAATTTATTTAACACTTAATAATTAATTTAAATTAACTGTTAAGGTTAATTATAATATAAGTAAATTAAACTCATTTTAATTTATTAAAGTAATATAACTTTGATTATATCTAATAATGAGATTTTGTTAAATCATGATAATTTCTCAAACTTGCATAGTAGAAGGTACAACTCCGGAAATTTAAGCACATAAGACAAGTAAGTACAAGTCTCACATACAGCATGGAACAAAATATTTTTCTTTGATTAATGCTCTATGTTTACTATGATTTGCCTTGATGATGTGATGGGCATATGAGCTATATATATTGTTTTGATAAATCATTTTACGTATATAATTTGTTTTGCACTAATATAATCGACATGCCTCACAAATATTTATGCCATAATGATAGATGCATAGTGACATGTAAATCTTCACATTATCACAATTAATAAGAAGGAGGCTAACGAAAGATAGGAATGGGTGTCGTACCAACCTCCAATTAATGAGATGATATAATAAGAATGAAACTTATAAGTTATGACATTGGAAGTGGTTGGAGGGTCGCTCCACCAAACTCCCTATTGATTACGCGCATATGGGTATGACATAGGGGCCCTTAAGTATATAAGACACGTATATAATGAAGCATAATTGAATACACATAGATCACATGCATTTTTGAACATTCATATTATTACGCGTGATGATATGATTTTATGAAAATATTTTGTGAGGTATTGTTTATACTTACTGAGCAAAAGCTCATACGAATGTGTTCGTGCTGTAGGTAATGTGGGTAAGCAGCCTGTCACTTAGATGTTTGCTAGACTGACGAAGCTGTACGGAGGCAATGAAGGAAGGGAATGAGATACCACCACGAATTTCGTTTCCGCATTTAAACTTCTTAAAATATTTTGTGTCAACTATATTTATAACTATGTTTTTAAATACTTTGGTACTACTAAACTAGTAGAAGTACTTTACGAGAAAAAGATTTTAGTGTCTTTCCTTTTTAACTCACTTGATGTTATAGTTTTTTAAATATTATCTAAGTACGAATTTGAATAGGATATCTGTTATTTAGTAATTTCACTTTCCTTAGTTGAAATTTTAGTTTCTTAAACTCTTTAAGTACAAGTATAATTTGTATGTAAAAAATAATATAAAAAAAATATTTATTTTTAGAACCTAAGATCAGTAAGTGTTAATACTAAATTAATTAAAAATAAGTAAGTTAATTAACAGTCCGAAAAGTTAGGTCGTTATAATTGGTTTATAGACATTCTTTAAAAGGGTGTCAAAAATGACCATTTAGTGTAAATACTACATTCAATTTTTAATCCTAATACAAATCCTCCGTAGATTTTATCTTTCATAGTAACCAACGTAGGCAATAAGAAATATTGATGGGAAGAAGGTACAGTATGAAGACAACAATCAGAGCTACACCAAATGAGGAAACTAAGGGCGGTTATCAACTCCTAAAAATAGAACGCATCCTCACAAGCCCGGGGATCCAATTCTCCAGCTATTATTAACAATTTCCCAATTCTCTCCATTTTCTCCCTCTACTCCGAATTCTCTCTTCTCTCTTCATGTTCTTGCTCTGAAGCTTTATTGTAATACTCTTTGTTCTACTATAGTGAAACTCCGAAGACACAGCAGTGCATGTAGTCCATGCATTAACGGTGAATCTTTATAAATCTGTGTGTTTGTCTCGTTTTTACTTTTCTGTATTTTACTTCGCAGTTCATATGCTATTTTGACTTGAATAGTTGACTCACCACTCACCAGCCGACTCCAAACTCGCTCATTGATTCTAATGCAAATCCTCTGTAGACAGGCAATAAGAAATATTGATGGGAAGAAGGTAAAGTATGAAGACAACTATTAGTAAACCTTTTCCAAAGAGGAATCAGAAAGGAATAATTTACAATTATCTTCCGTCTTTCTAATATGCTTCTTTACATAAAATCAGCATTATGTTGGACGAAAAAACAAAACAAACTCGGGGTTATACAAAGCATATATAGCATAGTACATGCCACCCTATCTTTTGTTTTTTCGTGTTTATTTATGTTGGCATATTCTCAATTAAAAGAGATATACCAAAAATACAAAGATGCAGCAAAGGGAAGGGCAAAAAAAAAAAGAATAGTCAAACTGAAAATTGGCAAACCCACTTGGCCTAAATTCCCTTAATCACCAACAACAAAAGGTTTCAAACGTTCCCTTTGATTTTGACTTCTTAACTCTCTTGTGGATGTAGACCTGGGTATTTGATTCTCTCTGTGTACCTTGTTTCCTCTGCTGTAATCAGTGATGATTATTGTTGGCTTGGCGGGTAAAGGGGGCAACTTCTTGTCCTTCTCACTAGCATCAGAATACCTTTGGGTTCTTACGGTCGTCTTCTGATTGTAAGGTCGAACTGAAGAGATTGAGAACAGTGGGCCTTCTTTCTGTGTAGTCAAGTTTGAACTGGAGGAGGTAGTACTGGTAGTAGTGCTATTTGTATATTTCTGTCCAGCCTGGTTTATACTAGAGAAAATACTACTAATGGTCGTGCTACTTTGGTCTTTGGTTTGAATGCTCGATTCGGCCTTGGCATTGGAAGTCTCCTCAAACACCTGAAATAACATATTCAATCAGTGACTTGGAAATATAATCCAACAAAAAAATGAAAAACAATGGGGTAGATGCAAAGTGAAATCACCAGCTGTTTTGTTTTCAAGTGTAGTGAAGTGAAGTAATGTTATAGCTGGACAGTAATGTTATATATTCATAAAACCATAACAAAAAAATTAGACAATAATAGGTAGGACGCAACCAAAACAAACTGTAATAGTTGACAAAACAGAACCTAACCCACTACAAAAGCTAATCAGAACCTTCCAACTGACTTATACTTACCTTTTCTTCTTTGGAAGAAATGGATTCTTCAGTTCTCTCAGCAGGTGAATCTCTTCTCCTTAGCTTAAGCTGCGTTCGAGCTCGTCTAATTCTAGCCTTCCGGTTCCTTGTAAAGTAAAAATAAAATAAAATAAAATAATGAAAAAATTGTAGTAGCACCTCAGAAAGGGAACCCCTGTAGCAGTCTTTTTCCAACTATAGAAAACAACAGAGGAAATCAAGAGCCGCCACGAAGAAAAGTTCGCTTCATTACAATGTTATATCTAAATTTTTGACAATGAGTTTGGTATCTCACTATTCGGTAGATTTACAGACTTTATTTGTGTTACTGGTCTTAGGTGGATAATTTCGAGATCATTTAACCTTGTGCTCGCTGGTACATTCCAGCACAACCCCATATCCTTTTTATATTGCAAACACGGGTGCATGTTCTTGCAGATCCTCAAATTTTAGGCAGACACAATTAAAACTCATTGTAGCTAAGTACTACGTAAAACGAAACTTACTTCTTTCCTTCATTGGCTTGATCCAGTTTGTCCTCGTCATAGTGGATTACAGGTAAACCGGGAAGGTCACAAGCCAAGGGTTCTGTGAAGAAGAACTGTAAACAGAGGCTCCTTATTACTATATCATTGAGAAACATATTCATAATCTATAGTAATGGCAGTGCAAGTAGTTGAGCTAAAATCTCTAAAGAAAAGATGAAATTTCAAGCTCTTATACTTCATTTTGGAGAGCTGATGATGCAGAGCCACGATAAGCAGGATCCAAAGAAAGAAGATTTTTCAGTAGGCCCAAAGAGGATGTAGGGAAGTCGCTGAAAGCTTCTACAAGACCGGGCTTATTCGTTTGAGGAGGCCTGAAAGTTGTAGATAATTTCAATTTTTTCCAGTAATCCTCTGATGGTGTGCCACAGAGCTTGAAAATCCTGTGTAGTTGCTCTACCTGAAATCACATGATGTTCGTTTTCAGATCAGGTTCCCACCTTTTTTTTGTTCTATGGTTAGCTGGCTATTTGGATCTTTTTCTATGAACTTAATAAAATTCCATCACGCACCTAAAGACTTATTGTCATCTTGTTTACAGCAATTGATTGTTATTACCTCAGTCCTACCGGGCATGATTGGTCTTCCCGAGAACATCTCTGCCAAGAGGCAGCCTGCACTCCAGAGATCGATAGCAACTCCATAATTAGTTGCACCCAAAAGCAGCTCAGGAGCTCGATACCAAAGTGTCACGACTCGATTAGTGAGAGGACGCTTCTGGTTTGGAGTAAAAAAATTTGCTAGCCCGAAATCTCCAATCTTCAGCATGCCATTTTTGTCAATCAATAAGTTTGAGCCTTTGATGTCTCGATGCAAAATTCCCCTACCATGGCAGTGCTGCAGACCCGAAAGTAGTTGATGCATATAGAACTTGATCTGCATCACCAAGTTAGATACACAAAATGAAACAAAGCCCAGTAGGGAAACGCCAATTCTTTGGGGCTTTCGATACAATCAAATAGAAAACGACGTTCTCAAGCATTTTGAATATATAAGCAGAACAGACATATAAACCTGTGGCTCAGTAAGCCTTTCAGGGCGGGAAATTAATCGTGCCAAATCTGACCGCATGAACTCAAAAACAAGGTAAATACTGTACTGCATTCTTGAGGTGGCCAAACCTTCAAGCTTCACTATATTTGGATGATCAAGTTGTCTTAATACTGTAATCTCCCGCGCCATAAACCTAATACTCTCGGGTTCTGATGTATCAAACCGAACTTTCTTTAAGGCAACGACTTTTCCAGTTTCCCTATCTCGTGCTTTGTACACATTGCTGTAGGTCCCCTGACCAACCTGTAAAACATCATGGATTTTTATCAAGCAAAATACATCTAAATCCTAGTTCTATTGTTGAATGAAAAAAAAATTATTAATCTGATATGACTTAGATATGATATAACAATTCAAAATGTGATTTTTTTTTTATTTTTTATTTTGCATACTCTACCGTAGAATTCTCCCTAAACTCGCGTTCTGTTTGCCTAAAATTCAGGGAAAAAAAAAATATATCCTTTCGTTTACTCCAATTTCTATATAATCCACTTGTACTCAAACAAGAATCCTTCATGTGTAATTCACAAACATAAGAATTAATCCACATTCCCAAGAAACTATTCTTAAAATAAACTAAAATATAATCCTCCGAAGAATCTACCAACACTAAGGCCCGTTTGGAGACAAGTTTTCAAAAGTTTTTTTTCCAAACAATTTTAAAAAACTCAAATTTTAAAAGTCCATCACTTTATCATTTTTAACCGAAATGAGATAATTTTTTTTTTCAAATTGCATAGAATCTTAAGACTAATGATACAAGATCCATATTGCTAATTTTTTCCAAACATATTTTAAGTTTTTACATTTTTTTTTTACTCCAAATAATTTATTTTAACCAAACACAAAATTCTAAAACTCAAACTATCTCCAAGCTTCCAAATGCCAACTCCAAACTGACCCCAAACGGAGCCTAAGCAAAGCTCTAACACTGAATGAACAAACAAACCAAGCATCCGTATGTTGATAACAACACTCCAAGCAAAACATATAACGAAAAAGAACAACAAAAGTCGAGATCAAAAAATGTCAAAGTAATTACCTTATCAAGCTTATCATACGACTCAGCACTCTTTGGAACCAACCCAGCTAACACCTTCTTAGGAACATTCTCAAGCAGCCATTTCGGCCACCCTTGAGCCAATTCCTCTTCTTCTTCTCTTTCTTCTTCTTCTTCTTCTTCTTCTTCTTCTTCTTCTTTTTCTTCTGTTTCTTCTTCTTCCCTTTCTTCTTCTTCTTCGATGAAAATCCTCCTCGAAACATTCCCACCATTAACAGTACTCTCTCTCTCCTCTCTACCTAACAAGCCAGCATTGTCATCGCTTCCGTCACTGGGTCTGTGCCCAAATCGCCTCTCGTCATACCTTTGGCCCGTTGATCTTCTGGGTCCCACAACCCCAACTCTTTTCGCCGAGTACCCATTTTCCGTCTTGAGCCTATGAAGGCTTGTAGGTGGGGAATTTGTGGAAGAGGGCTTAGCCTGAACACAGCCCATTGCTTGTGACGACTAGACGAGTTTGTTGGGTTTTGTGGGGGACTGTCAAATGGGTTCCATGGTAGAAGAAAGATCAGCGTGAAAAGGGAGGAGCAACAAAAGCTTCTGCCGTCCATGGCCGGCAGTTTTGGAAGCTTACTGGTGACAGAAAAGAGGATTTTTTTTTTTTTTTTTTTTTTTTTTTTGGTGTTCTTCTTTATAATTTTTGTGGGTCGTCTTCTTGCTTGGCTTTCTCCGCTGAGACGTGTTCGTACCATTACATATTCTACCATGACGAGAGCTAATTCCGCGAATCACGTGGCTGTCAACCAGTGCTAAGTTATTGACAGCCAGCAGTATTGCAAAAGAAAACTAAATAGAAAAAGGACATGTGTCCACATGAGATTTGCCCTTTCTTTTTTATGTGTGTATACCTATATATATATATATTCATAGTGGTGCAAACTTGGTTTCTTTAAACAGCTCGCTGATATGACTTCTGCAACATGACTAATGTAGTAGTTTGTAAGCACTTTAAAACACTAGTCTAATTTCAAGTCTGGACAGTTAATAAAAATAATAATAATAATAATAATCTCAAATCTGGACATATTATCTGAATTCTTCCAATAAAAATCAATTGAGCATAACTTCTTATTTATTATTATTATTTTTTTGGTACCAACATCACATCGCATTTGCAGTTCATATTTGGGAATCTTTTACATTCAGATTTTCAACCATTCCTGATCTAGAAAAGTGAAAATGCCACAAGGAAAATATGAATTGGTCCTGACTTTGGAGATAAACCAAATTAGCAGCTTCAGATCGCCTTTGTTTCGCTGATTTGAAGATTTTTTAAAAATTAATTCTAATTTTTTAAAATTTTTTAAAAAAAGATAAAAATATATTTAAAAAATTTAGATTTAAATCGATTGGTAAAATGCATGCTCAATTTCCAAATCCCTACATTCATGTAAAATTTCAAAGATGATTAGATGTTTTAGTAGTAACAACGTTCGGAGCTAATGTAGAGAAATTTCTACATTGCACTTCTACTAATCTGATCGAACATACTAATGTGGTATACTGCTGAATTTATTTTGATATTGCATTTTGTTTTACTTAAATTGTAATTATGCTACCTCTCATTTTTCTATTAATTAGAAGTCAAATGTTTAAAGCAAGACTATATTCATGCTCAGTAAAAATAGGGACGGAGTTACGTTGTACCAAGTGTGAAGCGACAATCTCCACTGAATTTTTCTTCTTTTAAAATTTAGTCAAAAATGTTTTTTGCTTTTTCCTTTTTACCCACCCTCAAAATTAATTATGCCAGACACACACATATTAAAACTCCACTCTTTACCCAATAAGCCCCTTGGTCATATCCATTGAGTAAAAAGTTTTTTTATCATATTAAAATGAAGTTATCGTATAGGACTTAATTTAGTATATGCCCTCATTGAACAAGAAGACTAGATATACATAATCATTGCTTGAAGCCTCTGATTTTACGATCTAAAATATCTTGTTGATGTAAAATAATAGAAAAAAAGGCTCTTTCATATGAACTTTTTGCTATAAACATGTCAATGGCCTAGCCACTTACTTTTGTTCATGTACTATTTGATCAGCTACTTTGGATAAATTCAGATAAGTACATGTACGTTTTGTAACTGTTTTGTTGTTGGAAACTAGGTACATTAGTTACTATGGCAATGCAGCTATGACCATGTAATTTGTTTTTTTAATTGTCGAAACTATAAACATTGTATTATTGGAGGGGAAAAAAAATTTTCTGTTTTTTCTTTTGTCGAATATGGCCATCAGCTTTGCGATAGAATAAAGAGAAAGATACCAAAATAAAAAATAAAAAAAATGCTGGTGCTCTATAGAGTTTTTCACTACCTACGTTAATTTTAAGTTTATTGATGTTTCGGAGAAAAAAAAAAGTATAATTTGTGTTTTGAAGCATAATAGAATTATGTTACAACTATAGTGGAATTTTAACCCATAAAGAATCTGAACAGAAAACATTATTTTCGATCATATGATATGCTTCAAGAAATAGTTCGCTTTGTTTTATGTACAAAGAATGGGTAGCAAACTTTGAAAATTTTCCCGTGCATGCTCCAATCCTGCAACATTAGCATGTAGAAGCCTTACGCATAATGTCGACAGGATACTCAAAAAAAAAACAAAAAACCAAAAAAAAAAAAAAACAACTGTACTTTTTTGTTGAAACTTTACAAAACATTAAAATAATCAATATTACTTAATATGACATAATTTTATAACAGAAACACTAATTTATTTATCAATATGAAGTTATATCGTTAACATAATAGAAAAATCACAATAATCATATATTGATTGTAATTTCAATTTGATATTATATACTCAACAGTCGTTTTAAGACAAAATACAATAGTATGATAAAATATATAAAAATTAAATATCAAACATAAGAAAATAAATACATGTTTCGAGTGTCTTTACTATCAAAAAGAGTTTCTAGCAAGTTGAAAAACATTAAGTAGGTACTAATCTTTATCTAAAAAATTCATTTGCCAAGATATTATCTTTGAATAGTTGCGAATGTAATTTTTAATGTACCACATGTATGTTTTTTAGTCTTTTCCACGTTCTAATTGTTAACTCATAAGTGGGATGTTAGTGATTTATCTAACTTGATGGGTAGTCTTAATAGATATGTGACATCAAAATATTAATTTGTAGTAGAGGATATACCAATATATCGAAGATATCATCTCGATTCTATACTTATGAAACAAACCTATTTGATACATAAGGAGTATTATCACCGTATGAACTTTTCCTAGTTTTTAAGCTCATGGAATCAAAACTCAAGACAATAGAACCCTCAAAATTTTGACTTATTTGAGTCACACCACGTCTTCTTATACGTTGATTTCCATTCGCCCCAATATCCTCACCTGCTACCCTACAACCATGATCTTTATCTTGTATAGTATGTTGTCACGTTTTATTGATATTTAAAAAAAATGAAAAAAAAAAAAAAACAAAACAAAATGTGCGACAAAATTGATATTTTTAAGCAAAAATTTTTTTTTTGAGTTTTCTGATATTTTGTGGACATATTCAAAAAATCCTAGATATTCATGAACATTATTGGATATTGTCTATATTTTTGGATATTTTGTATTTGACGGATACTCGTGAAAGAAATCTCATTCTCATGTTATCTATGTCGAGACTTCAAAATATGAATAATAATAGAAATATCGACAATATCGTGGACATTTTCGTCGTTGATGAAAAATTTCATCAAACAATAATTGAAGCTTAATTTGATGCAGCAAAATTGATGTGTCAAACGAATATAACTTAGCTAAATAAATTCACCCTTTGACAATTAGGTCCGGCATCTGCAAACCCAATAGAATTAAATAATAAATATAAGTAATTTATAGAAATTTAAATTTAACCTCAAAATAATATTGACAGAAAATATAACAACACGTGCCTCACTTTGATATGATATTGTTTGTTTGGGTCACGTATTCATACGGCTTTTCTTTTGAGCTTAACCTCGAAATGCCTCTTATCCTTAGGAGCTGGGTATATATATACATTCTTAAGTGATATAGGAATGCATCCGTTCTTTGTAGAGACTGATTATTATCACAGAAAGTCATGAAAGGAAGTAATCTTTTACTTCAAATATATACTATAGGACTTGATCAATATAAAAGAGAACAAAAGTTAGGAGAAAGAAAGAAGGAAGAAGTTACATAATAACAAAGAGTTTGTCCATAAACCTTGACAACACAGATCACTAGTAAATATAAATTTGCAAACGTGAAATAATCTTTGTGCTCCTGACATTACAAGAAAAATTAGTTAGGATTAAAGTACTACTTGAATATGGAACAAGATTCTCACTTTTCGTATTTCAGGAAAAAAAAAAAAAAAAACAAAAACTAATAATGACCGTATATACATTAACGCAATCATATCTAGCAGGCTTGCCTTTGAGGTAGAATGACTCGTCTAAACATCTTGTATACTTTTGCCTTTAGTTTTATGACTTTGTTCATTTTTTTTAAATTACATATGAAGTGTTTTGCATAATCTTATTTTCTCCATAATCAAACTATATGTTATAAAATTACCTTTCTTTCCATATTTACAACTCTCTAATGGCATTCATACCCCTCAAAATCTCAGTCCACTTGCATCACTTGTTATTCTCCGATCACATGTATCACAAGGACCTTTGTTCTTTTACCTTTTCTTCCATTTTCTTTGTTTTTCTCCTTTGCTTTTGTGGAGAACAATCCAAATTTTTTTCCCCTTCACGTGCATATCTTGAATTCAATTGCTAAATAGAGTTATTTATTATGCTATTAAGCTTAATGGTTGTTGATGTCTCAAGGTAAAGTGCCTCAATTTTTAGTATTCTACACAATATTAGGTAGTCTTTCTTCAATAGAAAAAGATGGATAATTATGGAGAATTTTCGTCCTAATCATGAATTCAATCTTCAAACTTTATAAAGCAACTGTTAATTTTGTGTTGTGCGTCTTAGGATGTTCAAGTGAAGAATAAGTGAAGGCGAGCTGGAAAAGTGGAAGCAATGAAATGGAAAGATGACATACACTTAATGCTACACCAATGCTATAGCAATGCTGCAGCAACGAAGAAAGAGCCAAAAAGCACATGTTGACGCAATTCTCTCCTTACAGCTGGTGGCTGGTCCATTTGCCTATTTTGTAAAAATCAGACAACTGTATCTAGGGTGATCACTAGCCTTGGCTATTAGAGGGTCATGTATACCTAGAGCACCTCAACTTGCCCAAGTATAAAAGGTTAAGAAAGGACTGTACAGAGGAAGAGGCAGAGACGCACAAATTGGGAAAGGAGGAGCTGTGAGGAAAAAAAAGAAAGAGAGAAAGGTGCATAAGGACATAAGGAGGGGAGATCTGAAATTCCGGAGCCGAGTAGTAAAGTACAGCCTTGGACAATTGGCTGAACAAGAAAACGCACGATATCACGCATGCTCAACTCCGGATTTTTCTGATTTTAGTCCATCCAATTCTTTTGGATTTTTCTTGTTTTCTCTCTATGAACCGTGAACCCATTGGTTGTGATTGTTATTTTAAGTTTCATTGAACTAAGCATGAAGTAAATTTCTTTAGCTAGGATTATTGATAGAACCAAGGTTGCAATGAAGATTTAATTGTTATTTTAATTGCTTGGTAATTTTCATCTTGTTTATTAAAGTATATTGCATATTTGATCTCTATTGATTGATTGACTATCAGTTGGTGGAGAACATAAACTAAAATTAATTCTGAGAAGATTAGTTTTAGTTAGATCTAGCTTGGATAGTACAAGTGAATGGTATAGGAATATATTATTACCTTGTATGATCTAGTAAAATTGGTACTTAATTCTAGGTTTTGAAAACTGAAGCGCATAGGAATATATGATTTTGGTTTAAGGAACTGAAGGCATAAATCATTCAGAAGAGGTTTATGTAGAATTTAAGGTTGACTAGATTAACTTTGCGATAGCATTTCTACAGCATTCACAGTCAAATTTGCAACTGAGGGAAAATCAGTAATTCTAGTTTACATTAATCTTGATTCGCAGCCTAAATGATAGACCTTTCTAAGTTTTGCCTCTTGTTTGCATTTTAATCACACCCATTTATTTTCAACATCTTTTACAAATTTAATACTTAATTCACTCTTTAAATTATTTTAGAGCAACTGGTTTCTGTAATTAATTTTTAGTAATTCAATCCTTGTGGAGACGATACTTCACTCACTACTATATTACTTGTTCGATTGCGTACACTTGTGTAGCTTTATTTGCACATATAGGTTTTTGGTGAACAAGTTTTTGAAGCCGTTGTCGGGGATTGTGATTATTGAAAATTATTATTATCGGAACCAAGTTTTGTTTTCTTCTTTCTTATTTATTTTGCTTTCCTTAATCTTATTCAACTCTGGTTGTTTTCTTTGCCAGGTGTAATTTTCTCATATGAATAGGCCGACTGACACAGACTTAGTTCCCTTGGATCCAGAAATTGAAAGAACTTTCAGAGAAAGAAGAATGAAACAACAGGGTGTTGCAACAAAGAAAAAAATGGCTGAGGGAGCAGTAGTCAATAGTAATGTTAACAATGCTGCAGCAATGGCAGATGACAGAAACAGAGCAGTCAGAGATTACACTGTACCCATATTACACGGGCTGTATCCAAGCATTGTCAGACCAGAAATTCAAGCACAACAATTTGAATTGAAGCCTGTTATGTTTCAAAAGCTCCAAACGATGGGACAATTCAGTGGGATGCCAACTGAAGATCCTCATCATCATCTCAGATTGTTTATTAAAGCAAGTGATTCTTTTAAGCTGCCAGGTGTAACTAAAGAAGCTCTTCACCTCAAGCTATTTCCCTATTATCTAAGGGACAGAGCTAAAGCATGGTTGAATTCTCTACCACCAGATTTGGTAACAACGTGGAATGACTTGGCTGAGAAATTCCTAATGAAATAAT
Organism: Ficus hispida; assembly: GCA_025413025.1. Lineage (NCBI taxonomy): Eukaryota > Viridiplantae > Streptophyta > Magnoliopsida > Rosales > Moraceae > Ficus > Ficus hispida. The sequence goes on along the minus strand of CM046367.1, from coordinate 17,596,762 downwards.
TCCCTCCAAACAAAAATGCGAAGCTCAGAAATGATGTCACATCATTCCAGCAGTTGGAAGGAGAAGCTTTATATGAAGCATGGGAGCACTTTAAAAAGTTGTTAAGGAAGTGCCCATATCATGGACTTCCCCATTCGATACAAATGGAGACCTTTTACTATAGATTCAACGCTCAAACCTGGTGTATTATGGATGCATCAACTAATGGAGCCCTTCTTGTGAAGTCTTACAATGAAGCTATGAGATCTTAGAGAGAATGTCCGACAACAATTACCAATGGCCTACTAAGAGAGTTACTGTAGGAAGACGTGTGGCTGGAGTTCATGAACTGGTTGCTGTTACAGCATTAACAGCTCAAGTTTTCTCATTGTCCAACATATTGAAATCCATGAACATGACAGCATGAGCAAGTTTGGTGCAAGTTGTTGACATTGCTTGTGTTTATTTCGGTAAAGGGCATTCATTTGAAAATTGTGCAGCCAACCCAGCCTCGGTTTGCTATGTGAATAACTTTGGCATGAATAATAATCCATATTCTAACACCTACAACCCAGGGTGGAGGCAGCATCCAAATTTTTCTTTGGCAAATCAAGGAGCTACTTCTTCAGCAGGGCTAGCAAACCTACACATCTACCAGGTTTCCAATAGCATCAACACCAAAGACAGTAGCCTCAAGAACAATCGAATCCCATTAAGGCAGTTCTCAAAAAGTATATGGTGAAGAATGATGCTATCATTCAGAATCAATTAGCCATTATTTAGAGTCAAGTTACATCATCGAGGACTTTGGAGAATTAGGTGGGGTAGCTAACTAACGCTTTGAACAATAGGCCTCAAGGATTGCTTCCTAGCGACACAGAAAATCCTAGAAGAGATGGCAAGGTGCATTGTAAAGCTTTCACACTTTGGAATTGTAGATAAATTGAACAACCAATTCGACAATCTGCTAAAGAAGCAGAACCCTCTTTAATCCAAAATCATTCGGGTCAACAACCAAAAACTGAAGCAGATCAGAATGCTACAACAGAGTAAGATGCTATAGCAAAGTGGATCAGAGAGACCTCCGTCACCATTTCCTCAGAGATTTCAAAGTCAAAAGCAGGATAAACAGTTCAGAAGGTTCTTAGATATGTTGAAGCAACTACACATCAACATTCTACTCGTAGAAGCATTGGAGCAGATGTCTAGCTATGTTAAATTCATGAAAGGCATTCTTTTGAAGAAATGTAGGCTGGGTGAGTTTGAGAAGGTAGCACTAACTGAAGAGTACAATGCAATATTGAAGAACAAGTTGTCGCCTAAGTTGAAAGATCCTGGTGGCTTTACAATACTGTGTTCCATTGGTAATCAGTATTTTGGGAAGGCTTTATGTGACCTGGGTGCAAGTATAAATCAGATTCCTATGTCTATCTTCAAAAAGATAGGAATTGGATAAGGAAGACCTACCACAATCACTCTGTAATTAGCTGACAAGTCATTTGCTCATCCAGAAGGGAAAATTGAAGATGCATTGGTGAGGGTAGACAAGTTCATTTTTCCAGCAGATTTCATTGTGCTAGATTATAAGGCAGACAAGGAAGTTTCGATTATCCTGGGAAGACCTTTTTTGGCTACAAGCAGAATATTAATAGATGTGCAGAAATGTGAATTGACCATGAGAGTCCACGATCAGCAAGTTACCTTCAACGTATTCAAAGCTATGCATTTCACTGATGATGTTGAGGAGTGTTCGGCCATCAATGTTCTCGATTTATTAGTGGTTGCAGAGTTTGAGAAGAAATGCTCTACAAAGTTGACAGAAGAAGATGCCTAACTGATTTTGAAGCAGATGATGACAACGGTGATAATCAAGTATCTTGGATGGAGCATATGCATACGACAACTAGAGCTGGGAGGCAATTTGAGTCACTTAAGTTATCAAAAGGCCCCTCAAATCACATAAACCATATGTCGAAGAACCACCAGCTTTGGAACTGAATCCTTTACCTTCACACTTGAGATATGCTTATTTGGGTGATTCAGATACTTGGTCCATAATTATTTCTTATGGTTTGACTGGATTACAAGAGACTCAACTACTAGATGTGCTAAAGAAGTTCAAAAGGACAATTTGGTGGACCATTATAGATATTAAAGGAATTAGCCCATCAATCTGCATGCATAAAATTTTGCTGGAGGAATGCTACAGCAATTCTATTGAACAGCAAAGGAGGTTAAACCCAATTATGAAAGAAGTTGTGAAGAAGGAGGTGATTAAGTTGTGAAGAAGCAGGGATTGTATATCCTATCTCAGACAGCTCTTGGGTCAGCCCAGTCCAATGCGTGCCAAAGAAATGAGGAGTCACTATGGTGGCAAATGACAACAATGAGTTAATTCCTACAAGAACAGTAACTGGCTGGAGGGGATGTATGGACAACAGGAAGCTAAACAAAGCAACTAGGAAGGATTATTTCCCTTTACCATTCATTGATCAGATGCTTGACAAATTAGCATGAAAGGAATACCACTGCTTGTTGGATGGATACTCAAGCTATAACTAGATTGCTATAGCACTAGAGGATCATGAAAAGACAACTTTCACTTGTCTATATGGGATTTTTACTTTCAGGCGGATGCCATTCAGACTCTGTAATGCTCCAACAACATTTCAAAGGTGCATGATGTCTATTTTTACCAAGATAGTGGAGAAATCACTAGAGGTTTTTATGGACGACTTTTCGCTTTTCGGTGATTCTTTTGGTGACTGCTAGCGAATTTGGAACAAGTCTTGATGAGGTGTGAAGAAACCAATTTGGTCCTTAATAGGGAAAAGTGACATTTCATGGTACAAGAGGGCATCGTCTTGGGCCACAAAGTTTCCAACAAAGCCATTGAGGTGGACAAAGCAAAGATTGAAGTAATTGACAAGCTACTATCACTTACATCAGTAAAGGGGATTAGAAGTATTTTGGGCCATGTGAGTTTTTATAGAGAGTTTATAAAAGACTTTTCAAAAATTTCTAATTCGTTGTGCACTTTATTGGAGCAAAATCACCCTTTCGATTTTGATAAGGAATGTCAACATGCATTCTTGGAGTTGAAAAAGTGGTTAGTTTCTGCACCCATTATCATTTCACCTAATTGGTCACTGCCCTTTGAGTTGATGTGAGATACTAGCAACTACACAGTAGGTACGATGTTGGGACAACGTTATGAGAAGGTGTTCCACTTGATTTATTATACAAGCAAGACACTGATAGAGGCCCAGTTGAATTATACTACCATTGAAAATGAGCTCTTGGCTGTGGTATTTGAATTCGATAAGTTCAAAGCCTATCTAGTGGGCACCAAGGTGATAGTTTACACAAACCATTCAGCGATTAAGTACCTAATTACCAAGAAAGATGCTAAATCACGACTGATCAGGTGGATATTGCTCCTACATGAATTTGATTTGGAGATTAGAGAAAGGAAGGGTACTAAAAATCAGGTTACGAATCATCTGTCAAGACTTGAGGCCGGTATTGAAGTTGAGAAAAAGGAATACATCTGTGAGAATTATCCTAATGAGCAACTTTTAGCCTTGCATTAAGCTACTGCCCTCTAGTATGTAGATTTTGTTAATTACATAGTCAGTAGACTGTTTCCACCATATATGAATAGTCAGAGACGAAAGAAATTAATTCATGAGGTAAAATTCTATTTATGGGATTAGCCTTTTCTTTATAAATAGTGTGTCGATCAGATTATCAGGATATATGTTCTAGAGGAAGAATTCCAAAGCATTTTGCAGCAATATCACTCATCCCCTTACAGTAGACACTTTGGAGGAACAAGAACAGCTGTCAAGGTCCTACAATCAGGATTTTATTAGCCTTCTTTATTTAAAGATGCTCACGAGTTCACCAAGATGTGCGATCGATGTCAAAGGGTAGGCAACATCTCTCGCAGACACGAAATGCCTTTAAACAACATTCTAGAGGTCGAACTATTTGATGTATGGGGCATTGATTTCACAGGGCCATTCACTCTATCTTATGGGAACCATTATATTTTGGAAGTGGTCGACTATGTCTCCAAGTGGGTGGAAGCCGTGACACTCCAGATGAACAATTCCAAGGTAGTGGTAAAATTCCTTCACAAGAATATTTTCACCCGCTTTAGGATGCCCAGAGTAATCATCAGTGACAAAGGAACTTATTTTGGAAGCAGACAGTTTTGAAAATCTCTTAAGCAGGTATGGAGTGAAACACAAGATTGCTACAGTATACCACTTATAAACCAGTGGGCGGGCATAAGTTTCAAACAGAGAGATAAAGAGGATTTTGGAGAAAGTGGTCAACCTAAATCATAAAGACTGGTCGCTGAGGCTGGATGACACACTCTGGGCATACAGAACATCATTTAAAACACCACTGGGAGTTTCACCATTCCAATTAGTTTTTGGGAAGGTATGTCATCTACCAGTGGAGTTGGAGTACAAGACATACTGGGCAATCAAGCAGCTGAACATGGACCTCCAACTGCCAGGAGAAAAGCATTTGTTGCAACTGAATGAGCTAGAAGAATTTCGTTTTCACGCTTATGAGAGAGCCATGTTATACAAAGAGAAAATGAAAAAGTGGCACGACAGCAGGATTATCTAAAGGCAATTTGAGGCTGGACAGCAAGTTTTATTCTTCAACTCAAGATTGAAGTTGTTTCCAGGGAAGCTAAAATCACGGTGGTCAGGGCCCTTTGTGGTAGTTCAAGCCTACCTACATAGAGTAATGGAGATTGCTCCAGCAAATTCAGGGAGAACTTTCAAAGTCAACGGTCAGAGGCTTAAGCATTACTGGGGTGATGAACTCAACAGTCAGAAAACCTCAATCTCACTATAGGATGCCTGAATGGTAGCACAATCAGGCTGAAAACTCTAAAACAAGTGCTTGAGAGAGGAAACCCTAACCTTCTATTTTTTGAAAATACTATTGATTTGTTTTCTATTGATCGTTTTGATGGCACCCGCTGTAAAGGAAAACCATTCTTCCTACTCACCGTCCTCAAGATTGCCTATGTTCTTGATCCAAAGTTTGAGCCACTTCTGAAACCAAAGGAAGACGATTCTGATGCAATTAACGCTATGAGGAAGAAACATGAAGAAGATGAATTGATGTGTCGGGGTCACATGCTCAGCACACTTTCCGATAGGCTGTATGATCTCTACAATTCAATGGAATCTCCGATAAAGATATGGAATGCTCTTGAATATAAGTACAAAACAGAGAAAAAATGTACGGATGAATTCTTTACATTAAAATATCTTGAGTTTGTCATGGTTAATATCATGTCTGTCCTTGATCAAATAAATGAATTTGCAAGTTATTGTTACTAAGCTTTGATAATTGAAAGTATAAATTTCTAAATCATTTCAAGTGAGGGATATTATTTCCAAACCCCAAAGTTGGAATGGTTATAGAAAGAAACTTCTCTATATGAGAGATGATATAACTTTGGAGGAATTACAAAATCACTTGAGGATCAAAGAAGAGACTAAGTCTTGTGATCCCAAGAACAAGAATGTGGATTCCTCTAAAGTTTATGTCGCCGACGTAAGTAAGTTTCAAAAGAACTTCAAAGTCAAAAATGACAAGAAGTTCAAGAATACCAGCAATGACCACAAGAAGTTTTCAGAAAAATGCTTCTTTTGTAGAAAGAAAGATCATCGCCAAATAACTACAGATATAAGAAGACAAAGGAAGAAGTTAGCATCAACAAAGCCAATGTCATAGAAGATAAAATCGAATAGATATGTGCTATGGTTTCCAAGATGGAAAATGGCATGATTACAAAAACCAACATGGCTGTAACAAAGTCCTATGATTGGTGGCTCAATTCCGGTGCCACCATTCATGTTTATAATGATAAGAGTTTGTTCTCGTCATATCAAATTGAAAAGGAAGGACAAACTGTTCTCATGAAGAATCATAATGCAATGGTGATTGCTAGGAAAGAAATGATAGAGATTAACTTTTCTTCCGGGAAGAAAATGACTTTGAACAATGTCTTTCATGTTCCTGATATTAGAAAGAATCTTGTATATACTAGTCTTATGAGTAAGAACGGACTTAAAATTGTACTTGAGGGCAACACATGTATTATATCTAAGAATGGGTTTTTTTTTTTTTTTTTTAGGGAAAAATGTTATTCTAGTAAAGGCATGTACAAGCTAAGTATTATTGATAATAAAGATATGAATTTTGTTTATATTGTTGATTCTTCTGATGTTTGGCATGCTCGGTTAGCACACTTAAAATTTAGATCTTTCAAATACATGTCTAAACATGGTTTGATTAATTACAAATATTTAAAACATGACAAGTGTAAGATTTGCATACAAGCATGAATGACTAAGAAACATTTTCCTAAAGCTGAACGAAATAGTCACATATTGGATATAATTCACACCGATAATTTTTTTTATATAATGGTATTTTGACTAGAGGAGATAAAAGATACTTTATCACTTTAATCGATGATTATTCTAAATACACTTATGTATACTTAATTAGAACAAAGGATGAAGCCTTTGATAAGTTTAAACTTCCCAAAGTTGAAGTTGAGAACCAAAAAGATAGAAAGATCAAAATGTTTCGAAGTGATAAAGGCGATAAATATTTTTCAAATGCGTTTAATGTCTTCTGTAAAGAGCACGATATTATTCACCAAAAGTCAGCCACATTTGCTCCTCAACAAAATAGTTTGGCTAAAAGAAAGAATAGGATCTTTAGCGATATGATTAATTTTATGCTTCTTAATGCTAAATTGCCAAATAATTTATAGAGGGAAGCTTTACTTACTACATGTCATATTCATAATAGTATTACTTCTATTAAAACATATGTTTCTCCATATGAAATATGGAAAGGAAGAAAACCAAACTTGATGTATTTAAAGGTGTGGGGCTGTTTAGCTTTCTATAGAGTGCATGACCCTAAATCATCAAAATTAGGTGCAAAAGAAATCGAAAGTGTTTTTGTAGGATATGCTGAAAATTCTAAGGCATATAAATTATTGAATCTAGATTCTAATGTAATTGTGGAATCAAGAGATGTTGAATTTATCGAAAATAAATTTTGTCTTGATTTTGCCACTGAATTAGAATATAATATTGATCAACCATCTGACTTTGATCCCAATACTTCCACTTATAACAAAAGAAAAGGGTTTATGACATCTTTCGAACCAAGGAAAAGTCAACATGAAAGAAAAAAGAAAGGTTTAGTACCGGATTTTATTTTATCTCAAGCTTTAGCCTTCTTGGTTGAAAGAGATAGAAATAGTATACTAAATAAAATACCATTGTTGCTAAATATTGAAAAAGATCCTAAGACATTTAGTGAAGTCATGTCATTAAGATATGCTTCCTTTTGGAGAGAGACTATAAATAATGAAATGGATTCAATAATATCTAATCAAACTTGGGTTTTGGTTGATCTCCTTTTGGGATCAAAACCGATAAGCAACAAATGGTATTTAGAAGAAAGTATAATATCGATGGTTATATACAAACGTTCAAAGCTAGATTGATAGCCAAGGGTTTTAAACAAAAACATGGTATAGTCTATTTCAATACATATGCTCCGATAGCTACACTAACATCTATTAGAGTGTTATTTGCAATTGCTTCAATATATAATTTATATGTGCACCAAATGAATGTGAAGATAGCTTTTCTAAATAGAGATTTAGATGAAGAAATCTATATAGACCAATCCGAGTAATTTATATTGCCTGGAAATGATAAAAAGATTTTCAAGTTAGTCAAATCGCTTTACAGATTAAATCAAGCACCAAAACAATGGTATGAGAAATTTAATTATGTTATTTTGTCTTATGGTTTTAAGCATAATATTGCTGATAATTGTATACATTCTAAATTGACAAATGATTTTGATGTGATATTGTATTTGTATGTTGATGACTTGCTTATCTATGGAACAAACATGTAATGGGTAAATGATACTAAAAAGTATCTAACTTCATAATTTAATATGAAATATCTTGGTGAGGTAGATGGTACACTTGTTAGGTGTGAAAGTTAGGAAGCATAGTGGGCGTTACTCGTTGTGTCAATTTTATTATATTGAGAAAGTGCCTCTTAAATTCAATCATTTGAAGTTTAAAGGAGCTAATACCCCCAAACAATAGCATAGCTAGAGTATGCAAGTGCAATTGGTAGCTTGATGTGGTAGCCTGATGTATGTTATACATTGTCAAGACATGACATAGCATATGTAGTATGCAAAATGTTAAGGTTTACAAATAATCCAAGTGTTGAGTATTGGAATATTATTGGAAAGATACTTGATTATCTTAAAAGAACGAGTAATATTGAATTTGTTTTACAATGATTATTCAGCAGTACTTGAAAAGTACCATAGACTCAATCAAAGACTGTAAACGAGAATGCATAATGGAGATGGACTGAATATGCAGACATGATGTAAACAGACCGATTACAGGAAAAAAAAAATGATTGAAAAAAAAAAAGTATCCTTCAACTAGAAAACATATTTGTTTCTCTATAATAAATCACAAAGAGTCATCAACATTGCATTTTGTCTGACAAAGAATGCTTGTAAATTGCCATAGCACTAACTACATTCCAACAATTTGCTAAAACAGGGTTCTCTAGTCAAAAATTTAAAAAAATAAAAGAAAAAAGAAAAAAAGATTGACCTCATTTTTTTTTTAAATAGATTGACCAATTTTATATAAGAAAACCATAAACTAAAATGCAGATTATATAGAGTTAAAATTCATTTTTATATAATTCTCATTTGTATATAAAAAATACACCATTGACATGTAGGTATGGAAACTAAATATGTACTCTGAAATTGTCTTATTATTTCAAGAACATGATACAGTACTGTTACGATGAAAGGTAACATATAATCTCTAAGGACTTTTTGTTTTTGTTTTTGTTTTTGTTTTTTTTTTTTTTTTGTTATAGCTTGAGTTTAACAAATCAAGAACTTCTATCATTAAATGCAAGATCATTGTATCTTAGCATTAAATATACAATATGAACAATTATTAGTGCTAGCAATGGATCAAAATTGGATTTTTTTTTTTTGTATTTTTGTATTTTTGTATTTTTTTTTTTTTCAAATTTTTGTGTTTCTTTTAACACTAAAGCACTAGTTAAAACCATAATCCAAAAAGAAGGGGGAAAAAACAATTTCCTTTTATAAGTAGCCAATCCATGTGTTGCGATGTTGCAAAGTAGATCGAGAAATAAACATCTACATATGCGTCAATATATCATTCTCAGTGTAAAGAACCCTGGTCACTGATGACGCATGTGCACCCCAAATATCTAAAACATCATTACTCTAATCACCAAAATACTCACACAATCATCAAGTTCTTGGTATGAGAAAATAAGTTTCAATAACAAAGCCCCCAAAAGAAAATAAATTACCATGAACTAAAATCCAACGGCCCTTTATAATGTAAACAAAGTTTGTACTTGATTCTGCAAACATGGAGCATCAACGGATAGTGAGGAGTGAGTTTTGAGATACAATAGTGAGATTTGTTGAGAGAGTTCGTATCTTTGTGGAGTTGCATGTCTAGGGAATGAGAAAGTTATAACGTGTGGAATTGCTTGCATCGATTTTGAGGAAATTGAGCTACGAGTCAATTGTGGGTGGTTGTTGATTTTGAGGACACATGAGTTGATTTAGCCTTCTCTTGTTTTGTCAAAATGTTGTTAGTGTTTGGTATTGTTTTGTTTTTTATATAAAAATTTGTTTGCAAAATTTATAAAACAAACAGGAGAAATAATTGAAAGAAAAGAAATATATTGAACACATGGATGGAAAGTCAAGTCCCGTGTATCATACGGTTTTCTTAAATTAGATTTGTATCCTCATTGTCAATGTACGAGGAACGATCGGTGTCTATTTTTCAGGATAAAACGACTTGCTAGTAGTGACAACAAAGAACGTTAATACCTTTGACGAGCCAAAATCATGTCTGAACTCTATTACTGGCTGCTACACCACTTAAAAACAAAATTAATTTGATTAATTCTATGCATTATTAAGTCTGTTACAAGAGAGCCATAATAATTTTTGCAGCATTAATTCATGGTTATCACAATTAGCATATCACTCAGTTTACTTAAAACAGACTCGCCTCTTCACCGTCAGTGAATGAGGAATGAACAGCATCTGCTTCTCATGATAAAACAACTTGCTAGTAGTAACGGTGCACAATGTTGCTGCCTCCAACGAACTAAAATCGTGTCAACTACTACACTTATAAACAGAAATAATTTGATTAATTCTGTGCTACATTAATTCATGGCTGCTACAATTAGCCGGAAAATTAAAAGAAAAACTGCAAAAGGAAGCTCGTTTGAGACTAGCAAATACCATGCCGCATTCGTGTCCATAGGACGTGTGCTAGCATACAAATCCTTTGAATGCATCGTGGTTTTCCAGTCAAGGATTCACAAATACAAGCCTCATTAAAGTGGTTTTTAATAAGCCATTTTCAAACAAAAATTAACATGATAATATTTTGAGAATGATGCTAAGATTGTTTTTAAAATTGTGTTAGTTATGTTTTAGAGAGATTGATTTGGATAGGAAAAAAATGTGAAGTGCATTTGAATATGTTTTTTGAATACATGAGTTCAGATATCTAGTCTTAAATATAAAAACGGAAATGAGAAAACAACTTTTATTGGTTTTCATTTCCTTCTTAAAAACCATTTTACCATTTTTGTTTTTGTCTTTTTTTTTTTTCGTTTTCAAAGAGCTTTCTAAACAAACGCTATTTAGGAAACATTTTAATTTTTGCATCTCAAAAAACATGCAGAAACATTTAAATACTTGGAAACAAAACCAAACACCACACATTTTTGTATTGGTCCTTTTTTTTATTTTAGTTCTTTTATCTTCTTAGTTCTTTTTTTTTTTTCATGTCCTTTGTTTTTTTTTTTTTTTTTTTTTTTTTTTTTTTTTTTTTGTCTAACTTTCATTTTTGTTTTAATCCATTTTAGTCATCCTTCCATATTGGTCTTTTGTTTTCGTTTTAGTCCCTTTTTTTTCATTTTGGTCTTTTTTCATGTTTTGTTGGTTTTCTCTTTTAATTTTTTTCCTAATAATTGAATGTGTCTAATATAATTCCTTATTCTTTTATTTTTCTCCCTACTCAATAAATTTTCTCAAACATGTTCAACCAGTTGAGGAAGTATGTGGTGCCTACCACTGAAATTTTTTAATTTTATTTTGTAGCCCAAAATTTAAGAGATTTTAAATTTCTAGCCCCAATAGAAATTAAAAATTACATAACCCTCACTAAAATTAACTCAACTCTAAAAAGTTTATGATTTTTTAACTTTAGCACATTAAAAATTAAAATTTCTAAGTAGTCCCCATTAAAATGTTCTCTTTTAGACATATTTAAGTGGGGGCGTATAGCAAATTTTTTATTAAAATATATGTCTCACTCCATACTCCGCCAATCATTATGTCTAGCTCATAAAGATGAATACGCATGCTGTCCACTAGTGGTGCAATTTAAGATAGAATTAGATTGTAGGGAAAATAGTGAAAAAATGAGGAGGCCGCAGTGGATTTGATGGATCCTACGGAAAGAAGGTTTCGCTCATGACTGATTTACCTCTCATGGTATTACTACGGCCAACTACACAGTATGCCAACTTCGGCTTCACTTGGAAGAGAATTAATAACAGAAGAGAATAACAAGAAAATAACATTTCAATTATAAAAATATTAAAATAAAAAAAAATGGAGAGAGAGAGAGAGAGAGATCCCACGACGAAGTCAATCATTCAAAGCAAAGAAACATTATGTACTTCATTTAGCATGAAAGAATATTGATCTCACTTAAAATCCTGTGCTAGCAACTCAACAACATCTCTCATGGTAGGCCTTCGATGTAGGGACGCTTGAGCACACATTAAAGCAATCTTAAAAGGTTGTTTGTATAGATGTCCAAATTAGAGATATTGATTTGAAATATATCCATTTTTCTTTTTATTTATATAACCGTCGAAAAGAGTAATTATAAAAACAATGTTACCCTTAATAAAGAATGGAGAATTAACAAATAAAGAAATTACTAAAAAAAAAAAAAGGAATCTAAGATGTTTACCAAATTGGGCTAAAGTTGATTTAATTATATTGCAAAAAGAATTGTTAGAAAAGAAAATTTTGATTTTTTTTATTTATTATAAAGATTGTGTAAATATTCATAATGAACTAAAAAAGAGAATATTTTCTCAAAATCAGATTTCACATTTATGAGAAGAAACTAAATAAAGAAAAAGAAAATTCTCACAAAAATATTTGGTGTAATGAATGAGTCTCTATCATAAAGATATGTTCGATTTTATTTTTACTAGTTTATATAAATAATAGTGTTCTTTCATAGAGAATTGGATACCATTTACTGTGTTATTCTTCAATTTGTTTGGTTAAGATATAAATGAAAAGCATTTGATTTATAGTTGATTATATAAATAAATAGGTTTTTTCATAAAGAATTCATTAGTTTTATATGAAAAGTATGAATATTTTAATTTCATCAATTTTTATCGTTATTATTTCGTATTGTGTTTATTATTTAGTATGAAACATAATCTTTATAATAAATATTTTATATCTATTATAATTACTTTGATGTTTATAACTAATTTTGATTTATTAAAATAATTCACATTTATCAATAAAAATATTCATCATTAAAGTCAAAAACAAAAAAGGAAAATAAAAAAATTGGTATAAGAATGAATTAATATCAATTCTAGTAAAAAAAACAAAAGAGGTAATATAGATATTTATTTATTAAAAATAGACATATATATTGTTTATGCTGAAAACGCCTATGGCAGCAACACCCAATGTGATCGGGTAGTCCGGTCGAAACTGGCCAGTCGCTCCGTCGTCAATCACCTGCAAAAGGGAAACACCTCGGAATGATGGGGACACCGGTGTGGTGTTTGCCGCGGACACTCCGATGTTTAAGTTAGTTGAGGAACTGATGAGTGAATGGAGAGGCAGAGCTTTGGCAAGGCAAGAATGATCATACCTGAATTTGTGAATTATTCTTCTATTTATAAGCGCCTCTAGCGGGTTTGGGTGCTCGGGGCTACCCAATCGGGTCGGCTACCTAGGGCACCCGTCGGATGATTAGGTCCTAGATTTGCAGGTGCCGTTGGTCCAATGGACTGGTGCCATGTGTTTCTAACCAAGCACAGGGGACAGTAGGGCGATTGCCACTGGCGCCTGCAGGGGCAGTCTGTATCAGAGTAGGTAGCGGCGGGTGGCGATGTGGCATGCTGCAGTAGCAGGTAGGCGGCGCTTGCGACGGATGGGCACAGTGACGAGACTTGTGTCAGATGTTAGGTGGTAGGTGGAGTGTGGGCCCGGGAGACGCCTGTCAACTTTGGACACTCTTCGAGATAGGTTGCTCGGAGCACAATCTAGCCCGGGTATGCTGTTCGTCCTAGCTAAACGACAATACCTGATCGGGTATCACTGTTCCCCGAGAACATCTGGTCGACAAGAGTCCGGATAGAGGCATCTGGTCCAGATGGACGGGTATCGATGCACCCGTGTGGCCGGATTACAATCAGAAATAAGATTCTGTGATCGGAGCACGTCACAACATCAATATATATAATATTATTAAAAATGAACGACACTCTTATTTCATCTTAAAATACTCCTAATGGTTGGTCATTGAAATGTTTGGGTCTAACATCGCCGTTTCCCGAATTTGGGCCACCATTGCTCTTTGCCAATTCCATGAGACTCGTCTTCAGGCCTTTAACAACCATCGGTAAACTGGGCTCCTTTCCCTTCGCCAGTTCCAAAATCAAGACCCCCATAAGTATACACGTCACCCTTCACTGTCGCGATTCTTGACGCATGTTCGTATTCTGCCGGCATGTAGTCCACTGTGCCTTCCGCTTTGGTCGTCACGTGACAAAATTGGGCTTCGATCATGCTAGCCAACCCAAAATCAGAAATTGGGCCTCGAACTCTAAGTCCAACAAGACATTTCTTTCTTTTAGATTCCTAGGGATGATGGGCTTGTCCAAGTCGTGCATGTATGCCAGCCCATTTGCCACACCCCTAAGGATCTTGTGCCTTGTTTCCCACGGCAACGGTAATGAAGAAACGGAAGAACTATCCCAGCAGGAAAAATCATGAAGGCAAATCTCCAAATTATGCTTCTCGAAGAACTCGTAAATGAGATTATCATTGTCACCAGAGATGCAGTAGCCTAAGATTTGTACGATGTTGCGATGTCGGAGCCTGCGTAGGATTTCGAGCTCCGACTGGAACTCCACAAAGCCTAAGCCTTGGTAGGTATCCGGGTCGAGTTTCTTGACGGTGATCTTGCGGCCGCTGGGGAACTCGGCATTGTATACAGATATTCCGAATCTGGTGTTGTCTGCTAGTTCTCGTCGGAGAAGTTATTTGTGGCGGCGAGTACGTCGCTCATGGAGATCTTGAGCGAGGGATCCAAGATTGTTAGACATGGGCTTGCTTCTGGGACCCTGAGACCAGGAGATCTGGAGATCTGGAGCTTGGAGCGTTTGGTACGTTTTCGTTTAACAATGAGAGAGCTTTTTTTTTTTTTTTTTTTTTTATAACTAGGAAATGAGCGAGTTATAATTTGTGGAATTGTTTGCATCAATTCCGCGGAATTTGACATTTGAGCTACGAGTCAAATTTGAGTGGTTGTTGATTTTGACACATGAGTTCATTTTGATCTACTCTTGTTTGTCGAATTTTGTAGTGTATTGTATTATTTCTTTTTTTTTTTTTTTTGTGTTTAGTTATGTTTTAGAGATATTAATTTGGATTAAAGAAAAATGTGAAACTTTTAACGTTTTTTCATTTTCTTCATAGAAACCATTGTCGTTATTTTTTGTTTTCGTTTTTATTTTCAACGCACTTATTAAACAAATACTATTTAGAATATATTTTAATTTTTGCGTCTCAAAAGACATGCGATAATATTTTCAAAAACACTTGAAAACAAAAACAAACACTATGTTTGAACTTGTTTGCAAAAATATCATAATTATTATCTATGCTTTTAATTTCATGTTAAATTTAACCATTTTGTTAAGACCAATTTAATAGTTGCAGAATACTCTTATGTTTGATAATCTGGTCGATCTCATGGTCAAATATTCTTTCCAAATCTAAAAACTCTAAAAACTCAAGCGATATTTGAATGTTTTATTTTTAATTATTTTTAATAAACGCATATTTAAAATGATTATTTAAAAGAAATTTCCCAAATTATTTTCCAAATGGTTGCGCCAAATAGACGCAAAGTAGGTTATATTGCTGACAAAATGTATGCGAGTGAATTTCCCCTTTCTGTCTTTGTTTATTTCTTGCCTGAATTTTGTTTGATTACAACAAGAGCAGTGATTACGAGTCCAAAAACGACTCGGTTGACTTGGTTGGCTCCAATTAATTCAGTCATCCATGTTTCACGGCAATATAGTACTTGCAAATTACTGTAATTGAAAGTCTTGGTGTTGTTTGATGTCTATAGAAAGACCGATAATTCACTGTCACGACATGATGATGTAACATGAAATTAGAGAATTTAAATTTTTTGTAATTAGATTTGGGTCGACAACTGGTCAACCCAAATAATTATATGTATTTCGATTGACTTGTCTAACACATATTGATATTGTTAATTATACATATAATTTACAATCTATGATATGATATTAATGTTTATATCTTTAATTAAGCATTAAGAATTTGTAAATAAACTTCACATGTTTTTCTTTAAACTATATATATATGTTGACCAATAATTATGTTCAATCAAATTTAGTAAGTCACTAAAAATGGTATTATTCACTAAATGGATTATGTTGGTTGACACGATTAACAATATTAATAAATAGGTCATTTCTCAGTTGAAATTTTTTTACACATTTGATAAACTAGTCATGTTTGGATTATTGTTTTCTGACATGTGTTCACCAAAAAAAAAAAATTTGTTTTTTAACATGATTAATAAATAGATTAATATGAACATAATTAATTTATATGGAATGTCATCCTAGTCTATAGTAAGAGAAATGAGACTTAGTAGTGATACTTAACTTTCTGCATTGCGGAATGGATAAATTTTCCGGATCCTACTTAATTATATGTCGTTAGTATCCACATGCTCTCGAATTTTAAAATGTATCTATTATACATCATGAACTATGATATCTCTAAATTCACCCCTCCCACACCCCCCTCCCCCTCCAAAACTTTAAAATGTGTTATTTTTTCTACGGTATTGATGAGTTCCAAAACTTTAAAATGTGTTATTTTTTCTACGGTATTGATGAGTTATCGATTGTTGGAATCTAGGTGTAATATTTAGAGGTTATTAAATGCTCTCACTCAAAAATAAATTAGTTAGCCGCACAAGATTACATATATTCTTTTTTAGAGCAGTTGCTTGGAAGCAAGAAAATCAAAAGAAAGTAGAGAACGAACCTTAAATCAATTCAATTAGTTAAGAGTATTAAAAAAATTAAAGAAATTTCTCTCCTCATATTCATTACTACATGCGCTATTTCATTTAAAAAAAAAAAAAAAAAAAGAAGAAGAAGAAGAAGGTAATGCGTTTCAAAATGCAGAGGTGAATCTAGAGATGAATAATAATTTAGAGGTATAACAGGTACGTTTTGTTGATACTAGTGATAAAAAAATTCAAGAAGAATTTGTAAAATTTATACTTGTTGGAATTGAGGAGTAATTAATATACTCTATTATTGTATTCTCCAACTAATTCCTTGGTCTCATAAATAGTCTTTTAGCTAAGTAGGACCGAACATTAACGCACCCGAAAAAAAAAAAAATTATATATCAACTCTACTTTTCATATTTCCACTTGCAAGGAAACGTGTTCGTTGTCCGGGTAGGTACTTCTTGCAGGCACACGCAGGCACACAAGAGCTTCTTGCTAAAATTTTTCTACTTTATGTAATCGTCAATAATTGCGTTTTTGATTTGTGAAAAAAAGTTGAAAAATTATTATATTGCTATGATAAGTATACAAAAATACACTTTTGTTTAAATTATTTATTAACTAATTTAAGTTTAAATTAGATATTTTCATGATTCCAATCGATGAATTCTTAACTTGCCAAATAAAAAAAATATACTCAATTAGCAAAATTAATATAAAACAACCACATTGATTTTATAAGATGAAACACCTATGATTAATAAATATTATTTTGAAGTTTTAGATAAAACAATGCAAGACTTAAAAAATAATTTTAATCGTATCTTTTAGAGGAATGACAATTATGTTAGGTGGTGGCTTCAGATAAATATTACATGTTCTCCCAAATGGTACAAAAGAAAATATTATTGATGTAATTATAAATAATTCTTATCTTTGATCATATTTTCGTATACTTACTTTAATAGAAAATATACATTAAAAAGACATAAATATTGTATTAAAGAAGAACAAATAGAAATTATTAATTTTTCATATTGGATTTCTGTTGATAATGGAACAGGAAATGGAATAAAAGATCTAAAAAATGAAGATGCTACTTGGATTGAAATACTTGAAAAATATTTGATACAATATAAGATAAATTCTATTGAACATATTTCTACCACAATATATGATAATTTTCATAATAATTTCTAAAATATTAGTTATCTAAAACAACGTTTGATTATTACACCTAAAAATAAGACAACTGATAAAATAAATAAATATATATTATATTTAGTACCTTCAGAAAAAAAAATTATTACAGTTGTGATAATAGTCTTTCATCATTGAAAATCTTGAAGAATTAAATATTTTATATTTTTCTGAATTTTTACGTACTCTTAACTTTAATGGTATACCTCCACATGATTAAAACTCAAGATTAGAATTCATGCTATGTTAATGCGAAATCTTATTAATCAGTAGGTTTATGTAATGGTACCAGAATGATTTTACACAATTAACAAATAGAATTGTCGAATGACACATTATCAATTCTAATGATATAAATGAAAAAAGTTTATATACCTAAAATAGAAATGACAATTTGTGAATCAAAATGGTCTTTTGTTTTAAAAAGATGACAATTTCTTTTAAAATTTTATTATGCAATGACAATAAATAAAAGTCAATGTCAATCTCTAAATAAAGACGGACTATATTTAAAAGATGAAATTTTTAATCACGGATAATTATATGTTACTCTATCTAGAGTGACTTCACCAAAAGATTTATATATTTTAATACACGATTCAATTAACAAATATCCAAATCATGTTAAAAACATTATTTACAAAGAAATATTACACAATATTCATCAAAGATGATAAATTTCTATGAAAAAATGATAATAATAATATTAAATCTGTTTTAATTTATTTTACTACAAAACGGTATTTGTAGTCTTCAAAATTTAATACATATATATATATATATATTCTTGCTATTTATAGAAAATGTTCAACCTAATACGAGTCCTGAAGTCAGGGGAGATGCATCAGACTATATATGCATAAGTGTGTCGATTATGGAGGAATACAGATTATAAGACTGGACGATTAATAAGCCTTGACCACTTATTAGTTGACAAACATGTAACTCAATTTATTTCTTATAAATATTATATTACTAATAAAATGCATATCAAGTTATTATTTAATTTATAAATAATAATAATAATAATATATAAATATGTTTTTTCTATATAGGATGAAGCAATACACAGTTTTATTCGTGTGAAAAATGCTGACTTTATAACGAATAAAATACAAGTAGGTAATATATTGAAATCAACAACTTCTTCATTACAAACAACAAACAAAGGTATAAGATTATTCCTTACGTTGCAATGTTGCAATTCGCAAGATCCATAATTTTCAAGAACGTTGAGGAAGACATACTAGAAATACCTCAACACAAATTTAATTTTGTGAAGTTCAATCAATTGACATCAAAAGTCAACATCAATGATCTTCTGTTAGGTAAATTATATATGATATTCATATTTGTTAATTTATAATTTATAATTAATAAATTAATTATATAAAAATTAATAAATAATAACTTTTTACTTATTATGTTATGTTAGATGTGATTGGTCGTGTTATCTTAGCCAAGGGTATAGAAGAATCCACTATAAATGATAGATCGGTAAAAAGACGAAATTTAGTTATTCAAAATATCAGGTTATAACTACAAATAATATATTATTAAAAACATATTTTTAAAAATCTCATAATTTAATAAATTATTTTATTTGTATTTATTTTATTCAACAAATAAGAAACACTTAATGTCACTCTCTAGGGCGAAATTGGAGAAAACTTTAATGAAAATACAATTGAAGCAATGTTTGAACCAGTCGGCATTTTTAGCAATGGCGGTCAAATAATATTTGGGTATGTATATATACAACAACTAAAAATAATTTTTCCACTCTTCTAAATAAAAAGAATAAAAATTTTATATCACTAATCATTAACTATTATGATTATACATATACAGGTGGATTTTACGTTGCAAGCACTATTAGTACTTCATACTACCTTGATCCAGACATTGCTGAAACAAAAAAAAATGTAAAAAGTATTATAAATTTTTACTCATAAATTATCATAATTATTTATATTTATTCATTAAAAAAATACTAACTTCATTTAATATATTAATTTTTTATAAATTCAGGCATTCTATCCAAGGAATTAGTATTATTGCTAGATCAACAAAGAAGCCATTGTCATTAGAGGAACAAAAGACTGTGAACCGAACCACAATCGCTGAACTTCATGTTCTAGATCCATATCAAAATCAGGTAAATATTTAATTATTATATATAAAATATAAATTATAATTTACTAAACATTATTAATCTATCCAACATGAGACAAAATTCACTGTTAAAGTGATCATTACCGAACTTGATACTCACCAAGGTTGATTCTACAATGCATGTCCAAGATGTTACGGAAAAATAAAATAATTAAGGACATCATGATGGTGTGATAGTCAAGGATATTTAACTACAATGTCAATCACCTAGTAATATACTTTATCTTTATCATAAAAATATATATATATAAATACCCAAGTAATTAGAAATTAAATAAATATTAAATGTATTCAATAGGTATAAAATTATATGAACCACGCCAACTTGTGACGAGACCCGACAACGAAAAGGAATCCAAGAACATTCTGTAATTAGATTTGGATAGGAAACCTCGACCCGTTGCTTCAACAAAAACAAGAACCTTGGTATATTTGACCTCAACCCATTGTTTAATTCGAAACAAGAATCTTAGTATAAGGAAGATGTCACAAACGGTGGTGGAAATCCGTTTGATAATTCGATAGTGAATGCCACGGAAAAATTCGATAAGTTCGAATGGTTTGTCAAATAACCAAAGAGAAAATTTTCTCACATTTCTGAATTCCAAAATTGCTCATTAACTTCAAAACATGCCTTTTTATAGGCTGCTGTATACAAATACGTTTTTCCTAAATTATTCTATAATAAATTCGGATTTAATTCCAAAAGGAAAACAAATCAGGAAACTAACCTATTCTTCCTAAATCACTCCTACAACTAGAAAAGGAAAAATAAATAAAATATTTAAATTGGCTTTATTATCAGCCATTACCCACAGAATCACTCCTAACAAATAAGGAAAGTTAAATAATTTGGCATGCAAGCTTTACAACCCAAATTAACTTGCTAAAAGAAAACTTAGCCTTGGCTAGGTTCTTCTAAAACTGAAATAGGATCAACATTCCATGCTCTTGTACTTGCCATGTTCTCATCATTATAAAATTAATACACGAATCGAAGACGGCACTGGAGGGATGAACATTGTCATGTTTGGAAAAACTATGCAATCATTGATAAATAAAAACCTTGCTCTATACTGACGATCCAATAAGGATACACTGGTCCAAATATTATCCCTCCTATCCTAAACCAACTGAAAGGCATATTATCCTCCTTTATTGCAGCCTCAAATTGTATCTCCAAGTGATCCATCAAAAAAACGAAAAGAAACCAGGTAATGTTATTTTTTATGCATAATTACATATTAAATTAGCAAATTTTTAATTCATATATCAACCATAAACATCAATCTACTAACATATAGAAATATTTTTATTATTATAGATCGGAGGAGAAAATAAAGAAAATTAAATATAAATAACACCAGTTTACTGTGTGGGAAAAAAATTCCATATTTCAAAACTTTATATATGTATAAATATATATATATCTCTACTAATATATATAAAATGTATATAAATTTGAATATATAAAAAAAAAAAACTAAATCCTAAACTTTATTGTCATTATATTATCTTGTTTAATTAGTTGCCTTTAATATACATTATTTATTTTCATACTCTGTCTTTTCATACATTAAACTCGTTTTCTCCAAAGAAAGACTACATAAAATCCCGCGCCAACAACTCAACTACCTCTCTCATTGTGGGCCTTTCCCTTGGGTTTGATTTAGTACACATAAAAGAAACTCTCAAGTACTCCCGGATGCTCGACTCGTCCAATCCTCTCCTTGAAGACCAAACCCAAACATTTGGGTCCAACATTTCGCTTTCTCGATTTTGGGCAACCATTCGTTTGGCCCACTCCATGAAGCTCGTCGTCGTTTTCTCATCAACGGCGACCCGCGATTCGGGCCGCTTTCCTGTTGCAATTTCCAACATCAAGATGCCAAAACTATACACGTCGCCCTTCACCGTCGCCACCGCATATCCTTCTTCATACTCAGGCGGCATGTAACCCACCGTGCCGGCCGCTTGTGTCGAAACGTGAGTATGTTGGGCTTCGACCATCCGAGCAAGCCCAAAATCAGCAATATGGGCCTCAAACTGGGAGTCCAAAAATATATTATTGGACTTCACATCTCTATGGATAATGGGCTTTTTCAAATCATGCATGTACGCCAGCCCATTTGCCACACCCACAACGATCTTCTTTCTTGTCCGCCAGCACAACGGAAATTGCGCACGGTTCAAGTACAACTCATGAAGGCAAATGTCCAAACTACCTCTCTCGAAGAACTCGTAGATCAGAGCCCTATCGGCGCCGGAGATGCAGTACCCGAGGAGCCGTACGACGTTCGGGTGACGGAGCTTGCCGAGGATTTCGAGCTCCGATCGGAACTCCATAAAGCATTGGAAGGAGCTTGAGTCGAGCTTCTTGACGGCGAGGTTGAGGCCGTTGGGGAGCTCAGCCTTGTAGACTAATCCGAATCTGCTGTCGCCTGCGATCAAGTCGGCGGAGAAATTGTTCGTGGCGGTGATTATGTCGCTCATTGATATCTGGAGCGACGGATCGAAAAGCACGCTTTCTTCGACGGCAATGGAGGTTAAGGTCGTGCTTGGTTTTGGTATTGGGGCCTGGATCGCCTCGATCCGGAATCTCTTGGCTCGTATACTTTTGCAGATCATTGTCGCTGCAGCAATGAAGACCGTAGCAAAGCAGCCAAGCAAGGCTGCCATGATGGCTTCCAAAGCTATATCCATGGAGATAAAGGTATATGAGAGAGAGATGGAGAAGGAGACTTTTTGAAGTATGCGTTTGTTTGGAGTTGTTTCTCAAGAAATAATTTTTGGCTTTTATTTATCTATTTTTTTTCCAGCGTTTGTTTGGAGTTGTTTCTCAAGAAATAATTTTTGGGCTCCCCCCCCCCCCCCCACCGCCCAAAAAAAATTCCGTGGTAGTTGAGTAGGGCCCAAAATGGCAAAATTTTCCACGCGGTCGGAAAATTTATTGCGAAGAACCAAAGTTTGGAGAATTTCAATATCAATTGGAAGTTAAAGTGTTGACCCCAAGTCAACCTTGTGACTTTTTACAGTATGCTTCTCAGTAATTTTTTAGTCATTTGCCAAAGAGTAGCTTCTTTCAACTTTTAGCTTTCTTCTCATCATCCGAAGAACTCACTAATGGCGGAAGCAAATCTCTTCAATGTTGCGGCGAGTATTATCGAGAAGTTGGATTTTGCATCTCTTGGAGGGGCATAACCAGAATTATATTCCAGTGGAGGGCATACACTAAAATTTTTTTAAGATAAAAATAAATTTTAGTGAGGATTATGTGAGAATTTTTAGTGTGTATTTAGTAAAACGGTTTGAGTTAAAATTTTTAAATTTGAGTTGGTTGACTTTTTAAAAATTAGTTATAAATTTTGTTAATTTTTCATAAAAAGATAAAAATTAAGATGAAAAAGTACAGTTTAATTGGAGTTGAACTGATGAGCCAAACGCATACTTAATTTAAGTAGGTTTATTTGATAATTTTTAATTTTAATGGGGACAAAGCAACAAAATTGTGAACATATAAATAATTTTAGTAAGGATTATATGAGAATTATTTATATTTAGTGGGGACAAAATATGAACTATTTGAGAAATTTTTATTTTTAGTGAGGATAAATTATAAAAATTATAAAATTTTTGGGGTAAATTTAAAAAAAATTACGACGATCTCTTGGAAAAAAGGTTGGATTGCTTTTTGGTGTCAACAATCAGCTTCAGAAACTTAAGCACAATGTATCAACGATCAAAGTTGTAATTCTTGATGCCGAGGACAAGCAAGGTGACAATCATCAAGTCAGGGATTGGCTCCAAAAGCTTCAAGATGCGGCTTACTATGCCGATGACTTGGTTGATGAATTTTACACTGAAGCTTTGCGGCGCAGAGTGATGTTTTGGGGTCGAATGGCCAAGGTACTCACTTTCTTTTCAAGCTCAAACCAGGTTGCTTTTGTACTAAAGTTTGATCGTACAATAAAAACGGTTAGGGAGGCACTCAATGAGATTAAAGATGGCATGGATTTTTACTTGATGGAATGCCTAGAGGAGACGAGAGTCTCCCCTAGAGTGAGGGAGACTCGTTCTTTTGTATGCAAAGATGTAATTAGAAGCAATGATAGAAATATCTATACCGATAGAAATATCAGAAGTTTAATTTTATAGAAATTTCGAACATATTATTGATATTAGTGTAAACATCGAAAAGAGTACAGAAGTTACAGAAATATATTTTAAAATATATTTTTAACATCTTAGTATAGGATAAATATTAAAACAATATAAAAATACAAAAGTTTGATATATTTAAAAAAAAAATACTACATCTTACATATCTTAATATCAAAAACAAGTCATATAAAGTTCAAACATAATTAGGATATTATCCTGATTCAAGCAATATTAGTGTCATGACATATTATTTGAATAGAGTTAAAAATATATAATTATGAACATACTATATGTAAGTTTGTTGATCTCTTTCTAATATATTTTCATAAGTAGAAATTTGTGCAAAGTTTGTAGAAGTTGAGAAGAATATTTTCTCTTAGGTTTTATGTGTTGTTTTTTTATTTATTTATTTTCTTAATCTATTTTTTATAAGATAATTATAACATGCGAGCTGCTCTTTTTCATCATTTATTTTAAAAAATAGAAGATGAACATGACATAATCAAAAAGATAGTAAATGATAGAAATCCGAAATTTCACCAAAATTTTCCCGATATTTCACAAGCTTTTGTAAAAATTATACTTTATTTTACTAATATCGATTTTTTACCACTATTTCCTAATATTTTCCCGATATTTCACAAGCTTTTGTAAAAATTATACTTTATTTTACTAATATCGATTTTTTACCACTATTTCCTGATATTTTCCCGATATTTTGACGGAAAAATATTACACTTAAAAAATATTGTCACGACCCAAAATTGGGTTTGGTGACGTGAATGTGTTTAATTAAAGTAAATTTGGTAATTAAAGAAATCAGTCGAATAAAATACATAATATTTTGAAATTTGCCCATACTTTTATTAAAATCCACATTTTATCTAACTTTAGAAAACATATCAGAGTATTTTGGGCTATGTTATAATTTGACCTAAAGTCTACTATTTTTAAATTATTGAATACTGTCAAGTAACTTTTTAATCAAAACAGTGAGCATTCCAAAAAAAATTAAGTTTTTCACATAAAAACAAGTTTTGAAAATCCCGCCTCCGGTATCATCACACAAAAAATTACAAGCAGGAAATAAAAGTACAAATATCCAAACTAATCTAAAGAGAGTTTAAGTTATACAACTTTGGAAATAATAAAATAGCTGAAAAGAAAGTACAGACAGTCACTATTGAATGGTGGTGGCCTTGAATCACACTTGTCTACATGAAGCTACTCCTAGCACCTCCTTGAGGGGGTTAGGGGGTATTAAAAACAATAAAACGTAAGTTACGGGTCCAATAGGATACAATTGACTCAATTAAAATATTTAATCTGAAAAGAGCTATGCTGGGATATAATTAAAACGTACAAGGCTTAAATTTAAAATGCATGAATAAATAGATGCAGTTATGTAATTCGCTAAACATAAATAGACTTACTGGTATTACCCTGATAATAACCGATTGGTGATAAGATACTATCTTAGTATCTCAACAAGGTTTTACAAGCAAAACTATCAACTGCCAACATCTGATCCAACATTGTTTGAAGTTTCATTTAACACACTAGGATAGGACAAGCTAAGTCTCGAAGCATGTCAATTTGAGTCTCTCAAAATAATGTATCTAGATATATATATTTTTGACCCAAAACATTTGATACATATATATACTCTCCATTTAAAACATTTTACAAATCACTTTATTTTCCAAATGACTTTAAAACGAGTAATTTATAAAGCAACATTTATAAAAGCAGAGTTGGTGTATTCTACATCTTTGGCAAAATAATTTTTGGATAACTTTATTTTACGTAAATCAAGACTTCTCATTTCATTCATCGAATTCTTAAATTCAATAAATATAGATAAATTTAATTATGTGTCACAACAAAAATGCTAATTAAACTAAATACCATGTCTAAGTGCTTTACTTTATTTTTAATTAATTAACCAAAACTTTGTAAAATGTATAAATTTCAAAACCTTACTCTAAATTCTTTTGCATTCAAGAAAACTTGCAAGTAAAATATTTGCAGTGTAGTAAAATCATGTTTTAAAATCATCATAACAAAAATCGAAAAGTTGGAAGGTCGAAAATGGAACCCGACCAGGGTTTTTGCTGTCCGGTTACCGGATTCATCCACGTAGCGGTCAGGCCACGGTGGCTCCGGTCGACGGGTCACGGCGTCTGGTTGACCGAACGCTCCATAAACGCAACTCAGGTCTTGGTCCAAAACGTGCAAAATTCAAATCTCAGAGCATGTAAAATGCAGAAACAGATCCAAATCACACAACTCAATTCCAAAATATCAATACGATATTAAAACAATTCTTAGAGCATGATTTTCATGATTCCAACTCGGATGTCACAAAGTCCAAACATGCAAACCCATATTTGGAACGAATTCAAACTAGTTTATATTCTCATTTTTAAACCCATACATGTTGAAATTTAAATGATAGAAAAAAAAAAAAAAAAAAGGTAAACAAAACCCAGGCTGAAGTTCTCCTAACCTCTGTGATCCAATTCTCTGCAAGAGTGAGATTTCAATTCCGAAAAATTAATTAATTTTTTAAAAAATTAGTTATAAAGGTTTTTGATTTAAAAAATATAAATAAAAATTAAGATAAAAAATATAATTTAATTATAATTAAACTTCAACGTAAAACAAACTATTAAGCTTTTAAATAAAAAGGACAAACTTTTTAGATTAAAAATTGAATATAATTTAAGTCCTTTTAAAAAGGGTTAAGACAAAGCTTGTCGGTTTCCGTTTTTGGGAAGAGGAATCGAGCACTTCAATGAATGTGAGGTCGGAGTTGGTTTCGTGCTTTCTGTAACAACAATTCTTCACCTTTATAGAAGTACTAGGGTGTGCGCGTGCAATTTGAAATAGGATGATAATACGTGTAAATATAATTAGTGATAAAATAAAGTTAAAAATAAATATTTATATTTTTAGTATATATTTTAAGAAAAATATTACATCACATAAAACTAACATAAATTACTTAGTTTATGATATTTTTCTCTTCCCCTTTGCTATGTCCTATAATTATTAAAATTGTTAGTTTTTATTTTTAAATTTTTAATGAAATATTGTTTATAAAAGTTCATTTACATTAAATTAAAAATTTTACCTCCAGACTGTGTTGGAAAAGATCCTCTACTGAAAAATTCAATATTTCTTCACCATTTTTGACAAAAATTGTTGCTGCTATTGTTCTAATAGGATCTTTCAGATTTGTTAAGAACTTGCATTTGTAAAAACAGTAAAAAAACAATTAGTAGTCATTAAATATAAGTTAGTTAATAAATAATAATAAGTTAATATTTAATTTAAGTAATCATTACCTTAGAGAAGAAGTTGTTTCAAAAATTAAATTGTAAGTGATAAAGATATAAAATATTTTTAATAAACAATAATTACATTATCAGCAGGATTTTGTGTGTCACTAATTTTTATTTTCGTTTCAGGTGTAGGTATTGCAGTTCTTGGTCGTCACAATCCGAAAATCGGGGTATGGTGACATGCATGGGTTTAATTAAAATAATTTCGTAATTAATCATTACAAACACATAATATTCTAAAATATCGCCCTCACTTTAAATAAAATTCCCATTTTAGTCAACTTTCGAAAACATATCAGAGTATTGGATCAGAAATATTTTATCCTAAAATTTACCACTTTCATTTTTAGTGAAAACTGTCAAGTAACTTTGTAATTAAAATAGTGGATATTCTGAAATACTAAGTTTTTCACATAAAAACAAGTTTGAAAATCCAACCTCTCATATTATCATACAAACAAACAAACATAGGAAAATAAAAACATAGAATCCAAAACCTAGTCTAAAGATAGAGTTAAGTTTACATACCTTGGAAAAATAAATGACTTAAAATAAAAATACAGATAGATCACCATTGAATTACAGTGGCCTTGACATCACACATGTCTACACGGCGCTAGTCGTAGCACCTCTTTGGGGAGGGGGTGTTAAAATAATAAAACATGAGCTACTAGCCCAGTAGAATACATATGACTTACTTTAAAATAATTACATTCGAAAATAGTTTGGCTGGGTTACAATAAGAAAAACAAGACCAAAATTAAGTAAATATACTCACTGATCTATAGCCGAAATAAATAAATACCACCGAAGTGGACCAATCGGTTAAAGATAACATCTCGATACCTGATACGTCCCTAAAGTTTACAAATATCATCCACCAGTATCTAACCGGATAGAGTTTGAAATTTTGATTTAACACACTTGGACGACACATGCCACCCGTCTTAAAAAACCTCACTTAAGTCTATTGAAGATAATGTATCTATACATAATTATACTTTTGACCCAAAACATTTGGTACATGTATATACTCACCATTTAAAAACAATTTGTAAATCATCATGTTATCAAAAAAAAAAAAAAAAAAAAGATTTCAAAATGAGTAATTTCTAAAGGAACATTCACAAAAATAGGTTTAGGTATCCTACAATCATTTTAATTAAAAACAGGGAAGGGGATGTATCCTACCTCTTCGGCAAAATAAATCTATTGGTCTTTTTTTTTTTTTTTTTTTTTTTGTCATGCTGATCCTAAATTCTCTAAAAAGATGACGATTTAGTCATTTCCATCCACATTCATTAAATTTTTAATGAAATGAGTCATGTGCAATGTATGTGAACTAATTTACAAGGATATTTTAGTCATCTAATAATAATTAATTTAACAAAAATAAAAAAAATCATTAAAAAAAACAAATTTTCTATTCTCCTTTCTTTCTCATCTCTCTATTCAATTCTCAAAACCTGATCGACGAACTCCTTTGAAGGGGGGGGGGGGGCCGGACGGCAGCAAAGAAGACAAAGAAGATGTGTGGGGGGGGGGGGGGGGGGTTTGGGGGGGCACCCAAATTGGTATTTGACATTGGGGCTAAGCCCAGTGATGGGGGCGGAACTCGGTGATGGTGAAGGCGGGTGTCGAATCATGGGGGTAGGAGAGAGGGGGCTAGGTTTGAGTTCAACTCTCTCTCTCTCTTTTTTTTTTTAATTTTTTAATGTTATTGATATAAATAAGGGTATTTTTATCTTTTTAAGATTAATTGAGCTCATGTGATGGTTCACGTGACTCATTCTGTTAGAAATTTAATGGATGTGAACAGAAAGGACTAAATCATTATATTTTTATAGAGTTTAGGGTCAGCACGGTAAAAAAAAAAAAAAAAAGAGAGAGAGAGAGAAAGAGATCAAATTATCGCATCTTAAAAAAATTATGGACCATTTAAACCAATTATTATTTTTCTTTTTATTTTGTTTTTGTTTTTTCAATTTCGTGGAAATTGAGGGGGGCCAACGTGGAAAAATTTTCCACGCGGTTGGAAATCTCAAAGCAAAGAGGCAAGGTTGGAAGAATTCCAGGAAATCAATTGGAAGTTAAAGCATTGACCCCAAGTCAACCTTGTGACTTTTTCATACAATATTCTTCTCAATAATGTTATAGGCATTGCCGAGAGTAGCTTCTTTCATATTTATTCTCATCTCACCTTCAGAAGAACTAACCAATGGCGGAAGCAATTCTCTACCATGTTGCTGGAAGTATTATCGAGAAGTTGGGTTCTGCAACTCTTGGGAAAGAGCTTGGATTGCTTTTTGGTGTCAACAATGAGCTTCAGAAACTTAAGAAGAGTGTATCCGCAATCAAAGCTGTGCTTCTTGATGCCGAGGACAAACAAGCTGACAATCATCAGATCAGAGATTGGCTCCAAAAGCTTCAAGATGCTGTTTATTATGCCGATGACTTGGTTGACGAATTTAACACCGAAGCCTTGCGGCGCAGAGTGATGTCTCGGGGTAGAATGGCGAAGAAGGTACACATTTTTCTTTCGAGCTCGAACCAAGTTGCTTTTATGCTGAAGATTGGTCGTAGAATACAAACTGTTAGGGAGACACTCAATGAGATTAAAGATGGGAGGGATTTTTACTTGATGGAACGCCTCGAGGAGACGCGAGTCTTCCCTAGGGCGAGGGAGTCGCATTCTTTTGTACGCAAAGAAGAAGTAATTGGAAGGGAGGGTGATAAACTGGCAATTATGAAGCTTTTGTTGGACTCGGAATCTGAAGAGAATGTGTCGGTGATTCCAATAGTTGGCATTGGAGGATTAGGGAAAACTACACTTGCTCAACACGTCTTTAATGATGAAAACGTCCAAAAACATTTTGAGCTGAGAATTTGGGTTTGTGTCTCTGACATTTTTGATTTGAAGTTACTTGTTGAGAAAATCATTAAATCTATAACTTTGAAGAGCCCAGGAAATCTAGAGTTGGAGCAATTGCAATTTCATCTTCGAAGAGAAATCGATGGAAAGAGATACCTTCTTGTGCTAGATGATGTGTGGAATGAGGATGGTGAGAAATGGCGTAGATTAGAGAGATTGTTAATGGGTGGTGCAAAGGGCAGCAGAGTGTTGGTGACCACTCGCAGTGACATGGTTGCCAAGATAACACAGACGATGCAGCCATACAAGTTGAGTGGGTTGGACAGTGTCAACTCTTGGTCCTTATTCAAAACAATAGCATTTGATAAAGGCCAAGAACCGGAAAACGCGACTGTTTTGGCAACGGGGATGGTGATTATAGAAAAGTGTAGGGGAGTTCCTCTTGCAATAAAGACCATAGGGAGTATATTATACTTCAAAAGGCGAGAAACGGAGTGGTCTTCTTTTATGGAAAACGATCTTGCCAAAATACCTCAACGAGAAGATGATATTTTACCGACACTCAAGCAAAGTTACAATCATCTCCCCTCACATTTGAAACATTGTTTTGCTTATTGTCGGCTCTTTCCCAAAGGTCGTGAAATTGATGTGCAGAAGTTAATACGGCTTTGGATGGCACAAGGGTTCATTAAGCCTTCAGACCAAAGCCAATGCCTAGAAGATGTCGGCTATGAGTATTTTATGGATCTGCTTTGGAGGTCCTTTTTCCAAGATCCAAAACTAGATGATTGGGGAAACGTAAAAAGAGTTAAAGTCCATGATCTCATGCATGATCTTGCAGTTCTTGTGGCAGGGACTGGTAACATCACAATAGACCGAAGCATGGAGAATTATCATGAAAAGATTCGCCATGTATCTTTTGATTCTAAATTCAATCAGCCATGGAAACTTCCACCATCCTTGCTCAAAAAGAACAAGACTGTGCGGACTTTTATTTCACCCAAATACAACGCCTGGCATGGGTATCAACAGGAATTTCTGGGCTCATCGGAAAAGAAATTAAGATGGTTGAATGGTGATGCAGTATTGTTCGGCTTCAAATCTCTGCGGACGTTGGATTTGAAGGCTTTGAACATGAAGAAATTGCCAAACAGTTTGGGTAAATTGAAACATCTAAGATACCTCGACGTTTCGCAAAATAATATCAAGATGCTTCCGAGTTCAACAACAAGATTGCAGAATTTGCAAACTTTGATTCTCTCCCATTGTCGTGAGTTGATACGGTTGCCTGAAGATATGAAGAATCTAGTCAACTTGAGGCATCTTCAGACATATGGATGTCGGAAATTGAGCTACATGCCACGTGGACTTGGTGAATTGGCTGCTCTTCACTCGTTAGATAGATTTGTTGTGGCTGACAAGAGCAATGTGGCGAGACACGCTGGTGGGCTTAGTGAGCTTGGTAGCCTTAACAACTTGGGAGCAGAGTTGTCCATCGAGAACTTGGGGCATGGGAAAAATGCTGCATCGGAATTGAGAGCTGCAAATTTGAAGGATAAACAACATCTTCAATCCCTGGTTTTATTTTGGAGATATGGATGCGAGGGTGACCAAACCAGTGTCGTTGAGAATGATGAAATGTCGTTGGATGTTCTGCAACCACACTCGAATATGAAAGCATTGAAGGTGGTAAATTTCATGGGTCTGAGAATTGCAAGTTGGCTTTCCACGCTCAATAATCTCGTCAAATTCGAATTAATGAGTTGTGAAAAATGCCAACATCTTCCAGATCTTCATGAATTACCATTTCTCAAGGAGCTTACACTCTATGCATTGATTTCTTTGGAGTATATCTCAGAGTGCGACAGCAGTGATCAGTTCTCCCCTTCATTATCAACTCCAACAATGCCGTTCTTCCCATCGCTAACTACCCTTAAAATTAGATTTTGCCTTAATCTGAAGGGATGGTGGAGGCAGAGGACAAGTACCAATGGCAACAATGGGGCCCTCGGATTGACAACAACGACAGCATCAACATTACCTCAAAGCCAGCCTTTATTCACATGTCTTCATGATTTAGAGATAAGTAATTGTCCCCACCTAACTTCCATGCCTTTGTTTCCGGATCTAAGAAGCCTAGAGTTGATGGATACTAGCTTCAGACCGTTGCAACAGACGATGATGACAAGGAATGCTAGTATTGTTGTTTCAACATCCACATCCACTTCAACATTGCCGCATACCTCCTCACCTCTCTCCAAATTGAAGAACCTGTCTATTTCACAGATAAAGGACGTTAATTCTTTGCCAGAAGAGATCGGAAACCTCACATCTCTTCAGTCTCTCGACATTATTGAATGCCCCAATTTGACATCATTGCCAGAGGTGATAGGAAACCTCTCTATGCTTCAATCTCTCAAAGTTTGGGAATGCCCCAACTTGGAATTCTTACCAGAAGGGATGCGTCTTCTCACCTCTTTGAAGCTACTGAAAATCGATAATTGTCCTACCTTATCACGACGGTGTAAGAGGGACATTGGTGAAGACTGGCCCAAGATTGCCCACATTCTGAAATCTGAGACAGACTGATTAGGCTTTGAATTAAGCTTCACTTCTTCGACAGGTTAGCAGTTTCGATCTCCATCTTCTCTATTGTTTCTTTATGGCGAGTTTCTTATTTTGATCCATCTTTTCTTATACAACTAGATGGGAAAAAACACTTTTATAGCATTTAGAAGTTTGTTTTTCTTTATAAACTAGGTAGTCAGATCAATCCTGTTGCAATTGACAAACTAGGAAAAATACGGAGCAGAAAATATCTTATTCCCTCCATTGTTGTCAAATCAGGCAAAGCAAAATATTTTGGTTTTCTGTTCAAGCACTACAGATGTTCTCACTTCCTATCTGTTTTCTCTTTATTTGTGTACTTAAATTTATTGTTAATTAACAATCTAATAACTTTGTGTCAGACGTATATGCTGGTTGTCTTGCTGGAAAGATGTGTATATTGTGTAATATAGAGGACTGGTTTCAAGAATTTATGGATTTGTTTTACCAGTGGCTAGCCATTGGTATGATTAACCACTTGACTCTAAACAAACAACAAGAATAAGCAAGCACTGGTTTCCTTAAAGCCTTATTTCACTTTGAAGCAAAACAAGTTTTAGAGCTTATATGTTTCTTGAAATCTATTAGCACACAAACCACAGAGCAAGTAGAGCATCAACTTGGTGTTGGAATTCAATTTAGCAAATTTTTTTTTTCTCTACATTATGATGTAATAATTGTTAGTCTATTTATCGCTGAGTTTGCTCGGAGTAGATGTTTTCTTAAAGCATTTTAGTTGGCTGCTTCTAACCTTTCTTCTATTTTCTCAGTACTGTTAATTATGAGCCTAGAATAACTAACTAGTCTTTCCGTTTTCTTACAGGCCAGTCTTTTGGGTAGGTATAAAATTTATCAACATGCATTTGAAGCCAATCCACTACCTCAGAAGTTTAAATCACATAGTCATCATTCCTCGTTGAAGTAGAATTCATTTCAACTTTCGGTTTTATTCTGTAAGTTGTTACTTCTTCTATTCCTCCAATACTGATATAGTTTTACTCTTTCAGTTTGTAAATTATGTGGATTTGAGGTAAACCATGAGCGTAATTTATCTTGTTTGAAAATTTGCTTGCTCAATTTCGAAGTGGATATTATATAATTTTCCTAGTGTAATTATGCGCATGCACTAGTAAAAATTATTATGGATTTGACGATGGTTATTAACCTTTATCGAATATTACTTGCTCACCATCATGGAATGTTTTGAGATCTCAATATTCAACGACGGTTCACATCTTCATCGAATAGAGCAAAAAATGGAGGTTTATATAAAAAAAAAAAAAAAAAAAAAAGAGACAGAAACATCATATGGAGGTTTCAAGTATATTAAAAAAAAAAAATTTCTTTACAAAAGATTTTTTTTTTAAAATTAATTGATTAATACAACAAGATTTATGTGAGATAGTTATGGCATTTAGATTTACTAATTAAGGTAATATACATTAGGAAAGAAAAACATACAACAAAAAATTTTACAAAGATAAAGTGTCCAAATGCCAAATTTTTATTAGATAGATATACCACATTAACACGATGACGTGATATATCAGATCCAATGAATGATTTCTCCTATTAAAGATATAAAAAAAATTTAAAATGCAAAAATTGTACATTTTTTTAATAAGAAAGAGCCCAAAAAACTTCTGTAATGCCTCCACTAATAACTTCTCCTCCACTAAAAACTTGTACTTGCCTCCACTAATAACTTCTCCGCCACCAAGATCTCCGGCTACACCAGATTTGGGTCCGTTACAATGCCGATCGAGCTCTCCAACGGCCTCAAGCTTGGCATCAAAAAACTCGACCCGGACGCCTTACAAGGCTTTGTGGAGTTCACATCGGAGCTCGAAATCCTCGGCAGGCTCCAACACCGCAACATCGTACAAATCCTAGGGTACTGCATCTCCGGTGAGAATAGGCTCCTAATTTACGAGTTGTTTGGGAAGTGCAATTTGGATGATTTCTCCGGCTTGGATGATTCTTTTGCTTTCTCGTTACCCTTGTCTTGGCAAACAAGGCACAAGATCGTTAGGGGTGTGACAAATGGACTGGCGTACATGCACAACTTGGACAAGCCCATTTTAAAAAAATATTATTAAACCTTTTTTTTTTTTTTGGTTCAATTTAAGTTTTTGAATTGTGAAAGGAAATTTTAAATTTTTCAAGGGCTAATACTTTATATTTTGCTTTTATTTAAAAAGCTAGCATTTTGAAGTTCTGTATTTTTGTACGATCAAATTTTGATACACAAATTTACATATTTTTTTCCTTTTAACACTTAATGTTGACTAAAAAGATCTGAGGTACCCTTAATAAAAAAAAAAAATAGTTTACATTATTTACTTTTCATATACTGCATTTGTTTTTATTTAGAAACTATACTATCCGTATTGAAATCTTGCTTTTTTATACTAGCATATTATATTTCATATACAAATATATACCTTTTACTGTTTAAATTTTAATTATTTACTTGAAGATACCTAAAATACACTTAAAGTTAAACATAATAATTATTAAAGCAATTCCAATTTAGATAAAGTAAGTAAACAAAAATCCAATCACTTTTTTTTTAGAGACTTGAATCTCTTATCTCATCCTATAACCTTCACTCAGTCCCACACCTCGGCCCACCGTCTACACCTAGACCGTCTCACTCATCCTCAACTTCTCCCACCTAAATCAAGAAAATCATTCAAAAACAAACATAGAACTTATAAATTATACATCCTAATAAAAATTTCAAAAATTTTACCAGAATGCCTTGCACCGTCTCACCCCACCACCTTGTAAACTAAGAGTCGCCAAAGTGTCATCCCTAAACAGGTCTTGCGAACTCAGCTCCATCAGGCATTGTCCGTAGATGCACATCGACGGAGATTCACAAACCCAATATCATCTCCACTCGTCCTTTTCCATTTTGATGTAACAAGCATCAACGCTGTTCTCACTATGCAAAAAAAAAAAAAAAAAGGAGGTACATAATTAACAATAGGGTGGGCCTAAAACAAGGTAGCAAAGGGTAATGGGGGCGGGAAGGGTTGTGGGTGGATGTTCGAATCTTTTGTTGAGATAATTAGTGGTCGTTTCTTCTCATTTTTATTTTTTTCAATTTTATATTTTTTAAGTGCATTTTGAGCATTTTGAGGAGAGAATCAAGAGTTGATCAAGAAAAGAAATATATTTATTCATTAATTGTAATTTTATGGTATAAAAATGCATGACTACAATTTGCTGGTATAGTATTAAATAATAGCAATTGCAGTGTCTCTAGAGGTAAATAATCCAAACTTTTTGAATATGTATGCTGTACATTTTTTATATCAAAGCTAAGCTTTGACTTCGGAAAAGGTATAAATAGAAACGTAATTTGATTGTATAAAAATGCAAAAGTTCAAAATACAATAAATAATTTATGAATAAGAGTAAAATATAAGACATAAAAAGATAAATAACCTATTTTTAAACAAATGAATCATCGAAATGTGATAATAATCAAATGACAAAGTCAACACATAAAAATATATATATGCAAGTAACTGCCAAAATTTAGCACATGCTATGCTTTGGTGTAGAGTATATCCTATGCTATACTTGATACCGTGAATAGCATATGACAGATTTAACATTAAGTAGAGCAATGCAATGGATAATATTTTTTATTACCCAAAAACTGAATTTTGACATTTCATTAAAAATGCTCTAATTATTTACTCACAAGTAAACTTTCATTGTAGCGCATTAGCAATTTTAGAACAAGAACAAGACTTTCACAACTTGCTTTGATAAACGCCTCTTTCAAACACTTTGGACAACTACGAGAAGGTTCAGAATTTTGTGGCAGTG
The DNA here is from genome assembly GCA_025413025.1 of Ficus hispida. NCBI lineage: Eukaryota > Viridiplantae > Streptophyta > Magnoliopsida > Rosales > Moraceae > Ficus > Ficus hispida. Next base: position 17,560,038 of record CM046367.1, on the reverse strand, counting down.
ATGTTGAAATTTGGCATTGGATTAGAAGTGCCCAATTACTTATTGCTTGAACCCTTAAAAAGTACAAGAAATAAAGACTACTGAACTTCAAAAAATAAGTACAACTCAATTACTTATTCTCGTATATGCCTCCCCTAAATTTTAAGGTCATTTTTTCAGTTTGCCCATTGAACTGCAAAAACACTCATTCTATCTCTTGAATCTTGAATTAGCCCCGTTTAACCCATATCATTGTTACTTCAATTAAAAACAAATGGGAAAAAAACTGAGTTAAATACAACCATGTAATTTTTTTCTATTTGTTTTTAACATAAATTCTAACAAACTGGATTTAGTAAGACTAATTTCCCTTTTTTGCCATCTCCTCTCAACAAAAATTCTAGTAAAAGTAGTAAAGTGAAACAAATTAAAGTTTAGTGCAATGGCAGAACAAAATAGGGAGAAAGAGAAGAAAAAGAAAACTGAATTCTTGTAATAGATGCAGCGTGGCAGTGTAGTGCAGATACAGCTTATGATAGAGAAAGAAAGAGATACTGAAAATCAAACAAATAACTCAACAGAAGTTACAAAAGAGAACACTGGAAGTGAGTGAAGCAATTACAGCAAATAGGGGATTGGAAATCAACAGCAAGCCAAACGCATCATTCCAGATCTAAAACCCCAAAATTTGAGAGCAAGATCTTAACTTGATCAACAAGGTCTGATCCAGTTGCATACTCCGTTAGCAATCCAACAGCAAAACCAAACATTGCCCATCTGCATTCCCAACATTCCACATACAAAGATACAAAAGGTACCACAAGGTACCGAATTAGGGCCAAAAAAAGTTTAGGACACAAATTTAAAGACTATCGCATCAACATAACACATAAAAAAAATACCATTACACTAATATGACACAAAATTAAACCAAAGTAAACTAAAGTTTGAGTCATGTTGATCAAGATAGGGAGTTTGTGTTATGTTAGTTAATAGATGGAAAAAAAAAAATGGTTCTTTAGGTAATTTTTTTTCCCAAAAAAAAAAGAAAACCCCTCTGAATCCAAAAGTTTATTAGGTAATTATAAAATGGTAATACAAGTTAGTCAAAAATGGAACAAAGCAAACAAATTTATGTGGGTTTCTTTTCATTTGAGTAAATAAATGGCCCAAATACTCAAATAACATTTTCACTAATAAAAACCCAATTGGTGTCTGGTACACAATTTTAAATCAAAAAAATTCATCTCATTTCAATAATCTAAATACCTATTTTCTTTTTTCTTTTTTTTTTTTTTTTTTTTGAGAAGCTGCACCGTATTCATTCTTTTTAACTCTCAAACATCAATTCATTTTGGATTCTTGTTTCAAAATGAAAATTTTTATTTAAAGACAGTGTGATTAACATGGGATAAAGTTAGTTTTTCGATGAGATACGTATAGTTTTTCGATGAGATACGTATATTAGTGAATCCCCAATAAAAAAAACCAAAAATAATCAAATAAGGTTTTCACACGTTAAAACCCAACTAAGTTAACGTCTTTATTATCAATCCAATTGGTTTTGTCACCAAAACTAACCGATTTGGATTGCCGTTTTAGGACTGTTTTTGGTTACTATTCAAGAATTACTATATTGTTTTAATATGTTGTTCAAATTTACTTTTCAAAACCTATGAATCACAAAAACCCCATAAACCAATCCTTATTTCAAAATTTAAGATTGATTTCAAATGCATAAACTATGCAAATACCCAACATCAAAGGCTGCTACAGAACACGAAACCCATATAAATCAAGCCTATAAAATCTAAAATAACTTTCTCAAACATATAGTAAAGGAAAAAAATATATATTCTTAATAATTACCTTCCATTACTGATTTCATTCTTTCCAATGAACCCAAAGAAAGGACCCTGATCAGCTTCCTCAAGCTTCTTCTGCTTAAAGTACTCCTGAAGCTCCTTGGCCTTCTGTCTCTGAAACTCCAATGTTACCACATTCTTGTCCTCCACCATCGCCACCGAAGAAGCCGGCTTCAGCGGCGCCACCGAAGACGAAGAAGAAGGCGGCTGCGGCGGAGTCGGAGACGACGATGGAGGCGGAGAAGGGGGTGTGGGCTTGAGGGGAGAAGGAGCCACAGGTCTTCTTAAGGGGCCCTCAGCTTGGGAGCTCCTAATGACAGTTCTTGGAAAAGGCTTGGCTGTTGAAGAGAACCTAAAAGAGGAAGAGGAAGAGGAAGGAATGGAGGACGATGAGGAGGAGGAGGAGGAGGAACAAGATGGTGAAGATGAGGAAGATGGGATTTTGATGTATGGGAATGAACTTGCCACTGACATTCTGCCTCTTCTCTACAAATCTTGTTTCTCTCTCTCTCTTTTGTGTGTTTTTTTTTTTTTGGGTTAATTTTGATTTGGGTTTTGTGGGTTTATTTTGTTTGGTTTTGGTTGGATTTGGAGGGTTTGCAATGTGTTATCGGAATCACAGGGGGGGGGGGGGGGGGGGGGGGGAGAGAGAGAGAGAGAGAGAGAGAGAGAGAGAGAGAGGATCTGTTTCAAGTGGAAGTTGTGTCTGTGGATAAGACGTGGCCAAGTTTTCAACAAGAGTATTGGGTGGTTTATAGTTTGGGGCGCCTTATGGACTCTACAAGCTTGGGTAACAGACGTGTCATTCTCTACATTTTTTCTTTTTTTTTTTAATGAAGTCCATAGACACGTATTCTATTAACTAGTATGACCAGCACGTGCAAGGCACGTGCCAGCCATAAAAATGTGGATTGTAACTTATAAAATTTATATAAAAAAAATTAAGGACAATAACAAACAGATAATTGTTTCAACAAAAAGCTTGCTGAAAATATTTTGTTCACATTAAAGCCATCTTCATTTGTTCTTTTTTTTTTTTTTAAAGAAAATTTCATTTGTCTTTTCATGTCCAAAGCTTCTCAAGTCGTAATAAATTTAATTTTAAAAAAATCAAGAGTTAAAAGCGAAAACCACCAACTATAATAATAATAATAATAATGCACACTCATTGAAAATATCTCTAATATTTTTAAATCAATATTTTATAGGACAATATATGAGAGAATTTAAGAAAACCAATCTAAAATTTCTTATAATAAGCAAATTTATCGTGACGTAACCCAAGAACGAAAGGTTTATGCACTTTTAAAGCCAACAAGTCATCATGTTTGGGAATGATATATACTACTTTTGTATAGAGATATTATAGTTCCATCATTGTTCCATGGGTTTTTTGTTCGTTAATGCTTTTTTATCTGCATTTAAGCACGCAAATGCTTGGATTTTCGCAGGCTAGTTCCGCATCCCACTACCAGCGTCACTGCTATTAAGTAACTGTATTATTGTTTTTTTTTTCTTTTTTATTTTTATTTTTTTAGTAATTTCCACCAACAAAAATAGAAATTTTTCATCAACACAACAAATCCAAGTTTGCAGAGAAAATTAACAGAACAAGACAATGCAAATTGACAAAAACAGAGGAATAATAATTAAAATTGTATCAAGTAGCTAGAAATGAAATATCACAACGGAGGAAAAAAAGAATGACCGAAAAGAAAAGAAAAGAAACTAATCATGAACATTGAATAATAAAACATTCACAAAACAAACTAATCATGAACAAAATAGAAACAGAGAATTAAACAGGACAAAAATCAATGGAACAAATTTATAGCTTAGGGGAAAATATTTATAGGGGAAACCGAGAAACGTCAAGGGAAAAATTTAGCGTAAATTTTCTTGACTGATCGAGCTCCGAATCACCATGATCACTGTTACGATGGAACACCGAATTTCTTAAATTATGATTTTGGAAGACAGAGAGAGAGGGTTTGGGAAAAATAACAGAGAGAGGTGAAACATGTGTGAGAGAAAGAGATAGACGAGAGAGAAATGTACTGGAGTTTGTGACTTTAACACTTTCTTTTGTTTTTATTTTCTTCTAGGGTTAATTTCATTAATAGCACCTGTGGAATAAATTTTCTTAAAAACAACATCATTTTTTTCTCTTCATTTCTAGCACTGTCACGTCATCAAAGCCTCTAATATGTGGGGTTCAGCCGCATTTAATGTATTTCAAATTTCGGGTTTATCCTTATCTCCCACCGCCCAAAAGTCACTCTCCCCCGCATGCCCTAAAAAAATTTCAAACCAGCATCTACAGTGTTTTAGAGAGAGAAACTGAAATCTAGAAAGAGAAAGAGTTGTAACCGGCTGGAACTGCTCAGAAACTGTTCGAAACCACTATGAAAGCCCTCTATAAACCGTTTGGAAGTCTCTGAACGACGTAGAATCTTCAAAAACTACCCATGTCGAAACTCACAAAAATGTCTGAGGAAAACATAACTCGCAAAAAGAGGTCCGTCTGAGTAACGGCTTCAACATGTAAAAGGCCATCGGTCAAGAAAAGTTCTAAAAAGCCGGTGCCAGAGATCGAGAGAATGGTGTCCGAGAAAGGGTTGAAAAGAAAGCAGGGAAAATCGAAGTAAAAGAATCAAAGAAGGTGAAAAGTGCTGTAGAAGAAAAGATATCGGAAGCTAAAGAGGTAAAAAAGTTTATTTCCGTTTTTATGTTTAAAAAGTTTATATTTTTTTAATATTTTTCAGTAAGAATGTGTACTGTACTTGAGGATGTTTACAGTTTTTATTGATTATTTGTATTTTTTTTTTATGTATTTTTTATGAGATTTCATCTTTCTAATTGATTTATTGAAAAAAATTTGCTTAAAATATATAAAATTTGTATTTTAATCTGATTTTGTAACATAAACTATCCGTTTATAAAATTTAGTATTTTGGTTTATATAAATATTTGGGTTTTCGTTGATGTTTGTTTAATTATATGTGATATCAGTGGTTGGTTATTTAATTTGTGATCATCCTGTAATTTTTGTAATGACACTCTGGTCATAATAATAATTACTCAGTTTTATATTATTTCCGAATGGTCATTTTCATGATAACTTGTTAGTCATAATAATAATTACTCAGTTAAAAGTTATTTCCAGATGGTCATTTTCATAATGACTACTTTGTCATAATAATATTTACTCAGTTTTATGTTATTTCCATAAGGTCATTTTCATGATGACTTGTTGGTCATTTTTATGTTGACTTGGTGGTTATCAATTAATTAATTTTCATATTTCTGTGATTTTATGCCAAGTAATTTGTATGATTACTTCACGGTCATAAATATAATTACTTTTTATATTACTATTAACATTACCGCATGTTCAATATATTCAACATGTACCGGATAGTGAAATTACCCGGACGAAAATAATACTTTCATTAACATTACGGAGACATGAAATAAATTGAGAGAGTAGTTGTCTCCCCGACAGTACGAGATCGTCATCCATCAGCCATACATTTAACAGTTTCTGAATTTAAATACTCCTGGTTAGGCTGGAAAAATCTTCAACAACATCATAATGTGAATGACGAATCACCCAAGAATGGGTGATGCTTTATGGTTTGAGGTACAGATAGACGGTCAACTTCAGGATATTGCACCTTTGTTGGAGGTAAACTGGTCACCTGGTGAAGTAAAAAACAGAATGTGGTAGCAAGAAGCAGTGTAGAAGCCGAGTTTGGATCTATTGCTCATGGAATTTGTGAGGTATTGTGGATTAAGAAACTTTTGGAGGAATTAAAGATCTCTAACCGATTGTCTATAAAAGTGTACTGTGATAATAAAACTGTTATTTTAATTGACACAATTCAGTGCTTCATGACAGAACATTGGTGAAGATCTTAGCAGATTTTCCATCAACGAGTTCTACCTAATAACTAGCATGAAATGTATAGGGTCTACTCTTCTCGTACCAGTGGTCGATAACCAATTAATGACAAAATATTTTTGACTTTGATAGGTGTGTCGAGAGAACATTTAGAGCTGCAGCTGTCGAATGCAAACTTTGACAATGACGACGACACTATCAAGCTTAGTATACTATATATGATATTTTACGTTCCTTTATCAAATGCAAACTCCGTTAAGATAGATCCAAAGTTTTTTGCCATGGCCAATAACTTAGATAATTTCAATGATTTTCCTTAGGGCATGCTCTCATGGGAGATAACCCGAGCTGCAATCTGTAATACAGTTGAAAACAGGCTGTCTTCAAAGAGAATACCATTAAAAAAAGTATGACAAAGTTCATTACAGTATTGTGGGCTTTCCGCATGCCTCACTCATTTGGACAAATGAGACCCTCTCATCGATAGTAGCTAAATTCACCATCAAGTACGACGAGGCCATTCCACCTACGATGTTGTAGACCACCGCAGATAATATAAAGTTTGATGATGTTGTGTCTTCTTTTACCGCGGTTGGTAAAAAACAGGTAATTTATATACTTTCTAAATATTTATGTAAATAGTGTCAATTACAATTGTTGGTCATCAACATAATGACCAGGTGATAATTTTTACATTGATCATGTCGTTGTTAACATACATACCATACTTTTAGTTATGTAAAATACCAGTTCGGTCATCTACACAATGATCGGGTGGTAATTCTTGTAATGACCATACCCATGTAACAGTTACTACGGGTGTTGGTCATCTACATAATGATCGGGTGGTTATTTTTGTAATGATCATATACATGCTACAGTGACTACGGGTGTTGGTTATCTACATAATGACCCAGTGGTCATTCCTGTAATGACCATACTCATGCTAGACTTAGTACGCATATCGGTCATCTACATAATGACCAGATGGTCATTCCTGTATTGACCGTACATTTGCAAGCCTGAATACCATTATTAGTCATCGTAATAATATACGGGTGGTAATTTTTTTTATTTACCATACCTTCTTAATATTCAATACCAGTGTCGATCACTAACATATTGACCATATCCCCTACTCAGTGTTATTAATATCAAATGTGTGTAACCTAAGTGTTTTGTGATCATTCTAAATGAAGAATAGTTGAAAAACCCATGTGTTGCACAGTTATATTTGCAGAACCCAAAGGTTGTGCCTCAATTACCTCTCAAGACTTATATCCCTCGACTGAGCACCGATACAAACTCCGAGTGGCGGGAGTTTCAAAAAGAGATCCGATGACAGGTGGACTCAATGAACAAAAAGTTAGAGGATCTTAAAAAGGGACAGAAGAAGTTCACCAAACTCTTACGAAGGATTTTCAAATTGTTGTCTAACAACATGAATGAGAAGGGACAGGGAAATACACCCATGGCGTACCATGTCAGCAGCAGGCAGAAGATGAATGTTCAAACGGATGAGTTTGATGCGTTGAAGACTACTTCGAATGACCTCGACTCTGGCTTGCAAGATGATGTGTTTGTGGACTCTGACATTGATGCCGTTACGGATATGGGTGTGCAAGTAGCCATAGAGTTCCTTACTACCGATAAGGTAATTGTTTGTAGCAGTCACGGTTGATGACAACAACCTAATATTTTGTTAGATTGAAGGGGTTACTATATGTAATGAATATTTGATCCTTTCTTCAATATCCATGTTAAATCCAGCTGTTGTGTTCCCCTTTCGCAGGAAGATGTAGAGGAAAAAGAAAGGCCATCAGTTAAGTGTTATAAGCGAAAGAAGAATAAGGTAATCCTGAAATTCTGTATTGAGTATACCATATATGTAGATGATTATTTAGGTCTTCTACTACATATACAAAGTTATATTTATTATGACATGTTATGAAACTATACAGGAAAAATTTAATGAACATATAGAAGGAAATGAGGGAGAAGCGAAGGTAAAATCTGATCCCATATCTACAATCTATGTTTGGGCAGCATTGTTGGTGACGGCGTACTCAAGCTGGTTAGCTGGCCAGCGCTGTAACAAAGGGAAGTTTAAGACATTAGTTTATTGGAAGTCATTTTCAACATTAGGGCAATGTCAGTTATAAAATTACCAATCATAACAAAATTTTGCGTATACCGTACGTTAAGATGTGGTCATTATCACATACCGTTATTGTTAGTCCCAATGAGAAGTTTGTGGAATCAGTTTCTCTGCCTTGCACGTTATTTTCGATGTTATTTTCAGGGCCTCTTTACGTCTCTCGACAAACTATCTTTGTATTAGTTCACTCAACCATTCCACTAAGAATCCAACTGTCATTAACCTAGCTTTCCGATCCACACCGTTCAATGACCCTGTAATGTTGGTTATCATTATTGCATATCTATGTCCGTTGAAGTGCACTCGTGACTACTTTGTAAGATCTGCATGCACAAGGTATCGGTGCATGTCAAGGTTACGACTACGGATGGATTCCATATGACGCTAGTGCTCACTTACAAGATACGACCTTGATGCACCATCAAAATAGGTCTTTAAAGGGCCTTTGAAATCTTTGTACCTAGTCTTCAAGTTTGCAGCCAAGTGTTGGACGCATATCCCGAAGGCAGCATCTGGATACACAATATTGTCTGCATATTCGATACCCTTATGCCTATCAGTCATAATAGTACGAGACTCTTGCGTGCCGATTGAATCCCTTACTTCTCGAAGAACCATTTCCATGATTCATTGCTTTCCGACGGAACGATATCAAATGCAAGTGGAAATATGGAGCCATTTGTGCCATGACCACATGTTGTAAGCAGCATTCCTCCAAATCTGACCTTTAATACTAATTTATCAACCACAATTACTGGACAACAATAAGGTCAATCGTGCTTCGAAACAGCTAAGCATATGTAGAAGTATTTTAAATAATTTTATGAGTCTGTCTCAATATGAATGTCAGATATAGGATTTTTTTCTCTTAATCATTTTAGCCCAGGCGGGCAGAATTGTAATTATTAAAACATAATTACCATGTCGTACATATATAAGTTATTGCCAATCATTAACATATAACCGGATAAGGGAAATTACTTTTGTATGACTCTATATCATCACCCCTCAGGCTGATTAGTGCAGCTTCCTTGCCTCGTCATGCTCTAAGATAATTGAAAGATACTCCAAATTCATCCTGCATGTCTCACATTATTTCTCGAGGTCTATATGAGGTATTAGTCAGATCCAAGTATTTTGTCTTAATACACTCCCCAATCATCCAACTCTTCGCTTGACGATGATGCCCTTAAACGATTTCAATTGAACAAGTATGGACGTTGTCGTACCTCTTCACAACAAACAATTCACTACCTCTCATCCTAGTCGCACGCAATTGCCATGGACATCCCTCATTATCTATACATATCACGTGTAATAGAGTAGAGTTCGACCTTTTCACCTTGAATTGGTATTATTTACGTATGGCATCATGATGAAAACGGTATTACAGTACCTTTTTGTTCTCAAAAATACAATTTTTGCGCATTATGACAGTGTAAAATCAACAACAACTATCTGCTCAGATAAACTGTCACTACTAGGTACATTAATAGATTGAGTTCTAGTAGTGTTGACAATAAAATGGGCTCCAATACTTACTACGATACTCTTCTTGTTTGAATGACGAGCAGCATCCGCAATATTTAATTCCCCAACATTACAATCATCATGGTCCATGCATAAGTCATTGTTCAATACATTACAATCATCACAGGTTGCATGGCTTCATCACTTTGTCTACCCTTCCTAGAAGGTTGAACGTCTATGTGGTTGCTTTCCCCTACCTCCAGTGACATCACTTCGGCTGCAAACTCATCCAATACATCGATACTAAATGGAAATTTGCTAAGCACATGAACATTTTTCTTCTTCAATTATATGTAGAATTTAACGTCAGCATCACACTGTATCCTCACAGGAGGCAATATAGGCTTAACTATATATCTCATGACTATAGTCTTGTCTAGGTCCCTAAATCCAATAATACTTCTGACAAACTCAATAAGACCAACATATGTTATGATAACGTGCACTAATATTCCCTTCATTTTGCCACCAATATATCTCAATGTACCGTCTCATTGATCATTATACTTGAGGAAAATACAAACCACATCCATTCCTGAATGAAACAGCAACAATTAGTCAATATTATATTTACATTACAAAGGAAGGGAAAAGGATGACATATATAGATTGGTGACTTATGTATCAAAACTGATCACAATGAGAATGACTGAATGATCATTATGAAAATGACCAGTTTTGTTCAAATCTCAAATGATGGACGAAGCAAAAATTAGGCAAATCCATATAATTTCCCCATTATACACAACATATGACAAACTCAAATTTCTTCCGTTGTTTCATCAATTTCTATAAATTTTTCATTCACACATAAGTCATAATAAAATTGACCTTTTGGTCATTATGGAAATGATCATTTTCGTTCAACTCTCAAATGTGATCAAAACTTCAATTTGTTGTTTAGAACCCCGGTTGTTACTCCTGTTAGTGATTATGACAATTATCATTTATGTTACAAAGGAAGGGAAAATGATGACATTTATAGAGAGGTGACTTATATCTTAAAACTGATCACAATGAGAATGACTGGATGATCATTATGAAAATGACCAGTTTTGTTCAAATCTCAAATGATAGGTGAAGTAAAAGTTAGACAAATCCATGTAATTTCCCCATTATACACAACGTATGACAACTCAAATTTTTATTTTAAAACCGCCGTTGTTTCATCAATTTCTATAGATTTTCTATTCGCATACAGGTCATTATAAAATTGACCTTTTGGTCATTATGGAAATGACCATTTTCGTTCAACTCTCAAATATGATCAAAACTTCAATTTGTCGTTTAAAACCCTGGTTGTTACTCCTATTAGTGATTATGACAATGACAATTTACGTTACAAAGGAAGGGAAAATGATGGCATATACAGAGAGGTAACATATATCTCAAAACTGGTCACAATGAGAATGATCGAATGATCATTATGAAAATGACCAATTTTGTTCAAATCTTAAGTGATAGGTGAAACAAAAGTTAGGCAAATCCATGTAATTTCCCCATTATACACAACATATGACAACTCAAATTTCAGTTTTAAAACCCTTGTTATTTCATGAATTTCTATAGATTTTCCATTCGCACATAGGTCATAATAAAATTGACCTTTTGGTCATTATGGAAATGACCATTTTCGTTCAACTCTCAAATGTGATCAAAACTTCAATATGTCGTTTAGAAACCCGGTTGTTACTCCTGTTAGTGATTATGACAATGACCATTTGGGTTAGACTATCAAATGAAATGCAAATCATGACTTCTATTTGGTAAAAATATTATTGACAGACTTGATCATCAGTATGATGACCAAACGATCATTATGTTGTTTACCATTATTAGTTCAGGAATTTTTTGGTAACGAGAAATATTACAATAAAAGATCACAAAACACAAGAAATCTATCTTACTACCCATAAATGCTACAGGAGACTGATAACTTACCCTCAAAAATTTAATAGAGAATCATTTCTTAGAATATAATTCAAAACGCACACCCATTTAGAGCATATAATAGAAAATAAAACCAAATAACAAGCAGTATTTCCTCATATTTACTGATTGGAAGTAGGAAGAGCTCTACTCAAATGGACTAGGAGCAGATCTGGTAGTTTCGGCTCAACTGTGATGAGGATAGAGAGGGTGAGCTTAATAGAGTGAACAAAGATGGGGAGAGATTTGTTTGACTTAGAGTGAGCTTAGATCTATGGGTAATGGTGCAGAGACAGTTCGTGAGGCTTCAATGAGAGAAAAACGAGGAAAGAAAAAATTAAAATTTAGAACTGCTATGGCTTATATATTGTGGGCGAGTAGAGGAAGGGAAAGTGGGAAAAACATCAATTTAGGATTGACTGAGGGCATATATGTCATTATACATCCACCTAAAAAGAGATTGATGATGAGACAGTGTTATTTATGAAGGAAAAAAATCAGTGCTATTTTTAATAATGAAAAGTGCACAGGTGCTAGTTTTGAAATTAACCCTTTTCTTCTACGGCGGCACGTTGCTCACACTTAATAATTAAATAATTAAAAAAAAACACTAAATCTAAAAGAAATCCACGTTGCTCGCCGTTTGCTAGCATTTGCAAGATTTTTTGTTCTCTAATTTCCAACTTTAACCCCTGGTTAAACTGGAAGTGAAAAATGAACTTGGTGTACAAAAGATTTTGGGCCAAGAAGAATGGGCTATTTTTGTCAACCAAAAGACATAAGAAACGGCAAAATAACAATAAACGACATAAGTAATATAGAATAAGAAAATCCCAGATTTTTGTCGTTTCATATAGACAAAAGGAACATCTACGTTATATACTTACATGATGGTAATTTAGATAGAAAAGGAATGACAAAACTGGCAAAGTACAAAAAAAAAAAAAAAAAAAGAGATTGACAAAAGAAGTGCTAAGACACTCAGTACTATATAATAGATTTGAAAGAAAATCCTCCTAATTGAACTGATGATAGTGTGAATCTCCACTTATCTGCTGAGTTAGTACCATCATATTCCTCTCTACTTTTTTAGATATATATATATATATATATATATATATATATTGCTAGTTGAAAGTACGTGTGATGGACGTAACATGTTAGAGAAAATTTATCTAAATAAGAAGAAAAACTAAAAAAATAAGTAATTTAATGAGACGCATTTAAGAATTAGGAAAAAAAAAAGTTAAGGAAAATCCAACAGAAAGACTAACACGAAAAAATATATATATACAAAAAAAGGGACTAAAACGAAAACACAAGACCAACCAAGATGAAAAGAAAAAAAAAACTAGACAAAAAAAAAATAAATAATAATAATAATAATTGGCGTGACTGTGGTAGAGACCCTCTGAGGATCACTACCGATAGAGCCCTTTTTTGGAACGTTAAGATTTAATCGAACGGTTCAAATGTTGATGGTGTACGATATTTATCATATACCTAACCTCACATAATCTTTCCCACCTAAACTCTTCTCCGTCGCCGGCGATCTTCCCGCCGCCGGCGACGGACGCCGACGACTCATCCCCGACGCCGGCGACCCAACTCCGGCCACCTCCGGCCCCCAGCCCTAAACGCCGGCCGTCGCCGAGAGAGAAAGGGGAAGAGAGAGAAAGGGGAAGAGAGAGAGAAGAGAAGAGAGAGAAAGGGGAAGAGAGAGAAAATGTTGTCGCCGACGGCGACGACCGGCGTCCGAGACTGGGGGCCGGAGGTGACCGGAGTTGGGTCGCCGGCTTCGGGGATGAGTCGCCGGCTTCCGTCACCGGCGGCGAGAAGATCGCAAGCGACGGAAAAGAGTTTAGGTGGGAATGATTATGTGAGGTTAGGTATATGATAAATATCGTACACCATCAACATTTAAACCGTTCGATTAAATCTTAACGGTCCAAAAAAGAGCTCTACCGGTAGTGACCCTCAGAGGGTCTCTATTACAGATTTCTCCAATAATAATAATAATAATAATAATAATAATAATAAAGTTTAAAGAGAGAGAGAGATTTGAAAAAAATACCAAAAAGATAAAAGAACAAAAACTAATAAAAAAAGGACTAAATGAAAAAGAAAAAAGAAAAAAGAAAAAGTGGCTGAAAGGAGGGAAAAAAAATAAAGAAAATTTTGGACCAAAAAAATAAAAAAGAAAAAACTTTTTCGTTCAAAACGTTAGGGACGAAAGTAAAGCACTTTCTCCTCTCTTTCTAAATAGAAGTCAAGTACAAGTCACATTAAAAAAAAAAAAGAATAAAGTTAATTTCATATTTAATTGAAATTAAGTGCAGCTGATTTTGAAGTTAAAAAGTTAATTGACTTAAGATTTTTAATTCTTGTACAAATGATTTGCTAAATCAAGAAATTCAATGCCAATCATGTAAAAAAAGTCCTATATGAATGTTCTCAATTAACCAATTTCTTTCTTTTTTCCCCCTTCATTTCCAAAGGGAAAGACACATTTAGAACCAAGTAATATTGAAAATCATCTCCTCCTACTGCCTCAAAAGAAATAAGAGGCATTTATATATAAAATAGATTAGAAGGATTTTTCTTTTCTCCTTTCTTTTCTTTTCATTTTTTGGTAGAAAAGACAAGGAAAAAGAAAATTCATAAACAACTCCACTAGTGTTTCTCTTTACTATCATCATTGCCAAAATAAAAGAAAAAAGAAAAATCCTTCTAATATATTTTATATATAAATGCTTCTTATTACTGCACTAGTGTGACTCATTGCTATCATTATTGCTAAAAGAAAAGTTCCATTACTTTCTGGGCATCCTTTGGAAGTACAGAGAATAAAACCCACAAAATAAAGCCTAAACAAACGGCACAGTTCATCTACCGCAAGGAAAGGAAAAAAAAAAAAGAAATATATATACACACACACACACACACACACACACATATATACAAGGATTAAACATATAAACGTCCCTTATTATGTTCTTAACCATATGGTTTGCAATTTTCTTCTTTGTTATAAAAAATACCTATCAAACTGTGGTCGTAGATTTAATCCAACGATGATAATTCGATAATAAGATGAAGAGTTTATATCTTCCGCTGTTAAATTTAAACAAAAAAATAAACTAAAAAACAAAAAAATCCCTACTTAGCTAGTAGCGGGACGGATAAATATCTAGCTTTCACTTCAAACTCCAAAGAGTGTAGGATGTAGACTGTTGCTTAATCTAATTCCTCCCAAACAATGATCAAGGGGATTGACAAGACAGATGTACTCCCTGTTTCATCTCATTCCTCCCAAACAATGATCAAGGAGATTGACAAAACAGATGTACTACCTATATAGGGAGACCAATTACCATACGTGAATGAATAACATTGAAAAAAAAAAAAAAAAAAAAAAAAAAAAACCCTTCGTGAAAATGGTGGCATCATGATGAATTTTCAATATCACCAACAACATATACATACATAGATCTCCGTTTATAGTAGTACAGTGCATCTGATCGTCCCTTCTCAGACTTCTCTTTTTCTTTACACACAAAAAAATAAAAAAATAAAAAAAGAAGCAGTCATTTGATCTTCTTTTCCGTTTCTTTTCAAGAGAACCCTAATGGAAGGGGTTCAATAATTCTAATAAAACTGAACAAGCCAAGATTCGTCCACAACGTAAGAAAAGGAGGAAAACCATGGAAAAAAAAAATAAACACAATAATTACGAAAAAAAAAAATTGGACAATGCAGTCACACAAAACACAAAAAGTTCAGAGAATAAACAACATGAAGTAATGGCCCATGCCCACAGAGAGACAAAATTGAAAACCCGCAGCAACCAGATAGAGACATAGATGATCGGTCTGATGATCGTTGCAAGAAATGGAACTCCCTGTTATGGTGGTAATGGTATTACCTGTTGGATCAAAAACCCGCTTCTTTTGTTTTTCCCCTCTTCACCAATAAATAAGTGCAACAAGCTCCAAGGAAGAATGAGCAAGCTACTCCAGCAGCAATTGACTTCTTTTCCATCCCATTTTATATTCAACGCAAGGCTGAGGCCAAATAATCTCTAGTAAATTCAAACTACATGATTGCACATGAACAACTTCTTTCAGTCCCGTTGTCAAATTCGTCGTCTGAGAAATCCACTTCACTGCCAATGGATAAAACATTTTCATCTCAACGAAACATTTAATAAGCATGTAATATAGGTACATAAGACTAGGAAGAAAAGCTCAACTAGAAAACAAGTATAGGCTTAGGGCCTGTTAATCTCCACTTTAAAATTAAAGAATGCTCCAAGACTTGGAATTTCAGAAATCTTTGGCTCCGTTTTGGGGAAGCATCAGAATAGAAACATTGGAATGGAAAATTTTGAACAGAAACATCCGAACTATCATCCCAACTGGTGTTTGGATGTTAACATTTTGAACAGAACATTTGAACAGAAACATTGAAGTATGCATTTGAAAGTACCAATCTGAAAAGACATGAGAGAGATGGGAAAATGGCATTTGAAATTATTTTCACAAATTTTGTTTTTAAATAACTGTAGAATATATATCAGAATGGAGGTAAAATTTTCGGGGAGACATTTAAATGCTCCATTTCCAATTGTTTCTAACAAACGCATATTTGGAATGACCATTCAAATGGAATTTCCTAAATGCTTTCAAATGGTTGTGCCAAACAAATGCTTTATCTCGGTAAAAGAATGCACAAGCTTGGACTTAAATTAGGTTTAAATTCTGGAACCTAAAAGGCCTAATAACAATTCGCACGTGTTATATTCAGCCACAGAAAAACTTATGTGAGAAAGGAATCCTTGTATACCCCTCCATTTTTCTTTATTTTTATTCTCATTTGTTTCCCTAAGATATTCTCTGTTCTGCTCTAGTTTAAGTCTTATGCTTCTCGTCTCCTCAGCTTCATCATTCCCTACCTTTGATCTAACTTTGTTCATCTCTTGCCACCTTTATTTTATATGCATGGGTCATACACAACACTGAGTTTAGGTTAATAATCAATCAAGAGCAAACAAAAGCCTGTTAATAATCTTTAACACAGAGTTTAGAGATCCCACACTCCACTACATGTACTATTGAGGCAAATAAAGGCTAAGAAGTAAAAACTTACAAAAAGAACTGTGCTTGTTGGTCATGGTTTCAGCACTAAAGTAACGATTCAACAAAATTGTTTCGTGTTGGCTTTGTTTTAAGGTTATTTGGTTGGAAAGAATCATTAGAGTGCCTTCAGAGAAGATCTCAAGATGATCCATGCGTTTGAGGGGGATATATATATACACACACATTTGTCCTTTCCCGAAGTTGTGGGCCTCCTCTTGTAAGGAGAAACTCAACTTCTTCTCAACTCTACTAATAAGCTAGAAGGATGTTTTGTAACTTGGTGTTCTCTTTTGGGCTGGGAGGATTTCTGATTCTCCTTGCATTTAGTGTTCTTCTTTTTCCTCCTAATTCTTCGTTCTTAAAATAATTTTACGAGAAAAAAAAAAAGAAAAGGAAAGGAAGAAGAACAAGCTCAGAGAATTAACGATGAATCTCACATGTACAGAACGATCAGATTTCCTATTAATTAAACAAGGGAAAACGGTTGAAACAAGAAAAGAAACAATAACATGCAAAATCACCCCAAAAAGGAATAAGGGAAACAATTAAAACCCCAGAAGAATTTATAAAATTAGCATACCTGGGCTCGAATTCGTTGATTTGAGCAAGCTCGCTCCCGCAAGCATCCGTCCATTGTACTTTCCTCCTTTCAGTATGATCAGGTATATCACTGCCAGCTTCACCAAGCCTCACAAACTCATTACCACTCTCAGAAGAAGCTGAAGTAGTAGTGTTTGATGGTTTCTTCAAACTACTTTTAAGAGAAACCTTACTGGCATCATTATTATTATCTTCAGGATCAGCTGTATCGTCTTTGCTCTTATCAGAAGCAAGAGACCCTGGCAAGACGTCCTGCTGTTGGGCAGGGCCAACTTTAAGTGGAGATGGAGTGTCAAGCCCAGCGGAAGTGCGACCAAAGCACACAAAGGAAGCGCACCCGCGGGCAAGTCGATTCTTCGCGGAAGCCAGCTGGAGGTCAGGGTCAGATTCTTGGTCCACCAACTGGTACTGATTCCACGGCGAAACTCTCATGGGTTTGTCTTCGTTCTTCTGACCCAAGAAAAGAAGGGCCAGACCCTTGCTATACCCAGAAGCCGAAGAAGAGAAGAATCCTCCTCCTTCTACTGCCAATAACATTGGCTCTGCTCATCTGGGCACAAAAGATTATCGTCTATAACAGTCGTCCTCCTGTGAAGAACCAGGCAACCTGCCTTTCATCCATCCCAAAAACTCATTGTCAGAAAAACCATGCACCTTTCGACATTGTTTAAAAACGTAACTACATACATAGACACATGCATATACATACATACACACGTAACCAAACAATCCATACGACTTAATAAACACACACGAAAAATCTGCAGGGCAGGACCATTACCTAAGATCCGGAGACATTAAATCCGATATAGTTAATCAACAGATTCAAATTGAGTCCCATCTGTTCAGAATTTTTAAAAGTACACAAAGTATATATATACCCAAGTTGAATTTCAGAAGAGGATCATCTGTTTCCTATTTGAAAAAAGCTTCTAAGTACTTTATTTTTTTTTTATTTATATGACAATATTAAAATTACGGATCTTGTAAAAATACCCAATTTCATTTATAACGAACAAATAAAAAATACCTGACAGATTTCAACAGGAGAAAGACATTGAACACAACTATTAGATATGTTTTTAATGTCAACCACCAGAAACCTAGTAAAAGCTCCTATTTAATTCCCATGATTAATCTTAATCTTAATTAAGAAAAAAAAGGAAATCTGTACAAAAATAGTAACTCAATAGCAACAAATTGAACAAACACTTAAATGGAAAAAATAAAAATTAAGAAATTACGACCTAGATCAAGCACACCTTTTTCACTAAATAGATTTCAGTACTCGCTCGAAATGGAAATTCAAAGTCTGAATCTCGAAATTCTCCAATAACAAAAGCACAATGCAACTAGTTTGCGTAACTGAGCCAAGTCTCAGAGCTCAGAAAGCGAAAAACAAGGAAATAAATAAATGAAACAGAAAGCCCAGTTCTTTCATTTTACTTTTTCCGGGAGTTTCTCGGCAGCCAAACGCGGAGAATCAGATCAAAGAAGAAGGGGAGAGGATTTCGGACATACCTTGAAGCGAATCAAAATCGGCGAGAAGCAGAAGGAGATCTCCCGGCGATTCAGTTGGGTATTTTCCAATCGCGACTTGTAACAAAAAGCAGCAAAACAAAGTCGCCGAGGAATTGGGTTGGGGAGCTAAACGGAAAACCCCCCAAAAAAAATTATATAAAAAAGAAAAGAATTAAAAAAAAAAAAAAAAGAAAAAAGATCGGCTTACTTATGGCTCGAAATTATATAAAGGAAGATAGGGATAGTCTCTCCTCAGGGCGCATGATAGCGATGGTCCCTCCTTTTTCAATTCTCTCTCTCTTTTTTTCTTTTTTTTTTTTTTCTTTTTTCATTTATAATTTTTTCTTTCCCCCAAAAGTCACTCCAAGAGTGAAAAAAAAAAAAAAAAAAAAAAAAGGTAACAGAAGGAGGAAGGAAGTGCGTTTGGTTGGAGCTCTCGGATCATATTTGGGTCATCTTTTTTTTTTTTTTATATTGGAGAAAATTAATTGATAATTATATTTTGAGTACCTCTTTATAATTTTATCTATTTTAATATTTAAACTGATAATTTTAGTATCATAAAATAATAAAATATCAACTTTAATATCATGGTGGGCATAAATATAAAGAGGTGTCAAATTTATGACAATTTTGCATAACCCTTGCCCTTGATCTTGAAATTTGGTCTCCACACTCGTCTGATAATAGAATTTTCTAGTGGTGGGACAGTGTGCAGAGCATCCCTTGGTGTGCAGAGCATCCCTTAGGGCAGATCGAAGGTGGGACGGAGATTGGTGGCTATTGGTTTGGAGCATTGTTGCTAATGTTTCTAATTTCTAGCTGCACTAATTCTTTAGGGTTCGTTCTACATGGCAAACGACTTCTATGGTGATGATGGTGTGATCTTCCAACAAAATACAACGGTAGCGCATGGCACTTATATGTTGCTATTCGAACAGCGCTTCAATTATACATGTCTCTGGGGCTTTACTACTTTATTTATTAGTCATTTTCGCCGTGTTAGGGTTTGTAATAACAATGGTTTTTATCCTGATTTGCTGGTGTGTTTGTCTTGTTTTTTAGTTTTAGTCTTATTTTCAATCATCCAGATTTATTTTTTTAATGGTGTTTCGTGTGGATTAGATTTTCCATCGATTAAGTAGAGGTTTTGTTAAAACCCCTTATATGTTTGATTATTGATGTATCTCTTTGAGTGTCCATAACGAGAACCCGGTACACATCTAATCTTATTAAATGTTTTATTCGAGTTTACAGGTGGAATCGATTGTCTATTAGAGCCGTGGTTTTCCCTATAGACTAAGGCCATATGGGTTTGTATTGGTGTTTATATTCTCTTTTTGGAATATATTCTCGCTTTGAAAAATAATAATAATAATAATAATAATAATAATAATACAGTTTGAAACTAAAAGATGTTAATCATGTTTTGTTGTATTGTCATATTTGATTTTATTTGTCAGCTAACAATTGTTTCTAATTTGATTAATAATTAAAAACTATGTATTTATAATCAAGTATATTTATACTCTATCATAAAATTCTTAAATATTTATACTTTTCTAAAGGGGAAATTATTCCAAAATAAGGAAATACAAACAAGAATACTAATCTATATGGCCTCGAAGTATAGAAAAACCACAATCCCACTAGATAATCATTCTACAAGTAAATTTGAATGAAACGCTTAAGAGGAATAAATGTGTGCCAAGTTCCGTAAATAGACACCCAAATCGGCACATCAATAATGAAGCACACACCTAGTTGTTTAACAAAACCTTTAACCATTGATGAAAAATTCCGATCCCCTAAAATCTTGAGAGCCATAGCAGAGAAGCAATACAAAACACCACTAAGAAACAAAAGTAACTGATCGACCATACAACCTAATACTAGATAACAAAATAAAAAGTACACCACCAAATCGGTGTAAAAACCATTACAAACCACAACACAGAGAAAAATGCTTAAAACCAATAACCACCGACCTTTGTCCCACCTTCAATCCACCCCAACAGAAGCTCCGTGCCACTCACCATCCCAACCACTAGCTAGAAAGCCTTTATCCAACGATGTTGGAGACCAAATTTCAAGGCCAAGAGCCTAGTGATGTGCCCGGAGACAATCATGAAGCTCCAGCCAAACTACTCCTTGAACCCTTTCTCTTTTTCTTTTTTCTTTTTTCTTTTTTTTTTTCATCTGTATTATTACATATTTTTTCTTAGAAATCAGTAGCTATAGTTTTTAACCTTATTTTTAAGGAATAATTAAATAAATAAAAACTTTCAACAATACCACAACACTTTTTTCTTGGCGGGAGTTATCTTCACCATATTTTAGTAGTTTTCTTCTCCATATTTGCAGATATGTAACTGAAAGATATAATTCATTCACCAAACAA
Source organism: Ficus hispida (assembly GCA_025413025.1). Taxonomy (NCBI): domain Eukaryota; kingdom Viridiplantae; phylum Streptophyta; class Magnoliopsida; order Rosales; family Moraceae; genus Ficus; species Ficus hispida. The sequence goes on along the minus strand of CM046367.1, from coordinate 17,539,013 downwards.
TAAATAAATAAATAAAAATAAAAATTGAAAGATATAAATCAAACAAGTCATGGTTTTCTTATAATTCTCTCTTTTTTCTTTTTTCTTTTTCTTTTATTTTTTTTTTTTCAAGAATCCTATGATTCTCCCTTTATTAAGTTGGAGAAAACTCTTCTAAATAAGTTTTCTTATTTTACTGGACTCAATGTATTCTTTTTTTTTTTACTCGATTTGTCATTAAAATTTATTTCCATGCTCATGTGGCTGCCAGATTAACCATAATATATATATATATATATATATATATATATATAGCTACCAAATACCAAAGTGGAAGGTTTATAGATTACCCAGATTCATTTCCCAAAGTTGAGCCTCGATAAATATTTCTATTTACTACATGCCAGCATGTTTTGGCCTCAATTAAATTCGTTCAATCATTATCCGAACTGAAAGAGACGCTTTAATTCTTTTAAAAGAAAAAGAAAAGAAAAAAGACCCTTTAATAATTATAAAATAGTTTATTTTCCAGATTTTTTTAAGGCAATGGCCTTAAATTAAATTAGAATAATCTGGTCAAGTACTTTAAATTCCTTTTATTATAATCAATGGTGAATTAATATGTTCAAGTCATAGCTTAGTTTATGCTCAACAACCTAGATTATAATAAGCCATTGAATACATAACTGTTTATTGATTGGAAAGAAGGGACTCTACAAAAGAGGCCTGAGCGGAATGAAGTTACGCTAAACGAATGAGTTGTCCTAATTAAATGCCCCTTGTTAGCTGTCGCAGGAAGTGGTGAGGGCTCAGAAAGTGAAGCAAACTCGACCAAAGACAAGTCTGTTCCTGCTTCGTTTTTTGTTCCTGATTCAATCTTCACCTTTCCTGAATGAAGAAAGAGAGTGACAGAGAAGAGATCAGTGCAATAGGTACAGAGGGGAGAGAAACTGTCTTCATTCGATTCCGCAGAAGAAATTCGAAAAAACAAATAGGAAGAGCATTATGCAAGCTTATAATTTTCTTTTTATATAAAAGCTATCACCATCTCAAGCAGTAAAACAAAGTCATTTCGGCTATGTTACTAATATGGACAGCTATGAATGGTATTAATTTACGAGAGTGACTACTTTCTAGTCGTAGTTGGTACTGCCCCCTCTTCACTTCAGCATGCAAGGAAGAAAATGGGATCTTCAACAATGAATTAAAGAAAATGGGATCTTTTCCCCCTTTGTTAGCACAGAAATAAGGTCATTTGTATCGAATTTAGCATTACTGTCCTATTTTCTTATGTTCTTGATTGTATATTTAATATTATTCTAGCAGCTCATTTAATTATTCAAATACTTTTTGTATTTAGTATTTACTTGGTGTTCAAATTTTTAAATTTCGATGACATGATAAAATAATATTGAAGGATAATCAATCAAATAAGACATTCAGAATAATAGATCTAAACTCATTTCAATGAAGACTACTCTTACATAATCAATACCTTAACTTTTTCTTCGTGTGAACAAATTATTTAGATACTTGATTTTTTATGCAATTGTGAGAAAGGTATAATGTATTTTCTGCAATATTAAAATGGCACATTTGGTAGAAAACTAAAAAATCAATTTAGGAGCAAGAGAATGCTAGGGTTTATTATTCCAATCAATAAGTCAAAATAATATATTAAAAGAGATTTATATAGGCTAATTAGAAAATATAAAAAAAATTAATCTACTCTTAACCGTTGAAAAGAAAGAAATCTAATAATAATAGAAAACAAACAATAGGAAACAAGCAATAAGCAATAAAATAAATACAAAGCTCTTAAACTCATGATGCTGCTGCAAGTAGAATTGAGAGTTTGTCAAATAAGAAACGAAAACGCGAAACGGAAAGCGCCTTGGTAAACATGTCAGCAATCTGTATGGAAGAAGAAATGAAAGGTAATGTGATAGTGCCAAGTTGATAATGATATCGAATGACATAACAATCAATCTTAATATATTTGGTCCACTCATGGAACACTGAATTAGGGGTAATCTGAATAGCACTCTTACAATCATAATATAAGGGAGTTGGCCGATAAAGAAAAACACTCATATCTACAAGCAACCAACGCAACCAGAATTTCTCACAAGTAGTAGAAGCCATAGCATGATATTCTACTTCGGTAGAGGATCGGAAAAAAACATCTTGCTTTTTACTCTTCCAAGAAATAAGAGAGTCACCCAGTAAGATACAAAAGCCAGTAGTGGACTTGCGATCTGTCGGATTACTAGCCCAATCAATATCAAAGTAAACACGTAACTCTAAGGACGAAGTAGATGGAAGTAAAAGACTCTGAAATTGAGTGTCCTGAAGATACCTCAACATATGTAGAACAGTAGCCCAATAAACTATAATAGGTGCAATAACAAACTGACTAATCATATGAACCGCATGTGCAATATCTGGCCAAGAGATAGTAAAACAAACCAAGCTGCCGACAATAGTGTGTATAAACTAGGATCCAGCTATGGAATACCATCAGAAGGAGTATATCGAGCATTAGTCTCAAGAGGTGTATCAATAATCTTATTATTAGTAAGACATGCACGTAAAATTATATCATCTATATAGTTTGATTGGGAGAGAAGATAACCTTTCGAAGAAGAGGCGACCTCAATGCTCAAAAAATAACATAGTAAGCCTAGATCTTTCATGGCAAAGCAACGAGCTAACTCAATCTCTAGTGCTTCAATACCGTCAACATCATCACCAGTAATAATCAAATCATCAACATATAAAGATAGTAGAATACGACTCGTACCAGTACATCTGACGAACAAAACTGAATCATGATGACTAGAGTGAAAGTCAAGTGAAGAAATCACCATAGAAAACATCTCAAACAAGGCTCGAGGTGCTTGTTTGAGACCATAAAGAGCTTTTATAAGCCAACAGACTTCACCAGGTTAATGAGAAAAACTACAAGGAGGTACCATATAAACTTCTTCATGAAGATTACCGTTCAGAAAGGCATTTTTTACATCTATATGAGATATATGCCATTAACGAACAGAGGCAACTGCAATGAGAGTGCGAACAGTGGTCATTTTTACAACTAGGGCAAAAGTCTCCTCATAGTCAATATTATACTCCTGAGAATAATCTTTAGCAATAGGTCGAGCTTTGTATCTTTCAATAGAGCCATCAGACCTCGTTTTGATTTTATAGACCCAACGAGATCTAATTGACCTTTTACCTAGTGGCAAAGGTATCAAGTCCCACGTATGTATCTGATGCAAAATAGAAGTTCCTCAATCATAGCATCCTACCAAAGTGGATCACAAACAACCTTTCTATAGGACAATGGCTCAGAGAGACGATGAATAGAAGTTAAAAAGGAAATGAATGAGCTAGAATAAGAAGAGTAAGTAAAATTTGATAGTTAGTAGACTTACAAGAATGCGTAGAGTGATGAAGGGGAGAAGCAGGAGGAGCCGTAGTCTCAGGAGATGATTGGTCAGCCGTATGAGGAGAGGGAGCAATGGTAGCATCAGGAACTAAAGTACCAGAATTTGCTAAGCTATCAGTGGTAACTCTGCAAGAAACATTATCTGAAACTGTAGTAGATGCTAGTGAAATAGATGGTAAAACTGTGTTAGTGTCAAGAGTGAAATGACCAATATGTATAAGATCAGACCTGATCAGATTATGAGAACTAGTAGGAATAGAAAAGAATAGGATATGTTCAAGAAACACAACATGACAAGAGACATATAATTTTTGACTAATTGGATCAAAATAACGATATCCTTTTTGATAGGCACCATAACCCAGAAAGACACACATAATAGACCGCGATGACAATTTATTACGCTCGACATGATGACGAAGGATAAAATAGGTTGAACCAAAAACACATAAGGAAGAATAATCAGGAGTATATCCATACAACTTTTCAAACGGTTACAGACCTGAATTGTGTGATGTTGGAATCCTATTAATCAAATGAGTAGCAGTAAGAATTGCTTCTCCCCAAAATTCACTAGGAACACTAGAAGACAATAAAAAAGAATGAGTAGTTTTCACCAGATGCCTATGTTTCCTTTCAGCAACACCATTTTGTTCTGGAGTATCTGTACAAGAAGTTTGGTGAATGGTTCCATCAGAGGCAAGCAAATTAGAAAAATCATTAGAAGTATATTATCCTCCCAAATCATAACGAAAATACTTTATGACAGCCGAATGTTGAGTTTTTACAAGAGCTCCGAAAAATATTAAAAATACTAAGAAAATCATAACAACGTTTCATAAGATAAACCCAACAATATCAAGTGCAATCGTCAGTAAAAGAAACATAGTATCATGACCCCCCCTTTGCGATCACCGAAGAAGGTCCCCATATATCAGAATGAATGAGAACAAATAAAGCATGAGAAAAGGAAATACTTTTATAAAATAGCAAAGCAAAAAATTTTGCTAGTTTGCAACCACTACAATCAGAAATATCATGAGGTTTTAAATTTCCTAATGCTTCTGTAGAAATTAAATAATGTAAACGAGATGCCGAAATATAACCAAGATGAGAATGTCATAAATAAAAATCAAAAGACGAACAACTCAAACGAAAAATCGATAGAACTACATTAAAAGCTGCAACTTCTGGTACTTTGAGCTAATCCAAAATATAAAGTCCCTTTTGCCTACAACCTGTCCCAATCAGCTTCTGAATTTGCTAGTCCTGCACATAAAAGTGAAAGAAAAAAAAGAGACTAAGTATCCTAACTAACACAATTGACTAACGTAAACAAGATTCAAAGTAAGACTAGGAATGTGATAAACATCCGAAAGAGATAGAGAAGGTGTGACAATTAAACCAACACCTACTAATGGCATAGGAGTACCAGCAGCAGTCATAACTAACATAGAGGAATTAGGAGATAAAGAAACAAAAGATGATAGATTAGGTGACATATGATGAGAAGTTCCAGAATCTAGAACCCACAAGGAAAAAGATATACTTGAAGGACTAGAGGATGACAAATCTATTTGAGAGGAGGCAGATATAGCGTGTGACTATGTAGTAAGGAACTTCTGAAACTGCTCAAATAGCACATTGATCGACTGAAGAAAATCATCTTTGCATTCACTCATGATGAGAAAGTAAATAAAAACAAACCAATAATCACCAAACAAGAGAGAACAATACGATAATACAAAATCAAACCAATAAACAATCAAGATGTGCTGAAGCGAGCGATTATACAGACGATCCGGAAAAAGTGTACAGACGCGGCGATTGTATGGATTGTTGTAACGTATAGACAGTGGGGGTGTACGGACGACGGGGTTGTACGGACAGCACAACGTGGCGGTTGTACGAACCTGGCTCTGATACCATATAGAAAACTAAAAAACCAATTTGGGAGCAAGAGAAAGCTAGGGTTTCTTATTCTAATTAATGAGTCAAAATAATACATCAAAAGAGGTTTATATAGACTAATTAGAAAATATAAAAAAGACTAATATATACTTAACTATTGAAAAAAAGGAAACCTAATAATAATAGGAAATAAGCAATAAGTAATAAAATAAATATAAAACTATATTATCTAACATATTCATGTTTAAAAAATATTATTTGATTCCCATACAATACATGAATTTAGGTCATTCAATCTGGTATGGTTTCAAGCCAAATAATAATAATAAGAAAAAGAATAAAACTTATTAGCAATTGCTCCATCTACTAATTTGTAAGCAACCTTATCAAGACCTATTGGCACAAGAGCTCTAGATAAAAGGTCATTTTGTGCAATTCTATGGCGGAAATTAAGGTTATATAACAAATAAGAGTGATCTACACAACAACAAAAATAACATGATTACACATAATTTAATGGTAATTCCATACTTTTATCATGAGGTATAGAGTTTGAAGACCCCGCCTTAAGTTCAAAATAATAGTACTAATAATACAATAATAGCAATAATAATAATAATAAAAGAGTGGTGCAAGATTGCAAAGAAAAAAAAAAAACCCCCTAAAACAAGAGTATCTGATGCAAAAATTGGAAAGAAAACCTTCTAGAAAAATAAAAGGGTAATTTATCCATTTAGTCCCTAAACTATAAATATTCTATCACTTTGGTTTCTCAACATTTGATTTTGGTAAATTAGTCACTGAACTTTTGTTTTTGGCAGTTTTGGTCCCTCGGACTAAATTAATGGACAATTTTTGAAATTTAACATAGATAATCGTATCTTTATCGCATAATAATTGAAAATTTTAAAGAAATTATTACATTAAGCTCCAACGATTTTAGTTTTTAAGGAGTTTAATAAGAATAAGAGGAAATTTTTAAACTTATTGCAATTATTTTTTGTAAAATTTCATGTTAACACAAAGTTGAAACATGATTATATACACTAAATTAATATATATATATATATATGTATATATTTCATCAATTTCAGGGATTAAAACCGTCAAAAATCAAAAGTAAATAGATTAATTTACTAAAATCAAAATTCAAGGATCAAAGTGGCTGAATATGCATTGTTTGGGGACTAAAAGAATAAATTACTCAAAATAAAAGGGTGTCTGGTGTAAAAATTGCAGTGATAACCTTTTTAAAAAGTGACATCTCTTAAGAAAAATCCGATATCCGGCCCTTCCTCAAAAGTTCATAGACCCAAGAACATCTGATTCAGTGTACAGAGGAAACAATCCAGCTTCCACTGTTTGTGACAAAAGAAGAAGAAGACAAACAAAGACCAAAAATACTCCATGTACTTGTCAAATGTCTAAATATCTGTTGTGTATGTAAAATTGGTCATAAATATGTTTCATATACTTTTTTTTTTTTTTTTTAATAACAAAGACTATCATTCCAATCTATATTGACCCCATAAAATCAATTTCCTCCCAACCATTGACTTTGAACCACATTGCAGCCGCTGCCTCTTGGGCACGCCTCCTATGCTTACCACTCACCTATGCTCTTGCAGCATGCTCCCTTGAGCGATAAATAATTAAATTGCCGAGTAATTTATTAATTTAGTTTGATAAATTAATTACACACTACCTTCAAGACAAATTTACTATTTCCTTCAATTTTAGGCTTTATAATGATGCTATGTTTGAATTTTGATTTGTATGACTTGTTTTCCCAAAACTTAAGAAAAGCAATAAAATTCCCTTTTTTTTTTTTCGGATTTTGGACGAAAATTACATGCATAGTGCATACGAGAATAATTATAAGGACAATTTCATTAAAGAGAGAGAGAAAAGGAACACATTTTGGGTAGGATTCTAATGGTAGGGAATCGTTATTTCCCCACTAAAATCCTAATTTCTTTTTGTTCTCTTTGATACAATTTTTTAAACCAATTCCTTGGAACTCATTGAGAAGTTCAAGGGAAGAGGTAACATGGAATATCTACGATATTTATGAAATTTTCGTGTTTGAGGGGCACCAAAATATTTTTTAGATGTAATATTTTTTCCGCCAAAATATTAGAGAAATATCTATAAAAACATCATTATCAAAAAATCCTAAAACAATTTTTACAAATATTAGGAAATATCAACGAAATATCAGAAGTTTGAGCATGCAATTGATGGAAATTTCCAAAATTTTGGATTTTATCACGTTTTTTTTTTTTTTTTTGAGCATGCTATAATGAGCAATATCATGTTTTAATTATCTTATAAAAAAAAAAGAGATAAAAAAAATATAAGTCAACAAAAAAAAGTTGAGAGAATATATTTTCCTAGACTTCTACAAACTTTACACAATTTTCTATTTATGAAAATACATTGCGAACAAATCAACAAACCTATATATTTATTAGCATATTTATAACTATATCCAACTCTATTCAAATAACATGTCATAACACCAATATTGCTTGAATCGGGATGACATCCCAATCGTACTTGAACCTCATAGAACTTTTTGGTATTAACATATGTAGGAAGTAACATGTTTCTTATATTAAACTTATGTATTTATGTCAATTTTTTATATTTATGTTGTACTGAAATGTCAAAAATATATTTAAAATAAATTTTCATAACTTTCGTAATTTTTTTTTATATTTTTACTAACATCGAAAATATCTCCGAAATTTTTATAAAATTAGACGTCCAATATTTCCATCATATTTTCATAAAATAACAAAAGAATAAGAAAAATGACAAAATGAATTAGAAGAAGAATATAGAGATACCGAGCAAAGCTTTGGCAGCTCTTAACGTACACTGCAATAAAACTTTTTTTTTTTTTTCTTTCTCAAAGAAAAAGTAAACAAAATAAAATCGTCCATCTGATAGATGGAATCCAATATCTTTGCAAAAGAGCTACTGGTAATATTTTAGATATCAAACGCTATATTGCTCACATGATCACTTCATACTAAGAATTTTGACAGAACAGATAATCGTGTAACGTGAATACAATTCGGAATAATTTTACATGTAAAATAAAAGTAAGAAGTCAAAATAAAACAAGTGTTATATTGCAAGTCACTTGTAAAATTAATCTTAAAACCTTAACAGGTTTTTTGGTCCACACTCTGACAATAAGTAACGCTTTAGGGGATAATGAGGTGATTCTATTGCTTGGCGCTGAATGTAATTACAGAAAAGTTTAGACAGGTTTGCTTGGCGCTAAATGTAATTACAGAAAAGTTTAGACGGGTATTAATCTTTTTTTTTTTTTTTTGGTCAAATGTAATGACTTTTAAAGTTTGCATTACTTATAAAAATGGTTGTACTTCCATTCAGCCAAGTTTCCAAGTCTCAACTTTAGCATGGAAAAAAAAAAAAGAGTTTCCAGTTCCCAAGAAATAAGCATACTTTAGCAAAGTAACTTTCGTAGACATTAGTCAATATGATTTTGATTTTCTTGTCCAAAGGGTGGCTTCAAGATTAGAAGGGTGGGAAGCGAAACTTTTATCTAAGGCTGAAAAAGCTACCCTTATTAGATCGGTGGTTCAAGCTCTTCCGATTTATTCTATGAGGTTATTTGACCGAGTTTTTATTTTTATTTCTACTTAATAGAAAAAATAAGTAAAAGTTATAATTTCTCGGTAAGTGTTTGGAACCAAAGAGTTTTGAAGGTCAAAATGATCTCTAAAGTACTCTAATAATTACTAAAAATGTTAAATGGAATTTATAATGTCTAATTTGAATTTTGTTATAAGTTTTAAAGTTTACTCAGAAAAGTTTTTGTCATAAGTTACATCTGTTGGCTTTGATAGGAACCTCTTCTGACAAATCATCTAAATACTTCTAGAAGCTGCTTTTTGACTTGGGAAGCTAAAAGCAACTTCTAATAAACTATGCGGAACAGGCCATATATCTAAGTTCAGGCTTCCGGTGGCTATTAGTGACAAAATTGATGCTTTGATTAGAAGGTTTTGGCGGGCGGGTTCTATTTCTAATCCTAGAGTTTGTTCTTGGGAAGCATTGTGTAAAGCCCTGGTCGTGAGGAGGGTTGGGGTTTCGAAGAGATCTGGGATTTCAATACTGGTTTGCTTTCGAAGTTGGCTTGGGAGTTTGACAATGATGCGGACAAGTTATGGGCCAAAGTTCTTAAAGGGAAATATGGGAGGTTGGAATAATGCCTCTTGGGTTTGGAGGAGTATTTTATAGTTGTCGGAATGTCTTATCTTAAGGGAGCTTGCTTAGTGGTTAAGTCGGGTGGTGCTAATGTGGACATATGGAAGGATCCTTGGATCCCTTGGATCAATGGCTTTATCCCGTCTCCAACGATTCCTAATCAACTGGGGGCAGGTTTGTCTCCGTGGCTGACCTTGTTGTTCCTGGTGTTCCTCTTCGGGATGCGATTAAAATCAAATCGGTCTTTTCTCCCGAGTCTGCTGAAGCTATTCTGAAATTGCCTTGCCCTCTTGGCGGTATCGACAAAGCTGCAGTGCTCTTGCTCCTAGTGGTGAATTTTCGGTTAAGGAGGCTTTTAGAGCGCTTATTAGAGAGAGGTTTGCTTTTCACCATAACTTGATTTGGAAGCGTATTTGGTACTCTCGGCTCCATGAACGTCACAGACTTCTCCCCTGAGGATCGCTTCGGACGTCCTCCCCACGAGATCTAAATTGTAAAGACTCAATAGTGGTATCCCTCTGGAGTGCCCTCTTTGTGAGAACTTGAGAGGAAAATGCTGTGCATCTTTTTGCTGAGTGCCCTCCGGCTAGGGCTGCCTGGTTTGGCTTTAGGGGAGGTGTGGTGTGGAGAGTGCTAATGCCTAATTCAGGGAAAGAGTTGGTGTCTTTTATTGTGGATCTAAAAAAAAAAATAAAGGGGGCAAAAACAAAAACAAAAACAAAATCGAAATGAAAATTAAATTAAAATAATGTACGACAAATCAGTTTTTTTTTTTTTTTTTTTTTTAACTTCCCGTATTCAGTCTCATTGTATTAAAATATCAAGGATTGAATGTCTGATGACTTTTTGAGGCGTTATATTCGGAAAACATAATGAAATATGTATTTACGTTCAAACCAACTATTCTTCAAAGCAATTAAAAATGTTTGTTATCTATCTGTAAGTCTCGCCTTGGACAAAATAATTATACACCTAAAGTCACTGCTAGAACATAAATTACTTGAAGATGTCAAATGGAGATAGTACAACCTAATTCCTTGGCTGCAGTGTCAAGAAATTGAATTGGCATTCCTCTTGCAAGTCGGCTATGAGCTTCCCATGTTAAGCACTTCTCGATATCGGCTGGCCAGTCAATGTCATCTGGATTAAAGTACTGATACGAGGGGGTACGGGTACCGTTTATTTCTACCGGTTTATGATTAGTTTTGATTGAACCAGTGTGCAGAATATCGCGGAGAACTGACGTGCTCAGCGCACGGACGTGTGCACTTGGATGAGAAAGGCATCGTATAGTTGCTGGAAGACGGCACTGCATGCAATTGAACCATGAAAAACACATGACTAAAGGTTTGGCATTAATGTCAAAGACCAGATGTTTGTCTACATGTTCAACAAAGATGCGAGGTTGCTATATTTTCTAGTTTACGTGTTTACCTTCAACAAGTTTGAGAGGCCATCAGCAACAGCCAACCCCGTTTCTCCCAACTCCAGCACAGGCTGAACTGCTCTAGCCGTTGCTTCCACTAGCTGCCATTTTCATGTAGATTGGAAATCAATTGATCATTAAAGGTTAGTGTGAATTGCAAAATCACATGGCATTAAGTCTAGGATTAGTGGTGCAAATATTAAAGCACTTTAGCGCACAACATCACCAAACATCGAGCAACCAAGGATTTCAAGATGGATGATTAAAAACATGATGAAAGGTAGCAGGAATCGATAGAAACACAAGAGAGAGAGAGAGAGTAGAAAAACAGAGTTACCACCACATAATCGAACTGGGTTGGAGGCTTGTATCCTCTAACCCAAGGCAAGGGTTGTCCCACTTCGGTGGTCTAATTGCCTTTGGGGTGCTTACGGGCTCCATAAAGTACCCCAGAATTTTATGAAGCCTCTACCATGTTGTTTAAAGAAAACGAAATCATGTTGGTTATATAGCTAACTCCTAGTTGATATTCTTAGACCAGTCCCATCCCAAGTATTAGTACATGACTAGAAAAGTTCAAAGCTTTGACCCTCACTCTTTAAATTTCTTAAGCTGCCAATCTAGATATGGGAGATGGAAGAATAAACTTTTCGGGGCTCGAGATGCTAAGTTGCATCAAGGATGAATGTATTTGCTGAAAACCATATTTACTCCAGTACATAGAGTCACTGCAGAAAGAAACATATTACGTAATATGTTACCTCCAGCTGAGGTAAAGTGCAAGCTTCTCCATCAACAAGCATCCCGTCTGTAGCGCGTAGAAGCAGATCTGATGCACTTGCCAAAATTACCAATGACTCTGGGTTATCATGGTTTCTCATGAGCTCCACAATCAGCTTCACGATCCGCTGGTTGATTCTCCATATTTTCTGGCCATCGTCTTTCGCAATCCAAGGCTGCAAGTCCCTCTCTGCCTGGCAAAAGGACACGATGACATTAAAGTGAGTAAACAAATGAAGTCATTGAAATTCAATAAACCAGAAAGCACTGAAATGAACTAACTCAAACGTTCCCTCCCCAATTAAGTAATAAGATGAGAAGGTATTTAAGTCAGCGACCAAATAAGCTGAAAATTACGAGGTGAAAAGAATTTGAACCTGAAGAACAACTGCTGTGGCTGCCTTTGTTGGTGATGCTGATACAACATTGCATACCGCATCAACTACCTAGAAACACCGAAATAAAGATGGTCAATTTTTTTAACATTTATTTATGGTAACAGAAATAACAATCCAAATGACATGTTTAAAAGAAATTTATTTATGTTTCTTCTATTCTTTTTTTTTTTTTTTCCCCTATTTCAGCAAGCATATAATACATTTGCTTACATCAAGAATCACAACTTGATACTTTCATAGGATTCCACCCAAAAAAAAAAAGGAAGAAGAGTACATAAAAACATTAGGAAACTAAACTTCATATTACTTTCAAATATTATTATATTGTTCTTCCTCAGTCTATTCTTGTTCCTCATCATCAGTTAACCCATTTTGGACAAAGAAATTTTGTCCTGTACTTCATGATATGGATCTTCGTTTTTTCAATTACATGTTGAATATTCCACCAAGAAAGACAATTGATCATCTTTTTCCAAGGGAGGCAAAAATTGAATGTCCATGAAATCATAAACAATGGAAAATCATTTTTTGTGGACAAAAAAAAAAAAAAGAGGCCAAAAGAGATTATGATTCATTCTATAATACTGAAACATGGCCTAGTAGAAGAAATTAAAGAAAAATATTAAAAAAAAAAATCGAGTGCTGTTTCCACAAGACGTGACAACATTATTGGGAACTCATATGATAGGGGATTTATATCGGGACCATGTCTTTTTGAACGCCACATCACATCATAATCATGTCATAATAGAAGAAAGCTAACAAATCTGATAAAAGTATGATGGTCAATCACTCGTTAACTCTGATTGACGATTTTTCTTAAAAATGGTCCTATTCCAAATTTTACAAAACTTGTGTGATTTATTAAAAAACTTCTTCAAAAAGGCGATTTACCCACAAATCCCATACTAGAATGGTAGTTTCTGTACCCGACCCAAACTTTCCTTATTGCAAACTTCCAGATATGCATAAAAACACGATTCATTTCCGTATTTGTTAGAGCATGAAAAAGGCTAACATTGTAACAACATAGGTTATATAAGCTTACCTGTCTCCATCCTTGTTGTGCCGAAGTGCCCTCTGCTGTAGGTTTGGTTTCTGGGGCCGAAATCAACTTGTACCATAGTAGTGAAACCACAGAGAAACATAGCTCTTGTTTCTCCGCTAGCATGGATCCCAGAAAAACTTGTGCACCACAGTTAAATCCTAAGTGCCTGTCCTTGGTGAGAAAGTTGGCTAAATCCGAAGCATCTAGTGGAAAGCTCGCAATCCCTTTACCCAAAGTATTAGAGACTTCGTTTGGATGCGATGCACTCACGAATTTACGTTTAGACTCTGAATCGGTTGAACCCTTGGATTGCATAAAAGACGACGGCTGTCCCAATTCTAAGGTCCTACCATTTTTGTATTGCTCTTGTTTTCTGCCATTTAAATGTGAAGGGGACTCCTTACGAACTGGCGCATGTAACAAGTGTGCTTCTAAAGGCTCGGCCTTATTGACAATCGATGCTACGACTTTGCTGTGAATATCAATGAGGTTGTATAGTGATGATGCCCTGGTGTGTATTTCATTGTCCAACTTGCATCTCATCAGGACTGACAGAGCATGCATGCAAGCCTTTGACCGTCGGAACAACTCGGAAACATGAGCCGCAACCATAGCTGCAGCCACTATCTCAATCGAGCTGTAACTCCAAGAGGTGCCAAGGGAAGATGGCTCTAACGAAAAAAGTGCCTCCAAAATTGCTAAGATTCTACGAGTATGACTAATTGCTGAGTCAATACTACTCTGAAACTCATTGCTAGTTCCGTTTATTTTCACAGGCTTGGCGTCATTCTTTGCATCTTTGGAATGTGAGTGATTATTTGCCTTCGAAACAAAAGGGAATAACTGTAGCTCACAGGCAAGAGCACAAACAGCAGCAAGAACATAGGAGTCAAACGCCGCAACAGGCCCTTGTTTCTTTGTCATTTTCGTCCGGATTTCTTTCACTTTATCTGACATGTCAGGTGAATCCTCTGTAGTTTCGTCAGATTGATAACTTTCTTCAATTCTGGGCTTCTTGTTCCCAGTGGATTGAGCTTCATGACTAACACATACAGTCAACACAACAAACAACAGGCGAGAGGCAAGCTCCACTGAGGCACACGATTCCAAGAATAGTGAATGAACCATCGTGCGAAGCTCTGCCACAGCTAGGTTTTTCGAGGCAGAGCCTAAGCTGGACAAGTATCTAGTTTTTCTGTTTTGTTCTGTCGAGGACTCAGATGGAAAAGTTCTCTGAAGAATCGCTTCCACGGTGGAAACAAAAATCTTCATGAGACACGCTTCTGATGGACTTCCGCGAGGAAGATACTCCAAGACCTTAAGGAGAGGAATGTACAGGTTCCATGACAAAACAGGTGGTTGCAAAGGAGTGGCAACAATGATTTCCGGAAGATCAACAGCCGAGGAACTCAGAGGAATCAGGCCATAAGCAGCTTCCCATATTGTACAAATTCTCCATTCAACATCAGGGCCATGAGCACACAGCATTGATGCAATCCCTTGGGCAGTAGCTTCAATAGTTGCTTCAGCAGCAGGAACTTCTATCTGGTTCGATGCAATACGAGATTTTTTTAGGTTTGTGTATATGATATGACTCAAAGCTAAAAGACCAAGCAAATAAAAAAAATCTAAAACTTTGATCATTGGTACCTGCTTTCTGTAGGACGAGATATAACCACCCCAAGGTTGAACTTCAACTCCCTCAACTTGGCTTAGAGGAGGAAAAAGCAAGGCAGGCTGTGAGAGGATGCGAAAAAGTAAAGCTGCTGCCGCATCAGCTGCTATACCCGCTCTCATGGACATTGCTGTCCCAATTGCGCGCAAGAAATGTAAATGCATCCAGTTTCTAGGAAGCTACGTACACAAACAAAATGCAATTACAATCAAACAAAATTCCCAACTGCAATATGAATTTATTTGAAAAACTCAGAAGGTATCAAGGAAAAAACACAAAGGAGATGCAAAATCCAAAAACATACCCATTTCCTGAGAGCCAACGACAAACAACAAAAAACAAAAAAGCGGGAACAGGAAAAAAAAAAAAGATGAGTAGGACCAGAGATCCGCTTCCCATCAAGAAATAAAGTATGAACCCAAGGGAAAGCCTAAAACTACAGTTTGTCCCGCATGAAGTCTACAATATAGACCTTGTCTTAAATATCGAAATTGTTGTCCTCCAACCACAGAAACCTAGATATCCAAGACTAAACAACTCCTCAACGACTTGTCCCTACAATCACTATAAAGGCCGGAAGCTTTCCCACTATCAAATACGCAGGTTTTAAAGGACCCACAATGTTGTGCCCAACAAAACAATGCAGAAACATGCAGTCTAAATTCTCAGCACTCCTCTTACGTAAAAACAAACAATGACAAATTTTCTTGGCAGCCAATCAAACTTTTCACCTCATTATGAGAAAGTTGCCAAGCAAAAACTTGGAACTTTGGTAGGGGCAGTAGACATGAAGATAAAAGATGGTTTGTAAACCACGGAGAAAGGATAATCTATTCTTATTATGAGCAATGAGTGTTACCCAATCCGAAAGGACAATACCATACATATTGGAAAATTTGTTCACCCAACCCATGCTCAACCATGTAAGGCAGGTGTAGTGAGTCAATTAATGAACACATCATGTGACTCTCACATGGAATCAGTCTATAGAATCTTATGGTGATTAAAGGAAACTCCTGGAAAAGGATTATTGTTGTTTAAGCACAATTGTTAAACAGAATGCTGATTGGATTTTGCTAAGTCTTTACTTTGAGATAATTCACCAGCATAACATCACAACGTAGTTAAACACCTGCAGTGATTTGTATCCATCTTACCCTTATCCCAGAAGCATAATCTTCAGCTGCACGAAGGAGTTCCACAAGTTGTACAGCGGCATCAAGAGCATCTGGAGCCCACGATGGTGGTGCTTCTAGAAGTCCGAGAAGAAGTCTTTGTGTAGCACTTGGAGTAGCAATGGCATAATACCTAACAAAATAGCAACAAATTAATAATCATGTTCAGAAAATCAAATCCAGACACAAATAAATGATACTTTTCTGTGACTAAAACGCATGGAAGCCCATCATGACCTGTGAAATAAACGCGCATATGGCTCAAGAGCAGGCAAACCAGCAACTAGATGCTCATCCAAAGCTGTCGTTGGTGGAGGAAGTAGAAGTGCAGGGACAGCAACTGCTGTTAAAGTAGCAGTCTCGTAGCGAGCAACTTCCTCGTCACACACGCTCAATATAACACCAGCACCATTGGCTACTGCCCATCTCGGAGTTGAGGGAATGAGCTGCGGATGCTTTCCAGATCCACGAGAAGCTAATGAAAGATAAAATTAACTTAGTAGAGTTCCCTATCTTAAGGGTAAATCCACTATCAATCTTCTAGTGAAGAAAAGATGTCTCTCTCTAACATTAAGAAATTAACCACAAATTCATATTCATTGTTTGAAATGATAAGAAATCCATTTTTCGTACAAAACTCACATCAGTTTTTTGTATCATGCTAAGCAAATTAAAACCAGACTATCAACCTTTTTCCTAAATAGTAAAAAGAAGCACTAATTGCTGTTTTTGTTTGCAGACAAACATAGAAGTATACTTGCATTAAATTCAAGTAAAAACTTTTCCTAATCTATACATGCAAGTTGGTCTTTAGTTTGACAGGCTTATATATTACCAGAGTTCTACTATTATGCAATTTTCTTTTCATGATACAATATGATTGTTGATTCATTCACCTTCGAGCGTATTTCTTTTTTTTTTTTTTTAAGTTAAATACCATATTATGCATTATAAATTCCATGTCTCCAAAAGAATTTCAGATTTTCCACACTATGGTTTTACTTATATAGCTGGACAAAGACCTAACTAACCTGTTGTAGGAGGCTTGAGCTCTCCAGCAGCATATTTGCCCATAACCCCACTGCACCTGTTAACGTGTGGAACGATGTGTTAGCTTAGACAAGGGCATTTAAAAAAGGACGAAACAGAAAAATTAAATGCTCTCCAATAAATAAAACTGAGAGAAACTTGGTTTTGTTTCTTTTAAGTTGGTCAATTGCTGATTGGCTAACCGCATATGCATGACACCTAATTTGCAGATAAAGTCGATGATGTCTGTAAAAAATGACAAGAGGAGGTTCGACAATGAAATATGCTTATAACTTACCATCTAAAATAATCACTTCTGATACCCAGAGGTGCAGCAAGCAATATATCAGTAATCCAGGGAGACAAAGGCCTTATAGGTTTCCTCTCTGGTTGCACGGGAAGTGTCGTGGAGGAGGACTTCCCGCTTTGACTTGTCGTCGCCTGGCTGCCACTACTGCTTCTTTCTATTTCACTACTATGTTGTTCCACCTTGTATATCGGGCGATTGTAATGAGTTAAAATTCGCAAAATTTCCCCACATGCCAGAGCCCATTGCTCAGAATACCCGTTCTGTAGGGGGGGAAAATAACTAAATTCATTAGAATGTCCCTTAATGCATAAGAGTTACAGTTTATGAAACGAAAGAAAACCGCCAAACATGTGAAATAGTGAAAGATGATAGGTAAAATGCATTTAACAGGAAATGAAAGGAAAATATTTTACCGGAAAATGAAAAAATGAAACAGATATTCGGAAGTAGCCGAACAATCTGGTCATACCTCAGTGCCTGGGCAAACTAAAGATATGAAAGAAGCAAATGGCGGAGTGGTTCTATCATAAACCAGCATGCCATCGATGATACATGAAATAATTGGAAGAACAACAGCATGCCCGTGCTCCGGATGATGAAGGACAAATGTAGCTGAAACAAAAATGTTTTAAGTAATAAATTAGTAATCTTAAAGCTACGACAAAACATCCTAAGATAAAATTAGCATGTCAAGTCATGCATTCGAGAAATTATCATTGGTAGAGAACCCATACCCAAAACATCGTCAAAAAGGCGGTGCTCATTTGATGGATAACGGTTACGGATAAGCTGGAAAAAGAAATATGTCAGTGCAAACATACATCTGATTAGAAATTCATGAAATATCTTTAAATTCCAATTCTTCGGCATACCTCAGCAATATCATCCGGAAACTGTTCTGATGTGAACTGACCAAAGTAGTCCACATAGGCGAGGACTTGCGCCTACACATGCCAGAAGAAGACCAAACAACATCAGAATAGAAAAGAGAACCAATGATTTTCAATTACAGTGAAGCCAACTTATTTGTTTCTGTAAGCAATTTTTCCAGAACTTAATCCACCGGTAAATACACACTTTGAGAGCAGAATTAGATGGACTAAGAATTGTTGTTAATCGACGCAAACCTGCATAAAAGTGTACTAATAGTTATAACTCTGCTTCTTAGCTCATCTAACTCTATGCTCAAGTTATTTATTTACTGGTGGATCCGCTGGGCTATCTCATCGTGAGGGAGGGGGGGCGTTTGCGATAGAGCTCTTAGGTTCGAAACCTGAGAGTGTTTTTATTTCTCTTTAACAAGTAGGAGACATAGACCGTAAATCATAATAATCATCATAACAACAATTATTGTGATAATAATTAAACTCTTAAAAGGTGGCTTCATTTTCTTCTTTTGCCTCATCAATCTTGATGAATTCAGATCTTCAAGACTTAATCCTATCATAATTTGATTAAACAGTTTTTATGGGATAATTAGACTCGGGCGATTTATAAAAAAAATTATTAAAGAAAAAGAAAGAGAGAAAAATCATTGGCACGAATATACGAATTATTTATATATGTAAAATATTTGAACAGATATACAGAGTAAAATAAGAAATGGGGGTTTTATGTAATATTTACCTTTGTTTGGTGTGCATCTTGGGAAGGAGGACAGAACAACGAGGAGAATTGAAGACGATCAATCCATCTCTCACGGCTATCAGCCATGGGAGAGTGAAAAGTAAATAGTCCTTTCTAACCCAAAACAATCCAAACAAAACTACCAATCAAGAATCCAAATTTCGTAATTCAACATTCCCAAACACAAAAAATGATACATAAACTAAAACAGTCTTCGTTATCAGATTTCCCCACCAACTTCTTTCTAAGTCTCAGCCCTCTCAAAATCTCCAACTTCTCTTACTATTTGATTTCTGCACAACAAACAAAACCAAAACCAAAAAAAAAAAAATTTATATATGTATAATGGGATAATTACAGTAATAATAATGATAATAATAAGAACAAACTCATTTTTATCAAAACAAAAAAAAAAAAGGAAAAAGAAAAAGAAACTAACCCATTATCAGCCCAGCAAAGTTAATTTCAAAACTAGCAAACTGGGCACCTCAAAATTTCAGAAAAAGTTTAAACAAAAAATATTAAAAAGAAAAACATAAATTCAACCAACAACAAATACAGGAAACTCAGAAGGAGGGATTTTCCTGTTTACCTGAAAAAATTGCTTTTGACAAAGAAAGATGAAATTCAGGCTTAAGAAATGGGTTTGATTTTTTTTTTTTTTTTTTTTTTTTTTTTTTTTATCGAGAGGCTGTGTAGTATATTTGGCAGAGAGAGAGAGATAAATGAGAAGAAGAGGAGGAAGAAGATCTTTAGGAGGCTCCTGAGTTCATCGCTCAAGATTGCTGCACACGTGGCATTGATATTTTCCTCTCGCCTTGTGGACCTACTTGTCATGTCATGTCTCAACCATCATCATACATGTCATGCCCATTATACATCTATACAAATATATACATAATTTTTGATAAATTATATATATTAAATATTACGTGCATAATTATATATAGGAAACATGTATAGCGGTAGTTAAATAGGTCAAAGTTGGTCAAAACGCCAAGTGGGGTTTGGCAAACGACAAACTGAGGTAAGAATTTACTGGATTGCCCCTTCTTAGCTGCGTATGATGAATGTCGGAAGTTGACAGCGTGGGAATTACAATTATAGGAGAAAGCGAGCTGGGCTTTGGAAAGTGGGACCCACGCAACCCTGAGATATTTTGCAAGGGGTTTTGGCGTTCTGGGGCTGCGTGCATCATACTTCTCATGGTCTTTTGTTGTTTCATTATTACTAGTGTTTTTTTTTTTTTTTTCCTAGGATATCATTACTATTTTTGTTAGGGGACTATACAACCTTGTAATGGAATCGGACCTAAAATTATTTTCAGACTACACAATCCATTTAATCTTGTTTTTAAGGCTACTGTTTAAATATTTTCTTACAAAATTTTGTTTGAAAAATAGGTTTAAAACTAACATTTAAACAAAACCAATATCCACATCATTGTTTATTATTATATCAATTTAAGGTTTTTTCATGACCTAAAAATATTATAGATAGTGCTTCGTTATTTTCATGTTCATTAGTGTCTGTTTTTTTTTTTTTTTTTTTGGTACAATTCTAGTTTCTAATTCTTTTTTAATACATGCTAGTTTCTTATCTTATTGATAAACTCTTATGATCTATTTGAATTGTAGGTTTCAAAAGTTTACAAAAAAAAAATTAATACCGTAAAAAAAGCTTTTTAAATAGTATCCAAAGAAATATTGGTGAGCCAAACAAGTGTTTAGAATTTGTTTTTGACCTGATAACTCAATATTTCATAAGAATATTACTTATGGTCCGTTTGGAATACCGATTTGAATTATAATTTTTATTTTAAAGTTGATTGATATTTTTAAAATTGATTAAAATTTATTTAACTTTAGAAAAAGATAAAAACTGAGTTGGAAATAGGTTGGAACCGTCCAATCAAACAGATCATCAACATTTTGACTAATCAAGCTTCTTTTTTTTTTTCTAAAATACTAATTAAAGCATAATCAATGTAGAGAATGACTCTCTTTGAAGCAATTTCTCTGATTAATTTGGAAATCATTCATTTTTAATCTGAAGATTCTGATGTTGTTGTTTGTGATGTAGCATATTTGCCAAGTGTGGATGCTGTCGATCTGGTGACTCAGTTTTGAGAAATAGAATAGACTATAGAGCTCCAAACGAACAAGCTAAGTCATTGTTTTCAATTTCTCAGGATTTGTACTTAATACAAGTTTATCTTTTATATACATACATATACATATATATTCTTTCCATGCTATTATTGTATTTTTATATACACTAAAAATTATTCTCATTTAAGTCTAATCCATTTCTCAATAAATTATCTCATTTTTATGGACTGGAATAACACCAAATTAATTATCATATGTTATTACTTTTTTACATCAATGATTGTTCGTGTTAATCAAATTCTTCTGATAGTGTGTCACATAGGATATGCACCTTCAAACTTTTTTTTTTTTTTTGGCAGCTGTCAAACTATTTAAGTCAATTAAACTTTATTTTTTATTAAGTTGACTTAGCGTCAACCAAAAAGCAAAAGTCAATTTAGTTGATATGCTCGTTTATTGATAATATATTTGCGTGTGCCCAGTTGGCCAAACCCAATATGTACAACTGTATTAATGATGAAATATTTGAAGGGTAACGAAGTGAGGATTACTATCGATTAATCGTGGCATCTAACAAAAAATGGCTCAAACTTTCATGATGGACGTTTGACAGAAAAAGAAAACGCAGGGTAAAACTTTTATTTTGTTAGTCTTTTTTATTTTTTCTTCCAATGATAGGAACTTATATAGATATTAATACTCTTATAATTAATCAAAATCACATCAAAATTAAAAAAAAAATTATGTAAAATAAATAGTCTTATAAATACAAATCTAATGATTGAAAAACAGAACTCTAACGTTAATGCTTTTTTTTTTCAGGTTTAAAATCTCCTTTTTATTAATTTCCATTGGGTAAAAAAAGTTTATTAATGCATGAATCACATACGTGCACGATGGAACTTCTAAGATGTCTAAAAATTAGCAAATGAAGCCAACTATTAGAAAGGCTTAAAAAAAAAAAAAAAAACGACGACCACGACAAAAGCAACCCAAGGTGTCCCACTTCAATTGACTTTATACATTGTGCTATTATTGTACTAATATAATATTTACCCACTTTGAACTCCATAGTCAGACTTTTTGCTGAGTGGAGAAAACACGCATCATGTATTGTGCATACGAGGAAATGCGCATGTCTACCATATATTGCACGTTTGTTATTATTAAAATTACTATCATTATAATTATTATTGTTAATATTAGTAGGATTATTATTATTATATTGTGGGAATTTCTCCGTCGGGATCGCGACACGTGTTAACAGAACCAAGGACTCCAAACAACTTTTGAAGCTTATAGAGAAGACAAGCTCAAGAAGACCGAGACAAAGGATTCCTCAAGAATTTCTCGAGACTTTCACACATCTTCATGATCATGGGACTTCTCGAGGACACCGGGGGTCCTCGAATATAAAAAACTCACAATCACAGAACTAGCTAGACTGACATAAGATAAGAGGTACGTGGAGCTAAAGAAACCAAGGCAAGCATCCAATCAGATGCGCGGGAAACCAAGTAATTCATTTGGTTCTTTCCATAAAGGGAAACCTCTTGAGATCACTAAAACCTCTTAATCAACCCCCTAGTAATTGAGACATGCAACCATCTATAAAATAGAGCATTATTAGCCTCATAATAAACGACTTTTACTCTCTTACAAAAATGCAAATATTCTCTCTTTTCTCCCTTCTTCCATGGTTGTATGCCGAACTTGACCGTCCAACTGCCTTATATAGATACAAGTTCAAATCCGTTATTATATTTTCCAATCTTAACAGTTATCCCTTAAATAGTATTTTGACAACTCATCAATTTATTTAAGAATTTTTTATATTTAAAATTTTTTATATGATTAAATTATTAAACTCAGATAATATTTAATAATACTATTGGGGGACAGTCAATGAGATAGAAAATACATGACAACAGACTTTTATTTATGCAGATACACCCCTAACGTTCCATGAGGACAAAGGACAAATGAACATGACGAAGAACGGCGGAGAAGATAGAAGGACGTTGTATTAGAAAAGTTAGTATTACTGTTAGGGGAAATTATTTTCTTGTAATTATCACTAAAACAATTATTATTATTGTTGTTGTTGTAATTGTTATTGTTATTATGCCGGCAAGCTCTATTTTAATTAAAGTTATTTATCTTTTTTTTTTCAAATGGATATTTATCGTATTGTAGTTGATGATAAAAAGCGGGGAAGAGGAAAAGAAAGGAAAACGAAATGAGTCCAACTCACGAGATTAGATACAGGTTAGAGAATAAACTTTTCAAAACTGCTTTTTTTTTAAAAAAAATTTTTAAAGTATAATTTATATCAATTTATTTTCATGCAAGTTGATTGCCATTGGGTACATGTGGCCACCCATAAATTGATGCTGGATTAATTTCAACTTGTTGAGTCCACTTGCAATTAAGTTAATTAATGGACGCCATCTTATTCCAAAAAATATAGTAAATCTGGCACTTCATATTCAAGATACCTGGAGAAAAAAAATATTTTAATGTTAATGTGAAAATGAGAGACTTTGTTTTTTACAAAAGAAAAAATAAAACCAACATAAATTATTCACAAAAAATTAAAACGAATAAAAATTATTTTCCCTAAAAAATTATTAATTGGCTATTACTATAAATTATGTATCTATGTATTCGTCCATCTATCAATCTACGTGCTTAAGGTGAAAGCAAACAGGAAAAAAAAAAATTTAATCGCTACACCATAATTCACAATAGTTAAAATCAAGCCACCACGTCATCAAAATATAAGTTGGAAAATCAAGGATCATGTAATTCACAAGGCATTAATTAAATTAAATGTCTCATGATAGCTAGATATCTTCTGTCTTAGGAGATCCTTTAAGTCACTCAGCTCGCAACTATGGTTCAATAGGGGCGAACCTAGGGAGATTAAAATCTTAAACTAAAATCTAAAATTATTGATCAATGAAAAAAAAAAAAAAAAAAGAAGGTGATTCTAACGCTAAGAGGCACCAGAGATGTCTCTCATCACATTACATAGATGAAAAAAATAATGTTTTTTTTTTATTATTAGTAAGATGGGCCCTATCTTTTACCAAATGATAAATAATATAGGAAGTCACCTCATACGATGTAAGACACCAGGTGTCCTGTAACTTTACTCAAACTGTTAGCATTTTAAATTCAATTGGAAAAGTTAAAAAAATGAATTCAGTTAACGGGATTGATAAATTTGTCTTGTCAAATTTGGCATCACCTCAAATTTTTCATCCATCTTAATAGCAAATGGGTCAAATTTACTAACATATTAAAATTCACAAAGAGCGAATTCAATATTCCACATTAAAGAATGAAAAGGTGACCTAAAATTAGGAACAAAATATGTTAAAAAAATGTAGGTAATTTCCATTATAACTTTGAAAAAATAAAGTACTAAAAATGTTATTTCTTTATTTAAAAAGAAAAAGATTGTGGTAGAAACTCTTTGAGAGTAACTACTGGTAGTGTCTAATCCAGAGGTTAATAATGATAGTTTAATGAAATGGATGACCATAAAGTTAGGTATACCAGAGTTAATATGCAATTGAGTACATACAAGCATACACTTCCTAAGATATTTGCCCAAATTAATATATATATATATATATTTATTTGAAGCCTTAGGCATTGAAAGACTGGCCACTATCGTCTTTATAGTTCGGTTGCCAATCCTCCTCACAACCCAGTCCACCCCCCTAGAGACGACGAGCACTCCCCACCCCGAAAAACACGAACCCAAGTCTCAACCACTATGTTCATTTGCATCTTTCTTTTTCTTTTTCTTTTTTTTTTTTTTAAACTATTTGTTAGGGAATAATGAGGGATTGGTTGTATGTGGTAGTGTGCGCTTGAGTTTTGTGCAAGTCAATCTTTTCTAGTCGTGTTATTTGATCTTAGTGGCGTACATTTGGGTTCGTTTGGGGTATCCCTAAGAAACAACGTTTCCAAACAGATTTTTTTGTTTTTTTTTTTTTCCCTACAAATTTATCATTCATTTTTCTAAATATTTTCAAAAAACTCAAATTTTAAAAATTCATAATTTTATTATTTTAACTTGAAATGAAAGATTTTTTTTTAAATTACATATAATTTCGAGAGAAATAAAATAATATTTATATTAATAATTTTTTTTCAAACATGTTTCAAATTTTTTCACTTTTTTACTCAAAACAGTTTATTTTTGCTAAATGCACATTTTCAATTTATTTTTATCAAATGTATATTTTTAAAACTGAAACAATCTCCAACATCTAAAATATAGTCTTCAATTATGATCTTAAACGGACCTTTAATAACTATTGATAATTACTCTCAATAAATTTTTATCATAGACTATCCCATTTAAAAAAAAAAAAAAAGGACCAACAAACAAACACTTTGTTTTTTTCTTTTGATTGAACTTGAACTAGTGAGTTAACCTTAAAATAAAAAAAAATAAAAAAATAAAAAATAAAAAAAAAAGCATCATAGCAGAACACCATGCATCGAATATTACTATATATTTTTAATTAAAAAGTAACTGTTTACTTTTTTTGAGAATGGGTCACTGAGAAAGGAAAGAATCCAGTAAGTGCTCCACGTGGAAGAAAAGGGGCAGGTCTGCCCGAAGAGGGCATTGTGATGTTCAAAAAAAGGCGATGAGGCTGATTTTAGTGGCTGGGAAGGGAGCGGGCAGAGAATTACGGTCAGGAACTCCAAGGAGCAGAAATATCTGGCAAGCGACGCGCCAACGCGCTAAGCCTTTCCCTCTAGATATTTTGCTCTGCCATCAGCCAATCACAGCGCTGCTCTTGATCTACGACTCTCGAATCTCTTACTGTATCCACGTTACCCAATCCTGGTTCAGGAATATATACATTAACCCACCCCACCCACATCCCCATTCATCATGATCATCATGTGATCGTTTCATATGCATGATGCATATATATTAAAAAATAATAATAATAAAAAAGTAAACTGTGCTTGTTCCACGAGTCAGTTGGCTAGCGAGTCCGTGAATGGTCCTCGTCCCTTCTTTAAAAGACGATTTTACCCTTCTCATTTTCTTTTCTTTTTTGTATTGGATTAATTTCTTTTAATACACCAATATAATTTAATGATAGTTTTATACATAGCTTCATCATAAGATATAAAATTTAATTTCCTTCACCCTAATTTAAAATAATAACAATAACAACAACAACAACAATGTTGTTGCCGTAAATTATTTTGAGTTTAATTATTTTCTTTTGATGCTCATGGTTTAACATGCCAATAACCCTTTTTAATGTGCTTGTATATTTAAATAAGATCTTCGTTGAAAAAGCAGAAAGCCAGGCAAACAGAACAATACCAATAGACCCCAACACAGCCAACAACAATTCAAGGCCTACACAAAACGAAGGGCTACAGACCGAACAAAAGCAGGGTTGTCTACCTAGTTGGGCAATTGTGGGTGACTAAAATCTACTCATTATGGACAATCCATTTTATCACATGATTTAATGACAAAATGATAATTTTATATCTGATTTTATTAGTAGATGAAGAGTTCTAATTCTCTCATTTCAATTAAAATATAATTATTACTTTAACCACATTGTCTTATATATGCACAATTTAAATATTATAACAAATAGATCTCTTCTAAAACAAAATCTCTATCATGTCTTTTAAGGATATCAGAAAATACCAAAATATGCATTGTTATTTTGAAGTGCTACAAATTTATACCATCGTCGTTCTATCACTCTTGGTTGTGAAATTCGTCGACCTGTCAATTGAGCTTCTTGTGGAAGGAGCGAAGGCGCTTGTTGATGAGGTTGAGTTGTGGTTTGTCTGAGACATCAAGGGTCCATCAAAGACTTCTAAGGCCATTATGGTTGCCATCGTTGTGAATTAAAGAGCTTGGTTTTGTGTCGATTAAGCCATGGGACATACAATAGAGATATACGTATAAATCGACCCATGACCTACCTACTTAATCTTATGTCTTATCTTATTTTATTAGATTGGATTGACCCACATAGTGTCTTTTTAAAGTTTTTTTTTTTTTTTTTTTTTTTTGTTATTGTCCATATACCGTAAAATTTAGAATACAAAATGAAAGTATTTATGAGCAACACAAAAAATTAAAGTTGTAATTTTCAATAACCATAAATTTGAGAATACAAAATGTAACAAATGCTATCTAATAAGCGTCTTCAAAAAATTGACAACTCGTGAGAAAATATCAAATGAAATCAAATTGAATTGAATCGAATCAATTAAATTTTCAGTTTAAGTTAAAGATAAAGATAATTCCTACCATTGAAATTTCAGTTTAGTTTTGGTCATTTGAAGGTGTCCTTTTTTGTTAGTTTGGTTTGCGGTTTATTGCAAAGCAAACAAAACTCTACTTGTCATCTCTCTCTATATCTATTTTTCTATTTTAAAAAAATTTCTCTATATTTAGTAGACATTCACCCTTTTTTAAGTTTGAGATAGTAAACGTTTTTTTTTTTTTAAGAACAATTTTACTTTTATACTTTTATGATTAAAATAAGAACTAATTAAAAGACCTAAAATAAGGAACAGTTAATTCTACACCATCCCTCGAAATTTCCTTATGTCAAGGATTATTTGACAAACAAGTCCATAGCTCCCATTTGATGCGTCTACTTGAGTTAGAATCTTGGAGCTATTATAATTGGAGTTAATTAAATTTTAAAAATGTGGGTTTGGTTAAAAATGAATTGTTTGGAGCTAAAAAATATATAAATTTAAAATGTGTTATAAAAAAATAGCAATATAAATATTGTTCAATTTCTCTTGTCACTTTATATATAAAAAAAAAACATCTCTTTGACTTGAAATAAGAAAGTGACGGACTTTTAAAATTTTGAATTTTTAAGAGAGATTTGAAGATATAAATAGTGTAATTGATTTGTTTTTGAAGGGAAAAAAAAAAGAATAAAAAAGTTTTGAAAAAGTTTAGTTGGAGTGGATCAAATCAAAAATAGGCCATATTTTGGTTGTTGATGATTTTTTATTTCAAACCAAAAATCTCGACCATCATTACGGTCTAATAACATGAAGTAATGAACAATTAAATGAGTATTATAAGTAGAAATAATACTAATAATAATAACAAATCAATGATCGAATACTTTTGTAATTGGTCATATCCATATGCCAAATGAAGATTACATTTAGACTTCACATATGGACACAGTGCTGCAGTTTTCTTATATATCCTCATTGAATTGAAGATAGAAAAACAAGACTAGAACAAAATATAGTGTGAAACAAAATTACATTCTAAATTTACTCACATTGGATATGTTGATCCAGTTGCCATAACAAAGTAAAGGGAAAAAAACAAAAACAAAAACAAAAAACCTAACTTTCCTTTTTATTTTTCATTAATTCTCTATCATAAATTATGAATTTAAGCCACAACTTTCATAATTTGTGAGTTTTCCTCAGTCAAATTATGGTAAAACAATCAGCAATTATTATTATTTTTTTGAAGCAGCAATTATTTTTCAAGTATTCACAAATAAATAAATTGGAAATTTCAACAAAAAATAAGAATAAAAAAACGTTTAGCTACATTGCTACAAACTATTAACCCCCTTAAGAGAAATTATTATCTTTTTTTTTTTAGTTTGAGAAAATGATGATTTGAATTTTGTATCTTTTGATAAAATTAAATATAATATTATCGTTAAATTATACATGCAATTACTATTATCTTCTTCTTTATATTGCTTGCTCTTTTAACTTTTTCTCCTAACAAAAAAAAAAAAAAAAAATCTTCCACCTGATTTACTAAAAAAAAAAAAAAATTGAACAAGGGTAACCTGGTAAAATCGAAGTAAGGAAATTAACCGAAATGGAACAATCTAGAAAACTATTACAATGTCAAGGAGAGCGAAAGGAGGAGAAGAAACAGAGAAGGGGAAAAAAAAAAGAACAAAAAAATAACGTGACATAGATAAGGTCGGCATATTAAAAAACTATTATACAATTAAAACAAAATTAGTTTGTCCTAAAGTCGCATAATTCAAAGTAAAATAACACGAATGATTAACCAAAAAGTAATCTTTACTTTCATGTGACCTGCGCTGCGGCTACGTGTCAATTAGTTAGCCGTAAACGTGTCCAACGACTGAAACTGGTGGGGGCAGATTTTGGGACCCACAGGCAGACCACTTCGCCCATGGCCAATCAGAGAGCATCTGGGAAAGTTTGGACGGTTGCCGAGATAACTACATCCATGATGAGCTTGTCTGACTTAACTTCCATTAACTAATTGTTTTCTTACCTACTTGCTCATATTAAAAAATAATTATAATTAACAATGATAATTGTATTCATAACCGTTTCGGCAATTTATATATAAATTGGGTTGGTATTTTATTGGTACCAAAATGATCCGATAATATGAATTTTAATTATTGTGAATATGAATTTCAATTATTATAAATATAAATTTATGTAAAAAAATATAAAATAAGAAAAATTCACATTCACTTTAGCTACATTTTCTTTTGTATGAATTTACATTCATAATAACTGAAATTTATATTCACAGTAATTAAAATTGATATAATCAGATACCAAACGGTATCGTATATAAGACTTGGTGGATATAAATTAATAAAGAATAGACTTATCCTCTAATTCTTTGATGAGGAAAGCATATTCTAACCCGACTCAATTAAAAGATGCAAAATCCGAATGCTATCACCTCTGAGTTTAAAAATATATTATAATGATAAGCAATGTTTAAACTGCTAATTTTTTTAAGGTTTCATATTTGAATTTTTTTTGTGACTTTTACCAAATAAATGTTTAAAACACAATTTTTTTTTAACAAAATCACAATCGATAAAAAAAATAATAATAATCCTAATACAAAGCTCTTACTTTATTTGAGAATGCTTTGATAAATTGTGAAAAAAATTTCTCATAAATAGAACTTTGTTTTGTGTTTCATGAGTTGAGAAGACGAAAGCATCAAAGCAAGGGGGGGGGGGGGGGGGGGTGTGACGGTAATGGATTGACAATAAACTTTACACACAGAAAGAAGAAAGAAGGACAAAAACGTCGACAATAAAACGACTAACCATCACCACCGAGACAAGGTGGTAAGACCATTCGTTTTTCATTCAAGTTATGAATTTATGTTGGGATCGATGCCACAATCCATTTTAAAAAAGGATTAATGTATCACGATTAAATAAATTGTCTTTTTATGACTCTCTTGATACACTCATAGATATAATCCTTTAAATCCATTTGAAAAAAAAAAAAAAAAAACTCAAAAACCCCATAAAATTAGTCATTGGTGAGACAATGGAAACATGGCACGTTTAAGATAGAATGAGGCTTTAGGTGAGATTTTCCAAGAAACCTTTTATATGGAAGAAGATATTAATCTAATTATACGTAGCTCTAATTTTCTTTTACCTTTTTTGCTATTATTTTAAAAATCCAATAAAAATTGTTAGAAAATTCACAAGCCATAAAAGGTGACAGACAAGAGAAAACAACATAAATTGATAGTCGCAGTATCCTGACATTTTCTAGCTATCACTGTAAGATAAACAATTAATTAACTCTAAAAAATTCTAATAATTTGATTATGTTGAAAAATAGTGGGTGGGTGTAAAGAAAATGAAATAGAAAAGAAAGAAAATCTACGGGTTTGAGGTGTAGGATTTCTATCCTTGAGGTTTTATTTGCCCCCACTACGAATAGTTTATTATCAGGTATTTGTTGGGGTCAAATTTTATCTCCCCATTATGTAATGTCCAAGTCACGATGACCGATGAATCAACTAGAAATGAACATCGAACCGTGGTCCATTGTCCTTTCCATTTGGGTTTTGTGAGTCCATTGACTCCATTATCCGATGCTATGATGAATGTCGAAGCATGATTCATTAATCACTCGACGTGGGTTCCATGGTCCGAGTGAGTCAATTAATTTTGTCTATTACTCGACCCATATTCGACGGACATCGAACTATGATCTATTGATCGTTCAATGTGCATTCATTAGCCCAGATGCTAACCAAACTTAGGCTCGGTCTAACGTCCAATTCTTCATCCTTACATGAAAGGATTGACGAACGTCGAACTGTGGTCCATTGATCACTCAGTATATGTCCATCGACCAGTATGTGCTACGTTCAACTCGATAATTGACTTTGTTTGACGAACATCAAATTTTGATGTTCAATTGTCTAACGTCTGACTCTCAATACTCCACATGAGGGACCTACGAATATCGAACAGTGGTCCATCGATCACTCGATATTGGTCTCATTGACTTTCTTAAGTCTTTCGATTAGCTCAACATCTGGCTCAATATGATGAACGACAAATATTGACATTTGATGGCCCGATGCGTGCCCAGTTATTGTCCATGACAAATGATGCTCAATTTATTGTTCGACGTTTACCTTGAGCAAACGATGAACGATGGAAGAACGATTTTCATAACTGCCAAGCCCACAATTGATCGTGGTCACGTTCTTATGCACATTCTGAATAATCTGGGTAGTAGGAAACTGCCTACTACTATCCTAAAAATCCGGATTCATTACTTTTCCTCTATAAATAGAGGAAGACCCCTCATATTTAAGGATCTTTAAGATGTTGTAGCCCTTTATTTACTGTTATTCTGTCGGATTATACCCAGAAATTGTCACCTCTATACTCAAAATTCATATATAGTGAAACTCCAGCCTCAGAGGACGTAGTATAATTCTGGCGAACCTCTCTAAATTTTAGTGTTATCTTTTATTACATTACTTTTTGTTTATTTTCATTCTTTTTGCATTATGATTGCTTTATGATTCTCATTTGTAATGTCCAAAGACTCTAATATTTTCATGTATGTTGATTCTCATCGATTTAACTTGAATTTCTTGCGATCATAGATTTTTCGCATCTCCAGTATTTATGATAAATTATCTTTAAGATATAATAAACCCACGAATTTAATGAGTAGTAATCTTATTAAATTCAACAACAAAAGATGAAATTGATATAAAAAACTAGAGTTTTATAGCCTTTGATATGTTTGTTTATGAAGGGTTGTAACAGATATAACGGATATGTTTCTTAATTAAAAGGTGCCTATTCATTTAGAAATATATCTATTCCAACTAACATATATGTAGATCATCAGAATTTAATTTTGACCTTTAGGGCCCATTTAATTTGACATTTCTAGAACTTAAGTTTTTAGGTACATTTTTGTTTCGGTTTTTTTTTTTGTTTTTTAAAAAATTAACAAAAATTATAACTAGTTTTTGAAAAGTCAACTAATTTCAACATAAAAATTTCATCTCAAACTCGTGTTCCAAATGCATGCTTAGATTATAATAATTCAATTAACGGTTTAGATTAAATCTAAAATCGTTTAAATCCGACCGTTAGATCAAACCTGATCAAATCAACATTTCATGTTTAATCTGAAAAAACAAAGCATTAAAAAAGAGATTGCTCTTTATGTGTTAAGTGCGCCCTAATAAGGGCCCAATCATCCTCGCATGTGTGATAATGCATAGTAGTAACATAGTTCCCACTACACATTAATAATTCTTATACTTTACTTGTTTTTATTTATACATTATACTTGTTTATGTTTTCCCGATGTGAGACTTTATTGTCTTTACTACCCAATAATAATAAGAGAGATATAAGTTCAGCCCCAACATTTCTGGAGAAGACACAAATAAACGCGGAGAAAAGTAATTACAAATGGTGGGAAAGAAAGAAAAGGAAAGTGCCTGAGATCCGCTTCAAATTGAAAGAAAAAGTTTTAAATAACTAATAAAAGTTTTATGAGACACAAGTAAAAAAATATTAATAATAGACAAAACAAAAGTTCATGTGGAAGAATGAATGATGTATCATTTTATTTATTAGTGACACTTGCATCGGCCACCAAAAAAAAAAAAAAATCAATTTATTAGTTTCTTAGGCAAAAACTTTATTATGGACTATAATTTTGTGGTATTTGTAAAATTGTTAATGATTATTTTCTCTATAATAATTATATTCGAGTTAAAAGAAAATATTTTTAATCTTGACACGGTTTGTTTCGCAAAGCTTTTTTATTTTATTTTATTGTTATTTTTTTTAAATCATCAAAAGGCCTTTTGGGAGTTGGTGTCTATGGTCTGCAATCAAGTCACTATATTTGAACGGCTTTGAATGCCTCTTGATGTTTCTCTTTCCATTGAAATTCAACACCCTCCTTAAAGAGAGGTGGTAAAACTTTTGAGAACGAAACCAAGTTGAAATGAATCTTTGAGTGCAGGAAAGTTACCAAATAGGCGTTTTAGCTCTTTTGGAGAGAAAGATGGCAAAGAAACAACAAATTTTTAAGTTTGAGAACGATTGACACTTAGACCACTTTGATGAATAACAGAACCTAAGAATTTATCGATGGAAACTCAGAAAGTGCACTTTTTGGATGGAGATTGTATCTCCATTAATGTTTGAAAACCTTGGCTAGAGTCGTATATAGGCTCTCTCTTGTTTTGGATTTCACCTTCAAATCTTCTACGAAGTTCTCTACTTCTTTGTCTATCATGTCATAAAAGATGGTCATCGTGGCTCATTGGTAGGTAACACCAACATTTTTCAATCCCAATGGCATGACTGTGTAATAAAAGTTTCTATACGGTATTTAGAAAGTGGTCTTTTTGGCAAATATTTGTTGGGTGAGCCCAGAGGCTGAAACATAAAAATATAGCGAAGATGACTATTATATGCAACTGAAATCCGTATTGTCACATAAAATAAACATAATATATATAATTATTGTTTCATTAGAATATGTTTTCTTGTATTCTAGACACTATTAGTTAGCGAGACACCCGATATTGATTCAGTTTGATTTTAAAAATAAAGTTTTGAATATGTTCGGTCGGTCATTTTAAGGTGTCAAAATGATTGGTTTTTCCAGAGTCCTGGAGTGCCCAACTTTATTAATAAGAGAAACATAACATATGTATATATGAGTCTTCTATTAGACAGCCGTAAAAAGTACATCGAATATATATTTTTATTTAGATATATATAAATATTAGTTAATTTATATATAACTTTACGTATTTATATGTAAATTTATGCATATTTATATGTAATGATATTAATTAAAATTATTAGAACAAGTGATATAAAATATAAAAAAATTGTTATATGTGGAATCAACTTGATAATTAGTAATTACATTAAAAAAAAAAACAAATATTGTTTTAGAGAAGCACTCCTATGAGATTAGTTATATATATATATATATATATATTGAAATAAATTATTGCAAGGGGTTTGGGGCACATTTGAAAATAATGTTTTTTTAAATTTTTTTTGGTCGTTTTCCTTTAGTTTTTTTTTATTTATTTTTCTAAATATTTTAAAAAAACTTATGATTCGTTCGATATTTCAACTTAACTCCAACTAAAATTTATTTTTTTATCTCAGTTTTTATATTTTATGAAAAGTCAACAAAAATCATAACTAATTTTTAAAAAATCATCTAATTACAACTTAAAAATTTCATCCCCAACCATCGAACTAAATGTAAGCTTAAACTTTAAAAATTCATAATTTTATTATTTTAAATTGAAATGAGATTTTTTGTTTTAAATTGCAAAGAATACCGAGAGAAACGAAACAAGATCTATATTGTTAACTTTTTTCCGATAAATTTCAAGTTTTTACACGCTTTCACCCTAAATAATTTATTTTCATCAAACTAACATTTCTAAAACTCAAACCTCCTTTAATTTCCAAAACGCATCTTCAAACGTGATTCCGAATGGCCGTGTTCAACAAAACCAATTACATAGACCAAGCCCAAATACCACAAAAAAAAAAAAAAAAAAAAAAAAGAAAAAAAAAAGGAGAAAAAGGAGGAGGAGGAGTGAAAGAGGAATATATGCATTTGGGCCTCTCCATGTTCATAGACAGGAGCCCAATTCTTGTCCATTATACTCGGAGTCGGAAATTTCTAATCAGAATCCAGATCTTAACGTCGCGTTCCTCTCTTCTTCTTTCAAATAGGAGAAAATCTTGTCGCTTGAAAGCTCGATCTCTATGCAAGATATTCGACAGCGAAAACGACAGCAATGGAAATGGAGCTCAATCTCTCCCTTCTATTTTTCTTCTTCTCTCTCAGCTTTTCCCCTTTTCTTCACTCTGCTCTCGCTCGAGGAGGCCTTCAAAGCTACGACACCTTTCTCCCTCCAGGTCTCTCCAATTCAAATGATTCTCCATTCTCATATATGTATATATGTATATGTATATCATGTATATGTATGCTTGTTTGTTTGTTTGTTTGTTTGTTCTTTCCCCCTTTTTTTGGGTGAAACTTTGGAAGATCCGTTTCGAGTTATAGTTAATTTATGATCTGATGGCTTTAGGATTAGAAAATGGCACTTATTGCAGTTATTCACGACGCTTGTTCGTGAAAAGCCCGTCTCAGAAAAGGTATTACTGAAAAAAAGGAAACAAGAGAATACTTTAATTGTGGTGGGTTTTGTTTGCTTATGCTAATTTGTATCTGTATTACCTGAAATTCGTTCTGTAGTGTTGATGTGGCTCAAGGATACATGACTAATTCTGAGCTTGAGGCTGCTATAATGGCGTTTGGGAAGAGATGTAACAACATTTCTAGGGTTTACAGGTGATTTCTGAATTGAGAAATTAGTTTAGATTGCAGTTTTTGGACTAAAAAACTTGCCATCCTTTTTTTTTTTTTTTGAACAATGGCTAGTAGTCATTAAAATGGTTGATGAGCTGGTGATTAACCATAATCTGGTCAATCATTGATGGAAAAATATTGATATTGGTCGATCAATGATTGCCCTTCAAGTGGATAATCACTGGTTGATTTTTTTACCATTTAAAAAAACGATATTTTTCAAAAAAATACTTTGAAAAGGCCATTTTTTCACATAACTCCTCGGGATTTTGCCTTTTTCTTTTTTTCCCCTTGTTGAAGTATTTCTGAATAAAGTTTTGGCAACAGGTAACAAATGCTAAATGTGTTGATGAAAGAAGAAGTTGTTTTTATGACAATTTATGCTGACTTGTTATTTCTTCTCTCATTGAGGGGTTTTTGGAATGCATTATCAGTATTGGGACAAGCGTGAATGGGGTACCACTGGTAATCGTTTCACTGAATCCATTTTTGTTTTTCATAATTTTTTTCCTGACATTTTATCTGTAGTAGAATTCTTTGGTAGGATGTGAGAAAATATCTGGTGGCAGGGGACAATTTTTTAAATTCTATTTTTTTTAACACTGACCACAGAATTCTCCCTATATGTAAATGAACCTCCTAATAACTCTCAACTTTATTTATTTATTTATTGAATTTTTTTTGTATTGGTTGTAGTGGGTCATAGAAATTTCTGACAAGCCTGGGCAGGAAGAGGCAGAACCTGCTTTTAAGGTGAGCAAATATACCACAGCCAAGACAAATACTTTGTTTATAAGTAGTATTATGTTTAAGCTTTGATAGTGTAAAATTTGCTCCTTACATTGGTATTCATCGAATACAGAACTAATGTATAAATTCATATTCTGCTATTTGAATTTGTTTCTAACTTATGGATTGGTGGCAACCATTTGTTATTTTGTTCTATCTAATTGCTTGTGATCTGCCATGGAGATCCCTATTTGTTTGCTTGTGATATTTACTTGTTTTTACTTTTTACTCGAAAGAATATCCTTGCCACTTTTCTTTTCTGAGAAACTTTTATCATGCATCTTGGTGATTGGTCACGGGTCCAGTTATATATAATCCAATTACTTTCAGTTTGGAAGAATTTATGTAAATATGACTAATCAAAGTGCAAACTTGCTGGAAGTTTTCATTCACTATCCTACCTTTAATCCATATGGGAAAATAAATATTATTATTGACCCACCTCCTATTAGTTTAAGGTTTTGAGGGAATTGATAAACTTGCACTGTATTGGAGCAGGTGATCTTGAGTTCAAACCCCTGTAATTGAACCCCGCTAGTTTGTTTGCCACGTGCATGCCTTTGTTTGATTTGGCCTCTCCTCTGTTTTCTTTCTGTGAGATTTGTGCACTCTTGGCATTGAGATTGTCTACACCCAGACCTGATCGGAGAGTACTGGAAATAAATACAATTGTAGCCCTGCCACCTTTTAGCTTAAGCTTTTGAGAGAATTGATAAACTAACAATGTATAGGGATTTATGTTCTGTTGTTTGTTTGCATCTACTGACTCTTTATTTGTTTATGTTTCAGCTTCTCTGCTTGAAAGATTATTTTTAACCCCTTTTTCTCTTGAAATATCAATTGTTTAATGGTGTCATTTTCTTTTAATTTTATTTATTGAGGAGATACTGTAGATCATAGTTTAAGCAACTTGGTGATGAATTGTTGTTTGTTGCAGTACATAGGAAACGTGCATGGTGATGAACCTGTTGGGCGTGAGCTGCTAATCTTACTTGCAAATTGGATATGCGATAACTACTTGAAAGATCCATTGGTATTTTTCTTTTCCTTTTTATCCATGTAAGTTTTTATTTTTATTTAAAATCTTTGCATGATGTTGCAGATATTCTTTATGCTATCTTGTATTTTGTATGCTTTTCATTTTTTGTAATTTACTTGACCTTGGGCAGCTGCAAAAATTTTTGACTTAGTAGTTCCTTCAACTGGACCAGGATTTATGACTGTAAATACCAACTAATTAGGATTTCTTGATTTTCCCTTTTTCAAACCTGCAGGTTAATGTGAAGCTCTAAACCTTTACAGTTTTAACATCACTCCCTGACTGGCTTACTAAAATGCATTCATAAAAACTCGAAGTTTCTTTCTTTTTCAGATAACTGTTTCACCAAAATGAGCCTACTGATGAAGTTAGAAAAGACCAAAAAAAAAAAAAAAAAAAAACTTTGCATGTTTTACTTGGTTTTCCTTTTTTTTTTTGGGTTACACTTTATCTCTTGGGCGCTACCTGTTTGATTGTTCCTTCTTTTTAAAGTTCTCTTTTCATCTTCCACGGCAATTATTACTTTTATTTTCCCAACCTTAATTTGAAACGGATCGCTCAATTAAACTTTGACTAATCATTCATTTCTTCAAAAGGTTTATCCGTGTTTTTATTTACACATTTATATGAGTTGTTCTTTTGATAAGGCTTAATTTTTGTAACGTTGAATGTTCTTAATTCTCAAATGTTGAGATTGCTTTGTCTATCCTACCTTGAAAAGACCGTCGCTCTCTACAGGCTACTTTGTTAGTGGAAAGTGTTCATCTTCACATACTTCCATCAATGAATCCTGATGGGTTTTCCCTACGGCAACGTGGTAATGCCAACAATATTGATTTAAACCGGGACTTTCCAGACCAGGTAATATTTTATTTCATTCTTTCATTCCAACCTAAAAATTCCGACTCACTTTTTGTCTTCTTCTAGAAAGTCAACAAATTTCTTAACTAGTTTTTGAAAGTCAACCAACTCCAACCTGAAAATTCCAACTCAAATATGTGTTCCAACATGGTTTGTTTTTGGCTTTGTCTAATGTCTTAAATGTATATCAAAATTTCTTGCATGGTCGTCTAGATATTGAAGGTGTTGAGCCCAAATTGATATGTCATTATAAATAATTAGCCTTTCTCAAATTGACGTCTTATTCAAAATTTGACATGTTATGATTTGTAACTGTAATTGTAGTCTGGAAGAATTGAAGTGCGATTCTTCTTGTTGACTTGATAAATTGAACGTACAACTTCCTACTGAAATAGGGCATTTACCCCTTCATATCCTAACTACCCAATAGAGAAAAAAGAGGAACTAAACATCCTACTGAATCCAAAATATATCTTGGATTTTCTTTATTAAAAAACTAAACAACATAAAATCAAACCATAACAGACTCCCAAATCTTTTCAACAGTAATGCTATATATTAAAAGTATGAGCTGATGAAATGCTATAGTCCTATATATGTAAAGTTCGCATTTGATAAATAAACGAAATGGGGGTTAACTTTTTATTGCTGGGTTTTTATCTGAATTATTTGAAGAAGATTCATAACTGTACTTGGATTTTTGCTCAAAGCAGCTTTTAGGTTAGAGTATGACCATAAAACTGTCTCTCTTCATGTTTAGAGTAAATTTGGTGATTTTCTAATGATGGAAGACAATGGTATGAAATGCCAGTTTTTCCCGATGAATGATGATGCATTTGCACGTCAACCTGAGACAAGTGCAATAATGAAGTGGTCGAAAGAGATACATTTTACAGCATCAGCCAGCTTGCATGGGGTAATGTATCTTCATATACACGCGCGTGTGTGTGTGCATGTATATGTATGTACGTATATATACGTGTATGTATGAATTTTTATTCACATAATTAGAATGTCTTCCTATAGTTTGTTCTATTGCCAAAGTTGTTAATAGACAAATTGGTTCAGTTACAGTGCCTGTTGATCTTCACACTTGTTTGGAGCCTTTTCTTTTTGTTGTTAATAGCCTATTCCCTGTGGATGGATTGGTTAAAGAATTAGTCGAAAGGGAAGTCAATTGCCACTCCTCAGTTTACCATCCCCACACCCGTTTTTAATAAAATTTTCTATTAGTAAATTATCTATTAATGAAATTATGTTTCAGGACGAAGAGATTTTATAATTACTCTTTCACACACCTATTCCTAAACGTTTTAAGAATAATTGCACCCTTTTAAATGCTAGACATATTAAATATACTGAACTCAAATTTAATAATATTCAGAGGAAGAATACAAAATGACTTTTTGTATGAATAACACTAATACCAGAAGGGATTGAGAATCTGTAAATGATTTATTTATTTATTTTTTCAAAACTTTTGAAGATGTTGTTTCTTAATTTGTTAGTTTTTTATTATTTTTTTCTTCCAGTTTTCTTCGTAATTCAAAAGGCAATAAATCAGGGCTTATTTTATTTTTTTATAAACTACTTTTTTTCCTGTTTTTGGCCCTGACAGCTTGTTGATGGTGACAATGCCTTTTACAAGCTGCAAACTTGAACAACTCAAAAGAATTAAAAAAACATCATGAAAACTCACACGATTCCACGAGTCCTACAGATAAGATGTACTGCGTGCTTGTAATTATGGAAGCTAACTATTGTTTACTTTTCTTGTTTGATATGAAAATAGCAACGACTCCTTGTTATATATGAGATTGTCTCTATGTTAGCGCAAGAACTGAACCATACATGGGAAAATTGATGTAGAAAAGTACCTAGTTGAAACAGTTTCCTTAGCATGGTACCGGGGAATATTTTTCCTTAATTTTTTGAGTACTTAAAAAGAAGAATTTTATGCCATTTCTATGAAGTCAAAGGATACATGGGTTTCTTTCTATCCTTCATCTGATGGAATCAGTTCATATGTTCCTTTATTTGTGTTCCTACAATAATATCATGACATGTATTTAACTAACATGGCCTTTTAATTGATGTGACATAACATTTTATTGAAATGAACTTTTAATTAATGTGTCATAATCTTATTGGAGGGACATGAAGGGGACATGAATAAAGAACATAGGATTCAAATCCTTCATAAATAGATCCATCAACTTCATTTTTCTGATGTTCAGTAAGAGCGTGTCTTTTCATTTTTGGGCTAAAGAACAGTAAGAGAATAAAGAAATTGTGTTTTGTTTTTCACAGGGTGCGCTTGTTGCAAATTATCCATGGGATGGCACTCAGGAGAAGAGGTAAATATTAGATTGGTTTTTACTTGACGTTGCCACCTTCTCATGTATTCCCATGCTCATTTTCTCCACATTGAATTTGGCTAATCATCTTTTTCCTTTCTTTCTTTCTTTGTAAACGTATATGCGTATCTATATTTTCTAGTGTCAAATATCCTGAATAATGATACGTATGATTTTGTTACCTTTAGTTTTACTATAATGTAGTGGAAATTTTTGTTATTGTATTTGTTTTTGTTCTTCAAATCCATTATGATGTGTAAACCACAAAATACAATTGATAGTGATGTTAATTTTTCTGAAGATTAACACGATCCAGTAATTAATGGCAGGAGTAATCTTTTTTCTTTAGTCCAATTTTAATGGGTTAAAATTGATTAAAAAAAGACCACTCATTCCCTCAATTCATGATCAATGTGCGAGTAACATGACAAATTTAAAAAAACCAAGTCTCTATCATTCAGGGGTGTTTGTTGAATATTTATAAATCTAAGGAGCTAATTGCAAAAAAAAAAAAAAAAAGATCAGGGGATCCATTGCCAATAAACGAAACGTTCGGGGGCAATGGTGCAAAAACGTGTATGATTTTCATGTGTACCGGAGATCATTTTGTACTTGCTTTTTAACACTTGACTTTGTCCTCTGATGTGAATTAACTTCAGGCGTAATTACTTTGCTTGTCCTGATGATGAAACATTTCAATTCTTGGCAAGTGTATATAGTCGCTCTCACCACAACATGTCCTTAAGCAATGAATTTCAAGGAGGAATTACAAATGGAGCATCCTGGTATGTCTGCATAGTTAATGATTAAGAAGCTTATAACCTGAAGAAGTGCATTTTCTAACTTTAGAAGGAATTCCTGTTTTCATTTGATGCTATGAACGTAGCAGTGATAGTTGTTAGGTATTCTTCGACTTACACACAGACACACACGGACACAGACACACGTGTAAATATAGGTATAAATGCCAAAACACGGACACAGGCACGCATATAAAAATAGGTATAAATAACAAATATGTGTTTATGCATGTATGAATATTTAAATGTACATATAAAGATTCACACATATATATATATATATATATTTCAGCAGTAATACTGTAAAACTTTTGCAGGTATCCCATCTATGGAGGTATGCAAGACTGGAACTATATACACGGTGGTTGTTTTGAATTGACTCTAGAGATTAGTGACAATAAATGGCCTCCTTCTAAAGAGGTTAGATTTCAGCTTAAATCATATTTCCTTTATTGTATAATAAATCTTGTTTATTTGATTAATTAGCCAAAAAAATAATTTATTTTTCCTTTTTAACTCCTAAAATATTCTCCTTGGTCATGGAAGCAGTTTATAACTTTTCTTGTGTTTTTTATGATTATTTTCCTAAGGTGTTTCATTTTTCCACTGTGCTAATCAGCAAATTATTAACATAAACGGCACAGGAAATTCAATCGTCAAAATTTTGATAGGAAACATCTAATGTTATTGGTACATTTTTCAGCTGTATATTAATATATGTATATGTATATATTTTTAAGAAGAAAGAGTAACTTTATTGATAATCAAAAAGTTACAAGACAAAAACATAAAAGAGACGACGAGGAGTCCTCACGAGTCATAAAAACATTTATCAGCTATTGAAAGACCAGAGGATTATTGAAATATTTCTTTATATATATATATTTTAATTTCCCAAGTCGCAGAATAATTGGAATACAATTAATTATAGGCACATTTATTACGATTGGATTGGGTGACTAGAGGAGGTTGGTACTTAAAATATCTATAATTTTCTATTTTTGAAATTTCTTAGTAAATATAGTATTCGCGGAACACATGGTACTTTATTTATTTATATTTTGCTCCAAATAACTACTTCCATTCTACTAAGATATGCCAATTAGATGGTAACCACCCAGAACAAAATATAGCCAGATCTCTTAAAGTTCAAAGCTTATTTACAAACCAAATGAACTGAAAGAATACTAGATAGCCAATTGGGACAGACAGTCCTACGAGGAGCTAAATCCTTAGCCGAAACCACCAGAGGAATAAGAGTCCAATCCATAAAAAGATACCCTGTCCAGAATAGCTTCAATGCCAGTCCTCAAATCATTCTCCAGTTTATTATTTATATCTACGAATTGAAGTTAAGAAGTTAGATGGGACCCAGCTAGCCCATTGAGTAACCTTACATGAATGACACTGAAAGCTTCTACTGTTACCCTTTGTAATTTTTATATGATTCTTGTTCTTCAATTTCTCTCTTTCCTGTATATAAAGATTCTTTCTTACGTTTATGTATTTATTGTGTACCAATATGCAGCTTGCTACCCTCTGGAATTACAACAGAATGAGCATGCTTAATCTTGTTCTGAGCCTTGTGCAGGTATAGTGGTTTGGCTGTCAAGATGTTTCTTATAAAGTTATGTAACATAAGTTATCGATTTATTTTTGTTACCCTTCTGGAGTGTATCTTTGCCAATCTAGTGAATGGAATTATGTTTCGTTATCTATGGTTCTCAGTTTCTGAAGTATTCTACTGGATAATTTATTCAATTTAACATACATAATTCACGTTTTGTTGAATTTAACATGTTTAAACTTTTGCTCCGATGTTCCATACTCTCTAGACGGGAGTACACGGAAGGGTTTTTTCATCAGATACTGGGAGGCCATTGCCCGGCTCTATCACCATCGAGGGAATAAACTACACGGTATGTTACCTTTTTTGAAATAAGAAAGAAATTCTTTTATTGATGTAAGATCAAATAAGAAGAAGAATATAGAAGAAACTACATGGTATGTTATGATTGCATGTAAAATTTTACCATCAACAAAGATCATTAAATTTAGCAATCACACTGTTGATTTACTTTTCAGTTATGCCAACTTTACTTGAAGAAATTTCCAAAAAAAAAAAACTTTATTTAGATAAATGGTAGAGCTGGTTGGTTATGTATAAAGCAACTAATCGTTAACACTGTATGTGTTAAATTAATAATTAGCTTAAAATTTTAAGCTATTAGCAAGGGAAAGCCAACATTGATTTCTGTCTCAACGCTCTTGCTTCACATGCGGGCTTAGACAATGTGTAAATACATGAGTGGACATAGATTGGATAAATCAACAGGGAAATGCATTTTATGAGAAGTCATGAGGATTTGAACTTCGGACAATCAGCTCTAGTACCATTTTGGGTAAAACATCTTTTCTAAAGGTTGAATTGCTAGTAGGGAGAGGCTAGTTGGGTTTTCTGTTTTGGCAATAGGGCCATGGTGACTCTGTTATCGGCAAAATCATTTTCATATTCATATATCAGTATTTTGGTTGTAGGAAAATTTTTTTAATCCATGTCTGCAAAATTATTTGTCTAAAAATGCTGGCCAATCTAATTTGAATCAATTTTGTTCCTATGCAATTGATGATGATTAGATTGACATTAAATTTGTTTGTACCTTTTTTATTCTTTCCTGGAAAGCTTAACTAGACATATTTGATATGCATGAAAAGTACAATGGCACAATAACTAGTTCGAAGAATTCATTAAAAATACCCTTTGGAAAATGAAAATGTTAATTGAAGTTGATATTTTGAACAACTAGAAAGGGATAGACAGCTTGTTAGTTAAATATCTTTGTTTTGCTCTTTTCTTTTCTTCTTTTCTTCTTTCTTTCTTTTTTTTTTTTTTTTGGAGTGAAAACTGTTGTCTTTATTGATTAATGTCAAAAGAAACAGCATTTGAGACTATGGAGGGAGTCTCATGAATCCAAACATGTAAACATTT
Organism: Ficus hispida; assembly: GCA_025413025.1. Lineage (NCBI taxonomy): Eukaryota > Viridiplantae > Streptophyta > Magnoliopsida > Rosales > Moraceae > Ficus > Ficus hispida. The sequence goes on along the minus strand of CM046367.1, from coordinate 17,494,284 downwards.
AGAATTAAAGCCAAAAGAAGCTAAAAGGTGGGCTACTTGATTGGCATTGCGCCGAACATGATTCACCAATGGTGCTGCAAATGATCAAGCAAGGATTGAATATCATCCAAAATAGGGCCTTCTACTGACAGCTCCAAATCACCATGAATGGCAGAGACGACATTGGTGGCATCAGTTTCCACTACAAGGCCACTTATCTCCAACTCCTTAGCAAGCTTCAACCCCTCACGAAGAACCCACACTTTGTTGAGTTTGTTCAGGCGCCATATAATGCAGTGCTCTCCATTCCCCAAAGCTAGCAATTCCAAATTCAAGAACACTTTGAGGATCACTAGCCTTCACTCCATGTATAACCTTGTTTCTTTCACCCCAACATTTCAAAGCAAGCCAACAAAATAAAGCAAAATCATCAACAGAGAGTTCCATCGCCAAAGTTCTGAGACAATCCTCAAAGGGAATTTCCGCTTTCTTAGCAATGAATCCCATAACCGAGAGAGCCGCCAAACCTCCTTTGAAACAGGGCATTACAAAAGTGCATGAGAAATGGTTTCCACTTTATCATTGCATTGTGGGCAGACACGATTGCACTTTACTTCCCTTCGATTCAAATAGTTGATCGTTGGAATAATGCCGTGGAACGCTCGCCAAATGAATAGCCGAAATTTCGGTGGAACCTGCAAACTCCATAATCTCCTCCAATGTATATCCGGATTCGGGTTAGAGGAACAAGTGTGTCCTCTTGAATCCATAACAATTCGATACCCCGAGCGCACATTGTAACGACCATCAGAGTCATAATGCGAAATCCATTGATCACCAACGTTGCTCTCTCCCAAAGGGATGCATTTAATAGGATCATGATCAACTAACCACAGTACTTGATTAATCCTTTCCAAATCCCAGGAACGAGGTCCGTTAGTAATCAAATCTACCACCATCAAGTGTTGATTACCTTCCTTAGGGTGGGTAATGATGTGAAATGAAGTAGGTCTGGGTAGCCATGGATCTGCAAACACACGAGTTGATCGGCCGTCGCCAATACGCCGATGAAGTCTTAAGTTTGATAATGTCTCGACCCCATAAAATGCTTCTCCACATGTAAGACACACCACCCTTAGGCTCAACGTCTAGAAAATCTACAATTATGAAGTACTTATCTTTGAGAACTTGGACCGAAAGAGAATTCGGTTGTTGCAAGATTCTCCAACATTGCTTTGCAACTAAAGCTTGGTTAAAGGCCGAGATGTCTCGAAAGCCTAAGCCGCCCTCCTCGTTTCGGAAGCAAAGTTTTTCCCATCTCCATCAATGGAGTTTCTTAACATCACCTTCATTACCCCGCCAAAATTGCGCTCAGCCTCCGAACCGTATGTGAGATGAGTTTCTGCCTCATACAGCTCGGGCCGAAGACCGGGGGAAGTTTTGGAGAGATGGGGAGACCCAGTAGCTGCCGATTTCTCGAGTAGTTGTTCCTGTACAAAACCAATCCTGTTTGGAAGGGACTAACGTTGGCTCTGGTCAGCGGAGTTACCTCAAGCCATCCATGTAAAAGATGGCTTCGTATATTCCTAATTTTGCTATTAATGTGATTTATGGCATTGAAAGCTTTGTGGTTTAGTAGTTGAATAAGTAATCTAATCTCGCTCATGCTTTTTACGGTAGAACAAGGAAAAGCCTATGTAGTGGGCCCGACTCCCGCAGGAGTGGGTACCGATTGAGCAACCAATTTGATGAGAAGCTCACAGCCACCAATGGAAAACATCTTCCTATGCTAGAGTTACATCTTGTTCCAGACCCGTTCTTTGATGGCCCAAAAAGCTTCTTTCTTCCCCCTACCTATTAACATCGGAAGACCCAAAATATTTATCATGAGATTGAGTCACTCCCAAACCTAAAGCTTGTTGTATAGACTCTCTAAGCTCCACCTGAACATTCTTACTAAAAGTGGTAGCCGATTTTTGCATATTAATGGCTTGACCCGAAGCTCTCTCATAAGTTGCCAACAAATCTTTAATACGAAAACACTCCTCAAGAGTGGCTCGGCAAAACAAAAGACATCGTCGGCAAAGAATAGATGGCTAACTTTCGGTCCCTGATTTGTACATGAAAACCTCGAAATAGAGGATTCCCTCTTTACATCTCACAAAAGCCCAGAAAGACCCTCACACATAATAGAAAAGGATACGGAGAGAGTGGACAACCTTGTCTCAGGCCCTGGGAAGGAAGTACTTTTCCACATGGTTCCCCATTAACAATGAAAGAAAGTGTAGAAGTAGTCACACAATCCGAGACAACATTAATCCGACGCTTCAGAAAGCCCAACTTCCTCATCATACCAAACATAAATGGCCACTCCGCCCGATCATAGGCTTTACTCATATCTAGTTTTAGAGCTATCCAACCCTTTCTTCCAATCGTTTCTTCCTCAATGAATGCATATCAGTAATCAGCCTCCTAGGAACAAAGGCACTTTGAGTATCTGAGATAGACTAAAGGATTACTTTCAAATGAGAAGCTAATACCTTTGTAATGATTTCATAAACTACGTTACAAAGGCTGATTGGTTGAAAATCCACCATCTTCCTTGGAACCTTCACCTTCGGAATGAGAGCAACATTAGTAAGGTTGAGAGCACGAATAGGGTGCTTCCCTTCAAGCACACCAATACATAGTCGAGAAATATCATATCCCACTGTTGTCCAATTCTTCTGAAAAAACAAAGGATGAAACCCATCGGGCCTTGGGGCCTTCGTGGGGCCCATGCTAAACAAAGCTCGTCGGATCTCCTCTTCCGAGTAAGGAGACAAAAGAAGATCACACATCGATTCAGAGACCTTCCTGTCAACACAGCAAAGAACTCGTTCCATATCTGATTCCTGGGGTGCCAAAGCGGTGAAGATGTCGACGAAATAGTCCTAAACAACCCCCTTAATCTCTTCATCATTCTCACGCCAATGGCGCTCTTTATCGTCCAGACCAATAATCTCACTCTCATTCCTCCTAGAGAAAGCTTTTGAGTGAAAATATTTGGTGTTTTTGTCGCTGTATTTGAGCCATTCCACTCTAGACCTCTGACGCCAATATTCCTCCTCTCATCCCAACACCTTGTCAAATTCTTTCTCAGCTTCATGAATATCACTCAAAGCAGCTTTAGTGCGAGGTCCATTATGGAGTGTTTCCAAAGAACGTTGGAGATTCATAACTTTCTTAGTAATATGACCATATTTTTTTGAACCCCACTTTTAACACATTAGCACAACTCTTCAAACACGAAACCATATTGTTAGGAGAGCCATCAAAACTTACATTCTGCCAAGACTCCCTAATGACTTTGGTGCACTCATCCTTAACCCATAGAGGCTCGAACTGAAAACCACCACCCCACCTCTTCATGTCCATGTTACTTTTTGGAGAAAGACGAAGTAAGAGAGGTTGATGGTTAGAACCCCAGAAATCCATAACCTCAACCCTGGCTCTTCTGTATTTTGATCTCCAGCTAGTATTAGCTACAAATCTATCAAGACGGACTTGAATATTCGCCCTCCCTTCTCTTCGATTATCCCAAATCCACAAGATCACACGATTCTAAAGTTTCCCTAAAAATCAACATGTCATTTAGTGACCAAGCACCTCCACCCTCTCCTTCCGTCGGAGAAAGTACCTCATTGAAGCCTCCGCCACATATCCAAGGAACATTTGAATTGGTGGGAAGTCGTTTTAAGAGATCCCATGCCCAACGACGGTACTTTTTCTTTGCCGGTCCGTAAAAACCCGTGAATTGCCATGCAACGCCTAATTCAGAAATCACGTCCACATCAATAGGAGCTCGCGAAGAACTGCGAAATCGAACTTGCCAAGAGTCCATCCATAAAAGAGAACCCTCCATTACGACCCACACAGTCTACATGAAATTCACCAACAAAACCCAGTCGCCTCCGGAGATTCGCCGCCCTACGACCTGCCAACCTGGTCTCTGAAATAAAGACCAAGCCTGGGGAAGTACTTCGGATTAATTTCCGAAGCCTTTTGAACGCTTGGGTACTCCCCAATCCCCGAGTGTTCCAACTTAGGACACTCATAATTCCTGGCGGGGTTGCTCTGCAGCCGTCGCCGATCCCATTTTATCAGAAAGTGCCATCTCCATCCTTCGATACTTAACGTACTCGTTAGCCGAAGCTTCCCCACCCAACTTCCTCTTTACAGCATTAACTTTTTTTGGGCTACTAGAACCCATAGCAATCTTCCCTTTACGTCTAGCATCCTTCTTCCAATTGCCAACATTTTGTTTTACTGGTACCACACTCCCAATTGAGAAAACAAAAGCCTTCTCCCCACCATCCTTCGTACTAGCAGGGCCATGCAGATTCACACCCTCCCTCAGAGGATTGTCAGTAGGTGAAGATTGCCCCTCCGACAACTTGTCGTTGGAGACAAAACCGACAGGTCGCAACAAGTCATTCTTTGTACACACCGTTTCATTAAAATCCTTCATTCTTGCTACGTGACTTGAAAAGTCAACTCCCTCCACCAGCTGTCCCTTTACCACAGTCAACTTTGAGGAATTAATATCAGCATTAATAACATTCTCCAAATCAAGACATCCCTCAAAATCCGAACGTGATCCCTGGTGATTAGAGGAAGGCATAGAATCAGCTCCAAGATTCCTCAAATCACGCTGAACGGATTTCCGATCACTGGAAAGGCCACCCATAGGTTCCGGTGCTGAAAAATTTGGATTTCTGAAGCGCCCCGAAACTCCTCTTAGAGCCTTTCCTCCCCGACGATTGCCCACCACAAACCAGCCGAGGAAGATTTGGAAACGACCCTCATCTCCGGGCTGTATAATAAAGCATCAGATGACTTCATCTTCCTAACCCGCTCCTCAAAACACTCTATTAGCCCATGCCCAATACGATCACATCCATAGCAGAGATCTGGCAACCGTTCGTATTTGAGCACAGTCCACACCGTCGTCCCACTACTACTGAGTTGTAGCTTAGCACCCCTACGAAGCGGCTTGGAGAGATCAAGCTGAGCTCTTTTCTTGGGTTTACCTTACTTGGATCAGGAATTACGTTTGGCTTTTTCACTAGTTGCATGCACTGAACTTTTTTGGTGGTTGTGTGAGTTTTCGTTTTCGTTATTTCTTTTTCCATTCTGTCATTTTTGTGCATACTCCATCCCATTTTACTTTTGATTATTTGAATTACTATGCTATGCTTATGATGGACAAACCAGCTTTAAGCTTTTGATGTTTTTTGTTTAACTTGCAAGTCCGTCATTGGCTGAAGTTTTAGATATAACTTTGACAAAATATGGTCAGCTGATTTTATTTTTTATTTTGCACTGAAATGTATTCTTGTCGTTATGTTCTTCTGTAGGTTAAAACAACAAGAATATTTGCAGATTACCATCGACTGCTTGCCCCAGGAGGGAAGTATAAAGGTACTTGATGACTTAACTAAATCTTAGAGACAAAAATCTTAAAATAAGATGACTTCTAATAAAGTAGGAAGACAAACGTGCTATCTGATGCATTTTTATGAAGTTATGGTGTTTATGATGGAAGACAACATGATTAATAAGGAAAAAAAATGCCAAAGTTGTTTTTGACCATAAATTATTTACAAAAATGATTGCAAAAATCTAATATATCCTTTCATTTTCCTTTTTCTTTCCTTTCCCGCCGAGTTAAGTTCAGTCCGGGAACAGTACTGTTTTAATGACCTCAATTAGAAATGACGTCTTGAGCAAAAACCTGGAAGAAAAAGAACTGTCCAAAACCCTTGGATGGCTTAAGTCTTTGGACATCATCCTTCCACACTTCCGTGATTTCTGATGTGGATTATTAACCATGCAGTTATGGTCACTGCACCCGGGTACAGAGCAAAGACAACACATATCTGGTTAGAAGAAGCAGCCATGACAGTTGATTTTGTTCTGGATCCAGAAGTTACTCCCAATGGGAATCTCCTTCGAAGTGCATGTGAATGCAATTGTGGTAGTTTGAGCAGGTATGAATTTGTGGACTTTTTTCTGGGTGGTCACATTGAAGTATATGCCATTTTGATTTTAGTTTTAGGATTCCTCTGTTGTTTGTTTCAAAGGAGAATAAAACACAACCTTTCAAAACAAAGACAGTACGGGCTCAAAAGGCCAGTTGCAGTCTGAGGTTCCCATTTGTACTCTACAGTTTACTGTATATTTAGTTGCCAAGTAACTATTTTTCCACAAACTAATTTATCTCAAGAGTAAGATCTTTACCCATGTTTCCACGGTGGCTGGAAATTACCACCAGATTGAAACAGCCTCAAAAGTTGTTCTCTGCGAGTATCTCTTTATCCTTGCACACTCTCACTCCGAAATCTGAAAGCTTGCTTTCACCTAACAATCTAATTTCAAATGTATAGCGCTGTTATGCTACTGATCTGATGCGACCAAAAAAATGTTGAATTAAGAAAGATGATTAGCAGTCACTAATGTTCTTCACAATGGATTGTTAGGTGCGATGCAACTGATGATCTCGTGTTAACCTCAAACATAATGAACTAACTATAGGTGTATATCTCGGTCACTATTGTACTTTACGATTGATTCGTTTGGAAAAAAATGATTTTCAATTCTAATGGTTTTACTGACGTTGGATTAGTTCAGTACAGATGTAAGATAACTTTAGTTGGGTGATATTTCTGACCTGAATAAAGCAGGCCTTTTAGACAGTAGAAATGTTCCATAAACTATGCACAATATCGAGCGTCGACTTTGGGAGATATAATGTCCCGTTGTCACCTTAGCTGAAGAGATAGTGAAAACTTATAGTTTTGGAACCAACATGGTTGAAACGCATTCTGCTAAAAAGCAATTGATAGTTTTGGATGGTGAAAGCAATTGATAGACTTGACCAGTATAATGTAATCTGATTATTCCACAACTTGGTAATTCTGAAAGGTTTGCTTTTAGCAGGTAAATGGATTTACCTTTTCAGGTACAGATGTATTAACTGCAGAAGAAAGGTCATTAGAGATGACCCTTTCCGTAGATATTATTCATATGAATGTTACATGACATAATTTATGAGGAGGCGTATTAGATAGAGGAAAATATCGGATTAATCACATCTATAGGTATTGCACCGCCTTCTGAGATTAATTTCTTTAGTCGGTGAACAAGTGTATCAAAATCATCCTGAGTCTTTAAGAGGCTAAGTCGTACATACTGTTCTTCAGCACCAAACAAGCTGCCCCTACGGCTGAGGATTTTGGCTGCTTTAAGGACTGCATAGCAGTCTTTATCTTCTTCCCTCTCACACTTCAACCATGCATAAGCTGCCATGGATTGTAGTACCACAGTTAAAAAATATTTCTAGTTAATTTTTCAACTGCAGTAATAAAACTTTACGAGACAAGCAAATTAGTTAAAGTGATGTAAACTGGGAATATTTGGTGTGTCACAAGTTTATCGTGCATGTGAACGAGTTTTTCAAGGTTGTTACAAGATTGAAGCCTTGAAGGTCATGAAAGTGCAAGCAATTATGTTGGAAACGAATGTTCGAATTGTGAAACTACCAAAGGTTTGTATGAAATCAACAAATTGCATACAAAAAAAGAAGCAAAATAAAAGAAAATCAATGAACAAGGTAGTTCAGAAGTACTGTTAATGGAAGTCCTATTTTTTGTTTTTGCTTAAATATGGCAGAAGGAAATGAGTAGGATTATTAAGCAGTTCTTATTGACCACTTGAATTTTAATACTTCTAATTTGCTCGTTTGTTCCATATGATCCGTTGCAATTTTTTAATTTTTAATTTATTATTATTTAATTTTTTCAAATTTTACTACTATAAAGAAATGACAAGTCCAGATTTGAACCTTGGATTACACACTCACACACTCATGCACCCAACTTGAGCTAGCCTCAAGTGGCCCTTGCATTTGTTCATGTTGAAAGAAAAGTTTGCATAGGTTAATATAGTGAAGATACTACCTGGTGAAGGCCCTCTAATTTTGTTGAAGAAATTACAGTACTGTGCTCCTATCTTTTGAAGAGTAAAGCGTTTTGAGATTGAAAGAGTCTCATTCAACTTTTCCCAACGGCTTCTCAACGTTGTGTATCCAAAGTCGAATATCTCCTTTCCTCCATCTTTAAGAACTACTTTTATGAGCTGTAGAGTTCTTAACTGTGTATCCCGAGAAACACCCATGGTGTTTATACTCACATAAGCCGTCATTCTTTGGAATACATTCTCATCCTTCACCACTGCCCACCTACACAAAACACAATTGAGTTACAACGGGATCTTTCACTGATTTGGTTTCGTTTGCATTACTCTTGTTGTTTCACAAGTTATGATTTGAACCTGTCCTAGGTTTGTTTCCATATAAATTACTAGGATGCGTTTTTCTTTTGAGAATTATTTGGAACTTGGTGGGTTACAAAAGAAGTTAGATTTCTTGTCGAGACTATGCAGTTCTAAACTATCTGATTTTTTCTTGTCGAGACTATGCAGTTCTAAACTATCTGATTTTTTACTGGAGTATCTTGGATTCATAAAAACAGTGTAAGGATAACTTGCCAAATGAGAGGTTTTTCCCCATTTAAACAAAAAGAACATAGGAGGAAAATGATGAAACGGTTATTACCCGAATCTACTGCCTGCATGGCCGGTGATCTTGGAAATTGAAAAAAGCATAATATCATCATCTGCTTGAGCTGAAATTGCTGTGAAGTGTGGCCAGTGATAGACTCGATCGTAGATGTACTTGACATTTGGACCGTGAAGAACTGCCTCTTTCAGCTGCCCATCAGGATTATTTGGTGAGGTTACAAACTCTATTAGGCTTGTAGTAGCATCCGAGTTGTTTCTCCATAAAGATGCATCTCCTCCGAAATTAAAATCCGTTGCCCTGAAGTACTCTGTTTGTTGTTTGTAAATCTGCGAAAAGTTTAAAATTAGAAACTAACTAGTCACATTACGGCTATTCCTCACCAAAATGGTAGTTCGCAAGTTCACATAAGTTGGTAAATAAATGTGTAGTCCCGTCTTTGGTCCTACCGCTCCACCAATATAACATTTTCTGTTTATACATGTAGACTCACAAAAGTAGCTCAAAAAAAAGTCACATATTTATTTAGTTACACGAAAAGTTAAATCTAAAATCGGAAAAAAAAAAAAATCATGTATATGTAACATCAACCAGACTCGTACGGTTGCCAAACTAAAAACTAATCCAACAATGTTTATTATAAATTCAAACCATATAACTTATTTGGAAAAGGAACAATAAAACCACCAAAAATTTGATTAAGGCGTGTGGTTTATTTCTGACAAACAATAAATATCAGTAATTAACTTAAGCATTGAATCTAACCGGGTAATAAGGGATTGAAGCTACAACATTAGCAGGAGAGGAGTTTTGAGCTGAGAGAGCATGAACTGCAGCATTGAGGAGTTGTGTCGAGCCTACACCGAAAATAATGTATCTTCCTTGTGTGACTGCATTTCCGACAATGTCATGCAATTGGTGGATGTATTTCTCAAGCTCTTCGGAGATGAAAGAACCATCACTAAACGAGTAGCCCAATCGATGCCAACCTGCTGTTAAAACAGCACTACTTGCTGCATTCCGCATCCAGAATGGCTCTAAAAATAAGGGATTCCCACTGCAAATTTCACAAAAAACCAAAAATCAAAAATCGTAATGGACATTATTAGGTATTTTTGATTGAGATAGTTTGTGTTCGGTGTTCCCTTTATTTATTTATTTATTTTTTGGGATTCTTGGTATCCTTAGCTACCGTTTCGTATCCAGTTTTAAAGCCTCATGCCAAAGTTTTTTTTTTGTCGGCCTTGTTTGGTGAGTTAGTTCAACTCAAACTAAACTGTAATTTTTCATCTCATTTTTTGCCTTTTTCTAAAAAGTCAATAAAAATTATAACTAGTTTTTAAAAAATCAACTAACTCAAACTTAAAAATTAGTCAAACCGTTTCACCAAACGGAGTAGTAGTCTTTTCTTTAACAAAAATTTAAATTTACTGTTTTAATTGTGGGTTCAAATCTAGATTCTAAACGGTAATCTTTGGACTATTTGCAATGACAATATTTTGTAGAGAGAAAGAGCTTTTTTAGGCGGATTATTCCTTGAATTTTACGAGAGATCACCTACCCATCAGCGTCTGCAACACAGTCAGGAAGAGTTTGAGAGCAGTCAGGGCCAGCAAAGCAAGCATGGCACTCACAAACCGGCGGTTTATTGGCATCAACTCTGAAGCCATCCAAGTAAACTCTTCCATGGCCCGAGCAAGAGATTGCAGCAACCTCCTCAGCTTCTGCTGCAGCTCTTCTACTCCAACTCAGCTGATCACCCACTAAAAACACTCTGAGCGTAAAGAAGAAATTAAGAGTCAAGGAAGATACCAGCATCACAACGAGGAAAAGCTTCGAGCTTTTTGTCTTGCCCATGTTTCCTCTTTAGGTGATGTTGTATTGTTTAAACCGAAACTCAACAAATGGCAATGGCGGATTCATAGGTCAACAGGGATTACAAGGAAGAAGGTCCCATTTAAGATTATTCTATAATTAACATAATTGTCCACAAAAGTTCAATGCATATTTTATGTGTGCGCGCGCGACACATTTGTATTTTATACTAAACTATTTTTTTTTTCTTATTATTAATTTTGGGTGATTCTGTTGTTTATGTTTTTACCGGTAAAGCCCTTTTTTAGTCCGTAAAGATTTAATCGAACAGTTGAAACATTGATGGTGTATCATATTTATCATACACTTTACTTCACATTATCCTTCCCACCCAAAGTCTTCTCCGTCACCGCGATCTACACAGCGCCGGCTACGGACGGCGGCGACCCACCTCCGGCCCCTGCCGCCGGTGATTTTCTCTCTCTTCTCTTCTCTCTCTCTTCCCCTCTCTCTCTTCCCCTTTCTCTCTCTTCTCCTCTCTATCGCGGCCCCCCACCCGCGGCCCCCAGCCCGCTCCTCGGCCCCCCGGCTTGCCCCCCACACTAGGCCTCCCCCCACCCCCCGCCCCCCAGCACCCTCCCCCCCGATGACCGCCCCGGCCCTCTCTTTCTCTTCCCCTTTCTCTCTCTTTTCCTCTCTTCTCTCTCTTCCCTTCTCTCTCTCTTCCTGGCCCTCGGCCCCCCCACCCCCGGCCGCCTGGCACCTCCCCTGACACCCCCATGGGGAGTCGCGGGTGGGGTGAGATGGGGGGCGTCGGGCGGCCAGGGGTGGGGGGCCGAGGGCCAGGGAGAGAGAGAGAGATGGAGGAAAAGTGAGAGAAAGGGGAAGAGAAAGAGGGGGTCGGGGGGGTCATCAGGGGGGGGGTGTCGGGGGGCGGGGGGGGGGGTGGAGGGAGGCCTGGGGAGGGGGCCTGGGGTGGGGGGCAAGTCAGGGGGCTGGGGGGCGGGCTCGGGGCCGGGGAGGGGCCTTGCGGGAGAGGGGAGAAGAGAGAGAAAGGGGAAGAGAGAGAGAAGAGAAGAGAGAGAAAGGGGAAAAGAGAGAGGCGGGTCACCGGCGGTCGGCCGGCCGGGGTTGGGGCCGATGGTGGGGGGGCCGGAGGTGGGTCGCCGCGGGAGAGAGGAGAAGAGAGAGAAAGGGGAAGAGAGAAAAAATCGCCGGTGGCCGACCGGCCTGAGGCAGGTGGTGGGGGGCCGGAGGTGGGTTGCCAGTGTCGGGGGTGGGTCGTCGGCGTCCATCGCCGGTCCCGCTGCTGGCGACGAAGAAGACTTTGGGTGGGAAGGATAATGTAAGGTGAGATATATGATAAATATGATATACAATCAATATTTCAACCATTCGATTAAATTTTAATGGTAGAGACCATAGAAAAGAACTTTATCGGTAGAGACCATGAAATAGTCTCTACCACAGACTCACCCTATTATTTTTATTCTATAATTAACATATCTGTACACAAAAGTTCAATGCATATTTTATGCGTGTGTGCGCGGCACACATTTATATTTATTACTCAACTATTTTTTTTCTTATTATTTTTTCATATTGAAGAACCGATGGCATCTGGGATGGCTGTAAAATATCATGGAGAAATGTGATGGTCGTTTTTTCATCTTGCTCCCTAAATTTGTAAAAGTTGTAAATGAGGGTGATTTGCAGGATTGCCACAGATTTAACGCCTTCTTATATTAATGTAGACAATAACATTAAAGTTAATATTTTTGCCACTAAACAATAATTTGCCAAATAATTAAAACAAAAAAATAAAAGGACAAAATAATCCCATCTCCTTCTCTTCTTCTCTTTTTAATATTAATTGGAACATCTTTTGGACATCTTCAACTCCGGTGACTAGCACTAGTCATCGAAGAGATTTTGTCAGTACACCTTTTGAATTCTAACATAATATATATATATATATATATTTTTTAAATTTGAACAAAGATGGTTGGATTAATATATCCTATGAATTATGAAATGTACCTATTGTACCATATGAACTTTAACATGTGTGTCAAAGTTGTTCGCTTAGTTAGTTGTCATTAATTTTTCTGTTATCTTTAATATAAAATGCCATTTGAACTTTGCTTTTGTGTCAAAATACCCCATGATCTTTATTATTTATGTCAAAGAACCACATGATATTTAATATTTGTGTCAAACTGTCACATCTATCTTATTTTATTTATCTAACATTGTATAATTATCTAAATTTTTTTAAATAGGTAAAAAATTGTTTTTTTTCCTACTAAAAGAAAATGTATCTTTTCTTGACCCCCCTCTTTTTTTTTTTGGTTGCTTATTTTAATTCAAATTTACATTCATTTTGATTTTCTTAAACAAAAATAACTACACAACTTATGTTCATTATTTTATTGTCCTAACATTATAATTTTTAATTTAATTACAATTGATAATACTATACCAAAATATGCAAACTAATCGGTTTTTAAATTAAAAAAATATAACTAAAAATGTGCATCAGAGTAAATTTATAATATTTATTCTCATTATGGGTTTAAGCAAACACATAAATGAAATTCGTTATGATTACGATTTCAAATTATGTATATTAAATAAACAGCGTATTTGAAATCTAAATCATGCATCTGAATTCTATCAATTATGGTTATCTATAAGTAAACCTAAAACCTAAATAAACTTGAATTAAAATAAGTAAATAAAAAAATGTGTTAAAAAAAAGATGCATATCACTTTATTATAATAAAAATATTATTTTTTACTTGTTCCAAAAATTTTAACAATTTGAATTATGGACTTGAACCTATGCTCTGACGATTTTCTGTTTCGAAACAACTCTCTGTGAAAGAGAGAGAGAGAGAGAGAGGGATTTTTTAGGCGGATTATTCGTTGAAATTATGAGAGACAACCAACCTATCGGCATCTGCAACACAGTCAGGAAGAGTTTGAGAGCAGTCAGGACCTACAAAACAAGCATTGCATTCACAAATCGGCGGTTTATCGGCATCAACTCTTAAACCATCCAAGTAGACTCTTCCATGGCCGGAGCAAGAGATTGCAGCAACCTCTTCAGCTTCCGCTGCAGCTCTTCTACTCCAACTCAGCTGATCACTCACAAAAACTCTGAATATAAAAAAAAAAATTAAGAGTTAAGGAAGATCCCAACATCACAACAAGGCCAAGCTTCAAGCTTTCTGTCTTGCCCATGTTTCCTATTTTATTTTTCTCTGGTTACCATATCAACTCGAGAAGGGTATTTTTAAACAGAAACTAAACAAACAAAAAAACAAAACAAAAAAACAAAAACAAAAAACAAAAAAAAGAAAAAGAAAAAGAAATAAACAAAAAATAAACAAAAAAAAAAAAAACAAAAAAGAAAAAGAAAAAGAAAAAGAAAACGGGCGATTCATTACAAGGAAGAGGGCCCCATTAAAGATAAGAGAAATCGATCTGTTTGGCATAGAAATTTTGTACCTTCCTTTATCTGTCCTTTTTTTTTTTTTTTTAATAGGGAAATAGGCAAAGCATAATCAATCATTAAATATGCATTTAGTTTGCCGGTTACACATGATATTTTTTAGTTAAAGTTGATTGATTTTTCAAAAAGTATTTATAAATTTTATTGATTTTTTAGAAAAATATAAAAACTAAGATAAAAAAGTACATTTTAGTTTGACTTAAACTTAAATGTTAAACAAAACCTGAGACACTAATATGTATGAAATATATCCGTTAAGTGTAAAAAGAAAGTCAACTTCTACATCGAAAAAAATATAACAACAAGAATAAATATAAAGAGTAACAGATCATTTCACTTAATAGAATAATTTTTTAAAATAGAAATCAAATCTCTTATAATCACAAAACTCAACATGATATTAGTACTATTAGAACCAAAAAACGTCTCAAATTCCAGGTCTCTTTGGAACAACATATTATGGGGACATATTTAACAATAAAAAGAAACTCAATACATCTATTAGTAATAATATAACAATCATAAACCGTATATAAGGCTATTGAAGTTGGCTCAAGACTTCCTTTTTATCTTTATGTAAATTTCATGATGATTTGCAGGAACGAGTTTTGCCAGCCATGATACCAAAACTGTTGAGCCATGAATTTGCATAAACCAGTTAATATTAGTTTCCATAAACCCACAAAAGAAAAAAAAAAAAAAAACCTGAGGTTATTTAATCACTAATTTGCAATAACCATAAAAAAAAAAAAGAATAACCTGAGATATTAATTGATTGACGGACCAACTTCTAAAGGAAAATAAAAATATCTCCCAGGTGACCGACAACCATAAAAGGGAATTCTTTTCTCACGTGCTGAAACTGTGCTTCATCTTCTTTCTTATTACCCAAGTTGCATAACGGATAGTGACAGGAGAGTTAAATTACCTTTTTTTTCTAAGAAGTTTATTTTAATAAATACGAAGTTTTTTAAATAATAAAAATATAACTGTTTTTGTTTTTGTTTTTAAATATTCAATTGGTGAATGACTAATAATAACATGTATTTTTACTGATGATTATGATTAATTATTAATTTATTAGGGTTCATTATTTAGTTAATAGTTATTTTTCTAAACAAAAAAATTTTGATAATGAATTTAAATAAGAGTTAAAGTCTATTTGCACCGTTTTTCAGACAGAAACAACTAAACCACTAACCGACCATAACTAAAACCCCTTAAGTATGTAGGTTCTTAACATCTAACCAATATTTTTAAATTAAAAAAAAAATTTAAAAAGTCACCGTTGCTTTGGTTCATTCTGATGAACATGAAATGAGACTATAGTTGTTTCTAATTTTTTTTTTAATTTACTTTTTTAGATTAAGTCTGTTGATTCTATATTAAGAAATGATAGAACTTTCTTTTATTTAGAAAAACTGACCAGTTTTATTAAAAATATGGATTAATTCATTCTGTCAATTAGTGAATAACACATTAAAATAACATATTAATAATGATGAATCAGTGATTGATCATAGTTAACAAGTCAATAATCAATGATATATCATTTTTATTAAATAAAAAATAAAAAATAAATAGTCATTCAATAGTTTAACAAATTTCATAAATTTATTTCAAAAAATGCTTTAAAAAGGATTTGTAAGGATTTTCATTACAAAATATAAATATTATGGAGGCAAATAATAACCCACCTTATCTCATTTTGAAAAAGAAAAACTATTTTATTTTTAAATTTACTTCGTACCATATTCTTTTGGAAAAAAAAAAAAGAATATTTTCAACATTTATCACAATGCACTATTCACAAAACCGTTTTTTCTCATTCAAATTGTTGATTGTCGTTGTGATTTAGATTGCTTTAAAATTGATTGGGTAAGGCATGAATTTGGGAATTTTCTAGAAAAAATGTTGATTTTGTGAGTTAAATTTTCCGGATTTGCCACCCGTGGGAAATGAAATGAATTCGCAAATTTTTTTTTTCGGCGGACCCTACCACGACGGTTTTTTCGAAAAACCGTCGTGATAGGCAGACCTACCACGATGTTTTTTTTGCGTAGAACCGTCGTGGTATGTTCTTAAATGTCCACATTTAGGCCCTATTTTTTGCCTATTCCACGACGGATAAAAAACCGTCGTGGAATCTAAAAAGATTCCACGATCCTGGATTCCATGACGGTTAGAAAACCGTCGTGGAAATGTTATCACGACGGTTAAAAACTGTCGTGATATCCACATTCTGTACTAGTGAAAGTAACATTTTGTTTTCAAAAGGAAAAATTTATACACATCTAAACCACATCTATTCTCGAAATGAAAAGACATTCTCACTTGAATGGTTTAAAAAGACGTTCGAGGTGCAGCCTCTCAATATTTTTATTTGTTCAAGTATGTAAATAAATCGAAAATAAAGTCCATGCAGTAAATGCTTAAATTTCCTTTAGATATAATGATATAATAATATAAAACTTTTTCTCTAATATCAGCTTTAGGCTATAAACTATAAGAATTGGATAAAAATACTAGATAGTATTAAAAAAAGAGAGAGAGAACAACGACTAAATAAAATAAAAATAAATATTTGTGATCGAGTAGTTTGCTATTTAAAAGCAGTCCCTATGGTTTAATAACGTAATATTTATTTCAACTTATACAACAAATTACGAAACTTACTAGGAGTCTAAGTCTGTAATCCTTAAAGAAGTCCAATCTGCATCTCTCTCTTGGTATCTTGTACTATATATATATATATAGATATATAGAATTTGTACTTTTTTTTAATTGTGGAATATAATAAAAAGGGGCAGTGATTTGTTGGACTCCTTACTTTTCTTAGCTTTTAAATATTAATAGTAAGAACCATGTCAAGTAAGGAAAATCTTCCCTTGGATAACCATCCCGTAAAGAGCAACATACATATATACTTCTCCGCAAAAGAGATTAATACCGATTGCGTAGATGACCCAAATCTTGCCAGCCCTAGCTAGTTTTACTAGTGGAATCCGAGTCATTCACAGAATCTCTTCCGACGATATTAATATTAATATTAATATTAATATTCCCAAGAATTCACAATCCACACGTACACTTCTAATCAAGAATTCCATCACAATTTGTACGAAGGTACTCGGTCACCCTAAAATAGCGGAGATCGCGGTTTTTTCGCATGTTGTCCAGTGTCAACATCCCGTTCTCCGTTCATGAAAAGTCCAAACAGGATTCTAATCTGCATTGGAAGCTGCATATATGACAACAGCAACTCATCTGAAAAACTATCACCGTTGTGTTGTTACGTATAACGTTCTGACCTGCATAGCAGAGGTGGTCTTAAACGTCGCTGAAAAGGCGGAAGAGGCGCGACGCAAGCTGACCACTGAGATGGTCGTCACGATCGATATGCACACGATTGTCTCGCATGAAGATTTTGAAAGGCTGTTTCCCTCAACGTTACCGGATACTAACAACAACAACAATGTAGATGATGATGAGAACGTGTTGAGGAAATTGCGACGATAATCAAGGAAACGACAGGGAAAACTTTAAAATTTTCTCTTATCTCATGAGTTTTTATTAGTTACATAACCTTAAACACAAATCATTGCATAAAATAACTATTAGCTTCTTTGATTTCAGCAGCTGTATTAGAAGAAAACAAAACCTAAAAGGTTTCAATTTTCTTTATTTTCTTCGGGGGTCAATTGCATTAGTCTTCCACATGTTAACTTTGTCATGAAAGGTTTTATTTTTAATTTTTATAGATATTGCATGTTCATTCCTTCTTTTTTTTTTTTTTTTTTTTTTTTTTCCGTGGTTGGACCGATACCAACCAGGGGTGGAGCCAAAAATTTATTTCAGTGGGGGCGTACACCAAAAAATTTTTTTTTTTCAAGATAAAATAAATATTAATGGGGGCTATGTGAGAATTTTTAGTTTTAGTGGGTTTTATGAGAATTTTTTTATTTTTGTGGGGGTAAAATGGTAAAAGTATAAACTTTTTTTTTTGTTAAATTAATTTTGATGGGAATTATGTGAGAACTTTTATTTTTTGTGGGAAAAAAAGGACTATATAAGAATTTTTTAATTTCAACGGGGATAAATTATAAAAACTGTAAAACTTTTGGAGTAAAAGTAAAATAACAAAAACTTTTAGTGGAGGCCCCCACTGACACCCCTGGATCCGCCCCTCTATACAACATATAATGACCGTATCACTTAACATGGTTTACCATTTTGAAGATGTATAGAATTTTCGAAAGAGGAACTAATAAGAGTTCCGGATTTTCAATGGTTATGTTTTTTTTTTTTTTTTTTTTTTTTTTTTTTTTTTTTTTTTCCCAATTTAAATGAAGATATGGAATGAGAACTTAAAAAAAAAAAAAAAAAAATCAATCTTTTAGGGACTCCTTTTTGTTTCGTAAAAAAGAAACAAAGGGTATTTTTGTCATCATCGTATCATCGGTTTTTTTTTTTTTTTTTTTTTTTTTTTTTTTTTTTTTAATTTGAACTATCATCACTTCATCAGTTTTTTTCTTTTTGTTCATTTTAATATATTTATGGGAGAAAGAAGTAAACAGCTTTTTTATATTTATTTTAATTAGGACTTTTTTTAAATTATGGCTATAATTTGACCATCAATGTAAGTGATTCAAAGAGCCTAATACAAAGCGCAAACAATGACAGTAAGTGTTACTCATTCTTTAACCTAGTAAAACCCAAAAATTTAATTTCTCATAAAGTTGTAATTAGAATGTCTGAATAACTTATAGATCATGCCATGACTTATCTTAATTGGTCACATTACTTTTTGACTGTATCATGTACTCTAATACCCTCCGATGAATTTCAACCAAGTGTACTAACAATTAAAAAATTTATATCACTTTATTCTACATAAAGAATAAATAATTTTCCATAACCCACATAATTAATTTTCACCAAACTCCTAAAAATTATTACCTACTGTGCATTAATTAGTATCCAACAAAATAAATATTTTCCCATACATCTGATATTTATATTTGTCATATAAGATATGTACATCACATATATATCAGTATTACATGAAAAGTGCCATCTAAATATCCTAGACATCTAGTAGGCATTTTTTAACAGCATAGAATTATACTGACATTTTGACCAACTTAATAAGTCGAGAATATTCTTAAGTTCTAGTCAGAATGTAGAGCTAGAATGAAAACCAATTGAATCTATGTACTCGAAGAAAAGAGAGAAAAAATAAATAATCTTTGATGATATAATTTGAATATTTTTGGGCCAGCAGTTATGCTCTCCAATCTTGAAAAGGTTAAAGAACCAACTTGGTTGAAACGATTATGCTAAAAAGCAATCGATAGTTTTGAATAGTGAAAACAATTGAAAGACTGTACCAGTATAAATAAACTGATTATTCTACAACTTTGTAATTCTGAAAGGTTTACTTTTATTCTCGTAAATTGACATACCATTTCAGATTAACTGCCAAAGAAACGTCGTGAGATATGTTCTCGAGATATTCTCGAGATATTTATGCCTTCTTCTAGGGATACTCTTTACATGAACATTACAGGACAAGAATAAATGAGTAGGTGTATTAGATAAAGAGAGAAATGATCAGATTTCTCACATCTCTGCCATAGGTTTTGCACCACCTTCCGAGACTAATTTCTGTAGTCGGTAAATGAGTATATCGAAATCATCTTGAATCTTTAAGAGGCTAAGCCGTACATACCGTTCTTCAGCACCATACAAGCTACCTCTACGGCCGAGGATTTTAGCTGCTTCAAGGACTGCATAACAATCTTTGTCTTCTTCCCTCTCACACTTCAACCATGCATAAGCTGCCATGGATTGTAGTACCACGGTTAAACATAGTATGTTTTATTTTCATTCAGCTACATTTACTATGGGAATGTTGCAGTAAATAATATAACTTAACAAGACGGGCAAATTAATTAAATTGACTTAAACTGGGAATCTTTGGTGTGGCACAAGTATATCATGCAAATTAGTAAAGATTGTAGCAAGCTTAAAGCCTTAATCTGTGTTGAACATCATCATGAAAGTGCAAGCGGTTAAGATGTTGGAAACGACTATAAGAGTTGTGAAACTACAAAAAAAAAAAAAAAAAAAAAAAAAAAAAAAAAAAAAAAAAAAAAAAAAAAAAAAAAGGTATGATGCGAATAAGGTTGCACATCCAAGCATACATGACGGGGAAGTAACAAGTGGGATTGGAGGGACTCAAGGGCAGCACCCACGTGATCCATTAGGCTTGCCAATTGGACCAATTATGAGACTTAGAGCCAAGCGATTTAAAGAAGCATTGAATGGGCTGATTCAAGAAGTTTGCACTCAAGTAAATTCGTGGAAGCCCATTGAGCTTGGACCATGTTATCATCAGAAGAGCATCACCATG
Source organism: Ficus hispida (assembly GCA_025413025.1). Taxonomy (NCBI): domain Eukaryota; kingdom Viridiplantae; phylum Streptophyta; class Magnoliopsida; order Rosales; family Moraceae; genus Ficus; species Ficus hispida. The sequence continues at coordinate 17,473,938 of CM046367.1, read as the reverse complement.
ATTGGAGTTCTAGAAGAGCCCGGTCAAAATCAAGCTTAATTTTTAGCATGGCTACTTTCCATTTTTAGTGTGTTAGGTCTGACTTTAAGCCTTGGATACGAATTTATTTTACTTTCTTTATTTAGGCATGATTCTTTTGGTGTAATGACTGATAATAAAGCCAAATTAAACACATAATGTTTCCTTTCTAATTTTAGGCATTAAATAGGAAGAGTAAGTCAGTTTTTCTAATTTGTTTTTTTTTCTTTTGGAATAAATCCGAATTTATTAGAACATAATTTAGGAAAAGAAAAACATAATTGTATTCAGTAGCCTATAAAAAGGTCTGCTTTGGAAGCTAAGGCACTTTTGGAGAATTCAGAAAAAAAGTGAGAATTTATGTGTTCTTACATTCTTGAAAAGACTTTTGAAGTTATCAAGTTATTCTTGTGGCGTTCAACAGCCAAACTTATCATCTAGGTTCTTGAGACGTTCTTGAGAGTATTGGTGTGGCATTTGTCAATATCTGAAGTCTTGGTTCTTATCTCGCTAGGTAACGGGTCAAGGCTCAAACAAGCTTGCGTCTTGAAGGTCTTGGGGTTTGAATCCACGTTTGGTGTCAGGTTTCGTCGTTTCATCGGCGGGATTCATATCAGTATGCTTTTACTTTTGGGGTGGTCGTATAAAAAAAGGGTTTGAATGAAAACAACAGATTGCTTAAAAAAGTAGTCAAGCAGGATTACTTTTGCAGTTCTTATTGACACACTCGAGTTTTTGTACTTATAATATGATCCCTTGCATTTGTTCATGATTGAAAGAAAATTAAGTTTGCATAGATTAGCATATATAGTGAAGATATTACCTGGTGAAGGCCCTCTAACTTTGTGGAAGTAATTACAGTACTGTGCTCCTATCTCTTGAAGAGTAAAGCGCGTTGAGATTGAAAGAGTCTCATTCAGCTTTTCCCAACGGTTACTTAATGTTCTGTATCCGAAGTTAAATATTTCCTTTCCTCTTTGTGAAAGAACTTCTTTTATAAGTTGTAGAGCTCTTAACTGCGCATCCCGGGAAACGCCCAAGGTGCTCATTCCCATATACGTTGACATTCTTTGGAATACATTCTCATCCTTCACCACAGCCCATCTATACAAAGCACAACAACTTAGTTAGAGCACGAAATTTTACTAATTTGGTTTTCTTTGTATTACTCATAAAACAAGAGTTAGTTATGATTTGGACTCCTCCTGGAGTTGCTTCCATATAAATTACTAGGACGTGTTTTTTTTATTTATTTCGGAACTTGAGAGGGTACAAAGAAGTTTTTGCCGAGACTACACATTTATAGATTCCCAAGAATATATTGGATTCATAAAAACACAATATAATAGGGATACCTTAGCAAATGAGATTTTTTTTCCCCGTCAAACAAAAAGAAGAAAGGAAGAAAATGATGAAACGGTTATTACCCGAATCTACTGCCCGCATGGCCGGTGAGCTTGGAAATTGAAAAAAGCATAATATCGTCATCTGCTCGAGCTGAAATTGCTGTAAAATGTGGCCAGTAATAGACTCGATCGTAGATGTAATCGACATTTGGGCCGTGAAGAACGGCCTTTTTCAGCTGCCCATCAGGATTATTTGGTGAGGTTACAAACTCTATTAAGTTTGTAGTATCATCCGAGTTGTTTCTCCATAAAGATACATCTCCTCCAAAATAATAATCCATTGTGCTGAAGTACTCTGTCTGTTGTTTGTAAGTCTGCCAAAAGTTTAAAATTAGAGACCAACTACTCACATTACGGCTGTTCTTCACCAAACTCCTGTACCAAATATTGTGCTCCTACAGAATTGGTAATTAATTTTCTCAACAAATTAATTATGATAACAAATTTCTAGTGGGGCTCTCTTTCTCCCGCTCACATGTTCACATTACTTGGTAAAATAATGTATATAGCCCGTTTTTTATTCTACCGTTCCACCAATGTAACATTTTCTATTGATACGTGTAGCTCACAAAATAGCTCCAACAAAGTCGCATGTTTATTTAGTTACACAAAAAGTTAAATGTTAAAAAAAAAAAAAAAAAACATTTACATGAAAACTCAAGCGGTTGCCAAATTCTGAAATCTAGCCCAACAATGCTTACTGTAAATTCAAACCATATACAGTATTTTCATGTTGTAGCATCCAAAATTTAAGCTTGTAATGCTTATTAAATAGGTATATTTATTTTAAACCATAAAACTACCACAATTTGATTAAGGCTTGAAGTTCATTTCTGAGAAAACCACCATAGCCAATGATTACTACAGTAATTATAATTTAAGCATCGAGTCTAACCGGGTAATAAGGGATTGAAGCAACAACTTTAGCAGGAGAAGAGGAGTTTTGGAGGGAGAGGGCATGAACTGCAGCATTGAGGAGATGTGTTGAGCCAACACCGAAAATAATGTATCTTCCTTGTGTGACTGCATTTCCCACAATGTCATGCAATTGGCGGATGTGCTTCTCAAGTTCTTCGGAGATGTAAGAACCATCACTAAACGAGTAGCCCAATCGATGCCAACCTGCTGTTAAAACAGCACTACTCTCTGCATTGCGCCTCCAGAACGGCTCTAAAAATAATGGATTCCCACTGCAAATTCCCCACCCCCCCAGCAAAAAAAAAAAAAAAAAAAAAAAAAAACCAAAAATGAAAATCGTAAAGGAACTTATTAGGGATTTTGGTTCGGTTTTGGGATTCTTAGTGTTGTTGTTAGCTCCTGTTTGGCACCTTATTTTAAACCCGCTTTTAAAACATTTTTCTACATTGTTTTCTCCTGCAAGAATTTGAATTTACTATTTTAATTTTAGGGTTTGTTTAGTGAAGTAGTTTGAGTTGAGATTTTTAAGTTCTAATAGTAAATTTTTTGAATTTTCAGAAAAGACAAAAAACTTTTTGGAAAAAAGACAAAAACTTTTTAGGAAAAAGATAAAAAAAAGTTTGAGTTCGATGGTTTGAGTAGTTATGCCAAACACCACCTTAGATTCAAGATTGGAATTCGGCGGGGCAAAAACATATTTTAAACTAAAATAATTGAGATATCAGTAAGACTTCTAATATTTTTTAGTAGTAAAATTTTGTCGTGTAAAAAGTATTATTGTACTCGACAAGTTTTTTCAGAGAAAGAAAGAGAGATCTTTTTTAGGCGGATTATTCCTTGAATTATACGAGAGATGACCTACCTTTCAGCATCTGCAATACAGTCAGGAAGAGATTGAGAGCAGTCAGGGCCTACAAAGCATGCATTGCATTCGCAAATCGGCGGTTTATCGGCATCAACTCTTACGCCATCCAAGTAGACTCTTCCATGGCCAGAGCAAGAGATTGCAGCAACCTCTTCAGCTTCTTCTGCAGCTCTTTTACTCCAACTCAGCTGATCACTCTCAAAAACTCTGAATATAACGAAAAAATTAAGAGTTAAGGAAGAAACCAACATCACAATAAGGACAAGCTTCAAGCTTTTTGTGTCTCCCATGTTTCCTTATTTTGATGATCTCTCTAGCACCCTTTGGTTACCAGATCAAGTCGAGAAGCCTTTATATTGTTAAAGAGAATCTCAACAAAGGTCAACGGCTGATTCTTTTCAAGGAAGAGGGTACCATAATTTAGGTAAGAGAGAGAAAATTCAGCGCCGGCTTGTAGAATTTGTGCCCCCTAATACTAGTTTAAATACGTGCAAATGCACGTAAGTTGTAATTGAAATTTAAACACGTAGAATATTCTAAACCACACAATATGTAAATTACATTTAATTGTCTACGATGATGTAATATTCACTACATGAAATAGTATAGTCAAAATATAATTTGTTTTATTCCTTTGTTAAATTTGCAGCTTTCGATTTATTATCATAAATTAATTTTGTATATCATTATGTTGAATATAATTAGCCAAAAAATAACAGCAAACTCGTCATTATCATTTATTAATTTAGATTACGAGATATACTTATTGCACGTAATTCTTTTATGCCAAAGTACAGAAATAGTTGTCTATCTTTTTTCAAAGAACAAAAAAGGAAAAAAGTTTAATCTCCCGAGAAGATCCAATAAATAAATAACACACACACACATTTGACCTTGAAAAGGAGAAAAAATTCATCATAATTACTTGATCACAATTTAACTTTGAAATTGGATTTGAGAAGATATATATATATATATATATATATATGTTGTAATTGTTCCGATTTAATTTGATGAACATTTATACAAAAAATTTAGAAATATGAATTACAAGTACAGATTTAATTAAAAAAAAAACCTTGTTTTAGAGGTTTGGTTAAAAGTTTAAATTTAAAACTTTAATACTTAAAGTGATCATTTTTCATTTAGATTAAACGATAATGTTAATGAAAAATTTTGGTATGTAAGTCCAAACTCATCAACATGAAAAAAAAAAAAAAGTTTTTAGCTTTAATGAACAATTTATAGCCTTTTGAGTTTCCTATGTTTCCTCTCCCGGGATCAAGTCATGAAGCCTTTATATCGTTAAACTCAACAATGTCATCGGCTGATTCAAAGAGAAAGAAATTGAGCTGTCGGCTTGTAGAATTTTTATCCGAGAGGATTTTAGTCAATTTCTTATGTTTGGGATGATCTGGTAATATATATCTACCAAATAAATATATATTAAAAAAAAAACCGAATTCTTCAAATTAAAAAAAATATCTATAACTTTTAGATTTTGTTATATTTATTTTAGTAAAAAAAAATATATATTAAATTAAGCTTGCGTTTAGTTTGTCAGTTGAAGATGAAATTTTTAAGTTGGACTTAGTTATTTTTTCAAAAAACTAGTTATAAATTTTATTGACTTTTTAAAAAAAGATAAAAATTGAGATGAAAAAGTATAATTAATTAAAGCTAAACTTAAATATGAGACCAAGCCTAAGTAATAAGAGGGAAAAAATATATATATATATATAATAAAGCAAATTCTGGAAAAATCACCCTACAGAAAATTCAAATGCTCACCTTCGCCCAAAGTAGAGAGAGAGAGAGAGAGAGAGATGTGTGGTCGTTAGCGTGAGTTTGGCTTAGGAGACGAAAAGTGAACTGTCATCCAACTATTGGATGGGATACTACTATCCGGATTAGGAGAGGTGGGATCAAAGTTTTCCAGTCCAATCCTTTAAAATGGATGCACCAACCACATTACAAAATTTTGTAATTCCATGTTCGAGACAGACTATTATCGGTCTTAAATTTATTTAATAAATTAATTTTACTTAATAAATTAACCGTTTATTGGAACGACTTTTTCCATTGAACCATACTAGTATAATCGAATTGATTATTGATATATGTAATTTGGTGGTCGAGCCATTTTTTGTGGTTCACGTATATGCTTTTAATATTTCATAAATATTTAATAATTCAAAAAAAAAAAACATATTGATTATATCAAAAGAAAAAAAAAACTCGATTTTTTAACTTTCACATTTAACACCGTCACATCATATTTTGAGGGTCTAATATTTGTACACTATCACGTTTATCCTAAATAGAAACCCACATTATTACATATGGAATTTTTCATCGTGATAATTGTCATAATTACTCTATGGGTCATAATAACAATTACCACAGATATTTATTCTAGTTACTAAATGGAGACTTGATTTGCTAACAAAAAATTTTTTTTTCCTAAAAAATAAAATACCAAAGAAATGCTTTAGTTCTCCTTTTTGAAAATACGACGAAAGAGTATAATAATCCCAACTCCCAGCAATTCATTATTATCAATAATAAATTTTAAGTTTTCCAAAGACATTATCAATAATAAATTTTAAGTTTTCCAAAGACATTCATGACCATAAAAGCTTTAAGATAGTAATAATAAAAGTCATGACTATAACTACTCACAATCATGGAAATGACTTAGCAAAATTGATTTATAACAAAGCTAAAAATGTCAATCAAGAAATTGTTACAACACAAAAATTATAACCACTTTCATCAGAAAAACTCCTCGCATAGTAAATATTGATCAGTAAAAAATAGTCAATACAGTAATAGTTGCAATGATAAGGACCACTGGTAATTATGCAAACTACTAGTTAAAATAGAATCAACCAAAATATACCAATATCTGGTTACAAGAATATATTTAACATAGTAAATGTTGGGGTTAGACTTCGTCTTCCCATTACAACGTTAATTTTCGAATGATTGTCGAACGAACATTTATCGAACGAACGATGAACTTTCGGATCAAATCTGCAATATCTTCATATATTTGGGCTGGACCCAACTCATGATATTACTCTCTCATTCGCGAGCAATTATCGTTCGTATTATTGGGCCGGACCCAATTTACGATCTTAGTTCTTTCTATCATGGATTACGATCATTCGAACTCAAACGTCAAACCATTAAAATATGATTAGACATAAATCGAATCTATTGTAAGCCACGAATGGTATGATCACAAGGTTCAGGCTTTGTTTCTTTATCATTGTTCGTCGTTCGTACCCGCCGAAGATTACAAGGAATACTCCTCATAACTGTCAAGCCCATTGTCGACAATGACGTATCATTCCTTTTATGGAAACCGACAAACTCATGATTGACAATGACGTCATATCTATAACTACTAAACCCACAATCTAAGATCACAACTACAAAAGGTAAATTACACGACGGAGATTACACGACGGTTCTATGGAACCGTCGTGTAAAGTGAACTTTTTGCGCCCACTTTACACGACTGTTCCATGGAACCGTCGTGTAAAGTTTCAGTTTGAACGAGGGTTTTAAAAACCCGTCGTGTATTCTTAATTTTTTTCTCCAGCAGCCCTCATTTTATCTCACAGAACTATCGCGCAGCCACGAAAAACATCACAGAAAACTGCGAAACCACGTCTCCTCCACAGAAACTCGTGTATACTGAATATTTGTAAGTATAGTGATTATTAATTACTCTTCTTTTTAGTTATTTGATTTTTGTTGACGATTAGTAGCTGTCAAAAATGGTATATATTCTCATTTTTTTCTTCTTCTTTTAAGTATGATTATTTGTTAACTTTTTTCAATAGCTTCATATATATATATATATATGTTGTATTTTTAAATGCAAAAAACTTGATTATTGAATAAATTGTATGATATATTTAATATTGATTTAGGTCGGGTTCTCAGAAATGGATCGAAAATGGATGTGGGCTAATAGATTGACTAGAAAATATTGAGATGGTGTTGAAGAATTTTTGTCATTTGCGGAAACTCACATGAAGAATGATAAGATTCGATGTCCTTGTGTGGATTGTGAAAATCATAGATCTCATTCAGTTGATGAAGTTAGAAGACACTTGCTTGCCCGTGGGATTATTTGTTCATACCAAACATGATATTTACACGGTGAAATGTGTTTTAATCCATTATCGAAGAACAAAGTGAAAGAACCTATTGTTGAAGAAGATGGTGTTGATAATTTGTTTGATATGGCTAATGATTTGGAAGAACAGTTTGTGCATCGTCCGGAGTTATTTGAAGCAATGGTGAATGATGTCGAGATGCCCTTGTATGACGGGTGTAGTAAATATACGAAATTGTTCGCATTGGTCAAATTATGGAACATGAAGGCATCGGGAGGGTGGAAAAATTCTAGTTTCACGGCTCTTTTAGAATTTCTAAGAGAGGTTCTATCGGTTGATAATAAAATACCCGCTAGTATGTACGAAGCTAAGAAGACGTTGAGTACTTTGGGAATGGAATATGAAAAAAATTCATGCATGTCCAAATGATTGCGCCCTTTACCGAGATGCGTACAAGGATTTGGATGAATGTCCGGTTTGTAAAGAGTCAAGATGGAAGAAGGGCAAGAATCCAACGAATTGCAGTAAAGGTGTGCCGGCAAAGGTGTTATGGTACATTCCTCCGGCACCGCGTCTGCGCCGTTTATTCCGTAATGCCGAGCATGCCAAGAATTTGACTTGGCACCATGTTAAACGTGTTGAAGATGGCATGCTTAGACATCCAGCCGATGCACCACAATGGAAGACCTTTGATGCCGATCATCCTGAATTTACTGCGGAACCACGGAATCTATGTCTTGGTTTGTCGGCGGATGGAATGAACCCACATGATAATATGAGTAATAGGCATAGTACTTGATCCGTCATACTTGTCAACTACAATCTCCCTCCGAAGTTGAGCGTGAAGCGGAAGTTCTTAATGTTGACATTATTGATATCTGGTCCTCAACAACCAGGGAATGACATTGATGTGTACTTAGTACCACTAATCGATGATCTAAATAGCTTATGAGAAAAGGGGATCGAAGTTAGAGATGCGTACCGTCAAGAGACATTCACACTCCATGCAATGTTGATGTGGACAATTAATGACTTTCCTGCTTATGGAAATCTATCTGGTTATTTAGTCAAGAGTTCTATCGGTTGTCCCATTTGTATGAAAGAAACATCTTCCATCCTATTGAAGAATGGTAAGAAAACCGTTTACCTTGGTCATAGGAGATTCTTACCACAAAATCATCGATACCGCAAATAGAAAAAGGCTTTCGATGGTAATACGGAAGAAAGAGCCCCTCCCCGGGTTTTGACGGGCGAAGACGTTTATGAGATGGTTAAGGATTTGAAAGTGGTGCTCGAGAAAAGAAAGCGGAGTAACAATGATCCCGTGGTTGATGGACCTTGGAAAAAGCGGTCAATCTTTTACGAACTTCCATATTGGAGGACACTTTTTGTTCGTCATTGCTTGGATGTCATGCATATTGAGAAAAACATTTGTGAATCAATTGTGGGCACGTTGCTAGACATTCCTAATAAGAGCAAAGACGGTGAAAAAGCACGGTTGGATCTTAAGGAGTTGAAGATTAGACTTAACTTGATCCCTACGAAAAAAGGGAATGCAACTTACTTACCTCCGACGAAGTACACCTTATCAAGACAGGAAAAAAGAAAGCTTTGTGAGTGGCTCGCTTCTGTTAAAGTGCCCAACGGGTATTCTTCCAACATCAAAAGGTTGGTGTCTATGAAGGATCTGAGGCTGATTGGAATGAAAACACATGATTGTCATATCTTGATGCAATAGTTATTACCGCTGGCCTTGCGAGGAGTTTTAGCAAAGGATGTGAGATTCGCAATTACCAAATTATGCTCTTTTTTCAACTCAATATGCTCCAAGGTAATTGATCCATTGACACTAGATTTGCTACAATTAGAGTTGGTTAAGACGTTGTGCTTGCTTGAGAAATACTTTCCACCCTCATTTTTTGACATAATGATTCATCTAACGGTGCACTTAGTTCGGGAAGTGAAGCTATGTGGACCGGCTTACTTGAGATGGATGTATCCTTTTGAAAGGTACATGAAGGTTTTGAAGGGTTATGTCAAGAACCGAAATAGGCCAGAAGGATGTATAGTAGAAAGCTACATTGCAAAGGAATCGGTCGAATTGTGCTCCGAGTATTTGTCCACTGCAGAAGCGATTGAGTTGCCAAAGACTACAGACATTGACTGGAAAGGACTATCTGTCGGTATTCCATCGCCGGTAAATCGAGGTGAATGGGAAAAAGCTTGTCTCTATACCTTACATAATAGGGTTGAAGTTGAGCCTTTTATTGAGGTTCACCTACAGGAATTAAGAGATAGAAATCCAAGAAGAAGAAGAAATGAAAAGTTGCTACAAGATGAACACAATTGGACGTTTCGTCAGTGGCTACAAAGACATGTCTTACAGAATAACGACTTTTCTCAAGATTTAATGAACCTCACTAGAGGACCGTCGACCGTTGTTACCCGTTATACATCATACTTCGTCAATGGTTATACATTCTACACTCGCGAAAGAGATGAGAAGCATCCTATTCAAAATAGTGGTGTTAGTATCCGAGCCAAGTCCATGCATATTTCATCTGCAAAGGACAAGAATCCAGTTTATGGAACTATGAGCTACTTCGGTTTCATTGAATATATTTGAGAACTCGATTATTGTGGATTACATGTAGCACTCTTTCAGTGCAAATAGGCCGACAATAATTATGTAAGGATTGACAGTGATGGCATCACAGTGGTGGACTTTAGACGATTGGGATACAAAAATGATCTATTCATTATGGCATCACAAGCAATCTAAGTATTTTACACAATGGACCCCAGCAATTTAGAGTTGTCCTTAGTAGTGCCGATGTAGTCAAAATTGATCCATGGTCAAGAAGCTGAGGAAGATTGCTCCGACATTCCTCCTTTCACACAGGGATTGCCACCGATTGAGGAGATTGACGAATTCGATGATGATGTTTCCCACTTGGTTCGAGCTGATATTAAATGGACCCGTGTTGAGCAAGCAAAGAGAAAAAAGAAAAAAACTTGAACATTATGCCATTTATTTTGTCCAACACATGACTTTATTTATATTATAATTCAAGATGTATTATATATTTATTTTGTTATGTTCATTGCTTTATATATATATACCGCGACTATTTATTTTAATCCAAGCCACTACTATATATACGAGAGAATTCTGTAAATAAAATAGGGTTATTAGGCATCGAATTGTGATGACAAAACTGGATTAGACGAACAATAAGGGGATTAGATGACGGTAAACTGGAGAACCGTCGTCTAAGTCCCTAATCTGGAGGATTACACGACAGTCCCATATGGGACCATCGTGCAAACCCAAGTGAGATTAAACGACGGTCCCATGGGGGAACCATCGTGGAATCCACAGGAAAAAGATTACACGACGGTCTCTGGGGGACCGTCGTGGATTTTCCCTAATGGGGGATTCCACGGAAGCCACCTTTGCATGGTGGCTTCCACAACGGTCCCCCTGGGGGACCGTCGTGGAATCCCCCATTAGGGGGATTCCACGGAAGCCACCATTTGGTGGCTTCCACGACGGTCCCCTGGGGGACCGTCGTGGAATCCCCCATTATGGTGGATTCCAAGGAAGCCACCATTTGGTGGCTTCCGCGATGGGCCCCTGGGGGGCCGTCATGGAATCCCCCTAATGGGGGATTAGACGATGGTCCCCAAGGGGACCGTCGTGGAATCCCCCATTAGTGGGATTCCACGGAAGCCACCATTTGGTGGCTTCTACGACGGTCCCCTGGGGGGCCGTCGTGGAATCCCCCTAATGGGGGATTAGATGACGGTCCCCAAGGGGACCGTCGTGGAATCCCCCATTAGGGGGATTCCACGGAAGCCACTTTTTGGTGGCTTCCACGACGGTCCCCTGGGGGACCGTCGTGGAATCCCTCATTAGGGGGATTCCACAGAAGCCACCATTTGGTGGCTTCCACGACAGTCTCCTGCGGGACCGTCGTCTAATCATATTAGATGACGGTTTTTTCTTACCTGTCGTGTAATGGTCAAAAATTTTGAAAATTCTCAATTTTCATTTTTCGAATTACGTGTGAAAACTAATGACTTAAATACAATTTCCTCTTCATTCCTCTTCATATATTCTCTCGCATCTCCTTATTTCTCTTCACACTCTCTACTTTTCTCAAGTACCCACGCATACTTCACCAACCCGCCGACACCTCTCTTTTAAATTCCGGTCATTCCGCCGTTGCCGTTATTGCTGCCGCCGCCTCTTTCTTGCTTTGGCCGTGACTATTCATTTTCGTAGAAAAGTAAGGTGACTTCATATATAAACTAAACCACATTTGCTTGATTGTATTATTGTTTGTCACTAAAGATCCATTGTTTCAAATTAGTGTGATTGTTTTTAATATTTCTCTTTGTAGAGGAGAAAAATGATTGTGGATCATTAATTTTGGCATTTTACACACATTTATGAACATGCTTTTTTTACGCACACAACATGCTCGACGGAATGCCACAATGAGTTTTCCTTTTCGAAAAAGATAATAGAGTGTGATCAATATTCAAAGTATAACTATAGCAAGATTACATGAAGTCTTCTAGCATGAAAATACAAAAATAATGGCTCAAAATGGCCTATGACTGTCGAGACCGTGACGGGCGCCTGGGCACCCGTGGGGGGTGCCTAGCGCCTGTGGGTATTTGAAAAAAATTAGTTTGTGCCCGTGCTTTTTTATGGACGAATTTCCAACTAAATAAGTTTGTGCACCTTTGCGGTTGGGTAAAAAGTTAATGTATTGTGTGATTAGTAGTCACGTTAAATTGATTCGATTATATTGGTCTGACATAATTGTTTATTATTTTTTATTTTTGACAATAACTATAGGTAAACGAATACAATGGAACATTCCAAAAAGGGACGAGTACGAAGGAAAAACCCGTCGGATCCCAATGTTGATAGCAAGCGAAAGGCAACTATAATGAAACGCGTCCATATGGCAAGGAAAAAGTGTGAACGAATTCCCATCACGTTCGACGAGAAAGGACAATCGAAAGAAAGCACGGTGACGAATTGATGAGTTGGATTGGTGTGCTCGCTCGAGAGCACATTCCAATATGGATACGAGATTGGAGATCTCGTGATTTAGACGGAATGAAAGATATTATTTGGAAAGAAACCGTTAATTCTTTCACTGTTGATGAAAGCTTTCGGAATGCGTATATAAAATCATGTGGTGAAGCTGCAAGGAACTTCCGGTATGATCTGTACAAGATGTTTATCGAGGGATTTTTAACAGAAGAAAGTGTTTGAACACGGCCGCAAAAAGTTATCGACAACTACCCTAATATAGAAGAAGAGAATTGGGTGAAATTCGTTCAGTATAGAACATCCTCACAATTCCAATAACTATCTGATCATGGAAGCGAAATAAAGATAAACAATGAATACTCATCAAGAGGAGACCGAGACGGATATAGGAAGCTCGACCAGGAAAAGGTATGTCAATAAAACGCGTTCATACTAAATCATATGCCATTTATAGAACATTATGTCCTCATTTATACTAACAATGTTCAATTACAGTTTAAGAAGACTGGAAAATGGAAAAAAAGATATAGTTTATGGCTTGAGCAACAAATAGGCCTTGATGGAGAGTTGAAAGATCCAACATGTAAAAAAGTTAGCTAGTTGATAGTAAGTTTACTAACTAACAATTAATTTTTCATCACTAGTATATGTACTTACAACCCTTAATCGAAATGAGTTATGTTAATTATCTTGTAGATGGAGTACAATACACAGAAGAGCCAAGGCACTTTCGAATCAGTTGGCACTAGTGATGTATTATTGTATGTATTATCTAGACCCGAACACAGAGGGCGTGTCCGTGGGCAATCAAAATTCGTAAAGCCGTCTTAGTACTTTAACCTAAATCAAAGTTCGAGTAAAGACAATGAAGTACAATCAATGAGACGTGAAATAGAAGAATTAAAGGCGTTGGTGCGTGGTCTATGTGCGAACAAAGATGTAGCACCATCGGTTGATCCCAACAATGTGCCAACCGTGGACCAACACAATAGCTTTAAGGCTAGTTGCTCTGTCCAAGAAAAACAACATGTAGTTTCTGATCCGCCAACCATTGCGGTCGACAGTCAGGAGTGGAAGCTCTATATTTTCGATGAAGTGCAGGGTGGACAGTTGCTTGTTGCGTTTGGAAGAGCATGGCTGGAGAGCTTTCCCACTGATACGGTGCATGGGATTCCACTGGGGGAAGGGAACGTGCGAGTGTCAATCAATGTGCTAAAATTAAAAAAAAGCACAATTACCTATACCGACGTACGAGGCAACAATTGTGGAGGATGCTATTAATGGGTTTGTTGCTTGGCCTAAAACATTAGTCGAGCTCGACACGAGTATGAACAAGGCGAGTCGAGGGCCTAGTCACGTTCCTGACCCAGCATCTGGAAAAAAAAATGTCAAAAAAAGCTTCGAAATAAAACCAACGACTCTCGGACAAAGGTACAATAAGGTGTGTAACAACAACAACCTTTGTTCGACTTTAATAACATGAACATGGCGATGCGGCCTTTGGCTTATTATGCACATAGTTCCATGCGTCAAGGTAATCAGATTGAGGTCCTAATACCATGCACGATCATGATTTTTGAAATGCCTGTCTTTCTGAGCTTTGAAGATATTTATGAGTCCATTAATTTACAAGAAATCAGTGCAAATTGTATATTAGTCTACATGAGGTACGACATTCTATCTCGAAAATTTGTATAATCTGGAAATTCTTCTATATGTCAGGTACAGTAACAATTTTGATACACTTATATGCAGATATTTGAAGGAACTATGTAGGATTAACGGGCAAGCTGAGAAGTTTGCGTTTGTGTTTACAACCTTGATCTCACTGGTGAGAACAGATACTGAAGATGCTGGCATGAGAGACCGAGCAGACAATCTTATCAGCTTTTTGCGTGACGGACCAAAAGGCCGGATTTATCTTGTGCCACATAACAGAGGGAGACATTGGGTTTTGGGAGTCATTGACCCATGGGAGGACTTCATCCTTTATTTTGATCCTCTTCGAGAGAAGAAACGAGATGATTTTACGGAGCTAATGAACATGTAAGTCAATTTTAATATATTAATTTTTTTAAATCTTAATTATTATATGTATCTTAATTAATTAGTTTCAATTTTACCAATTTGTTAGGGCCCTATCGGATTGGAAGATTATAGCCGGTCAAGGGATTAGAAGGAGACAAGACTATAAAACCATAATCACGGACCGTCCTTGTCCTCTCCAAGAGGGAAGTATTGAATGTGGTTATTTTATTTTAGGTTTTATGAGGGACATAGTGTTAAATGGAATTGACGTACTAGAAAGTAAAGAATTTTATACTTCTGAGGATTTTGATTTGATTAGGGGAGAATGGGCTAGCCATGTAATGCAATTCATTAATTATGATATGTGAACTTGTAATATAAAAATTGTTATGTATTTTTAATTTGATAATTGAAGTTACTATCTTGGATCGTGTATGCAGGTTAGGCTCGGGAAATCACCAAAAAAACAAAAAGATTTTTTTTAAATAAAATATTACACGACGGTTCGGCCAGGAATAGTCGTTTAATGTGCACATTACACGACGGTTCAGATTGGAACCATCGTTTAATGTATTACATACACATACGTTACACGACGGTTCGGCCAATACCCGTCGTGTAATATGCACATTAATATTACACGACGGTTCGGCCAGAAACCGTCGTTTAATGTGCACATTACATGACAGTTCGGCCAAGAACCGTCGTGTAATGTTATTTTGATGACGGTACACCGTGGTGTAATATTGAGAAATGACGATGGTAACGGGACCGTCGTGTTATCTACCACGACACTAGATTACACGATGGTTGGTAAACCATCGTGTAAACTTTACACGACGGTAAAAAAACCGTCGTGTAATCCACAATTTTTATTAGTGGATTAAGGTTCACTCCAGTAACCGTTAAATCTGGATCATAACTGACACACTCACACGTGTCTCATAGGGCAATAAGCAAAAACAGCTCATTACTAATGAGGGGCACATACCCACTGATCTTCCTCTATAAATAGAGAAAGACCCCCCTTTAGACAGGGATTCCTATTGTTTAATTCTGACTGACACTTACACTTACGTTGCCAAGATTTTCTCAGAAATTATAACTTGATATACTTGAAAATATCCAGATACAGTGAATATATCACACTTACAGAGGACGTAGTACTCAGTTTGGCAAACCTCTCTAATTTTGGTGTTGTTATTGAATCTCTTTTTATTTACCTGATTCATGTATTTTAATTCTGTAATACTTTATGAATTTCACTAACGATTTCCAAGGGCCCAATCGATTATTTGTATTATTAATTTTGACTAACTTCTGTTAAAAATTTGACTGTAGATTTTCAGAATCTACAGTAAACATTCTCATAACGATCGATCAGACAAACATTCATAAAAACCTTTCAACATAAATATTATTTTCTTTATTACAAGCAGATAAAGTAAAATTTAATAGGAAACCCACGTACAATACAATGGTACATATACCCACTTAAATATGCAAAAACAAAAATAAAAAAAAATTCAAAAAAACGAAGTTCCTTAAAGAATTTTTCCACTTCCTACTATAGAAATTATAATAGGAAATAACACTAATAAAATATAAAATGCAACTACCAAACCAACCTGACAATTTAATTGACTCTAATTCTTACTATTTTTATTTTTTATTTTTATTTTGTTTTATTTAAACTCCTTGTTATTTAAAAAATAAAAAATATTAAAACAGTAAAGGAGAAGTAGAAAGGAAAAACTAATAACTTAGAAGAACGACAGAGAAAAAAGAGACGTGAAGTGGGACACGGCAAGGAGAGAAGGAAAGAAGGAAAGTGAAAGAAGAAAGAAGAAGAAGAAGAGGAGGAGGAGGAGGAGGAGAAGTGGGAGACGGCAAGAAAAGAAGGAAAAAGAAAGAAGAACGAAGGAGAAGATGAAAACATAGGTGACGGCAGGGAAAGAAAAATGCGAAAGAAGAAGAGGAAGAGATCAATGGAGAGAGAGACAGACAGAAAGAGACAGAAAGAAAGAAAGAAATTGATGTACCTGCTCTACTTTTGGTTAATAATAGTTGTATGGTAGTGCTTCGCAAGTGCATAATAAAAAAGCAAAACAAAGCATACAAAGCAAAGTAGAGGAAAAATAAAACATGTGATGATAATGTGATCCATACGTGATGATAATATGACGACCACGTGGCACGCAAGAAAGTTATGCCATTATATATTTAAGTAAGATATATATGCTTATATCAGTATAAAGCATGTTTCACGTGCATGTTAGACATATTTGAGAGAAGTAATTTGAATCGAGAGAAATTAAATTAATAAGTTAAAAAATAGAGTTAAAAAAAAAACAACGAAGCATTTGAAAATAAAAAATAAAAAAAAGCATGAAAAATATACCAAAAAGATAAAAGGACTAAAATGTTAAAAAAAAAAAATGGCTAAGACAGAAAAAGGAACTAAAATGGAAAATTTTTTTTTAAAAAAGGCCAAAAGGGGAAAAAAATTGAAGGGCTATAGAAAAAAAGACTAAAATGGACAAGAAATTAGAAAGGCCAAAAAAAAAATTGAAGGAAAAAAAGTGAAAATTAAAAATTTTTCGTCCAAACACATTGTTTTGAAGGAAAGTGAAAGTGCACAATAATGTACTTAGAGCAAAAAAAAAAAAAAATGAAGTACCTGAAATTTAAAAAAAATGAAAAAATTACCATAAAAATAAAGGACTAAAATGAAAAAAAAAAGACTAATACAAGAAAAAAAAAAAGAAAAGAAAATTGAAGGATTAAAAAGAAAAAAAATCGTCCAAAACACACATTTTGGATGAAAAATTATGCACAGTAATTTTTTTTTTCTTCTTCTATAATAAATATACTATTTGTTTGATATTAAGGCTCAACTCCAATTAACTATATATTTTTTATCTCAGCTTTTATCTATTTCTTAAAAATCAATAAAATTTATAACTAATTTTTGAAAAGCCAACCAACCCTAATTTAAAATTTTCAACTTCAACTAACTTACCAAACAGAAGCATAGATAAGTAAGATATACATGGGTGGAGCTTATAAAATGTTATGTGACATTGATAATTATGAAAGACTCAAAATGGAATATATTTAAAATTTATTTTTCAGAAGTGCCATTATTTAAATTTAATCCTTATATCAATTATACTAAAATTCTAGATGGAGTTTTCCAATTCTATAACTTTCCTAATTCAAATCAAAAGTAAATGCTTTTTCCTTTTTTCTTTTTTTTTTTTTATAAAGTAAGGAAACTATATTTATATTACTATTTTTTTCCAAACACATTGCAAGTTTTTACAAATTTTAGCTTCAAACTGTTTATTTTTAACCAAATGAACATTTCAAAACTAATCTTATTTCCAATCAAAACCTTTCCAAAACTCTAATTCCAATTAGTGTTTTAATATTTACTAACATGGATTTACTAATTAATACAATATTTTGATCCAATATTTACTAATAAATCCAGTTATGATATGGATTAAAGTGTAAATATCCAATTTAAAAACAGAAGTCAAAGAAACAAAAAATTTGAGCAATGTAATTTATCCTCAATAGAATTAACAGTAATGTTAATATTTCGATTTACATGATGAATAATGTATTTACCATATGTAAATACTTGAATTAAAACCGTATTTACCATAGAAATAAAAAACTGAATATGAAGTAAACATCGGACTTATTAGTGAATGGATTTACAAGTAGATACATGATTATTTACCGGATTTACGGGTAAATAATTGGATATTCTTTACTTAGTAAATCCATTTTATTTAGTTGTGATTTTCACATAATGCATTTTCAAAAACATTTTAAAGTAAAGGAGAATTTTTCTTTTTTAATTCATTAATTACATTTTTACCTCTAACTTAAAAAAAAAAAAATTTAAAAATCCCAAATCCCCCTCAATTCAAAACCCAAGATCTATCTAGGAGCTGTGGCTACCGCCACGCCGCTACCGAAGAATATGGCGGAGCTCACCAGAGAATATGCAATCATTTCTATCAGAGCCACCACACGAGATTGTGACAGATCGATGTCTTTCGACAGCACGGTGAAGATCGATTTCCGACGGAGATCACAACAGAGATATGATGGAGCTTGCGAAGATCTCATCTTTGCGACTGCAAGCAACGACATCTGGTGATGGAGTTCGCAGAGCAAACACACGGCGACTATGACCTCGACCTACAAAAAGAGTGCATGGCATGGACAGATCTCCAGATCGTGATTTCCTCACAAGATCACACCTCCGGCATGACAGCGTGATCTCGACAGTGTTGGCGACGATGATGGATCACGTTAACAGTAGTCCATTGAAGTTTTGGGGAAGGAAAATATAATACTTGTTCATATATTATTTCAAAGAATACAAGGGGAATATATACAAAAGGATCGACTGATCCTTAGGAAACAAATTACATAATCTTAGGAAACAAAATATTAGCAAATCAGCCAGCTAATATTTGGTAACAACTGCTCCCTAAAGTCTTAGGATTCCACAATCTTCGACACCCCCCCCCCCCCAAGTTGGTGCGTAAATGTTCATCATACCCAACTTGCTAGTGAGAAGCTCAAAGTTAGGCTTGAACAATCCTTTAGTAAAAATGTCAGATATCTGCTACGTTGTAGGAACAAATGACAAACAAATAATTCGTTCTTCCAACTTTTCTTTTATGAAGTGTCGATTAATCTCAACGTGCTTTGTCCTATCATGCTGTACTGGATTGTGAGCTATGTTGATAGCTGCCTTGTTGTCGTAGTACAACTTCATCGGACCTTCCGTTGGTTTACTAAGTTCATCAAGAATCCATTTTAACCACAACATCTCACAAACACCGTGTGCCATGGCCCGGTACTCTGCCTCAGCGCTACTTCGGGTGATAATGTTCTGCTTCTTACTCCTCCATGTGACAAGGTTGCCCCATACAAACATGCAGTACCCTTATGTAGATCTTCTATTAGTAATTAAGCCTGCCCAGTCAGTATCTGTATAGGCTTCAATAGTCATTTGCTCACCTTTCTTAAAGAACAACCCTTTCCTTGGAGTGCCTTTTAGGTATCTTAGAATCCGATATACAGCTTCAAGATGCTCCTCATAGGGAGAGTGCATAAATTGGCTCACAACACTCACTGCAAAAGCTATGTCCGGTCTAGTATGGGTTAAGTAGATTAACTTACCCATAAGTTTCTGGTACCTTGCCTTGTCAACTGGTGCCCCATCTGTAGCGTCTCAAAGTTTCTGGTTGGGATCCATAGGAGTATCTGCAGGTCGACATCCACTCATGCCAGTTTCATTAAGGAGATCCAAGACGTATTTCCTTGGAGAGACAACCAGCCCTTTCCTTGAACCTGCTAGGAAATATCTCAATGCTCTCAAGTCTTTAATCTCGAACTCCAGAGCTAAAGTTCTTTAAGCCGTTCCATTTCTACTAAATCATCACCGGTAAGAATGATATCATCCACATATACGATTAAGACAGCAATCATACCTTCCTTGGACCCTTTTATGAACATGTTATGATCACTCTGGGCCTGAACATATTTTTGGTTCTTCATGAAACGGGTAAATTTATCAAACCATGCCCTAGGAGATTGCTTAAGTCCATATAGTGACTTCTTCAACTTGTAGACCTTTGAGTTGAATCTCTCATCGAACCCTGAAGGTGAGTTCATGTAGAAGATTCGAATGCTAATGATGTTTTTCAAATCCAAGAAGAACCATTTTTTCAAACTCAAACTTCTCGATAGGATACTATTGCTGAAAATCAAGTTTTTTTAGATCTTGATGAGTCAAATCCTACAACAATGTTGAAAGAAAATCAGGGAACAAAAATTATTCAAAGTTAGACTGATTTCTTTGAAAAATCTGATCCAAGTGTTTTGGATTCTGAACAAGTAAGGAAAATAAGTGTAGATAATAAAGGAGAAATGGTTCCTCTACTCCTAGGTAAAAATTCCTCTACCGAGTCTTTTGATGATCTAGATATTCCTATTGCTTGTTGAAAGGGTATGCGGTCTTGCACCAAACATCCCATGTCTCATTTTGTCACCTACGATAAATTATCCCCTGCTTTCTTTGCTTTCACTTCACAACTCTCCTCTGTGGAAATTCCAATAGATGTACAGGAGGCTTTGCAAGTTCTAGAGTGGAGGAAGGCTATTGATGAGGAGATGGCAGCTCTTGAGAAGAATCAAACATAGGAAGTAGTGGATCTGCCAAAGGGGAAGAAGATGGTGGGCTGCAAGTAGGTCTTCACAGTTAAGTACAATTCGGATGGAACCATTGAGAGGTACAAGGCTCGCTTAGTAACTAAAGGCTTCACCCAGACCTATGGAATCGATTAACTTGAGACCTTTGCTCTAGTTGCCAAATTGAATACTGTCAGAGTGCTACTGTCGATTGCTGTTAATCTTGATTGGCCACTCCATCAAC
The DNA here is from genome assembly GCA_025413025.1 of Ficus hispida. Lineage (NCBI taxonomy): Eukaryota > Viridiplantae > Streptophyta > Magnoliopsida > Rosales > Moraceae > Ficus > Ficus hispida. The sequence continues at coordinate 17,453,030 of CM046367.1, read as the reverse complement.
TAGATGTAAAGAATGGTTTTTTGAATGGAGATTTCTCTCCCCCTTGAAGATGAGTTCCAAAAAAAGATTTGTCTTCAAAATAAGTCTAGTCGAAAGATAAATATTTTGAAAAATACATAACGGAATTTTTAATTTTAGAATCCTAGAAGGCATTCGGTTAATTAATTATGTTGTTATCAAAATTGCTTTATCCCAAAGATAGTTAGAGACATTTTTTGAAAAAAGTAATGCTCTTGCTAGCTTTAAAATGTGTTTATTTTTTTCTCTCAGCTACTCCATTTTGTTAAGGTGTATCATTACATGAACTTTGGTGCACAATTCCTTTCTCGAGAAAAAAAGGTCCAAGAGTTTTATTAAAATACTCCTTACCATTATCACTTCTGTGGATTTGAATTTTTGTTTGAAATTGAGTGAGAACCATGATGTAAAAATTTTAGAAAATACTTTTGACTTCGGACTTTTCTTTTAACAAGTAAACCCAACTCAATCATGTATGATCATCTATAAATGTTACAAACCATTTTTTTCTGAAGGAGTAACAATCCTAGAGGGACCTCAAACATCAGTGTAGATCAATACAAAAGGTTTAGTGAGCTTATAGGGTTGTAGAGAAAAAGAAGAACGATGATGCTTATGGCATTCACAAAACTCACATTGTAAAGATGTAGGATTTTTATTCTTAAACAAATCAGGTAATAAGTGTTTCAAATAATGGAAATTTGGATGACCTAATCTATAATGCCGTAACATAATTTCCTTATTGTCAACAAAAGAAACAGAACCATAGCATGTACTTTGTACTGGAATTTTTAATTTTGATCCTTCTTCAAAAAAAATAAAGTCCTCCACTTTCTCTAGCATTGCCAATTGTCCTCCCTGAGGTCAGTTCCTGAAATTCACAATATGAAAGAAAGAAATTAACTTGACATTTAAGGTCACTGGTTAATTTACTTATTGACAACAAATTGCATGATAGATTAGGCACATGAAGGACTTTATGAAGAGTGAGTGAGGGAGACATAACAATGGACCCTACTCCTGCTATGACCGACAATGAACCATCAGTAATTTTGATTTTTTTGTTTCCAGCACATGGGTTATAGGAACAAAACAATTTCGAAGATCCAGTCATATGTTCAATGGCACTAGAGTCAATAATCCATGAACAATATGGATTTGATTTTTCGCAAGGGCTGTAATGAAATAGTTACCCTTTTCGCCAAAGAACAGGAAGGATTTGAGAACTGTGGAGATTGGAAGAGCTTGTACAAGTGGCTTAGTTGTTCCTTTGTGAAGGAGTGCATCTTGGAATTGATTAGTTTCCCTTGAGAATCATCGCCCACAGTTTTGTAGTGCTTTGCTTTCACCTCCGGTCTTCTTCTTCTGGTTCGGTGGCCTCCCATGGAGTTTCCAGCAGGTTTCTGATACGAACCACGCCAGCTTGTGACGAAACCCGTAATCTAAGAAGTCTCCAAGATTGTCTCTAGCACAGGTTTGATTGGATGAAAACTGCGACCCGTTGCTTGAATCATGACACGAACCTTGGTATAAAAAACCGCAACCCAATGTCAACCAGCAAACAAGAACCTTGGTATTGTCATAGATGCCACAAACGGTGGTGGAGACCCATTTGATAAGTCGAATTTGAACGCCACAAGATAAAGTCTTGATAAGTTCGATTAGTTCAACAAGAACTAAGAGATAAATCACAAGAGTGAATAGAATGCCAAAAAGTTTTTTATTGATATGGAAATAAGGCCTATTTATAGGCTGAGAATTATAATAATATTCCTAGAATATGCTAAGCTAAAGAAAAGGAAACTAACCTAATAATTTTAGCCTAAAAATAAAAAAGGAAACTAACTTAATTGTTTGGCTTTATGTTCCAGTCATTTACACCCATTATAAAGAAAATGAAACTAACTAATTCTTGACCAATTAACCCAAAAAAAAATTGTGTACAACTAAATAGGGAATCAAACAACTTGGTTCAAATTAATCAAATCTTCCAAAAAGCATGACCATTTGCATGGATTGCATGGCTGACATGGCTTCTTCAATTACATGGCTGAACTTGAATTAAATTGACTATTTGAGCTTATTTGTTGATTCCATGCATGTAGACTTGCCATCCTCTATCACAATATGTTGCGCTAAAGTATTTAAAGCCTCCTTGAACCTTTTTGCCGCGCTCTTGTAACTGGACCAATAGAAAGTAGAACCAGATCCTTGATCTTATCATTCCCCTCCTCTTGAAGAGGATTTGCCCTCAAATCGTCACCTGTATCAAAAGGACTTAAATCAGAAACGTTAAAAGTTGCACTAATATTATACTAACCTGGTAAGTCCAATTTGTAAGCATTGTCATTGATGCGCTCAAGAACTTGAAACGGTTCATCTCCTCGTGGAAGCAACTTTGAGCGCCTTTGATTTGGAAACCTTTCCTTACGCATATGCAACCAAACCCAAACACCGGGCTCAAAAATAAGCTTACGACGCTCTTTGTTGGCTTGATTAACATATTGCTCCGTTCTCCGCTCGACGTTGAGTCTTTCTTTCTCATGTATCTGCTTAACAAATTCAGCTTTCTTTTGTCCATCTAAGTTAGCACACTCAGATAAAGGTAATGGAGATAAATCAAATGGAGTCAAAGGGTTAAAACCATAAATAATTTCAAAAGGTAAAAACTTAGTAGCAGAATGAATAGTACGATTACAAGCAAACTCAACATGTGGTAAACACTCCTCCCAAGTCTTAATGTTCTTCTTAATGATAGCCCTCAACCCTCAACAAAGTTGACAAAGTTCTATTTACTACTTCGATTTTGACTATCAGTTTGTGGATGACAAGTAGTAGAAAACAAAAGCTTAGTACCTAACTTATACCACAAGGTCTTCCAAAAGTAACTTAAGAACTTCGCATCCCTATCTGAAACAATGGTCCTAAGCATACCTGTAACCTTACAATTTCCTTAAAGAATAAATCTGCAACATGTGAAGCATCATCAGTTCTATGACATGGGATAAAATGTGTTATCTTAGATAATCTATCTACAACCATAAAGATAGAATCACGTCCACGCTTAGACGTAGGTAAACCCAAAACAAAATCCATAGAAATATCAATCCAAGGCTCACTAGGTATAGGGAGTGGGGTGTATAATCTATGAGGTTGCACTCGAGATTTTGTTTGCCTACAAGTGACGCATCTGCCACAAATTCTCTCTACATCTCTTTTCATGTGTGGCTAATAAAAATGTTCCTGCAAAATAGCCAATATCTTGGTGACTCCAAAATGTCCCATTAACCCTCCACATGGGATTCCCTGACTAACAAATCTCTTAATGAATAATTAGGCACACAAAACTTATTTTCCTTGAAAAGAAACCCTTCATGTCTAAAAAATTTTCTAATAGCATTTTTCTCACACATTATATACTCTTCTCCAAAGTCATGGTCTAAAGAATATAACTCCTTAATCTGCTCAAAACCAAGTAATTTCGCATCAAGAGTAGAAATTAACACATACCTTCGAGAGAGCACATCGGCAACGATGTTTTCCTTACGTTGTTTCTATCGGATGACATATGGAAATGTATCAAGGGACTCCACCTACCGTGCATAATGCTTGTTCAACTTGTGTTGTCCTTTTAAGTGCTTCAAGGACTCATGATCAGTGTGAATTACAAACTCTTTAGGCCAAAGATAGTGTTACCATGTCTCTAAGGCTCGAACCAATGCATACATCTCCTTGTCATAAGTTGGGTAATTTAGTGTTGCCCCATTTAGCTTTTCGCTGAAGTACGCAATTGGTCTTCCTCCTTGCATCAAGACTGCTCCTATCTCAAAACCTGAAGCATCACATTCAATTTCAAATGTCTTAGTGAAATCGGGCAAAGCAAGTAAAGGTGAATTAGTCAATTTATCTTTAAGTAATTGAAAGGCCTTTTCTTGTTCCTTGCCCCATTTGAATCCGATGCTCTTCTTGATGACTTCAGTCAATGGTGCGGCAGTGCTATTCAAGTCTTTCACAAACCTCCTATAAAAGCTTAGCAAGCCTATGAAAACTTTGCACATGCCCTACACTTGTGGGTGTTGGCCACTCTTGAATTGTCTTTATCTTCTCTTCATCAACCTGAATCCCTTGTGCACTCACAACAAAATCAAGAAACACAAGCTTATTGGTGCAAAAGGTACACTTGTTCATGTTAGCATATAATTTTTCTTTTTGAAGCACATCCAAAACTGATTGTAAATGCAAAACATGTTCTTCCAAGCTTTTGCTATAAATAAGGATATCATTGAAAAACACTACAATAAATCGGCCAAAAAGAGGTCTCAAAACATGATTCATTAAGCGCATAAATGTACTAGTTGCATTAGTGAAACCAAAAGACATGACTAACCAATCATATAAACCATGTTTAGTTTTAAAAACAATTTTCCACTCATCAGCTCATTTCATTCTAATTTCATGATAACCACTTTTCAAATCAATCTTGGAAAACACACATTAACCATGCAACTTATCAAGCATATTATCTAAGCGAGGAATAGGATATCGATACTTTACTGTTATGTTATTGATAGCTCGACAATTAACGCACGTCCTCCATGTCCCATCCTTTTTAGGAACTAAAATTACCGGAACAGCGCATTGACTCATGCTTTCTCTCACGTACCCTTTTTCCATCAACTCACTAACCTGCCTTTGTAATTCTTTTGTCTCCTCGGGGTTGGTTCGATAGGCTGGTCGGTTATGTATGGATGTTCCGGACACAAAATCAATTTGATGCTCAATCCCTCGAATAGGTGGTAATCCTTGTGGTACATCCTGGGGAAAAACATCCTCATAATCCTGCAAAAGAGAAACAACAGCACTAGACAAAGAAGGGTCAAGTGTGTTAATTTTTAAAGCCTCTTTGTACAATAGTACAATCATTGGCTGTTTTGAAAATAAAGCCCTCTTCGTCTCACTTGCCCTCACAATCAAGCTCTTTTTACCCTCTTCTTTTCTCTTTTGCTCGAGTTCTCACTTTCTTTTTCGTTTTGCTTTTCTTTTTCACTCATTCTCGTTTTTTCCCTCTTTTCTTTTTCATTCTCTCTTTTTTTCCTCTCATTTTCACTTTCTTGTTGTAACCTCACTTGATCTTCATAAACTTATCTAGGAGTCATAAGTACAAGAGTTACATTTCTTTGCTAGAATTCAAATGTGTATTTGTTTGTGAATCCATCATGTTTCACACGCCTATCAAACTGCCATGGCCTACCAAGTAACAAATGGCTTGCTTGCATCGAAACCACATCACACAACACCTCATCTTCATATTTTCCAATGCGGAATGCAATCCATACCTGTTTACTCACTTTAATTTCACCACTATTGTTCAACCATTGTAACTTTTAAGGCCTCAGATGTTTTCATGTAGGCAGCCCCAATTTCTCTACCATAGTAGTGCTAGCAATATTAGTATAACTCCCACCATCAATAATAACACTACATACCTTGTTATTCATGTGGCACCTAGTGTGAAAGATGTTTTCCCATTGTACATCTTCGTTTTCATTGACCTACACACTTAACGCTCTTCTAGCCACTAACAATTCACCTTGGGCTGTGTACTTCTCATCATCAACGTCATCCAATTGCGGTATAGACTCGATATCATCTTCACTTTTGGTTTCAATTTTGCCATTCTCCCGCATGACCATTATTCGCTTGTTTGGACATTGATTTGCGATACGTCCTCTTCCTTGGCACCTAAAACATTTAAATTCACGATTGTTAGTAGTAGTTTGTTCAGTTTTACCTTGAGTTTGGCGGCCGACTACTTCTTGTTTTGGATCCACTTTTGGTTTGATCGGGGCTGGTTGCTTTTCCTCCCTTCTAGCAAAATTTGGCCTCCAAGAGGATCCCCCATCTTGTACTCCACTTGAGCTGCTACCCCTCCTCTTTAGTTGATGCTCAATTTTGATGGCCATATGTACCATCTCATCCAACTCTACATACTCACACAACTCTACTTGGTTTGCAATTTCGGGGTTTAAACCAGTCAAAAAGCGTGACATGGTAGCCTCCCGGTCCTCCTCTATATTAGCTCTAATCATGACTACCTCCATCTCTTGGTAGTAGCCTTCCACGCTTTTATTACCTTGTACCAATCTTTACAACTTTTGGTACAAGTCCCGATAGTAGTGGCTTGGCACAAATCGTTTCCGCATGATGGCCTTCATCTCTTCCCAAGTGCCTACCGGTCTCTCATAATTTCACCTCCTGTTGAGCATCAATTGATCCCACCAAACAATAGCATAGTTAGAAAACTCAATGGTGGCAAGTTTTACCCTTTTCATTTCGGAGTAATTGTGGCACTCAAATACCAACTCCACCTTTTTCTCCCACTCCAAATATGCCTCGGGTTCATTTCTTCCTTGAAATGATGGAATTCTCATCTTAATACTACCCAAATCATTATCCTCCCTATTTCTATCTCCTCGAACCTATCCAAACCTCATAACGCTGCCCACTGAGCGTCCTTCATCCTCATCCTCAAAACCGCCTTCATTGAACTCCTCATAGTCCTCTGTTTCATGTCTCGGTTGAACTATTTCCCTTCTTCACACATTAGAAATGGGTTGTGGCTGCTCCACACATGTATTCTCCATCCAATCTATCCGCTCATGAATCTGCTCTAATTCCAACCTCATCACACGCTTCATCTTACCCATCATTGCCTCCATAAACAATTTCGGCTCCGTGGCACCATTGGTAATGCTATTGTGAGACATGATTGCCGCAAAACAAAGTTAGTATTAAAGGACCTCACCAATTCACTCCCTTACATGTTTCACTCGAATACTGGTTTCACACACACTCGTATTTGCACACAATAAGATGTCACTCAAGTCCTTACAATTCACTCTTAGAAATCCTCTTGAGTTCTTATCAAACTAATACAAACATCAATCAAGATTCGCGAATGACAGTCATTCTAAGCTTATCAATAGTTTTCAAAACTTTCTACAAAAATTTTGTTGGCATTTAGGATAAGGTAATTTCGGCTTATTGGGACCTAAATTGATGAAAACAAACAAAAAATTTTTTTTTAATATGTCACGAATAGGAATTACAATTAGAACTAGAAATTACTACTTAGAAACAAATTTGGAAACACGTTTTTTTTTTTGACATTTTTTTTAATTCGAATTTTTTTTAAAACTATCAGGAACCGAAATAAACTAGAATTCGAATAAAAAGAAAATTTAAAGGATAGGCAAACCTAAGACTAGAACCCAAGCTATGATACCAAATGATACGAACCATACCAACTTGTGAGGAAACCTGTAATCTAAGAAGTCTCCAAGATCGTCTTTATGCACAGGCTCGATTGGGATGGAAACCGCGACCCGTTGCTTGAATTGTGACTCAATCCATGGTATAGAAGACCGTGACCCAATGCCAACCCATAAACAAGAACCTTGGTATTGTCGTAGATGCCACAAACGATGATGGAGAACCGTTTGATAAGTCGAATTTGAACGCCACAAGACAAAGTCTTGATAAGTTCGATTAGGTCAACAAGAATTAAGAGATAAATCACAAGAGTGAATAGAATGCCAAAAATTTTTTAATTGATCTGAAAATAAGGCCTATTTATAGGCTGAAATTACAATAATATTCCTAGAATATGCTAAGCTAAAGAAAATGAAACTAACCTAATAATTTTAGCCTAAAAATAAAAAAAGGAAACTAACTTAATTGTTTGGCTTTATTTTCCAATCATTTACACTAATTATAAAAGGAAACTAACTAATTCTCGACCAATTAGCCCAAAAAAAAAAATGTGGACAACCAAATAGGGAATCAAACAGCTTGGTTCAAACTATTCAAATCTTCTAAAAAGCATGACCATTTGCATGGATTGCATGGCTGACGTGGCTTCTTCAATTATATGGCTGAACTTGAATTAAATTGACTATTTGAGCTCTATTTGTTGATTCCACGCATGTGGACTTGCCATCCTCTATCACAATGTATTGCGCTAAAGTATTTAAAGTCACCTTGAACCTTTTTGCCCGCACTCTTATAACTGGACCAACAGGAACTAGAACCGAATCCTTGGCCTTATCAGTTTCCCTGGTATGCCAATGTTTCTTACAATGATCACACCAAGGCTTTTTTTTTTTTTTTTTTTTTTCTGGTTCTCCTCTGAATCTGGCCCTCAAGAAACTAGGGCTGAATTCTCAATGTCAGGACTATTTCTTGGTTCCTGTGTTTTGAGCATCACTCTCCGCCTTGACTCTTCCCTCCCAACTTCAGAAAAAACTTCTCTAATTGATGGTAAGGGCTTTCGACCAAGTATCCTGCCTCACACTTCATCCAGCTCTTGATTGAGCCTGGCTAGGAAGACACACATTCATTCTCCTCCCTCTTTTTATGACGAACATTGTCCTTCTGCCAGTCCCATTCGCCCTCATAACAGAGGTCCAACTCCTGCCATAACGTTACAAGTTCATTGTAATACGACGTCACATCACGATCTCCTTGTTTTGCCTTCCAAAGCCTCGTTTTCAGATCGAAAATCTTGGATGAGTTTTCCATATCCGAGTACATATCCCGAATTGCTTCCCATACATTTCTCACTGTCGGTAGGAATAGGTGGGGCTTCCCTATGGCAGGTTCCATCAAATTGATGAGCCATGCAATTATGAGAGAATTTTCTGAGCACCATACCTTCAAACTCGGGTCGTCAGCAGCTGGTCATTGGATTTCTCCGATTAGATGTCCGAGCTTTCCTCTGCCGTCAATCGCAAGTCTGACCGATTGAGCCCACTCCAGGTAATTGCTACCATTCAGTTTATGAACGGTTAATTGTAGGGACAGGTTAGGGTTGGAATGTTCTATGCTGCTGATTTGGGTGTTGCCTGATTGAGGTTGTCGGCTGGCAGATTGAGGTTGTCAGGTTTTAGAGGATAAGATGGAATTAGTACCTGTTTGGGAGCCATTTTTTTTCTGAGAGTCTGTCATGGTTGCCCTAAAATCCATGGAAGAATTTCGACTCTGATACCATGAAGTTTTGGGGAAGGAAAATATAATACTTTTCCGTATATTATTTCAAAGAATACAAGGGGAATATATACATATGAATCGACTGATCCTTAGGAAACAAATTACATAATCTTAGGAAACAAATAAGGAAACAAAATATTAGCAAATCAGCCAGTTAATATTCGATAACAACAGCTCCCTGAAGTCTCGGGATTCCACAATCTTTGACATCCATCAACGTAGAATAAATCATCCGAAGTGAAGACAAGGGCAAAGCTGGAAATTTGAATTTGTTTCCACCAAATGTGCTATTATTTTTCAGTTTTTAGAATATCTGCTATTAATTTCAAATTGTATCACCAAATATGCTTAATTGGTGTATTTTTCGTTTTTGTTTTTTGTTTTCTGTTTTTGGATAAAGGGAGGAATGAGTTTCTAATTGAGGCAGACACCGCAACTTAGCTAACTGGCATTACAAGAGTAATACTTATATTAAGCTCCTGCTTAATATCCAGTTTTAAAGTATGTTTTAAACTTTTTTATTCAGCGTTTTCTCTGATAAAAATTTGAATTTACTATTTAAATTATGGATTTAAACCTATGAAGCCTAACAATGCTAGAGAAATTACAACAAAGCCATCCCCCCCCCCCCCCCCCCCTCCCCCTACAAAACTTAAAAATTAGGATATGGTTCACTTCCGGTCACATTAGATTAAGATAAATATGACAATTTAATAAAACCTGATGAAGATATGACAGTTTATAATCATGCCCTTGTAAATGTAGTAGGCTATTACACCACAAAAATTCTTCCAGAAATTAAAACTGGAGAGAAGTTGACTCATAATAGCAATGCAAAAGGTGAAAATCTTTGAACATGTTACCTTATTTGGTACCACATCACTCCCTTCTTTTTCTTTTATTTTTTCTTTTCCTAAGCAAAAATAATGATGGAGATTGTGTTAAACAAAGATCTTCACTGTAAACAAAAATTATACCAAAGAGAGCTTCTCGAGAAAGACAAACTGGATACAGAATCAGCTGAAGTCTGAATCCTGCTTGAAAGATGAAGATTTGTCATGGGGCGGGCGCCTTTGGGCCACCGTCATTTGCTTTGTTCTTTCAAGAACACCAAAGAAAATCGAACCTCCAATGCCCATCCAAAGCACCCTTGGTGCAGTACCCTAGAGAAATGGCAACCCAACAAAGGAAGATAAGCTATCATAAAGATGAGAAGAGCCCATACTTGTTTCACTGTGATTTCAACAACATGTGCTGGGATAAACCACTCCACTAATTATTATTGGACTCCATTGTAATAACCATTTGGTTGACCAAAGTCCAATTATTTGAATGTTTCACTATTTCATAACACTTCAACTCAAACCTAAACCCAGATTTTCACATTCTAAAAACCCGTACAATTTTCATTTTTTTACGTTTACGCTATTCAAATGTCACATTTAATAAAAACCATCCAACCACAGTTAATTAATACACATTTCAAATTCTACATTTGAATGCAAACATTCTGTGCATTCAAATGCAATCCACGATCCAAATGGGCACTGGGATTCATGTAATATAGTAAGTGAAAATGTGAAACATTCCAGTGGTCAGTACAAGATGGTTTGAAAGAACAAAGTTGGTTTATACTGTTACGGTTACCTTATGGGATGCTATAAAGTAGGCCTAGAAAAAATGTTAAAAGTTAGGTAAAGCCACAAGAAGCTTTTACAAAAACTTTTGTTTTGGTACGAGGCAGCAAACTTCATAAATTATTTTTTGAAATTTACAGCAAAGAGAGGACGAGGAGTCCTCCTAAATCAAAAGTACTTAAAAACAGAATGAAAGCCAAATGAAGAGTAGGGTTCTCCTCAAATTGTTCTTTAAGATCCTGGTCTTTCATTTCACTTTTATGACCAAAAAATCAAATTGTGTTGTTTACAGAGAAGCGTAGTTATACAAAAGGGCACTGTTCAAACCATGTAATCCAAGAAATCAAGCAAACAGAGACCCCAAAACTATATTCAATCTAAATCACCGCCATAGACAAGGAATTGGAAGTTGCAAATATTTTCGAGAAGGCTAAGTTCTCGGCTTCTTTTGGGGTTGACAGATAAAGCGTCCAAGATTTCTTGTTATTGGTTATTGTTCTTTATCGGAAAATTATGATAGGGTATTGATCTTTTGTTTCTCCTTTTCTTTTATGATTTCCGGCTTCTTTTTTTTTTTTTTTTTTCCGTCTGTTAGTTATGGTTTCATGGAGGATACCTTATCCTCTTTCCATTATTTGACTCTATCAATGAAAGGAAGCTTTTTCTAATTAAAAAAAAATCAGAGAGAAAAATTTTGGAAGAATGGGAGAGTTAAAGAGAGAGAGAGAGCTATTCCAGCTAAACTGACATTAAATCAAACAAAAGAACAGAAAAGAAGAGTCAAACCTTAAAGAAGACATGATTTCCTTCTTCTCTCATAACAGTCGGAATGCAATCGCAAATCCCTTTGTACTGTTTTGCTGATCCCTTCAAAAAATTTTAAAAAAGAAATTAAGGAATGAAAGTTTCTTAATAGCTTTTCCTCAAAATCAAATAGGACCAAAAAGGTGATAATCACTACCTGAACCATTAATCTGGTTTTGATAACATCAAGAGGAGTGGTTATGGCTCCGGTTATTGCTCCTGCAAGTCAAAATAGTTAAACTTAGAAAACTTCCAAAAAAAAGAAAAAGAAAAAATCTTTGGCATACATTGGACAGGTGGGTTCCGTGGTTGGAAACAAAGTATCAAGAACAAAAGGCAAGTTCAAGTCACTACATACTATGTGATCGACTTTGTAACAAATTTCTTAAAAGGACAAAAAAAAAGGTAAGATATGGTGAGCCTGTTGTACAAGTATCAATAAAAATTGACAAAATGGATTTGACAATCATGAGAAAATAGAAGATATTTGATTAGAAACACTCAATGAAGATGAGTTAAGGACGAACTTAAGATAAAACAACAATGGTTATGCATATGCTCTCGAACGAAGGCATAGCCACAGGGATAAAGGCACATTAGTAAAACTTCTGCCCAGTAGCTTGGTTAATAATTATTTTTATTTTACTTTTCTCAAAATAAAATTCTAAACGTTAAAAAAAAAAATACAAGTATATTATTAGTGGAACTGACGGGAATTATAATAACAGTTATAGAAACGCTACGCATGAGAAAGCAAAAATAAACGACATCTTGTGTATTTAACATTTTTCTATGCATCAGATTTCTAGTGGTAATGCTTCACAACATCCACTTAAAAACATGAAATATACAGCAAAAATTATGCTTGACATAGAAAGCAAAATATAGCAAAAGTCTAATTTCGAATTCCCATGTCATGTAAAACTAAGAGATACCAGCAAAAGCCCCAATAATGGCCGTTTCAAGATCATTCGGTTCTCTCCTAGCCTGCATAAAAGGAGAAATTGATCACATCATAGGAAAATGCAGGGAATTTTATACTGCAAAAGAAATATCAAAATATTCAAGCTAATGAAAGTTTGTCGGAAACGTTTCAAACACGTATATGCTGTGAAATTTCTGTTTTCAATTGTATTATTCAAGAAGAATTATACACGGTTTTATACACATGCTGTACAATTAATTAGGCTAATTACAAGGAGAAAAATTAGAAACTACTGAAAAAGGAAACTAACCCTAAAAGTTAGGATTCTAAATTAATGGGACTTCTCTAACAGTTTCCCAAGATTCAAGTAAATCAAATATACAAGTTTCCCTATTCTATCAAATCACAGATTCGTGGGATTCAATTTCCAACACTCCCCCTCAAGCTGGTGAATATGCATCTTGCATTCCCATCTTAGAGATAAGTTCGTCAAATTCTGTATGCTGCACCCCTTTGTGAGTACATCCGCAAGTTAATCATTGGTTGAGACATATGGTGTGCAAATCAATCCGCTGTCCAATTTCTCCTTTATAAAATGTCTGTCTATTTCAATTTGCTTAGTCCTGTCATGTTGAATAGGATTGTGAGCAGTGCTAATAGTAGACTTGTTGTCGCAATAGAATCTCATTAGTCCTTCCCAGCTGTTCCGAAGGTCTTCTAGAATTATCTTGATCCATAGCAGCTCACACACTCCCTGAGCGATGCCCTGAACTCTACTTCTACACTTGATCTAGCTACCACATTATGCTTTTTACTTCTCCAAGTAATAGAAAAGTGCAATAACTTGTAGTGGACCGTTTATCAGTAAGTGAACCTCCATAGTCTGAATCAGTATATGCCTCAAGAACCACTCTTGTATTTCTTCTGTATAAGATCCCCTTACCAGGATTAGCCTTCAGACAGTGTAGTATCCTGTAGAGCACTTGTAGATGAACTTCTCTTGGGCTGTGCATAAACTGGATGACTAAACTCACAGCGTATGCAATATCTGGTTGCATGTGAGCAAGGTATATGAGTTTTCCTACCAGTCTTTGATACATTTCTCTGTCTACTACTGGATCTTCACTTGCCTCCCCGAGTCTGTGGTTCGAGTCGGTTGGAGTAGGAGCTGGTTTACATGCGGATTTTCCTGTCTCTCTTAGGAAGTTGGCCACGTACTTTTGTTGTGAAGGAATATCCTTTCTTTGGAATGAGCTACTTCAATTCCCAGAAAGTACTTCAATCTCCCAAGCTCCTTTATCTCGAATTCTTTGACTAAGCATCTTCTCAAAACTTCCTTCTCCGCCTCATCCTTTCCTGTCATTATTATATCATCCACATATACAAGTAGAGCTGTGACTCCCCCTAAATCTGAATGTTTTATGAAAAGCGTGTGATCACCTTGGCTTTGTTTGTATCTGGCAGCAAGCATCACCTTGGCAAATCTTCTAAACCAGGCTCTTTGTGATTGTTTAAGCCCATAAAGAGCCTTTTTTAATCTGCACACTTTATTACCTTTCAATTCCCCATTAAATCCTAGAGGAAAATCCATGTATATCTCTTCCTCTAGATCACCGTGAAGGAATGCATTCTTTACATCAAATTGCTCTAAAATACCGATTAAAGTTGGCTGCGAGTGAAAGCAAGATTCTTACAGTATTCATCTTGGCAACTGGGGCAAATGTCTCCTCATAATCAACACCATAGGTTTGGGTGTATCCCTTTGCTACGAGTATGGCTTTGTACCTTTCTAAGGACCCATCTGACTTATACTTCACTGTAAACACCCACTTGCACCCACTGCTTTCTTCCCGGATGGTAGATCAATGAGTTCGCACATTTGATTCTTCTCTAGTGCCTGCATTTCTATTCTCATAGCATTTCTCCAACTCTCATTAGATAATGCCTCAGATAAAGTATTAGGAATATGAATGTTATTTAGGTTAACAAGGAAACTTTTATGTGATGGTGAGAATCTTTTGAATGACACAAATTTGGCAAAAGGGTATAGTGGATGTCTAGTGCATTCTCTTGTACCTTTTAATGGCAATAGGAATATCATGATCACAAGGCAACTGAGGAAGAGGGTCTGAGACTGTATTTACCTCATTCTCAGGATTAGACGTTGAGTCTCGAACTTGCACATGATTAGGATTCCTCTTTCTTCTTGAACATACCTGTAAAAACATCATAGGATCAAGAGATTCATTATCCTCTGCCACTGGTTGGATTGGAGAAGCTGGGGTTGAGACTCAGGCTGCTAAGGGGATGACTCGGGTTGTGACTCAGGTTCAGATGGTTCTGGCGGAGAAGGTAGGCTTGGATAAAGGACTGAAGTGGGTAAATTTGGTAAGTCTAGTAAGAAAGACTCCTTGTCTTCTACTAAAGACTCCCCCTGAAGATAAAGTTGGGTGAAATATGGTTTCTGTTCTTCAAATGTGAATCAATAGAGACAAAGCATTTCTTTGTAGGTGGGTGACAACACTTGTATCCTTTCTGGGTGGACAAATATCCTATGAAAATGCACTTGACAGCTCTTGGATCTAGCTTCCCTCGATTATTGTTGTGAATGTGAACAAATGCAGTACAACCAAAGATTCTTGGGGTAAGATTATTAGTGGTCTTCAAATCAGGATAAAACTGGGATAGTGTTTCCATTGGTGAAGTAAATCCCAACACTTTAGGAGGTAAACGGTTGATTATGTATGTGGCTGTAAGTACGGCTTCTCCCCAATAATGTTTTGGAACGTTTTGGTGGAAAAGAAAAGCTCGGGTTGTATCTAATAAATGGCCATTTTTCTTTTCCGTGGCCCCCGTTTTGTCGAGGAGTATTAACCCAGGAGGACTCATGAATAATCCCATCTTTTTTAAAGTATGGACATAAAATTTGGTTGAAATAATCCCTCACATTATCCAATCTAAATCTTTTTATCTTAACCCCAAATTGATTTTGCATCATGTTATGGAAATTTGGTAACACGTTACTCACATCCGATTTTTGTTTAAGAAGAAAAATCCAAGAGACTAGTGCAATCATCTATAAAGGAAACAAATCATCGTGATCCAAACATATTTGGAATTGTGGAAGGCCCCCATATATCATTATGTATCAAATAAAATGGAATGGAGCTTCCTTCATTACTAATTAGGTAGCTTCTTTCATTACAAATTAGAAAAGAAACACGTTTATGTTTTGTCAACTCACAAACATCACAATGGAAAAATTCGGTACTTAGCCCTTTAAACAATGAAGGAAACATAGTTTTCAAAACTCCAAATTATGGATGTCCTAATCTAAAATGATGAAGCCAAATGGTGTCTTTATTAGAGGATGAGAGAAGTGACAAAGGTAACTTATTCTTGATAAAGCTAGATGTTCTTGGTTCTTCAAGATAATAGAGGCTGTCCCTTTCCTTAGCAAGTCCAATCCTCTTCCCCGAAACCAGGTCATGAAATATACAATGAGAGGGATAGAAAAAAACACTACAATTCATGTCATGGGTAAGGTTTTATATAGATATTAAATTTGTGGTCAATTTCAGGACATGCAAAACATTTTTTAAAGTAATGGATGGACTGAGTGGAATATTTCCTAGGCTGGCTACAGTAATGAAAGAACCATCAGCCACTGTTATTTTCCAATTACTTGGACAAGGAGAATGGGTACAAAAATGCAATGAAGAATGGGTCATATGGTCTGTAGCTCCAGAGTCAATCACCCATAATTCCTGAATAATTTTATCTGAGACATGTAATCCTTGAGAAGTAAAGAACTTACTTGAGTATGCAAGAGAGCAAGCACCACTAGTCTTCTCTAGGGAACCGAGAAGTCCCCTTAGCTTCTCTATTTCATCATAGTTAAATTCCATCTGGTTTACTGCCTGTTCTTGACTTGGCTGTTCCATGGGTTGTCCACTGACATGAGCGCGACCTTGAGGCTTTGGTTGTCCACCTTTGTAACCCCATTCGCAGCTTGGTGGTTTTCCATGTAATTTCCAACACGTTTCTCTAGTATGCCTATATTTTTTGCAGTAGGTACACCAAAGACTCTCCTTATGATCTCGTCCTTGTCCTTCAACTCGTCTATTTCCCAGTACTATTGATGAGGGATGATTCTTCGTCGTTACCATGGCAGATCCGTCCACGGTTTGGGGTTCAAGCATAACCCCCCTTCAGCTTTCTTCTGCATGAATTAAAGAAATAGTCGCATTCAGTGATGGTACTTCTTCTTTTCCAAGAATCTAAACCCACACTTGGTCAAACTCACACATTGAGTCCTACAAGAAAATCATAAAATCGATCCCTTTCAACAAAATCTGTTGAAATACATTCCTCAACTTTTTTAGGAAAGTAGTTATTTCTGAATAATCTTTCCTACTTTATTGTTTCCTATTTTAGAGGAAGACTTTCCTCTTTATGAGGCTTCCGTTTCCTCTCCTTATTTTTAGGAGTGTACAGCTAGGGCATCTGTGTATATATATGTATATATATATGTGTACTTTGCAGATTAAAAGTAATGAGAATAATACAGAAATTCATATACTTCTTCAGAGATTTCTTCATGGTATCAAAGCCTGAGAAATTTTTCTGAAAGTCTGTAGCATTCACATGACAAAATACAGTATGGCTTCAAGCCAATCTTCAGACGTCACCTCCAAAACAGAAGGTGCACCACCGGCAGCGAGCAATCCAGGAGGATTTGACGGATGATCTCTAACCATCACTAGCCATAAACTCAATGGGGATATCTATCTACAGTGGTCCCAATCCGTGATGATGTATATCTGCGGCAAAGGGAAGGATGAGTATCTCACCGGGAGATCGAAGTTCCAGAAAAAACTGATCCCAAATTCAAGGTTTGGAAGACCGAGAATCACATGGTCATGTCCTGGCTTATAAACTTGATGCACAACGAAATAGGGGAGAATTTCCTCCTTTACCAGACGGCGAAAGACATATGGGATGCAGGGAAGGTGTCAAATTCGAGGTCAGAAAATACCTCATACCTATTTGAAATTGAGGGCAAACTCCATGATCTCAGGTAAGGCTCTCTCTCGGTCTCACAGTATTACAACTCTATCTCCCGGTACTGGTAGCAACTGGATATGTTTGAAAGCCCTAATTGGAAGTGTCCTGACGATGCACTCCAATTCAAGAAGATTGTGGAACAAAAACGTACATTTAAATTTCTTATTGGACTCAATTAAAATCTGGATGAGGTTCGTGGGAGAGTAATGGGAACGAAATCTCTTCCATCGGTTCGTGAAGCCTTCTCGGATGTCCGACATGAGGAAAGCAAGAAAAAGCTAATGATGTGATCTAATTCAACTGGCGATGAAGGTTCTGCCCTTACAATTCGAGGAGTGAATGATAGTCAAATCACTCACGAAACTGGAGATGGTACCGCCTTTGTTGTGCATGGTGTACCCGTGAACAGCAACCATGATTCCAATACTCGATAGAGACGAGGACAACCATGGTACGATCACTGCAAAAAACCGAGACATCTAAGGGAGACATGTTGGAAAATTCATGGCAAACCACCTAACTAGAAGCCATCTCATTCCATACATGAAAAAGAAGGACGGGCTAATTCTGCAACAACTTCAAATGACCACCACACCACTACCGAATCCAGCCCATTTTCTAAGGAACAACTCAAGATCCTCAAAGAGCTCTTCTCCAAAACCGGTTCCACCACAGGAACGAGTATGCTAGCCCAGAAAGGTACACACTCAAATGCCCTTATAGTAAATAGAAGACAGACAAAGCTGTGGATTATTGACTCTGGAGCATCAGATCATATGTCAGGAGATGCTAACATTTTTTCTCAGAATAGGCTATGTGATAAAAACTCAACCGTTCGTATAGCAGATGGATCTTTGTCTAAAGTGGCAGGAACTGGCTCAGTTTGGGTTACAAAGGACCTCATGATAAATTATGAGCTACATGTCCCTAATTTAGATTGTAATTTGCTGCCACTAAGTAAATTGACCCGAGATCATAATTGTATTGCTAAATTTTGTCACAACTTGTGTGAATTTCAGGTATTGGATTCAGGGAAGATGATTGGCAGTGCTGAAGAGGACTCTGGACTCTATCTTCTCGAAGGTGCAACTCTTCCAACAGGACAAGTAAAAATGCAAGTTGTATTTCTTTTCAGAGTCAGTCTAGTTCAAATTTCAATAAAGATAGTGCAATAATGTTATGCACTATCGCCTTGGTCATCCGAATTTCTTGTATCTTGAAAAATTATTTCCTTCCTTATTCAATAATAAAAATTCAAAATCTTTTCGTTGTGAAATCTGTCAACTTGCCAAACACACTCAAACTTCATTTCCTAGGTTGTCATACACACCATCTCATCCATTTGCCATGATCCATAGAGATGTTTGGGGTCCGTCTAGGGTAAAGAATATAATAGGAGCTAGATGGTTTGTATCATTTGTAGATGAGCACACTAGACTTACTTGGATCTTCTTGATGAAAGAAAAATCTGAGGTTAGTGAAATCTTTCAAAATTTCCATAGAATGATACAAACCCAATTTCAGACAAAAATCCGGGTCCTCAAAACTGACAATGCTAAATACAACTTCAAATCTATCCTAGGCACCTACCTACTGAAAGAGGGTATTATTCACCTAAGCTCTTGTGTTGATACACCCCAACAAAACAGGATTGCAAAAAGAAAAAATAGACACTTGCTAGAGATTGCACGTTCACTTATGTTTTCCACTCATGTACCAAAACAATTTTAGGGGGAAGCTATCCTTACGGCCACATATCTCATCAATAGAATGCCTTCTAGGATCTTAAAATTCCAAACACCTTGCCAAGTCCTCAAACAGATATTCCCAACTACTAAAGTCATTTCCTCATTACCTACTAAGATATTTGGTTCTCTGTTTTTGTTCACATTCATGCCCAACACTGTACCAAATTAGATCCTAAATCCATAAAATGTATCTTCCTAGGGTATTCTTCTCATCAGAAAGGTACTCACCAGTCACAAGGAAGATATACAATTCTATGGATGTAACATTCTTTAAACATCAATCCTTTTATCCCAAATCTGATCTTCAGGGGGTGAGTGCGAGAGAACATCAGATTTGGAACTTTGTTGAACCTTTAGACAATGGCAGTCTGAATCCTAATCCTGTAGTAGTATTGCAACCTTCTCCTCAATCTGAAACTATTGATCATGGCAGTTCCCCAACTCAAACCGAATCCATTCCAGCAAATCCAAACCTGTCCGAGAGTCAAAGTATGTTTCCATAACTTGCAATCAAGGATCTTCATGTCTATACCAGGAAGAAGGGGCCCGAAAAGGATATAGAGAACTCAGTTCTGATTCAGTCCAGTCAAGAATCTGAACCGAATTCAATTTCTCCAGAAATTTACCCAAGTAACAGTTCCTCTGATCTTAATCCCACTAATCCTATGGTTGACGATCTAGATCTCCCGATTGCACACCGGAAGGGAGTGAGAAGCTGTACTCAGCACTCAATCTCTAAGTTTGTGTCATATGAAGGATTATCAAAGTCCTATCAAGCCTTTGTCTATACTCTTGATAGCATACAGGTTCCAGGTTCTATTCAGGAAGCCCTTGAACATCCAGAGTGGAGAAAGGCTGTGAATGAAGAAGTCAGTGCCTTAGAAAAAAATGGCACTTGGATAATCTCAGAACTTCCTCAAGGAAAGAAACCAGTAGGCTGCAAGTGGATTTTTACAGTCAAACATAAAGCTGATAGAAGCATTGAGAGATTTAAGGCTCGCTTGGCTGCAAAAGGATTCACTCAGTCTTATGGGATAGATTACCAGGAGACTTTTGCTCTAGTGACTAAACTCAACGCTATCCGAGTGCTTCTTTCTTTGGTAGCAAATCAAGACTAGTCTATACACCAATTGGATGTGAAAAACGCTTTTCTAAATGGTGACTTAGATAAAGAAGTATAAATGGAGATTCCTCCGGGACTAGGAAAGCTATCTGATAGCAACAAGGTGTGCAAACTTCGAAAGTCTCTATATGGCCTAAAACAATCTCCTCATGCTTGGTTTAGGAGATTTACAAAATCCTTAATCAGTAACGGGTACACTCAATGTCAGTCAGATCATACATTGTTTGTGAAGTTTTCCCAAGACAAGAGAGTTGCCATTCTCATTGTTTATGTGGATGACATTATACTAACTGGAGATTATGAGGAAGAATTACTGAACTTAAAGAAGTACTTGGCCAAGGAATTTGAGATCAAGGACCTCGGTTGTCTAAGATATTTTCTTGGGATGGAAGTGGCGCGGTCACAGCAAGAAACATTTATCTCTCTGAGAAAATATATCCTGGATCTACTAAAAGAGACTGGCATGCTCGGGTGTAAGCCTGCTGACACACTCATGGATCCAACCAAGAAGATAGGGACAAAAGCATGGAAGTGCTCCAGTGGACGGGGGGAGATATCAAAGACTTGTTGGTCGTCTAATTTACCTCTATACTCGGCTAGACATTGGTTTTTCTGTGAGTTTTGTTAGTCAATTCATGAACAACCCAACAGAAGAACACATGGAAGCCATGTATAGGACTTTGAGATATCTCAAAATGACACCAGGAAGAGGATTGTTGTTTAAGAAGAATTCCAATAGAGAAGTAGAAGTGCTCTCAGATGCTGAGTAGGCAGGAAATTTACTAGACAGAAAATCTACATCTGGTTACTGCTCCTATATGTGAGGAAATCTTGTAACATGGAGAAGCAAGAAACAATCTAAGGTCTCAAGGAGTAGTGTAGAAGCAGAATTTCGAGCCCTTGCACTTGGAATTTGTGAAGGTTTGTGGATAAGAAGATTACTTGATGAGTTACGAGTAAGGTCTATCAAGATATTCTGTGACAATCAAGCTACCATAAGTATTGCCAAGAATCCTGTTCATCATGATAGGACAAAACACATCGAGATAAATCGTTACTTCATCACTGAGAAGATCAAGAATGAAGTAGTGCAGCTAATCTATGTTCCTTCAAGGTTTCAGATTGCAAATATTCTTACAAAGGCTCTTCCAAGAATCAACTTTGAGGAACTAAGTAGCAAGTTGGGAATGTTCAACATATACAATCCAACTTGAGGGGAAGTGTAGGAAAGTAGTTATTTCTGTATAATCTTTCCTACTTTATTGTTTCCTATTTTAGAGGAAGGCTTTCCTCTTTATGAAGTTTCCGTTTCCTCTCCTTATTTTTAGGAGTGTACAACTAGGGCATCTGTGTATATATATATGTGTGTACTTTGTAGATTAAAAATAATGAGAATAATACAAAAATTCATATTCTTCTTCATAGATTTCTTCAAAATCCTTCAAGATTGTTGAATTCGATGCGCATTTGATCTCAATGCATCGTTAATGGTCCAGTTCCTGCCATAAATTCTGCTGGAGATTCGCATATACAATGACTGTCTTGCTGCCTTGTTTCATCGCTCCCGTCTTGATCTTGATTTCATACACTTGTGCCGCATCACGTGCCTTTGAGTATGTTTGTTGAATCACCTCCCAAATCTCCCCTGCCGTAGACAAAAACATGCAAGTGTCACTAATGTCGAGATTCATTGAGTTCCATAACCATGACATGATCATGGAGTCGGCTTCTTCCCATGCATTGAACCAGGGATCTCCTTCCTTCGGACCTGTTCCTACAAGGTGGTTCAGCTTTCCTTTGCCCTTCAGATAAACTCAAACAAATGGGGACCATTTCAAATTATTTTTTCCATTCAATCAATAGGCAGCCTAAATATATTAGAGGTCACCTGTAGGTGGGTTAGACGGGATTGCTTCAAAGATGATCTATGATTGGGTTTGGGATGAGGTTGTCTCGGACATATTGGATTGGTTGTGGATTGGCGTTGGAATTTGTAGCTAGAAACAAGAGAGACGCGCAATATAATTGCGCAATGAAGGCGAGGAAAAAAATTTTGTGATGGAGAATGGGTTCTGTTTTCCAGCAATGAAGGCCGAAAAAACTAAGGAGAAAATGGTTCTGATACATGTGAAATTTATGTTTTCAATTGTATTATTCAAGAAGAATTATCCACGGTTTTATACATAGGCTGTACAACTAATTAGGCTAATTACAAGGAGAAAAATTAGAAACTAACAAAAAACAAAACTAACCCTAAAAGTTAGGATTCTAAATTAATGGGATTTTAAGGGATTGATAAAAAGATTCATACATTCAATAACCAAATAGAAGATATGTATTTCAAAATTTTATCATGAGTATCAGAATTGAGAGAGTTTAGCTAAAAGCTATAATACACAATCTACACAAGAAAATAAATGAAAGAGGCTAGAGTTCATAATGTCAGACAAGGTGTACCCACGGTAAGGAACCAACAAGATTTCCAGCCAATCCAGAATATAGATCTTTCAAAATAATTCTCCCTCCACCATGAGCAGCCTAAAATGAATTTGCAGGCACAGACAATATAAGCACACCATCCAAAACGTAAGCATTCAGCGAGGTCAAGATGTGAGTAAAAAGAATAAAGTTTATTCACATGTTCAAATTACAGGATAACTACGAATCTTTCATTTTCAAGAATCACTTACAACAATCATTGGAAGAGTAAATTCTTTCCACAACTAGCAAATTATTCAAACAGATTAACGAATAATCAAGAGCATCAAAAATTTAATAAGCAATGGACGCAGATCGCAGAACTTGGAACACGACAATCTAGCCTTATATGGTAGAATATATCCCAAAACTTCATAAATATATTCGCGTGGGTATGAAGCACATAACCCCGAGATGCCAGTATGCCGCTACCTCATAAAAAAAATTAAGAACATAATCACCTAGTTTAACTGCAGGGACCCCAGCATGTGTTTGATATATTTTACTCAAAAGATAGAATAAATATTTAGAGAACTAGACATGCCTGTAATCGGGTTTTTATTGTATCAATTGGGTACAAAACTGCTTCTACAATGACACCTGCAACACCTCCAGCGACACTGCCCTCTGAAAAAGTCACAACTCCGAGAAACATAAATGAACGTGTGGCATCAACACATGGTCAAAAAACTAACACATAACATTAACAAGAAGTAGTTCTGAAAGATGATTTAACAGCAAGAGCTTGTACCAGAACTTGCGAAGAACAAAATGCAACCAAAAAAAGTTCAGAGATTATAGTAAACAACAATCATGCCTAATTAAAATTTCAATTATTCTCATCTAGGGCCTTGAACTTTAGGATTATTCCCACATTGCCCCTCAAACTTTAAAAACTCTCATTTTGTCCTTCGGACTTTAAATTAGCCCCACTTAACCCCTTTTAAGAGAATTTTGGTTAGAAACAGGCCAAAAAAAAAGAGGAAATTCCTATTGGGAATTCTATTAAAAACAAATGGAAAAAAACCACATGAACGTACTTAATTCCTTTTTTTCTGTCTGTTTTTAACATAAATTCTAACATAAGGTATTATGGGATGAATTCAAAATTCAAGGGCAAAGTGAAATTTTTTAAAGTTTATTAAACAAAGTGGGAATGACATTAAAACTCAGGGGTATAGATTAAATTAATCTCAATAATTTTGAAAAACAATAATTATCATAATCCCAAAATTTCTCATCCAACTAATATGATGTCAATTCATTTCAAACCTCTCTCGAAATATATATATATATATATATATATATATGAATGTATGTATATATTACAAACCAGTTTTTACAGATTACTAATAGTTCAAAAAATAAGAAGAAAAATTATTTAAAAAAACCTCTTAAAAATGTAGCTCAGAATGTACCGTAAAACGAGCGTAGAAAATCGAACGAAATGTCTTCTCCTTTACTGATAGATGCAAAGACCTTATGAGAAATTTGCCAAAATAACCTAACTAACAAAATGAAATTAGGAAAATGACTTTCCTATTTTTTTTTATTCCAAAAATGCTGATTGTGTAAATAAAAAAAAATTTTAATTAATAAAATTAATTAAAAACAAAGAATAAAAGAAGAAATCTGGACTGAGCTGAGCTCTTCTTCTTCTTCTTCTCTGAGTCCTTTAGTAAAATGACCTCTTGACTTTCTTTATTTTGTAAAATAACCTTTAAAAAATTTTAATTAGCAAAAATGACTTTTTGTTTTTAAAAATAATATAAAAAGAAAAGATATTAATATATGGTTAAAAAAAAACTAAAAAACAAAAAAGAAATTCTACAACTGGCAGTCGAGGTCTTGCTCTGTCGATCATCTTCTCTTCCTCGTCCTCCCCCCTTTTTTCATTTTATTTTCTTTTTCTTTGTCTGGGTTTCCTACAGCAGCTCTCTTTCCTCCTCTAATCTCTCTGTCGATCATCTTTTCAGCCTCCCCCTTTTTTTCATTTTATTTTCTTTTTCTTTGTTTGGGTTTCCTATTCTTGCATTGATTGCTGATCATTCTCAAGTTTTTCGCACGCCTAGCCGCCCTTTCCAAGGACGATTCCCCCTCTTCCTTTTCTTCTCCGGTATGATCTTATTATTGTCGTCAAAAGTTGCGCTGAGTCTTGCATTTGGCCTAAATCCTAAATTTCATTTTGTTCTGGTGATTTGCTACCTTATGTTAGCTTTCAACTTCTTAACTATTTCTTTTCTTTTGTTTGGTTTTTTTTTTTTATTCCCTAATTTCTGCTTAGATTGCTTTGTCGTGATTAATTATTTCATTTTCCTGCCACAAAATTATCTAAGATTTTTGAGGCAATTGGTAAAATGACTATCTGATTAGATGATTTCTCGCTTAAATATTCAGTAAAATACCTTAGATTATTTCTCTTTTATATTAATTCCTTTCTATTAACTGCTGCTCTTTTTTTTTTTTTTTTGGTTGCTTTCAAAAACTGCAGAGGAATGTTAGGTTCGCTGTGCATTAATATAGTAGATATAATTTTTTTTCTCTCTTGCTTTAAAATATTTTAGGATATATGATGTTGAATATTAGTTTCTAATTTTTTTTCTTGTTGATTTGGAAGCATATTAAACGTGAGTAACTTGACTATCTGTACTGTTTTATGTTAGGAAATCTTAATTAGTCTGTGGGGACTAATCTGATATTGTGGTAGTGGGTTTCATGTTTTGGCAATAATGTTGGAAGGACTTTGGTAGTCTTGTCATTGCAAGCACGTTGATTATATGACTTCTCAAATTCAAACTTCAGTTGTATTTTGTCTTCACAAACCACACTATACAATAATCCGTTGACATTGTTATTGATTGTTGATATATTTATCTAGTTAGCCCCTGCTGGTTACCGTTGAAGAATGTGAACTTTGGCTAATTTTGTGGTTTGATTTCTGTTCTTTTGATTGAGTTTTCCATCAAAGGAGAAATAAGATTTTTGGCTAATAATGATTTATGTTCCTTTGATTTATGTTCTTTTTATTGAGTGTTCCTTATACTTATAGTGTGAAATAATAACGAATGTTCGTACATGATTCTTATTTGATGGTTTTTTTATTTTTTTATTTTTTTGTATTGATTGATGTAAAATTTGTAGTTGTATGCTTTATATTGTTTGTTAATTGATAATGTCAAAATCTATGATAGGTATGAATCAGATCTACATTGTCGTGGAGTATAATGGAAAGTGGGAAAAGGTGGATGGCGGAATTTGGAGGTGGTTAGGAGTTGGTATGAGCAAGGGCTTTGTGGTTGATAAGAGTATCAAGTTTTTGGAATTGGAAGAGACAATCTACGACAGAACAAGTGTTGACCGAAGTATGTATGCAATTGAGATAACACATAAACTTGGCGGTGACATATTTAGTGACACTACTTCACCAACTCTCATTTGCAATGATTCAGATGTTATAGATCTTATGTTTTTGTACAATGAAAAATGAGCAATGATTTTACATGTTATAATAAAAGAAAAATGCGATAAAGGAAAAACAATATGTGTTCGTGGTGATGATGATATGAACAGTAATGGTGGTGATGCACTAGGCTTTCATGATGACTACTTTGGATGTCGGATCAATGAAGAAATCTCATTTGTTGCAAGGTTTGTTCCAACTGAATTAGTTGGTAGTTATGAGCATCCGCTGTAGATTTGTGCAACTAGTACACCAATCAATGAAAGGATCGCTGGCTTCAATCCAACTCCAATCACTGGTTCCAATCCAACACCAGAAGAGACAGTGCTTGAAGAAGTAGCTGCTGAAGATTATGGTGTAGATAATGCAGGTGATGATGTATCCGAAGGAGGTGATGATTCGCGTAAAGAAGATGATGGTTTACCCAAAGAAGATGACAGCCGTTGGCAACATGCTGAATCTGAAGATACAAGATTTGTTCCACTGATAAGTTCTGATAGCGGCAGAAATGATGGTTCAGATTTAATGGTGGGTAAACATTTTGACAGCAAGGAAGAATTAAATACAAAGTTAAACCTCGTCACCATTAATGGAAAGTTTGAATGAAGGTCAAGAAGTCAATCAAGTCGTTGAAGGAAGTTGTGTGTGTAGAAGAACCAACTTGCTTGTGGCGGGTGCGAGCTACAAAAATGCAAGGTTCGAATTTTTTTGTCATTCGACAATATAATGGTATCCACACTTGCTCGTTGATGAATTGCTCGATCAATCACAGACAAGCATCCAGTCGTGTAATTGGAGCTCGCATGAAAGGACACTTCATCGATTGCAAGCAACCCTTCAATCCAAAAGTTCTCATGGGATTCATGAGTCAGGAACTGAATGTTCAAGTCAGTTATTGGAAGGAATGGAAAGGAAGGCAATTTGCTCAAAATTTGATCAGAGAGACGCCACAACACAGTTTCGCCATGCTCCCCTCGTATTGTTACATGCTTAAACAGGTTAATAAGGGTACAGTTACGCACATTGAAGTTGATTCGGAGAATAAGTTTAAGTTTTTTTTTTTTTTATGGCTTTAGGAGCAGCCATACGGGGGTTTAAGAACATGAGAAAAGTTATTGACATAGATGGGGCTTGGATCAAAAGCAAATATAAGGGGGGTGTTGATGGTTGCTGCCACACAAGATAGCGAGTATCACAGTTATTCCATTGCGTGGGGTTTGGTTGACACTGAGAACAATGATTCATGGACTTGGTTTTTTGAGAAGCTGAAAGAGGTAATACCTGACAGCTCAGAGCTATGTTTTATTTCTGATAGGAACCAGAGCATTAGTTACGCGGTGAGTCACGTTTATCCTATGGCGCAGCACGGGGTATGTTATTATCATGTTATGATGAATATTAAAAACCATTTCAAGAGTGCTGCTTCTCTTGGAGTGTTCAAGGATGTTGCTGAAGCATACTGTTTGGAGGAGTTTGGGAAACATTTTAGTGACATGAGTACAAAATACCCGAAGGTGGCTCAGTATCTCGAGAAGGATGTCAAGTTTGAAAAGTGGTCAAGAGCTCACTTTAAAGGCGATAGGTATGAAGTTATGACCACTAACATAGTCGAGACTTTGAATAACATGATGCTGAAGGCAAGAGAGTATCCCATAACTGCAATGATCGATTTCGTCCTCTTCACAATGGGACAATGGTTCTTCACTCGTCATCGAGAATCAGTTTTAGTATCCACACCAATTACACCAAAGAGAGAAGAAATACTCAGAAGAAGATTTGATGAAGCTGGTTCATTGACGGCATACCAACTGAATGAGAATGAATACACTGTGATGGGTGGTGATTGCAATATGTGTGTCAATTTAACAATAAGGAGTTGCACGTGTAGGGTTTTTGACATTGACAAGATTCCGTGCATCCACGCAGCAATAGGTCTTTATCGACTGCAACATACTGGAGCTTATGTATACTCCCTTTGTTCTGAGTACTACAGTTCAGATTATTGGATGTTGGCATATGTAGAAACTATTTTGTAGAAACTATTTATCCTGTTCCTCCAGAATCGCAATGGCACAATATCCTTGAAGAAGTAAGAGCGATTAAGGTAGTAGCGCCAGACGTGGAAATGTTTAGAGGGAGGCCAAGATTAACTCACTTCCCTTCACAAGGAGAATGTATAGTCAAGAAGTATAAATGCGCGACATATGGTCAGAAAGGACATAATTCAAAAAAATGTCCCGACTGCTACTGCCATAGCGTGGATGTCGGAATCTTGTCAATGTCGAAAACCCTACACATGCAACTCCTTGTTGTTAAATTGACACACGCATTGCAATCACCACCCATCACAGTGTATTCATTCTCATTCAGTTGGTATGCTGTCAATGAACCAGCTTCATCAAATCTTCTTCTGAGTATTTCTTCTCTCTTTGGTGTAATTGGTGTGGTCACTAAAACTGATTCTCGATGACGAGTGAAGAACCATTGTCCCATTGTGAAGAGGACGAAATCGATCATTGCAGTTATGGGATACTCTCTTACCTTCAGCATCATGTTATTCAAAGTCTCGACTATGTTAGTGGTCATAACTTCATACCTGTTGCCTTTAAAGTGAGGTCTTGACCACTTTTCAAACTTGACATCCTTCTCGAGATACTGAGCCACCTGCGAGTATTTTGTACTCATGTCACTGAAATGTCTTCCAAACTCCTCCAAACAGTATGCTTCAGCAGCATCCTTGAATACTCTAAGAGAAGCAACACTCTTGAAACGGTTTTTAATATTCATCATAACATGATAATAACATGCCGCGTGCTGCGCCATAGGATAAACGTGACTCACCACGTAACTAATGCTCTGGTTCCTATCAGAAATAAAACATAGCTCTGAGCTGTCAGGTATTACCTCATTCAGCTTCTCAAAAAACCAAGTCAATGAATCATTGTTCTCAGTGTCATCCAAACCCCACGCAATGGAATAACTGTGATACTCGCTATCTTGTGTGGCAACAACCATCTACACCCCCTTATATTTGCTTTTGATCCAAGCCTCATCTATGTCAATAACTTTTCTCATGTTCTTATATCCCCGTATGACTGCTCCTAAAGCCATAAAAAAATACTTGAACTTATTCTCCGAATCAACTTCAATGTGCGTAACTGTACCCTTATTAACCTGTTTAAGCATGTAACAATACGAGGGGAGGATGACGAAACTGTGTTGTGGCGTTCCTCTAATCAAATTTTGAGCAAATTGCCTTCCTTTCCATGCCTTCCAATAACTGACTTGAACATTCAGTTCCTGACTCATGAATCCCATGATAACTTTTGGATTGAGGGGTTACTTGCAATCGATGAAGTGTCCTTTCATGCGAGCTCCAATTACACGACTGGATGCTTGTCTATGATTGATTGAGCGATTCATCAACGAGCAAGTGTGGATACCATTATATTGTCGAATGACAAAAATATTCGAACCTTGCATTTTTGTAACTCGCACCCGCCACAAGCAAGTTGGTTCTTCTACACACACAACTTCCTTCAACGACTTGGTTGACTTCTTGACCTTCATTTCAAACTTTCCATTAATGGCGATGAGGTTTGACTTTGTATTTAATTCTTCCTTGCTGTCAAAATGTTTACCCACCATTAAATCCGAACCATCATTTCTGCCGCTATCAGAACTTATCAGTGGAACAAATCTTGTATCTTCAGATTCAGCATGTTGC
Source organism: Ficus hispida (assembly GCA_025413025.1). Lineage (NCBI taxonomy): Eukaryota > Viridiplantae > Streptophyta > Magnoliopsida > Rosales > Moraceae > Ficus > Ficus hispida. Next base: position 17,422,995 of record CM046367.1, on the reverse strand, counting down.
CAACGGCTGTCATCTTCTTCAGGTACACCATCATCTTCTTTACGCGAATCATCACCTCCTTCGGATACATCATCACCTGCATTATCTACACCATAATCTTCAGCAGCTACTTCCTCAAGCACTGTCTCTTCTGGTGTTGGATTGGAACCGGTGATTGGAGTTGGATTGAAACCAGTGATCCTTTCATTGATTGGTGTACTAGTTGCACAAATCTGCAGGATGCTCATAACTACCAACTAATTCAGTTGGAACAAACCTTGCAACAAATGGGATTTCTTTATTGATCCGACACCCAAAGTAGTAATCATGGAAGCCTAGTGCATCACCACCATTAATGTTCATATCATCATCACCACGAACACATTGCTTTTCCTTTATCGCATTTTTCTTTTATTATAACATGTAAAATCATTGCTTGTTTTTCATTGTACAAAAACATAAGATCTATAATATCTGAATCGTTGCAAATGAGAGTTGGTGAAGTAGTGTCACTAAATATGTCACCGACAAGTTTATGTGTTATCTCAATTGCATACATACTTCGGTCAACACTTGTTCTGTCGTAGATTGTCTCTTCCAATTCCAAAAACTTGATACCTCCATCAACCACAAAGTCCTTGCTCATACCAACTCCTAACCACCTCCAAATTCCGCCATCCACCTTTTCCCACTTTCCATTATACTCCACGACAATGTAGATCTGACTCATACCTATCATAGATTTTGACATTATCAATTAACAAACAATATAAAGCATACAACTACAAATTTTACATCAATCAATACAAAAAAATAAAAAAAATAAAAAAAAACCATCAAATAAGAATCATGTACGAACATTCGTTATTATTTTACGCTATAAGTATAAGGAACACTCAATAAAAAGAACATAAATCAAAGGAACATAAATCATTATTAACCAAAAATCTTATTTCTCCTTTGATGGAAAACTCAATCAAAAGAACAGAAATCAAACTACAAAATTAGTCAAAGTTCACATTCTTCAACGGTAACCAGCAGGGGCTAACTAGATAAATATATCAACAATCAATAACAATGTCAACGGATTATTGTATAGTGTGGTTTGTGAAGACAAAATACAACTGAAGTTTGAATTTGAGAAGTCATATAATCAACGTGCTTGCAATGACAAGACTACCAAAGTCCTTCCAACATTATTGCCAAAACATGAAACCCACTACCACAATATCAGATTAGTCCCCACAGACTAATTAAGATTTCCTAACATAAAACAATACAGATAGTCAAGTTACTCACATTTAATATGCTTCCAAATCAACAAGAAAAAAAATTAAAAACTAATATTCAACATCATATATCCTAAAATATTTTAAAGCAAGAGAGGAAAAAAATTATATCTACTATATTAATGCACAGCGAACCTAACATTCCTCTGCAGTTTTTGAAAGCAACCAAAAAAAAAAAAAAAGAGCAGCAGTTAATAGAAAGGAATTAATATAAAAGAGAAATAATCTAAGGTATTTTACTGAATATTTAAGCGAGAAATCATCTAATCAGATAGTCATTTTACCAATTGCCTCAAAAATCTTAGATAATTTTGTAGCAGCAAAATGAAATAATTAATCACGACAAAGCAATCTAAGCAGAAATTAAGGAATAAAAAAAAAAACCAAACAAAAGAAAAGAAATAGTTAAGAAGTTGAAAGCTAACATAAGGTAGCAAATCACCAGAACAAAATGAAATTTAGGATTTAGGCCAAATGCAAGACTCAGCGCAACTTTTGACGACAATAATAAGATCATACCGGAGAAGAAAAGGAAGAGGGGGAATCGTCCTTGGAAAGGGTGGCTAGGCGTGCGAAAAACTTGAGAATGATCAGCAATCAATGCAAGAATAGGAAACCCAAACAAAGAAAAAGAAAATAAAATGAAAAAAAGGGGGAGGCTGAAAAGATGATCGACAGAGAGATTAGAGGAGGAAAGAGAGCTGCTGTAGGAAACCCAGACAAAGAAAAAGAAAATAAAATGAAAAAAGGGGGAGGACGAGGAAGAGAAGATGATCGACAGAGCAAGACCTCGACTGCCAGTTGTAGAATTTCTTTTTTGTTTTTTAGTTTTTTTTTAACCATATATTAATATCTTTTCTTTTTATATTATTTTTAAAAACAAAAAGTCATTTTTGCTAATTAAAATTTTTTAAAGGTTATTTTTTAAAATAAAAAAATTCAAAAGGTCATTTTAGGACTCGGAGCTTATTTGAGTTCATTTCAATTCTACTTCCACTATTCCACGCCAAAGCGCCTGAAAAACGAAACCATTTTCCGAGCAAAAGGAAAGGTAAAGAAACACGACAATTAAAAGATCAGGTTTAATGCCTTCATTTTCTCGGAATCCAAACAGAATGTAAGCAAATGACATTGAAATTACAAATAGTTGTCTTTAAGCAGATCATTATCACCGAATAAAGGATCAAACTGAAAGAGATTTTACAGTGATCGAAAAGAAAAGATAGATATACACATAGTCCATGAGAGAAGGAAATTACCAGATGAATCTCTGGGAGAATCTTTTGAATGCATTTCCTTTTTTTCACCTGTTTTCTTTTTGTTTCACTCGAGTCCTGGGGGCTCCGCATTTATGAGTGAAAGGGAAAGGTCCTGAGTACTGATAGTGGTTGCCTTTCACAAGCTTGCAAATTACACTCTCGCCCCTTTTATTTTCAATAAATTACTTGTTCAGTTCTTAATCTTTTACAAATTATGATTGAGTCATCAATTTTTTATGTGATTAAAATGTCCTTAAATTTTTAAAAGTGCATCATATCTATTACATATTTAAGTTGAATTATGTAAATTTCCTTTTTAAGTAGACTTAAATAGTAAATTATGTAAAATTAATGCAACCATTTTTGTTAAATTTTTAACATTTGTTAGTAAAAAATGACCAAATTACATCCTTTAAAAGAGTTTAAAAACCTTTTAGTTACATAAAAAAAGACCAAATGAACAGTTCTTTTTTGCATTATTGTACCCTTAGTCTCCGTTTGGTTCGTTAATTGGAGATGAAATTTTTAAGTTAGAGTTGATTAACTTTTTAAAAATTAGTTATAATTTTTGTTAATTTTTTAAAAAAAATAAAAATAAAAAATGATATGAATATTTTGAATTCCAATTAGAACAGCAAACAAAAGCTTATCTTTTTTATTGTTGACGCCCCTTAAAAAATATTTGACATTTAACAAATAAATTTGAAAATGTATTGCACCATTAAGTACCAAACAACAAATGCTATATTTGGTAAGAGGGTTGGAAAATTGAATGGAAGGAAGTGCAAAATACCTAGGTAAAGGAAGGAAGAATATTTTCCTTCATATTGTTTAGTAAAAGAGAAAGAAAATAGGATAGAAAATATCTAATATAATTATTTTACAATTATATTCTTATAAAAATGAGGGGATGGTAATGATCAAGGTCATAATAGTATTTTCATACATCATTCACATTGGCAAAGTTTTCTCTCTATTTTTCTTTTCAAAGTTAGAGGGATTCAAATTTGGTGGCCCCATGAATTTGTAATATCTTTCCTTCTTATTTTCATTTCTACCAAACAACAAAATTCATTTTTCCTCTCCAAAATCCGTCATCCCTCCTTTTCACTCTACCAAACAGAGGCTAAAGGAAAAATCAAAATCTTTTCTTTCCTTACAATACTCTTTCCATCGTAATTTTTCTTTCCCTCATATTTTCTTTCTTGCTTACCAAACGGAGGCTCATTTGATTTTTGTTCTTAATGAATTAACTCCTTAATTCAAATTGTAAAGTTTTAGTATGTGTTTGACATTTTCGTTCAAAAATTCAACTTAATTTTTGTCATATTCTGAAAAATCAACAAAGGGTCCGTTTGGGACACCATGTCTGGAGATGGTAAACCACTATATGGATTTCAAAATCTCAATTTTATATCAAATTTTATCTCTCTTTTATTTTCAAAAAACCCAAACTTTAAAAGTTAATAACTATTTAATTTCAAATCGGAATGAGATGATTTTTTATGTCAATTGTATATTTGTTTCTGAATATATTTCAAATTTTTGTATTATTTTCTACATCACATAACTTTTTCAAAAGTTTTTCCCCCTAAACATACATTTTCAACCTAATCTTCAAAACACCATCTCCAAATGTTACCCCAAACGAGCCCTAAGTTTCACTATTCAAAATTTCAACTATTACTTAAAGATTCAAATTTTAAAAATCCATAACTTTGCATATACAAATTCAAATGAGATATTTTTATTTTTTATTTTTAAATTACATAGAATTTCGAGACGATCTAAATAAGATTCCTATTGATATATGTGTATTTTTCTTGAAAATATTTTAACTTTTTAGCTATAATTAGCCAAACACACTACTCAACTCAAATTCAAAATTTTTAATTCAAGCAGATGCTCCAAAACGCATGTTTAGAGTTCACAAAATTGTGAATTTATACAATATTATAGTTGTTATTTATTTTTATTTTTAAGATTTTAAGTTTGAAACATGAGTGCTTAAAAACAATAACTTTGGGTAAAATTAAAATTTTTATAATTATTATGTAATTATTGTAATTAAAAAAAATTTCACGGGAAAAATAAGGGAAATAATTAGAAAATTTTAGACTGATGGTTTGGATTGGGTTGTACTGAATTGAAGGAATAACATATTGGTAACTGATTGAGAAAGTATCACTCAATATATTGAATTACGGATTCATCCTTAATCTGTGTTATGATCTATGAACACTCTTAGTAAATTCATTCTATTGAATATTTCATAATATATTATGTTTATTTTTATTTAGAGACTCAATTAGCAAAATCTGATGTTTTTGTACTGGATTGGAGAGCTAATGAATTAGTAATGGAATTAGAGATATGAATAAGGTAAATTGCTTATTTAGGCAATAAACTTTTAACCTTTTGTAATTTAATTTCTGACATTTTTTTCATAATTCGAATGCTCTTAAACTTTTATAATGTTGCTATAATAGTTTTTTCCGTTAATTTTTAGACATAATTAATTAGTAATTTGATCAAAAAGTGGTACTAACTACAGATTCCATCCGAAAATTAATAGAAAATATTACCGTAACAATGCTTTTAGTAGTTTATGATCATCCTCGATATATATATATATATATATATATAAAGAAAATGTCCCTAAACTATTAAAAATATTACTATAATAGTTATTTTATTCATTTTTAAATAATATCCTTTAGTAATTAGTTAAAAAGTGATGCTAACTAACGGATTCCGTCTAAAAATTGATGTAAATGACTATAATAGCGATATTTTAAAAGTTTAGGGACATTTTAACTATGAAAAAAAGTTTATTGATCAACCTAACAATTTACCCATATAAATATTATAAATTGGACAACCGAACTCTTACATAACATAGTATTTTTATTTATTTTTCTTTTAAAAACATGACGATTAAGCAAAGTGCTGGATGAGGAAAAAGAGAAAAATTTGCATTTATAGTCTAATGCTATTGAAAAATTATATGAAAATTAAGATGAGTGGTCTTTTTAAGTCACCTAGGCTAATCATTGGCCTAATTTTTTTTTTTAATATAGCGAAAAGACCGTTTGTCATTTTTTTTTTTCCAGATTTGATCAATTAGTGATTGATTAACAATGAATTAGTAATTAATCAGTGATTGACTAATAAGTAATTAATTATAAATTTAATTATTTCTATTATAATCAATTAGTGATTGACTAAATTAATAATATTATGTGGTCAATTATTAATTAATTATTTAAGAAAATTGATAAACTATTTAAAAAAAATCTTTTAACTAATTTTTAATAATTTTGACCACCTGTTAAAAAACTTATTAAAAAAACTATTTACCTCTAAATCTCAAAATTATATAATTTAATTAGACAATTTCTATGTACAGCCCAATATGACAATCTAAGATTCTCACAAATCTTATTAAATATTACAATAAACAATCAAATATTGCGATCAAACATTTTTGGTAACCTAATAAAACTAAAAAGATCTCCAAATATTGATGGGAAAAAAAAAACAATTAGACAATATTTATGTACAACCTAATATGGTAATCTAAGATTCTGAGATTTTTTTTTTTTATGAACAGCTTAATACAGCAATTGAAGATTCTATATAATCTTATTAAATATTATTAAATTCAATCAAATATTGTTAACTAACATTTTCTTTTATAATCTGTTACTTTAGAAAAAAGAACTCCAAAAACTATTATATTTGGTTTTTTTTGTTTGCTGAAGATTTCCAAAAACTTTATTATATTTGGTTGGCTCCCACCAAACACCTACTTACGAATTGGTACGATTAGGTATTTTTCTTTTAAATATGGCAACCTAAAGTAATTTCTTTTTTTTTTTTTTTTTTTTCATATTTTTCCCCACCAGACAACATACCCCCCTCCTCGCTTTCTCTCCTCTCTCTCTCTATCTCTCTCTCTCTCTCTCCGAATTTTTCTTCTCCGCCGCTGCACCGGCGTTTTCCGGCGAGTCAGGCGACCGCTTCATCTCAGGTTTGTCCCTTCTCTCTCTCCATTTCATTCTCCGTCGCTCGATTTAGGTTTTCATGAAATCGATAATGTTACTACTGATCATCGAAAAATCCTTCAATTGCCGTTAACTACAGAATCCTGCTTCTGAATTTACTCTTTTTCGGCTTGATTTTTAAATCTCTGACAAGTGCAAAGGTTTTGATGTGAGCTCTTGACTCGTATTACCGATTTTCCAAACCCTAAATTTTACCCCTCTCTGGTCTAATTACTTTCTTTGAGAATCGCCTTCAATTTTGCCTTTTCGTGTTTTCTGTATGAAATTGCCAGAATTGTACTCTTCGCATGGCTTGTGGTGTTCTGTTTGGTATTTTCGATACCCATTTCTTGATAGCTAAAACTTGTGGTTTTCTTTCCTTCTTTTTTTTTTTTTTTTAATAATTAAATTGAAGAGTGAAATGATTACAGTGAATAAACGATACTGTCCAGTGTCTAAGTTATTATTTTTATATAATTTTTGATATTGGTTGAGATGCTTCTGTTGAGGTATGGAAGCTGATTGCGTTTGTTTGGTTCAGTTCAAGTCTTAGATAGGATGGCTGAAAAGGCGTTTTTAGTTCGATATGAGTCATAGCAAATGATTTATCATGCGGGCACACAACTGTGAGGCTAGTTTATCATCCAAAGGATTAGGTGATCAGGTATGCCTCTGGGTACGGCACATGTTTTTGGTTCAATTCCTTAGTGTAGCGTACTGGCGAATAATGGCGAGTAGATTTGAAAGAATGGAAGTAATGTAGTGGCTGCTTGAAATGCTATTCAGTTGGCCCCGTATAAAATTAATTGTTGAGTGATTGTTGTGCAATTTGGTAACTTTTTTATTTTGTATTTTTATTTTTGAGGGTGGAGCCGGCAGATAACAAGAAGTTCGCATAATATAGTTGTACCCTGGCTAAAGCTGAATAGTGTGAAACCATAGTTAATTGCATGCTGTAGGATCAAATATCAATGCAGCAATCTGAAGTGATGGATTTCGTATAGCCATTATTAGCTACTTCTAATATTTTCTATTAAATATTTTTCTACAAGTGTTATTCCGTAGCTGAATGATTTCAGGGTGAGAAAAAAAAAAAAAATTCAATCATCAGTTTTCAAAATGATAAATCTTAAGGTAGACTGGAAGCAGTTCTTCATGAGGAATGGGGATTTGGAGGGAGTCACAAGTCATGTATCTGTTCGGGCTGCAGCTTGGCAGCTTGAAAATCATTACTGTGGCTTATCTTTCTTTTCGCTTGAAAAGAAAATCTGGAGTTTCGCTTTAGACATTGCAACAAAAAATATTGGCCTTGCTTGTATGATTGAGGTTGATTCTTTTGATTCTTAATACCACGGGAAGATGTTCATTGTGGTTTTTTGTTTTGGTATTCTTGTGCGAGGCTATTCAATTGAAGTTTGATTGTGAAGGCCAACTCCTTTTAAAGGCAAAGGATGTGCAAGGTTTCCATTTTAACGTTCATAATGGAAATTTTGTTAGAAAAATGTGCACAGCAGTTCATTTATAAAAACAATTTTGAACGTCAACTCTGATCTCCGATAACTTGTCCTAACTCTTATGCTTCTTTTGTTATTTAACTAATAATTACCCTTAGCATCTTTTTTTTTTTTCTGTGTTTTTTTTTTTTTCCGTCCAAACAGTTGATGAGATGCTATGCTTCCTTCAGCAGTTGAAGCGTCTATGACATTTTGATTTTGTAACCTACAGAAACCTTTAACTAAGTACATTGTTTCTGATGTATATTCTGATGTTTCTAATTAACAAAAACGTTAGATGGATAATTCCTATTGTTCCGCACCTGTTGTATAGAAACAGGAAAAACATTTTGATGCTTTTATCTTACCAATGTTATATATATATATATATTTCCTGTTTTGTAGGTGAAGAAATAAATTGATTCAGTTGGTTGCTCAAGAAGTGAAAGCCATTCGATGTTGTAGATGTATACGTTAAGGTTCTTGCAGTACTACAAGCTTTTAAAGTATTAATTGCCAAACCTTCTTCTTCACTGGTGCTATTTTTGAGCAATGTGTGCGAAATCAGATTCTCTATAGCCTCTAGATTTTCTAGGTCTGGTCTTCCTTTTGTCAACCTCCATTAAAGTTGTGCATCCTCTCTCCTCTTGTTTTCCAAGGAACATGTCATCTTCAGCCGGAAATACCGGTGGAGGTGGTACTGGTGTCAATGCACCTCAACCATACTTCTGCTATCAGTGCAACCGCACTGTAAACATCACTCCCTCACCAACCTCTGATTTAGTTTGCCCTGTTTGCACTGGTGGCTTCCTTGAAGAAGTTGAAAACCCTAATCCATTCCCTAGCCCGAGTCCTAATCCTTTCTTCTCTTTTTCATCTGATGCATCTGCCTTTGGTGCCAGTGGCTTTCCTTTATTGTTCACCACCGCAGCCTCCTCTGGTCATGGTGGTGGTGCCGTTGTTGATGATCTTTCTGCCCTCTTTGGTGGTGCACCAGCCAGAATGTCACCATTTCAAGACCCCGAGACATTCAATCCATTTGCATTCCTTCAAAACTATTTACAAACTCTAAGGGCTACTGGTGCCAATGTTCAATTTGTGATTGATAGCAACCCTGGGGACCCTGCTGGATTTCGTGTTCCGACTAATCTTAATCTTGGGGATTACTTCTTTGGCCCCGGACTTGAGCAATTAATCCAACAACTTGCAGAGAATGATCCAAATCGTTATGGGACCCCGCCAGCGTCAAAATCTGCTGTGGAGGCACTGCCCCTGATAAAGATTACAGAAGAACTATTGGTCTCAGACTCATCACAGTGTGCTGTGTGCAAGGACACATTTGAGCTTGGTGAGGAGGCAAAACAAATGCCCTGCAAACACATATATCATTCTGATTGTATTCTCCCATGGTTGGAGTTGCATAATTCTTGCCCAGTATGTCGCCATGAATTGCCCACTGATGATCCTGATTACGAACAGAGGAGTCGTGGGGCCTCTACACCTGCAAATCAAAGTCAATCAGGCGGGGGGTTCTTTAGTTTGGGGGGTGGTGGCAGCAGCAATACTGGTGTCAGTGACGGAAGTGGAAGTGGGGCAACGGCTGGAGAAAATCCTCAGACACCACGAATGGTGGAGCGGAGGTTTACCATTTCATTGCCGCGGCTGTTTAGGTTTGGTTCAAATGCTGAGACAAGTAACACTGGCAGCGCCAACAACAATGAAAACAATGATGGTTCAAACTCGGCAAACAGGGGAAATCAGAACACTGGATCAGAGCCTAGACAAGAAGATCTTGATTAAGATGATCGGTACTGCACTTGCAACCCTATTCACTTCTCTGATTTCATTTTGTCTCACTTAGTTTAGATAATTTTGTGGTCCTTTATTTTTCGTAGCTTTTCTATTGTCAAAATTTTCCAATCAAGTGTCAATAATTCATGAGTGGGCTTGCATGCTTGGATTTAACATTTTCTTATTCATCCTTACCTACAAGAAATACTTGTTTAAAGAGGATAACTGAATGGTGGAGTGACAAGTGAGAAAGATGGATGTTAAATCAGTCAAATAAGTTTTCCATGTTATTGATTTTTACTTTTATGTTGGTTGCCAGCAATTTCTTTTGCTTCGGAGTTTCAATATTCAACTTTTATATGCTATATTCGATTATTTCAGGAAGAATGCCTTTTGGGGATCTTTTTAGGTGGTTCAGGGTTTTGCAGATTATATCCATAAGGCGAGACATGAAGAAATAAATAAAGGAATTTTAATTAAAATTTATGTATTTATTTATTTTTTAAATTTCCGAACGGAGTCTGAGCTACGGATATGAAGAAGTTTGAGCTATACATATTCATCATCAGTTTACTATTAGGAATATGATGGTAGTAACATGATTTATCCATCCATAGTATAAATGTGCATTTATACTGTATACATATATGTGTATACATATAAATTTATAAATGTGTGTGGCTCTCAATATGCAAGTATGTAGGAGAGTTGGGTCCACTTGTGCGATATCTGAGGTATACGAGGCAGAAAACCTTTTCTCCTTTTCTGAGTGCAGGATTTGAAGCTGAAATAATCCTAATGGTGAAATTCTAAGTTTTAGACATTGTGCAGGTTGATGCTGGTCGGTTCTAATTTTGAAGATATGAAAATGTCAGCAGATCCCGTATTGTACTCAAATCGCAGTAAACATCACATGATTTGGTTTTGGTGAATCAAGTACAGTATAAGCAGGGTAGACATTTTACATGTGTTTAAAGCTCAACGGGCACATTTTAACCGAAAAAAGGGTTTTGAGATTTTCTTTCCAGTGAATCCATTTTGATTCATTATTCCTCTTTCGTTACCTAAGAACTTTACAGTATTGAATTGTTGGTTCACAGGGTTATGTCAATCACAGTTTCTACAGGACAATTTTCGTCATTTTTGCTATGTAATTACTCTTTAATATTCTCTTTTTGCTGCTTGATAATCCAATCTAGTGCCGTCAATTAGTTCATTTCTAATTTTCTAATCTATTAGTTTAGCAACTTCTAATGAAAGAAGAATTAATCGATGAAGAGAGTAAACTATTTTTTTTTTCACTGTATTATTATTTTTATTTTAGAATTTGTATGCATCTCCATTGGAACCTTTAGAGTCCATTTGCGAGCGTTTCGGGAATGATTTTGGTTTGTATATGAATTAGAAATGAGAATGTTTTGAAAATGATTTTGAGATATTATTTTTGAAATTGTGTTTGATTGCGATTTTAAATAAACTAATTTGAGTACATGAAAAAGTAAAGCTGTGTTTGGATATATTTTTGAAAATTTTTGTTGAGTGCGTAGGTTTTAAAAATGAAAACCGAAACGGGAAAATAATTTTATTTTATTTTCACTTTCCTTAACAAAAAAATGAAAATGACTTCTTGTTTTTGTTTATGTTATTTGACTTTGTGCAAAACCATGCTTTTAGAATCACTTTCAAACAATTTTATTGAAAACCGTGAAATTCATTTTCAAAACGTTTTGGAAACAATATCAAATGAGGTCTTGTTTTTGGAAAATCTTGTTTCTCTTTTGACCCTAAAGTTTTGTTTTGTTTTGTTTTTTGAATACGGGTTTGAAATGAAATTTTTAAGTTGAAATTGATTGATTTTTAAAAAAATTATAATTTTTGTTGATTTTTTTGAAAGATACAAAAATTGATATAAAAACTTTAAATTTGAATCTATACGCCAAACGCAAGCTTAGTTTAGTTTTTTGTTTTGTTGTTGTCGGTTTTTTTTTTTTTTTTTTTTTTTTTTTTTTTTTTTTTTTTTTGCAATGTATGCACCTTTCTTGATCAAGTTTTCCCCGACATCATGCTGCGTTTTAAATTCCAGATCCATAGCTCTTTAAAGGTCGTGAGAAGATATGCGTAACCCTAAACAACAAACATTAATTTTCCATACTCACAAAGGGTGTTCTTTTATAAGCTTCTGCTGAAACATTTCATACCAATCTATACCGTCGGATTGAAATAAAACCAAGGCCAAGATAAAGGTACCTTGAAATAAAACCCCGTTCAACAGAAGATTGAGGGAAGAAAACTCGACGGTGTTTTTATTTCACTTTAATAAATGAGAGTTCTGGATCCTATTTTTGTATTTACTATGATAGAAATAATGATGATAGTAATAAAAGTGGAAGGAACCTTCAAATAAAGCAAGTATACTTGGAGCCAATAGCGTAGTGGAAGCAATGCAGGAATTGGAGATGAGGAAAAAGAGACTGGAGTTGAAAAGAAGTACTACAAGGGATAATTAAATCTTATCCCTTTCAAGTACTAACTCATGTGATAATGTCATTTTTTCACTCGTAGATATAATCAATATATGTTATAATCTTTCACACACATACCAATAAAAGTATATGAACAGTGAAAAATCGTCTAACAAATAACGTAGTGGTGATATTCTTACGAACTATCAAGACGAGGCAAGCGGTCACAAATTAATGAAAATAAACAAGTGTAGAAAAGTAGAGAACAAAGAGATTAACAGAGACTTCACTATTTTTTGAGAACTACACAAGGTTGTAATCTATAGAAAGTGACTATGAATTTCGGAGGCTGCTAATAATGTACTTATAGTTTTCTAAGAGATAACCATTTTAAAAAATTAAATCATAAATGCTACATTGAATTTAGCTACCAAGATTTTTTTTTTTTTTTTTTTCCTGTCTTTTGAACTTTACTTCACTGATTTGGATAATTGTTGGGAATATATCTACTTGAGACTCAAATGTTAAAAACCGTGATTATTATCCTCTTCTAAATTGATATCATTAGTCTAATATGAGTACCTAAATAATTAGGATCTCAATTACCTATTAATAAAAATAACGGTAATTCACATACTAATATAATTTTAGTACTCAAAAATTAACATATAGAAATTGGTGTCCTTTCATTTTTATATGAAGATACCATGCAAACAATTCAATAAAATATACACGACGTTAGAGATATGGTACATCAATAGATGTGCTTTTTCTTACATTTAATGCCTTTCAATATGACACAATAGAACTTGTAATAATATCTATTCGTAATCATGTGTCCCGTTTGAGTCTCTCGTTCATCTATTTATTCATCGCAAGCCTTTTTAGCTTTGTCAAGACGCTCAACGAACTTCTCTTCTTTCAGCGTCTGTCGTCGACCGCCAGGCTCATAGTGATCATTCGTAAGTGAGCCATGATAAACAAGTGAAGGAGTACCAGATAGCGTTGGCTAGCACAAACGACATCAAAAACCAGCATTCTTGACACAATCACCATTATGTGGACAAATACACTTGCGTTTTTTTCTCTCCATGGCATGCCCTTCTCTTTTCATTTTGATCTAGAGTACTAGCTGTTGGCTATATACATACATACACATATATATATATATATATATATATCAAGATTTGAATGATAATTTTACAATTTAAAATTAAACCTCCAAAAGTTTCTAAAACATACATATGTGTGTGCGCATATACATACACACAGGAATCAAAAAACAAAAAACATCATTCAAGTGAAGAGAAGGTAGAACAATGTTACGTTCTCTTTTGAAACAGGCTAATGGGTAACGATAGATTTGAAAAAAAAAAAAAAAAAAAAAAAAAAAAAAAGGGGGTAAATTATGCATTTAGTCTCTAAACTTTTGAGTTTGTGTAACTTTGATCTATCATCTTTTTTTTTTTTTTTTTTCATAGCTGGAATCTTTCTAACCTATGCTATAATAATGTTTTCTTTAATTTTTATACTGAATCCATTAAAAATTTGATCAAAAAACGATGCTAACTAATGGATTCCATCCAAAAATTTCTAGCTACATAGATGACCTCTTTGAAGTAAGAGGAGGGGTTTTCTAGTGTTATGTTATCATCAATTTAATTATATTATTTATTATTATGTTTAAAATTTTATGTTATAATTTTCTATTACTCTCTTAAAAAATGCTATTTTACTCTATCTCTCAATAAAGTATTGAATAAAAGTTTACTTACCATGTTTTAGAAACCTTATGTATAATAAGGTCATTCATACAAATAATGTTAGAAACATGTATTTCACACTTTAATTATCTTTCCACAATACTATTTAACAACTTATTATTTATCTTACCATCATTATAAAATAATAAATCTAACAGAAGTTGTAGGATATAACATATTTTATAAGTACTAATAATATTTATATTTTTTAAAAGATGACAAAATACCCTCGCTCCTTCTCCCTCCCTCTTTGTGTTACACATATATATTGCTGCACCAGTGGATGTTGCGATGGCGGCGGAGGATCTCGATCAACGATGTGATGGCTATGGATGGGATGTCGGGTTGCAAGCGAGCTCTAAGCATTGAGCTATGGTGAACTCGTGATCTCCATCTTCAGCTCATTTGTTGCAGAGAAGACGTTGACGGCTGTGATGAAGCTTCAGCAGTGACAACGATATTCAAGCTTCGACGGTGTCGGCGACAGCGACCTCGGAGCTTCTACGGTGGACAGCGAGGGTGGTTCGACGGTGTTTAGGAAAGGTTTTAGGGTTTGTGGGTTCTTTTGATGTTGGGGTTGATTCGGTTATTGCTTGGGTATTCGGGTATTGGGACTGTTTGGGGCTTTTAGGCGTTAGATTGGAATATAAGTTATTCGTATGGAGTTGTGTAAATCTAAAAGAAGTTTTGGTTAAAAGAAAACTAAAAATAAATTAAAAATTGTACTTATTAGTAAATATTAATATTGTACTTATTATTCATCAAAAAAAGTATATTGTACTTATTAGTAAACATTAATATTGTACTTATTATTCATCAAAAAAAAAATATATTGTACTTATTAGTAAATATTAGATTTACTAGTGCGAGACTTACTAGTGAATATAGAATTTACCAATAAAGTAAATATCAGATTATTTATTAGTAAATACCGGATTTTCTAATAAAAGTTCTCAAAATGAATACCAGATTTACTACACAATTTTAATAAATAAACAAGTTACTATCTCCAATGAAAATATTATAAGTATCAGATTTGCTAATAACATGATATCGTAAACATCGGCTTTACTAGTTTTAGTAATAATTTGGAAAATACTTAAATTATATAGTAAGTACAGTATCTACAAATAATTTTAAAAAATAAAAATTTACGAATAAATCTCGTATCTATTACGTACAAGATTTTTCATGTAAATACTATATATTTACAAGTAATAAATTATTTTATTAGAATAATAATTTATTTACTCGACGGATTTATTTGTAAATAAACTTTTTGCATGTTTGATTGAAAGACAGAGATACAATATTTAAATATTTTAAGATGAGTACGAATAACTAAAATAAAATAAGAGAGAATATCACAAATTTTAAAAGAAACAGGTGAAACCAAACCTTCTAAAAAATAAATATATCAAAAAACTGAATAAAAACTGAAAAAGCATCAACATCAGTAGCCTAATCAATTCAACATCAATGTGGGAAGTGTCTTGAACAAAATGAAGGCAACCGTCAGACCTTTAGAAAAATAACGAATAAGTGATTGAAAAACAATTTTTTTAAAAAAATGATGTGGTCTGACAGAAACAGAGGAAAAAAATCGCGTTTGAAACCGTTGATAATAACCACATAAAAGAAACGAATGAAATGTGTCCTAAAAAAAAACTCGTTGGCTCGTTATACATCCTCTCAATGTCAACGTTTTCGTCCTCTCTATTTCAAACTATATATAAAAACATAAGACTAGCCGCATCTCAACAACTATTTTGTTTCCTACTATTTGGTATTATTTACATCTTTTGTCTCTCTCTCTCTTTTTTTTTTTTTTTTTTTTTGGGTTAAATTATTGCAACTAAAAAATAAGTGCGCGTAATAGTCCCACTAACTTTCTTTCGTATTAGAATGGAGAATTGTATGAATTTGAAGGCCTCTTTCTCTTTTGTTGGGAAGGAACAAACTGTCGGTGAGATTCCTGATCATATTATTACATATCAAACTCACAACTTTCTACTTCATAACAATTTTATAATACCACACTCCTCGATTCCATGTAAATATCCTTTTTTTCATGTATTGTAATGTTATAGTATTCTCACTAATAAAAATTATGAATTACACGACGGTTTTTTACCGTCGTGTAAAGTTTTCACGACGGTTCACCATTAAAGTTTGTGGATCTTCGAAATAAATTATTGTTACACTTTGTCCATTAAAGTTGAAGATAACTCAAGGATTTTTATCATTCTTATCCTCAATAGTTTTCTTCCAAGAGAGTAAAATAAGAATTTATATTTAATTTCTATGAGAGCTTCAAAAGATTTTTTTATTAGAGTTTCAACAAGTAATTTATCTTAATCAAAAGAAAAGTAATTAATTAGAGATGTGAAAGGAATAACATATTGTTTTTTTATTTCACTATCATTCCAACGAGATCTATATCAATTAAGGAGAAACAACAAAGAAGCTTTTACTTCAATATAAGCTTTAACTCTAGAATCTAGAATTGCTTTCTTCAATTGATTCTCATTTAAATTTGTACTAATCAGTTTTTATTCTGTTGACAGAAGATGATATATCTTTTGTCTTACCTAATATGGTTTTCTTTTAATCTCATTTCTTACTCTAAATTGTTTGGTTAGCCATGTATTAAGTAGTGTTTTCACGTTTTATAATTTAACTTAACATGCTATTTGGATAGAAATTGACATCTTATGATTAGAATTTTTCCGTCATATATTATATCTTTCAAATACTTTCATATTTCTAAAAAAAAAAAAAAGTACAACTAATTGCCACAACTATATGCCCTTTTTGTTTTTTGTTTTTTGTTTTTTTTTTCCTCCTTGTTTAAATTATTATTAACTGAAAGTTCACGGCTGAGAATTTATTATTTAGCTTGAGGACAAATTAACTTTTTAGGTTTCCTTCAAAAGTTCTAATCTGTGTAGACAACTAGGAAAAATAGGAAGCATGTTTATTAACAAAGTATTACTATTTGATATAAGTTTACTTATACCATGTGTTTAGCAAACTTGCATATAATAAGGTCGTTCATATAAATATTGTTACAAACATGTGTTTCACACTTTAATTATCTTTCCACATTACTATTTAACAACTTAAATATTTATTTTTATTAATAAAATAATACATCTAACATTATTTTACTTCAACCACTCCATTAAAGAAAACAGTAACAAAAAAATAGTTATAAATATTAGATCAAAATGTATCTGAGTTTTTGTAAAGAAACTTGAGAAATTATAATGGGAGGCGAACATTGAAAAATTGACCGACATTTTTTAATTTAGTAGAAAAACAAATTTTTAACAAAAAATTATTAAAATCTGCTTTTGTCCTTTTCGACTTTTGCTAATGTATAAAAAATTGGACCAAAACTTAAGGTTCCCCCCCCCCCCCCCCCCCCATAAAGGTCAATTATATCCCTCTTTTTTGATATTTTTCCTCACAAGGACGAGGCCCGGGGTATCCCTCCGTGTGATAGTTGGGATTGTTGATGGAGTGGACGGGGAAACTCTCTGTTTTCGATCTGGATCTACATAGTATTGTTATCTATGCTAATTCGTTAGAATTTTCTTTTCGTGAAATCATTAAACTTAAATTAGGTTAATGAAATTTTACTTTATTTTTTACTTCTAACTTATTAAATCTTTCTTTTGTTTAATTTTATATGCTTTTGGTCAAGTCTTCTTACCCAAAAAAAAAAAAAAAAAAGAACCTTTCGTTAGAATAAAAACAATGATGAGATTCATTTCCGCGTGAAGAAATTGCCGACAACAGCAACGCTGACTATGCATGCTTCCTGTCCAAACACATTGACTACACGTATTATAGAGTTACAATTTATACAGTAAATTTTTAATTTTAATAATTTATATCTTAAATTTATAAATTTATAATAATTTACACTCTATTGATAAAAAATGTCAATTTTTAATGAAAAATTGATACTTCATTTATATATAGATTATTAATTAATAAAGATAAAAATGATTATTTATGTCATAAATTAATAATTTATGTACAAATTATATATTAATTTATTCTAAAAGATTAATATTATTATCAATAGAGTACAATTTACTATATATTTGTAAGTTCATAGAGTAAATTATCAAAATTAAAAGTTCAGGGTGTAAATTGTAACTCTACAATAAATTTAGGGTATACCAATGCAAAAAAGCCTTAAAGATATGCTTGCGTTTGGTTCACTGGTTGGAGATGAAATTTTTAAATTGAAATTTGTTGACTTTTCAAAAACTAGTTATAATTTTTATTGACTTTTCAGAAAAAGATAAAACTGATATGAAAAAGTACAATTTAGTTATGGTTAACTTGAAATACCAAACGAAGCAATAACATCACAGAAAAGAGTATGTGTAAGAAAAAGAGCAACCAAAAAAAAAAAATCAAATTTTGAGCAAAAAAGAAAAAGTAACAAAATCATAATTTTTATGGATAAATTATATGTCTAGTCTCTAAATTTTTAAGCTTGTGTAAATTAGGTCCATTTTTTTCATAACTTGAGTGACCATAAATTATTAAAATAATACTATAATAGTCATTTTCATTAATTTATAAACGGAATTCGTAATATATTTTATCAAAAAAATGATGATCACTAATAAATTCTATCCACAAAATAACGAAAAATGATTACTATAATAACAACAACAACAAACAACAAACAAGAACAACAACCAAAACTATAAAAATTTTAGAAAATATCCTAACAATATACCCTTAAACTATTAAGGTTTTGAAATTTTGAATAGTTAAATAAAATTGTTAAAATTCTTCTAGCAATCTCTAATTTTATTTTTCACAACTGTAGTCTTATTTTGATCGTTAGACATTAAATATTTAACCAGCACATGCTCATAGTAGTTTAAAATTTTATACTGCACTTATACAAGATGTTCTGACTTTTAAGGGATTTGTTTAATGAAAATAATAATGAATAAAATAAGTGCAACTCATTTGAAAAAAAAAAAAAAAAAAAAGACATTAAACACATGCTCATAGTAGTTTCAAATTTTATATTGTACTTATCCGTTTGGTGAATGAGTTTGAGTTGAAAATTTTAAATTCTAATAATAAATTTGTGTTGATTTTTTAGAAAAAGCAAAAATTTTTTCAGAAAAAAATAAAAACTGAAATGAAAATTTTAATTTAAAATAGTTTTTCAAATGAACAAATCAAGTTTTCGACTTTTAAGGGATTTTTTTTAATGAAAAGAATAATGATAGGGTGTTTGATGTGTAAGTTTGAGTTAAAATTTTTAAGTTTAAATAGTAAATTATGTTGACTTTTCAGAAAAGACAAAAAATTTTTTAGGAAAAAGACAAAAACTTTTAAGAAAAAGATAAAAAAAAGTTTAAAATAATTATTTAAAATGGCTAACCAAACATGCTGAATAAAATAAGTTCGAATAAAATAAGTGCAACTCATTTGGAAAAAAAAAAAATTGTTTATCAAAAAGTAAAAATAAAAATAAAAACGTGTAACCAGTCAATGCAACTTAATTAAAAAATGTTTTTATAAAAAATTAAATATTCTATACATCTCTCTCTCTCTCTCTCTCTCTCTATCTACACATTTGCTGGCAGAGTCATCTTGATACAATCTTCAGCATGTGCCAATTATCACTCCCTTTTTTTTCTTTTTCTTTTTTTTAATTTTAATTTATTTTAATTTACTTTCTTTAATTCTTCTCTTATCTTCTTTTCCTTTTTTCCCCCCCCCAAACTTTCGTTAATTTTTGTCTTCATAGTTTTTTTGCCACTTCAATTTTTTTTCCACAATAATATATATCCAAACTCAGAACGATTTTTCTTTGCAGATCAATAAAATACTATTTTTAATAATACTTCCTAATTAATTTTTTTTATCAGTAATAATTTTTTTTCTCAGAAATACCCCTACTCGTATATTTTTTTAATGCACCCATCCAACTACTATTTTTTAACGCTACTTCGGTATAGTTTTTTTTATCCAATTTGTTAATTTTTATTAAATGTGAGACTATTTAAATATCTTTTCTTATATTATTATGAAATAATATGGATTTTCAAATTTTGCCTTACGTTTTTTTTCATGTGCCCACTAATTCAACTATTATTTTCTAGATTATATATCCTCTACATGTCATTCATTTTTTTCCTTCTTTAAAATTTATATTTAAAATTTTAACTAGGTTTTAATGCATCAAGCAGTAAGAGTGCACATCTTTTTTTATAAAATATGTTTGTACATCTATATATTAGATAAATAGTTCGAACATGGACAATAATTATAACATTTTATTTAAAATCATGTAATAATTAATTAATTTATATGTAATTTATATAAAATTATCTAAAAAATGGTATTAGAATAACGAATATGTATAATTAAAAATTTTAATATTAAAATTTTAATATTAAAATTTTAATATAATTGATTATCCCCCCCAAGTAATGTAGAATATCTTACATATGGTTGTTCCAACTTTTATCATATACTAGTTTAAAGAAAGTGCTATAGAAATATTAGATATATTTGAGAAAATTTATTTGTATAAAAAGAAATTAAAATAATAAACTTTCTCATCATTTTTTGTTTTCTTTTTCGTTTTCATTTTCAAAGCATTTACTAAACCAATGTTATTTCTGAAATGTTTTTCTTTTCGTTACTCAAAAGATGTGCGGAATATTTCCAAAAACAACTAGAAATAAAACCAAACGAGTCCAATATATCCCCAATATTTGAAACCGAAAGCCACATCTACTTGCTTTGGTGATCGGCCTCCGGACCTTGATGTATCACACAAAAGAGATGGGAGAAAGGACCCAGAAAAAAAAAAAAAAAAAAAAAAGTACCTGAAGGTTAAGACAGAGAGAGAGAGAGAGAGAGAGAGGTATAAAAAATTATAAAAATGATTAAAATATAAAAATATAAAAAATTGATCCATGCTGACTAAAATGAAAAAAAATGGCCAAAATAAAGAGAGAAAGAAAAAATGATTAAAAAAATCTAGGGATAAAAAAAAAAAAAAAGATTTTTGTCCAAATCACTTTTTCCTGTATTTTATATAAGTATTAGATTATAGAACTTATTTATGTGCATTATAGGACAAGAGATACCTGTGTCTGAGTGTGCCCGCTTAGATAAATCTGTCAGACACGCGTTTATTAGCCAGCTATTTGACCCTCTCAACTAATGATTTTATCAGTTAGAGAATAGAGACAGAGCCGTTTGAATAAGTCAAACAAATTTCCACTCCTCATTGTCTCAGGAGAAAAGGGAGAGGAAATAAGTGGGGGAATGGTAATTGGATAGAAAATGATATAGTAACTTCTTTGGAAAAAAGGAAGATAGGAGGAAAAAGAAAATATGATGAATAAATATTAGAGTGGGTCCACTAATTTTAATATGTCAATATTAGGGCTATTTTTCCTTATGTTATAGAGTTTATAGACTTTTTAACCACACATAAGCATTGTTTTGAATGAACTTTTTACGTTAAAGTAGGTTAACTTTTTAAAATTAGTTATAATTTTGTTAACTTTTCAGAAAAAGAAAAAAACTAAGATAAAAAACCTAAGTTCGAACCCGAGAGCTAAATGGAAAGTATCAAATCGTAACTCTATAACAATATTAAGGACCAAAACAAAAAATTTATCTTTTTTTTTTCTTACACTGAAAAACAAGAATAAATTAATAAGACATGGTATACAGTATTGATGTCCTCTAAATCTGTGATCCTTTGACAACTTACCCTATTAAATTTTTAATTTTGAAAATTTATCTATTGAATTTGTTAAATTATTGTAATGCACCCCTTTTTTTGTTAAATTTGTACTAAACAAAAGATTTAAAATTGGAAGATTTATGTTAGGATTTGTATTAGATTTGAAAAATTTTTTGTCAGAAATAAGCTTTTCCGTCTATACTTGAGGCATACGAGGATTTTCATAAATAATTTAATAAAAATTAATTCATAGGGGTATATTTAACAATTTAACAAGTTTAGAGGTAAATTGTCAAAATAAAAATTTAAGAGATTAGTTATTAAAAGTGATAAATTTAGGGGTATTAGTGCAAAATACCTAAAAGACATTACCAAAAATATGAGAATCGCCGACCAACGCAGATTTTCATTTCCACAAAGATTCCAACCCACGGCTATTCCATTCATTTCCACACAGCTCACACACACCTTTTCACGGGGTTTCTTCGGATTGGCGTCCTCTCTCTCTCTCTCTCTATATATATATATATATATATATATATGTATGCATGTATGTACGAGCTAAACAACATGTTATTTGCTTGATCAATTGTTCTGATATTTCCCCATTTACTTACAGGTGTTCATTTCTTGTGGAGCCCACCAAGAGGCTTTTATTGATTTGTTTATTGCATGGAGAGACTATAAATTCAAAGATTTTTTATCGTCACCGGCTTCGTCATCGTCATCTCTTCTTTAAATTCGCCTCTCCCTTTCTGTTTCCCATTCTGCAACTTTTCTTCTTCTTCTTCTTCTCATATTTGCTCTGTTGCGAACTCTCCGGTGAGTTCAATTTTTTTCATTTTTTTCGTCTTATCGATTGTTTAAAATCTTTATGGGTTTTTTATTTTCTTTCATTTCTTTGCAATTCTCTCAAGTTTTCCTCCTCTGGGTTCTTCTAGTTTTCCTTTTTTGTTTTGCTTTTGAGGAATTAAATAGTGGGGATGAAATGATTTTCCTAGAAGAATCCTGGAAAAAATTAATTTCAAGATTCCCTTTTGCGTTCTTGGTTGATGTAATTTCTTTCATTTGTTTTGTTCAGTTAATTCTCGTTTCATTCTGAATTTCCACGTTCGAAAATGATATTAAATTGTATGTCCTATTTGCTATGCAGGTGAATCTTTCATTCACAAACAGTTCCTGCTATAAAATAAAAGAAAAGAAAAGAAAAAGAAAAAGAAAAAAAGTTATTGTTACAGGAATTAAGGAAATGGGTATAAAGACAAATGGGTTCGTTAAAGGGTGTCTTTCAGAGGAATTGAAAAAGTTAATTCGATCCGTAGCTTCCGGGTATGGAGATGTGGTGGATTTAGAACAATTGGAGATTGTCCCTTTGAAGGGTGCTATGACTAATGAGGTTTTCCAGATAACATGGCCAAGAACGGATGGCGATTTTTCGCGGAAAGTATTGGTTCGAGTTTATGGCGAAGGGGTTGAGGTTTTCTTCAACAGGGAAGATGAAATCCGAACATTCGAGACGATCTCCAGACACGGTCAGGGGCCGCGGCTTCTAGGCCGGTTCGGAGATGGAAGAATAGAAGAGTTCATTCATGCCAGGGTATGTCACAAAACACAATGATTATGTTCATTTTCCTAGAAAATTCAAGATACATTAATGAAATGAATGAAATTGTTTCCGATAGCATATACATCATCGGTTTCTTTTGTGTTTACATAACTTTGTTATGCTTGCAGTGAATTATGTGAAATCAACATTATTTTCATCTTCCTAGAAGTTCAAGACCATTGTTATCTTTAGTCTTTGCAATGAGTTTATTATCTATTCTTTTTTTTTTTTTCTTCTGATTGTTCTTTATTTCCCAGTAATTTCTAGAGCCATCAAAATTTGCCTTTATCATGATGGTGTTGATACCTATGGCTTTCCTTTCTCTTTCTCATGATTATTCCCTTGGTGGGTTAACTTATATGTGAAAAAAAATAATGGTAGACAAAGTGGAGATACTAATATTATAGGCAAAGTTGCTCTTATAAAATAGATAAAGTTCTGTAAGCACCTTAGAACCAAATTTAGTGGTGCAGAAGGAGCAAACAGCGACAAGCACTAGGCTATAGAATTTTGACTATATTATTGAGGTTTGGGCCGTTTGGGGTCATATAGGTTCCTTCTTTATAAAAGGAAATATCATAGTTTATGATACAATTTTTTTTTTTTTTTTTTTTTTCAAAGATTGTACAAAAGCTTGTGTTTAATAGAAGAGATATGTGTGAAAATGGCTTTTTTTAAAGCATCGTTTTAATACATGTCCCAAGTTCAGACTTTTTTTTTTTCCTTTTAAAGAGGTAGCCAAAACCGGCCACCGTTCATATTTCTCAAAAGATTCTCCTTATCTTTATATTAAAGGTGTGAAAATGATTAAAAGCATTGGGCCATTGTCACACTTTGATAGCTGAAAACAAGAAATGGCTTTCCTTTTTGCTGGAAGTGACCTTCCTTTAGGTTCTGTTTTCAGCATCTTGTTGATAATAATATTTATTCACTCGGGTCCAAGCGACTTATGTTCCATATTTAGTTCCCATATTTTTTATTTTGTTTGGCTTACATAGTCACCCATATGAAATCAATGCATAAAGATCTTACACCATCTATGCACACCATTTTTTCATTTATTCACTATGTTCCATATAACACTTGAAGATCATGTCACTGGTGGTAATGATTATGATTTATGTATACTCAAACCTGGTCGAAAGAAGCCATGTTATTGAACTCTTCCGAGTATCTTTGGTTAATCAGAAAGGTTAAAAGTTTAACTACGATTGTTGAGAAGTATGAGTTTCGGTGTGATGGGGAATGTAACAAAATTGAAACAACATTGTAAATAATAATGCTGAGGTTTAGCTATCATCTTTGCAAATGTCATATTTCTCCAAATATTTGAAATTTTGGATCGTATTTTTTGTTTTGAAGTTCTCCTTTTGGATTTTTCAGACACTTTCAGCTGCTGACCTCCACGACCCTGAGATATCGGCTCTTATAGCAGCTAAGTTGAGAGAGTTTCACACTCTTGACATGCCTTTTTCAAAGAATGTGCACCTCTGGGACACAATGAGGTACTTTTCGTGGTTGTAATGATTGCTTTTCTCCTTCAGGGAAATGAAGATGTTTAATTAATGCCTTTTATTTTTGGCTCGCAGGAAATGGCTTGCTACAGCCAAGACTTTGTGTTCACCGAAAGATGCTAAAGAATTCAGCTTGGATACTCTAGAGGATGAAATTACTCTGCTAGAGAAAGAGTTAACTCATGAATCTCAAGAAATCGGATTTTGTCACAATGATCTGCAATACGGTAACATAATGATGGATGAGGAAACAAGATCAATCACTATAATTGTAAGTCTTGCACTCTGTTATCTGCTCCGCTACATTAATTTCCTTCTACAATCTAGTTCGTAATCAGGAAAACTACGAGATCAATTCCTTCATATACTGCAAGTATCTTTAGTTTTTCTTAGTTTGGAAACAGAGGCGAAGTATTTGCAGTGAATGTGGTAACCTTATGTTGCAACATGTCCATCATAATCCGTAATGCTATTCTTTGATGTCTTTTTTTTTTCCAGGATTACGAATATTCCAGTTACAATCCTGTTGCCTATGACATTGCAAATCATTTTTGTGAAATGGTAGCAGATTACCATTCAGAGACACCTCATGTATTGGATTATAGCAAATATCCAGGTAAACATATTTTTTAATGGAATTTTAATTGTTTGAACTTTATTCCCACTAATTCAGCGCGCAAGTGATATTAAGCTGCAATTTTATAACAACTGTTTTTCTTTCTTAAATTCAATGGCTTAGATCTTGAGGAGCGCCAGAGATTTGTCAGGATATATCTGAGCTATGCAGGTTAGCCTACTAGTTTCTTGACTCCCTTTATTCTACAATAGTCCAACATTCAAGGATTTGAGGTATTCCCGTTTGGATCTCCATTTTAAACCCACTTTTCAAATGTTTATCGACAGTATTTTTCTCTCGCCGATATTTGAAATTTCAGTTTGAAAAGTGGTTTAAAACAGGGATCCAAATGGAAGCTAATCATTCTTTTTTGTTGAGCAGTTTAAGGATAATTTTTTCTCATGTGCCAAAGATAACATTATTTGGAATTGACGCATAAAAAGGAAGAGATTCTTCATACTTGGTCATTCTCCTCTCCAATATATATATATATATATATATGTGTATGTATATTCATAAACGTATAAAATATAATAAAGAAAGGTTAATTTCTTTGCATGCTTGCGTGGGGGAATATCGTTTGACTTTGAACTAAATAAATACAGGGATAAACTATGCAATTTCTTAGTTTTGATGGTGTGTTGACATTATGGAGCAACCACAGCCACTGATCTCAATGAAATGACTTGCTTTTAAATTAAGTTTGGAAAATTTCCCTCTAAATGGCTCATCAAATCATAGTGACGAAACGAATCGAAACCAATTTTTTCAACCCTTTTAACAAATCCAAATCTTGTTATGTGTGATTTTTTAAACATATTTATTCCTTTCCAAATGTAGGCAACCAACCCAGTGATGGTGAAGTAAAGCAGCTACTTGATGACGTGGAGAAGTACACTTTGGCGAACCATCTCTTTTGGGGCTTGTGGGGACTCATTTCTGTAAGCTACTTTTTACCACTTCACATTAGAGAAATCATCAGTTTTCTTTTTTTTTTTTTTCTTTTTTTTTAATTACTATTATTCTCATCCATGCTTCTTCACTCTCACTTTGCTTTTTGAACTTCGAATTTAATCTCATTTTACTTCTTTTATCATAATTTAAGTTAGAGACCTAAAAAAGTGAGTTAAGTCCAGTCATTTGGTTTTTTTCTGTTTGTTTTGAGAAAAAATCCAAACATAATGAACTTAGTAAGACTAATTCTTTTATTTTTCCATCAGTTTTTAACTAAAATTCTAATAGAAAGGGTAAAGTGGGGTTAACCCATGAAATTCATGGGTATAGATGAAAATAATCATTTTTTAATGTAATTTTTTAATATGGGATTTTATTGGCAGGGCTATGTGAACAAGATTGACTTTGACTACATGGAGTATGCAAAGCAGAGGTTTGAGCAATACAGGCTGAGAAAGCAACAATTGTTGGGCTCTTCAGCAGCAAAGCCACCGGCAGAGGAGGTTTCCCTTTGATATTTGATGGAGAGATCATCATCTTCATATATATATATATATAGATATAATAATATTAATACTAGCTAAAAGGGTTTCCTAGTTATTGTTTAATTTTCACGTGAAATTTTACAGCCTTTTTTTTTTTTTTTCAATGGTGTTGATAGCATAATATTTGGATTTTTACCAGGCTTGTAAATAAAACCCATTTGTTGACTTTTCTGGGTGTTGATTGTAAATTTCATTTCCTCAATGTTTTAATAAATGACTCTTATTATACACTTGTTAAAGTGGAAGAGGAAAATATATCAAAAAATAAAAATATATTAAAAATTTTAAAAATTTAAAATTTAAAATATAAAAAAGCTTTTATTGCACAATTTGGCTTAGGCATAAAGTCCAAAATTAAAATATATCAAAAAAAATAAAAATAAAATAAAAAAATGCTTTTGTTACACAATTTGGCTTAGTGGGAGTTTGGTTGGATGGTTCAAACCATCTAACTCAAATTTTTTTTTTGTCTTTTTTTCAAAAGGTTTTTTGTCTTTTCTGAAAATTTAAAAAATTTTATTATTGAAACTTACAAATCTCAACTCAAACTATTCCACCAAGCACTCCTTAGACATAAAATCCAATGCAAACTCTTACACCAATGAAATCTTTTTTTTTTTTTTTTTTTTTCTGAAACACATTAAAATCATGTCAAACTGAAAAAATTAAATAAATAAATCATGTTCTAAGCATATCCAGAGTTATTTCAGGTTTCATATATCTAGTGCCGGAGGATTTTGGTATTGAAAAATTTTCCACTAAAATACAAATCCAATTTAGTCGCAACTTCAAATCCAAGCAAATTCAAGATCGAATATCCAACTTGTTTAAATAGAATAATAAGTGTTAACGTCCCTTAGGTGTCACTGATTCAGAATTTGAATCCAGCAAGGACACAAATAAATATAACATTTTTTTATCAAAATAATTTGAAAAATCTGGTAAAGCATCTCTAATATTTTTTAATATCAGTAAAATATTGACCCTCTCAAAAAATATTTATTAAGCAATTTCACATTTTCAAGTCGATATATGATACCACATTTTCAATACTTTTAAAAGTAGCTTGCCATTTACTTTCACTAATACTCTCTCTCTCTCTCTCTCTCTCTTCGTTGGTGTTTAGGGTTTTTAGAGGGTGTGCCTCTTGGAGGATTGGAAACAGGCGGCGGCACCTCGCTTGCCGTCAATTTTCTAGCCCTAAAGATGAAGATCTGACCATCGTGGGGAGGTTACTAGGTATGGAGGTGGCTGCAGGATTGGGAGGCGTTTACACATCTCAACACCTTAGTTGTCGTGCATCCATGCTTACTTAGGTAGGTTTGTAGGGCGCTCATTTTATTAGTTGAATACTTAGATTTGAGTCGTCATCACCGCGTTGACCATGTTATATGGGCAAATCTACATCATGAGGGATTCATATATCAGTTATGATGGCATCCTCTTTCTTAGGGTTATCTGGACATTCTAACCTCTAACCTTATAATCCAATTTCCTTTGGAAAAAGAAAAAAAAAAAAAAGAATAATAAGTACTTTCACCAAAAAAAAAAAAACGGGGGTCAGTTAAAAGCAAATATTTGGGGAATTTAGAGTGCAATGAATAACATTGGGCAAATAATATTCACTCTTGAAAAATTCTATATGAAGCACCGGTGGTCTAGTGGTAGAAGTCCCACACCTCCCCACGCACCTTTTTTATTTTTTATTTTTTTTATTGTCTACTATCTTGACAAAACCAACTTTTGCCCAAAGTTGGACGATTAAAGAAGCACGTTCAGTTGCAAATATAATATTGTGGTAATTATATATTTAATCAAATTCAAAAAAATTGAATAATATAATACATAGATCCTGTAATTGTGCAGTCATAACCCTCAACCGTTGGTTCAAACAACTAACGCACAGGTGAAATGGAGGAGGGGAAGGGTCGTGGCTTTGATGACACTTTCAGGCTACCTACTTTTTCTATGGTGGTCATCTTCTTACCTATGCCTTTTCTGGTGTTAATAGATTTTCATTTTGTTTTGGTATGTTTGTGTGTAGGTGTTATAATTACATCTCATATGCAGATCTGGTTTTGTTTGTTGTTTTGGTGTGTTTGCTTTCGTCCTTAATAATAACGATGGTCTTCCCATGTCCGGGCTTGTGGTTTATTCGCCATATTTAGATCCAGGCAATATATTGATCCTGTTAAACTCTATGCAGGTGTTTGGTGATCTCTGCGATCTAAGGTCGTGGCTCCCAATTGATTGACAATTTTCATCTTTGGTTGGGGCATAACTCTTTATTAATGTTAATGCCTTTTTCCCTTTAAAAAATAAATAAATAAATAAAAGCTTGCCATTCATTATTCATCTGAGAGCAAAAAAAAAAAAAAACAATGATATACATCATGATAATTTTATCATAAATATCATGAATTGTTAAGTATCCAAATTTTATAAATTCTTCAAAACTAAAACAACTTTGTTCTTATTTTTACCCATAACAAGTTACTTTTTTAATTTCATGATGCATCATGAAACTTTTCTTTTGTGATGTGAAAAAAAAAACCCCCGAAAAAGGAGAAGACGACAAATACAACAACAAATCCCATTTCTTCCCTCTCACTCCAGTACATTTGGATGGTAAAATTGCGTCAAAGGTTAGACATGAAAAAAGTTTCCACTTCAAAAAGTTACATTGAACTCGTGAAGAGCATTCAACGAAAAGGCTGTTGCTTTTAGCGAAAAAAAAAAAAAAAAAAAAAAGACAGGATGTTGCATCAAATGTTAGACGGAGAGCAAGGATCGTAGATTGTCGATGACGGAGCTGATTAAAGCATGAGAGCCACTGGTAGCTGCGAACATGAGATGTTTAGGAGCTTCAGCTCTATCGAAATAGAATGCACCCGGAACCAATTTCTCTTTAGGCTGCAGAGCCAACCAAATTACCGTATCCGCGCCTTCCTCACTGGTCCTAAGCTTCCCTGAAAGACTGCATCGTATTTCAAGAATCAAGAGTGTAACATATGTATGATAGCGATGGCTTTACCTCCGTTTTCATTGATAGTGATGATCATAGTATAAACATAGCAGCCGAGCCACATACAAGTTACATTTTTCAGAAATTTATTTTTCATAAAAGTGCATCAAATTTCAGTAATGCCTCCATTTTGTAAGGGGAAAAAAATACAACTACGCACCAACTCAAATTTTGAAGTTTAATTATTACCCGTAAAATTTTTGAAGAATTTAGTTTTGCAATCTACTTGTAAGGAAATTTTTCTTGTGCCCAGACTCGATAATTAAAATATATAAATATGTCATTTAAGAAAAACTAATCTCTCTCTTTTTTTTTTTTTCCCACCATAGTGTCCCATTGAAAAAATGTTCTGGCTCTACCGCTACATATACACAATCAAACTATAAACAGAATGAAAGACAAGACCAGAAATCTCCAAAAACCAAGAATAATTCAATCAAATTCAGTCCCTTAAATAAGTAAAACTAAGTCAAGTAATTTCCATATACTGAAAACATAATATTAATGCATACTTACGCTTTAGAGAAATCTGGTAAGGCCCTAGCAACCCCAGGTGTCTCCGCCCAACCTGGGTGCATTGCATAGAATCCGATCCCTTTGTTTTCGTACATTTCAGTCCATTTCTCTGTTAGCGCCACCTTTTTTTTTTTTTTTTTTGGTGAAAAAAGAGAGGTGACAATTGACTTGATTAACATCCATCAAGAACAAACAAACAGCTTAAGAGCGCCAACCCACAATTCTATTTTCAATTTTGTCAAACCTGAACACGCTTGTTTCGCGCATACTGCTCCACCCCATTAAATTTGGCATCGCTAAACTAAACAAATTTATATGGAATTCTATTAGAATCATAATAATACAGAGTAATGCAGCCAACAAGAGTTCTGAATAAGTCCATACCTGTAAATCTGTGGTCAAGGGTGCCGTGTACATTCCACCAGAAGAAACTGTGATAACCCGTGCATCAGGTGCTGCTTTCTCCAGCAGTGGCAGCAATGATTCTGTCATGGTATAACTACCCAATACATTTACTGCAAAGTTCAACTCAAACCTAAAAATTTTTAAGAATTAGCTTTTTACCAAGAGGGAAATCTCAAGAAAGGTGAGAAGAGAAACACAAGAAAAAAGTTTAAATTTGGTCATGAGACGGAGTTGATCAAGAACACACCCTTCTGAGGTAGTAACTCGGTTATTCTCGAGCAAGCCAGCATTGTTAACCTAACAAAATCCAGATTATATTTCTCAAAGTTACACGAGCAACATCATTGGCAGTCAAAAACCACTAACTAACAAAATACCAAAGTAGGGCTAGAGATTGCAACTTCTATCATAGCTATCTAATACCAACTCACGTGACAAATGAGTTATCATTTTCTGTTGATAAATGCAACGCTTTTTTATATCAAGTGACGTGGCAAACTTTAAACACCTAACAGTAAAACAATGACAATCCACATACCACACCAATTAGTCTTAAAAAGTTGAGATACGAGTTGAGGTTCCTAGAATTGTTCTTAATAACATAAGAAAAAACCACGGGAGAAGGTGGACAGTCGAAGTGAATGAGAAGATTTAACAAAGATGGGATTTCTTTCTAACTTATTATTCGACAATTGTGCATCAACATTGTTGGAAATTGGATGATTCTGGCTGAGATATTGCCAAAATCATAGAGATTTGATAGCTGTACTATTTATGTAAATATAGGATTAGTCAACTACCGTAATTAGGAAAGTTTTCTCTGTAGAATAGTTATAATTTCTTGATTTCCTGGTTTGTATTTCCTATAAGTAGTCTACATGTAATACCTTATTCATTGAGTCAATATACAGAAACAATTTCCAAAATCATTCTCTGTTTTTATGGCATCAGGGCCAACTCTGATCTTTAGCCTCTTTCTTTGAAACCCCAAGACTCAATCGGCAGCGCTAGTCTTTCATCACAATGTCTGAAGTTTCTTCCGATTCCACTCTTCCTCCCACAGTTCCAAACAAAGCCAATGAAACTCAAGCCTCCAATACTAAGTCTCACTCAGTCCAGATCACCACAATCCGTTTGAATGGCGATAACTTTCTGCGTTGGTCTTAATCTGTTCGGATGTCTATTCGAGGGCGGAAGATCGGATACTGCAATGCGAGCAGGGCCATCACAAACCAAAGGAAAGCAGATGAGAAGCCTCGGGTTTAGTGTGATTACTACAATAAACCACACCATACTTGGGACACTTGCTAGAAGATTCATGGCAAGCCAGCAAATTGGAAAAGCAACAAACCTGGTGAGAAAACTAATCGCGCTTTTCCTTTTGCAAATGAAGCTGAAACAAGTCCCTTCACCAAAGAGCAGATGGATCATCTTCTGAAATTGCTAACGTCTAATTCATCATCTGGTACTCCTACCATTTCCTTGGCCCAAATAGGTAGTGAATCTTGTGCTCTTCCCTGTTTTTTCCGCTGCTTGGATCATCGATTCAGGAGCATCTGATCATATGACTAGTGCCTCTCATCTGTTTAAATCTTATTCCCCATGTTCTGGAAATGAAAAGGTTAGAATTGCAGATGGAAGTTTCTCGTCTATTGCAGGGAAAGGTTTAATAAAAATCTCAGAGAAAATAGATCTTAAATCTGTTCTCCATGTCCCTAAACATTGCAATCTTTTATCTGTGAGTAAATTGTCCAAAGATTGTAACTGGCATATCATTTTCTTTGATTCCCATTGTAAATTTCAGGACCAGAACTCGGGGAGGACGATTGACGGTCCTAAGATGATCAGTGGTCTCTACTACTTTGATGGCAACCTATCTAGTAATAAAAAAGCTCATGGCTTAAGTAGTGTTAGTTCAATTCATGTTCGTGAACAAATAATGCTTTGGCATCTTAGACTAGGACATCCTAGTTTTCCTTATCTTAAACATTTATTTCCATTGTTATTCAAGAATGTGGATTGTTCATTGTTTCAGTGTGAAAGTTGTCATTTGTCTAAAGCCGTAGTGCTACTTATTTTTAAAAAAACCATATTGTGCTTCAAAACCATCTCATATAATTCATGATAATGCTTGGGGTCCCTCAAAAGTTACCACTGTTTCTAGAAAAAAATGGTTTGTGACATTTATTGATGATCATACTCGATTCTGTTGGATCTATTTTATGTATGCTAAATCTCATGCTGAAAAATTGTTCAAAGATTTTTATAATATGGTTGAAAACCAATTTCAAACAAAAATTAGCATACTTCATTCTGACAATGGAACAGAGTATTTTAATGAATTTTTAGGAACTTTTTTGAAAGAAAAGGGTATTCAACATCAGTCTACATGCCGTGATACTCCTCAACAAAATGGTATTGCTGAGAGAAAAAACAAGTATTTGCTTGAAGTGGCTCGAGCTATAATGTTTTCTATGCATGCTCCTAAATATTTTTGGGGAGACGAGGTTTTGACAGCATCATATTTAATTCATAGGATGCCTACTTAAGTTTTAAACTATACCACTCCTTTAGCATGTCTCAAAAAGTTTTTTCCCGAAACTCGAATTAATTATGATTTATCCTTATAAGTTCTCAGATGCACAGTTTTTGTTCACATCCCCAGAAAATTTCAATCAAAACTTGATCCTAGAGCTGAAAAATGTATTTTCATAGCCTATGCTCCAAATAAAAAGGGGTATAAGTGTTACAACCCTGAAACGAAAAAAAAAAATTTATGTGAGTATGGATGCTTCCTTTCTTGAAAAACAACCTTACTTTAACAAAAATTTTCTTCAGGGGGAGAAAACAGATGATAATTTTTGGATGTATCTTTTCCTTCACCCAACACAATTCTTGCAAAATTCTGTAGAGGAAAAATTTGTTCAAGGGGAGAAATACTACAAAAGGATCAAAATAATCCAAACTCTGAACTTCAGGTTTTCACTAGAACAGGGTTTCGTAAAAGGAGTAGAGATCTGCCAATTATCTTAGTTCAAGATCAATCAGAATCTCTGAGAGAAGGTCCTAATCCTCCAGATACATCAGGTAATCCTTCTTCAATTCCTGTTTCTTATCTAGTTCAATTCCTATTTCTGTCTCAACTCTTATTCTTGTTCCTCCTCCAATTCCTATCGCTATCTTTTCCCCTTTACCTGTCATTCCTTCACATAATGACCTTCTTTACTAATGACCTTCTTACCAATTATATCTCAAAATAACGGCCAACAGATCTTCATATTCCTATAGACTTAAGGAAATGGGTTTTGTACGTGTACCAAACACCCCGTCGCCAAATATCTATCTTACCAAAAACTTTCCCATAACCATAGAGCATTTACATCTAAGATTTCTCACTTGTTTATTCCAAGAAACATCCAAGAAGCCCTAGATGATCCAAATTGGAAATTAGCTGTAATGGAAGAGATGAATGCCCTTAGAAGAAGTGGTACTTGGGAAGTAGAGGAAAAAAGGATAGTCGGGTGTAAATAGGTGTTTACCATTAAGTGTAAGGCTGATAGAAATATAGAGAGGTACAAGGCAAGACTTATGGCAAAGGGCTTTACACAGACTTCTGGAATTGACTACATGGAAACTTTTTGCTCCAGTTGCCAAAATCAACTCAATCTGTGTGTTGTGGTCCTTAGTCGTGAACTCCAATTCGCCGTTACACCAGTTAGATAAAAAAAAAATGCCTTCCTAAATGGGGATTTAGAAGAAGTTTATAAGAACCTACCACCGGGTTTTGAAGATAAGCTTGGAGTGAATAAAGTTTGCAGGTTGAAGAAGTCCCTATATGGACTCAAACAGTCTCCTAGAGCCAGATGTGAACGCTTTGGGAAAGCTGTAAAGAGTCATGGCTACTGTCAAAGTCAAGCTGATCATACTATGTTTTACAAACATTTGAAAGACGGAAAAATTGACATCCTGATTGTTTTTGTTGACGGTATAATCTTGACAGGTGACAATGATGCAAAGTTGGAGAGACTAAAGAAGAAACTTGCAAATGAATTCGAGATTAAGAACTTTGGTGCTTTGAAGTACTTCCTAGGGATGGAGTTCGCCACGTCTAAGGAAGGAATATTTGTTAGCCAGCTAAAATATATACTTGACTTGCTTGGAGAAATAGGGATGATGGGTTGCAAAGCTACTTTAACACCAATTGAACCCAACTTGAAACTACAATCAATCAAACTTGAGAGTGATGAATAGGGAGTAGTACCATAGACTTGTTGGCAAGCTTATTTATTTTTCTCATACATGTCCTGATATAGCTTTTGCAGTGAGCATGGTGAGTAAATTCATGCACTCACCAGAACAGGAACACTTTGATGCAGTTTACAGGATTTTGAGATATCTAAAAGGAACACCAGGAAGAGGATTGTTGTTCAGAAAATGTGGACATCTACAAATAGAAGCCTACATTGATTCAGACTAGGCTGGAAGTATAGAAGATAGAAGATCAACTTCTGGCTACTGCATGTTTGTTGGTGGAACCTTGTTACTTAGCTGAGTGAAAAACAAAGTGTCATTGCCCGAAGCAATGCCGAGGTTGAATACAGATCAGTTGCACATGGAATTTGTGAAGTTTTGTGGATTCAGCGACTTCTAGAGGAGCTGAAGATCTCTAATTCGTCACCAATGAAGCTGTACTACGACAACAAGGTAGCAATCTCCATTGCTCATAATCCAATTCTTCATGACAGGACAAAACCTGTTGAAGTGGATAAGCATTTTATTAAAGAGAAACTCAATGATGGATTGATTTGCATGCCATATATTCCAACCACAAATCAGGTTGTTAATATTCTCGTGAAGGGATTGCACAAGAAGCAATTTAACGTTTTTATTGGCAAGCTGGCTATGGAAGACATTTTCAAACCAGCTTGAGGGGGAGTGTTGGAAATTGGATGATTTTGGCTGAGATATTGCCAAAATCATTGAGATTTGATAGCTGTACTATTAGTGTAAATATAGGATTAGTCAACTACTGTAATTAGGAAAGTTTTATCTGTAGAATAGCTATAATTTCCTGATTTTCTGTTTTGTATTTCCTATAAGTAATCTACATGTAATACCTTATTCATTGAGTCAATATAAAGAAAATAATTCCTAAAATCATTCTCTCCTTTTAAACATCAATTAGATGATCTAGTATTGTACCCAAGTAAGGAAAATACAATTTGTTTCAAGGAAAGTAATTACCAATATATGAACCGGCTCATCCTTGGAGGAAAATCTTGACGCAAAGGACCTTATGTCACTAATAGATGAAAGATCGCAAACCTGAAAGCTAAAATGTATAAGCTACTTAAGATTAAAACATGAAAGCTTGTAGCGAATTTGCTAAGTTAGTCATGACAGAAAAATTAGAAGAAATACAGCTCAGCCAAGAATAACCTCTAATTCAAAACCTACGAAAACTGTTCAACAACACTAAAAAAAAAAAAAGAAATGCACCTCTAAATGAACATTTTGGTTGCCAGTTGCAGACTGAATTTTAGATAGTGCAGCTTCTCCCCTTTCCTTATTTCGGCAAACCATATAGACAGTCGCCCCGCTAATCATGATTAAAGAAATACGATAACACAAAAAAAAAAAAAAAAACAAAAATAGAAAGCATTGCTTTATTATGTTATAAAGAAACTAAATGAAACATATTACAAAGTTGGGGATTTCTCCCGTAGGGAAAAGGGAAAAAAAGGCCTGTCGGTAGGCACAATACTTCTGAACTATTAGATTTTCAACAAGTTCCGTTAAACCGTTATAGTTTTTTGGATCTGATACAGTTTTGAATTGATCTGTGGTTTTGGAACTATGCCTTACCAATGGATTGTACGTTATCTATTGTCACACTATTGGCACCCAAACTTATCAAATGTTTGATCCCTCTGTGACAAAAAGCATTAAATACTTGATGGACTGAAGCATAGGTGGAGGGTAATTTGATAAAATGAATGTTTAGTAGCTAATATATGAATCGAATCGAATTCACATTACCCAACTGATCCTACGT
The DNA here is from genome assembly GCA_025413025.1 of Ficus hispida. Lineage (NCBI taxonomy): Eukaryota > Viridiplantae > Streptophyta > Magnoliopsida > Rosales > Moraceae > Ficus > Ficus hispida. Next base: position 17,385,921 of record CM046367.1, on the reverse strand, counting down.
AAAACCTCAATTTTACCCAGTATTCACTTTACCCAATACCATGCACCCACCCGTCACATGAGGTCTCACTTGCTTCATAAACATTTGACATTTTTAAGTTCTTGGATCAGTCTCAAGACCAAAATTGGAAATAACCAATTATTTTATTTTTCTTATTTTCTTTCGCTAAAAAGTTGAAAATACCAACGAAAAGATAGAAAAGAACCGTGAAGCAAGGCCTTGGGCTGTGGCATAACCAATGCCAGAATTTGCTCCGGTTACTATGCAATTTTTCCCATCTATTCTTGTTTGCACTTCCTCTGCGTTGAATTTCTTTGAATGTTCACTACAAAACAGTCGTTTTTTTCAGTTAAATTAACCTTCTGATTTGTTAATTATCAGTTTCAATGATCCAAATGAATTTTTTTTTTTTTAAATTTAAGAAAGAAAATAGTGAATTGGGAGTTTACATGAAGCCGGACTTGGTAAAATTGAGATACCCATAAATGCCAAAAGCGCTGGATCTCCATGCCTGTAAAAGCGAAACAAATTTAAAAAAAATAAAAATGAGAAGAACAATAATTGAAAAATTATATTAAAAAAAGATTTAGTTATTTACTAATTTTTTATATATATTTTTACTTTGAGAAGGAACATTGCGAGGGTTCCGATGGAAATGCGAAGATGAAGTTTGAGAGAGAAGTCGGACATGAGTTTTTCTGGGACTCGTGCGTTTGAGAAGGAACAGCTGAGAGTTTTACTAATGTTGGCACTAGGCGTGCGTGTGATTATGTTGTGTTCAGATGGCTGTGGTTGAGCCACGTAGCACAATTCTTCGCCAATCTTTCTTTTCGTGCGCATCTTTGTATCGACGACAAAATGATTGAAACCAAAGTAGTCTTGCTAGTTCAAAAAAAAAATAAAAATAACAATAAAAAGTGGATTGTTACAACAGTCTGTATTTATTTATTTATTTATTTTTTTGGTTGAAGTTATAACAGTCTGTGTTATGAACGTTCCGTTTGGTTTTTGAACTGCTGCCCTCATCTGTTGTCCCACGGTTATGCTTTTCATCTTGTGTAACGTATTGTCGTATTTTATTAATATTTTTTAAAAAAAATTGAAACGTGCAACAAAATTGAAGTTTTTGTTTCGAGTTTTTGATCGGATATTCATGAAAAAAATATGATTTCCCCTATTATTGATACGTAGGCTTCAAAATATAGATAATGATGTGAAAATATTGATGATATCATGGACATTTTCGTTTATGTCTAAGATCTCTTTTTGATATTGATATTTTCTTATCATATATAAACAATGAACGTTTATATTAGGTTAATTTCCAATTATTTACTTAATTAGTGAACAATATGCTTATCATTTAGTATAATATGATTACTTCTTATCAATAAATATCTAATCACATACTTAGTATTTAAATTGAGAATTCCATCTTATTTATGAATTATTATCTATGTTAGAGTTTCTTGAAGTTTTTTTTTTAATTAAGTGTTTTAGGATGGAATTTTTGTATTTTATGTTAATTTCCACTGATATCGAGATTTCCATAAAATCTAAGCACTGATATTTACACAATAGTGATATTTTCATCCTTAGAATTTAGGGAAAAAAAGTTGAAGTACAAAAATCATGTTGACAAAACAAATTATGATTTACCAATTAATTATTCATTGGTTAATTTCATAATAACCCCTGGATTATAGTACTTATCCTACTTTTGATCTTAAACTTTGCTTTTGCATTTGCATATCAACAACCCCAAGCTATCTTTGCTTTTGTCGTCAACTCTTCCGTCAAAACCACTCAAAAATTGGATAAAAAAATAAAAAATGATCACACAACGCTCATGTTACCAATTTTGTAATTCTGTACTATTTAACAATTTCAAATCTTTCCATTTGCACCCCTAATAATTACAAGTGTTCTTCAAGTTCATACCGGAAATGTTGTTCTTAAGCGGTTATCGCAGTCACTAAAGAAGTAGCTCCTCGATGACGGACTGTGAAGCAGGACTTGAAGAACCGGAGTTCAAGAAGCCGGCATTCTCAAAGTCATTGAGCCTGCACAACCCCGCAACAAACCAGAACGAGGATCGGAGGTTGTGCGGGTAACCGAGCCGTTCCTGAGATTTGTAGAGTAAAACACATCCGACACTATGTAGCTTATACAGTTCTAGCGTTATCAAACAACAACTCATCAAAAGAAAAAGTCATGCTCTAAAAGTCTCTCATAATATTTCTGGTTTCAACACACTCGAAATAAAGGTTATGAACACGCACCAACATTTACTTCCATAAATATACACACAAAAATATTAGTACCTCTAGACAAGTAAAAGACCTCCTGGTGAAAACACTACTTGCATGCACATGCTAACTAGAATATACACTAATGGTAAAAAAAATGATGTCAAAAGAATGAACTCAATTTCCACAAGATGTAGAGACTCTCACCCTCGGGCCTGGACGTGCCTTTTTGCAGGGTTGAATGGAATCGAAGATTTTAGAGATTCCAAATGAGCTTCTGAGTATGTTTCCCGCAAGGTTAGCCTCCCTTAACAATCCCAGCTAGATATATCCTGCATAAGCCAGTAAAGTTGCATCCAGAGACATGTTGAGAGACTGACTCGGTGTAAAACTCCATGAGTAGTTGATGGACAGACATCACACGGTGTTCATTGAAATGAACTGAATGATACTGGACTAATCATGGGCCAGAAAAATTGTCCACACAAACTGCCAACTTGAAATGATTGTGCAAGGGCCATAAATGTACAACTAGAGTTTTTTCTTTTTTTTTTTTTTTGGCGTCCCGGACATATTTTTGATCTAGTTTTAATAGAACAAATGTATTTAGTAGTCTGGCAAGAAAATCAATTTATATGTATGTAGTTCTAGGAGCCACTAGTGATCTAATTTATGGGACAATTAGCAGCATGAGTCATGACATCTTTCAGGCAAGAATGGTGATAATCATGACGTTTTATAGATGTTGGCCTGGCTGGTTTAATAACAACTGGTAAACTTTTAATCTACGTTCTTAAACATGAACAAAGTAAGCGACGGGCTTTTTCAAGTGTTCTAGTGATCATATGCAACATAGCAAACCGTAAAGAATTCAAAATCTATCTCAAACCACTCTTTAAAATTGCAGCTTAATTCCTTAATTTTAGCAGTACGAGTTGAAGGTCTGAACTAATAAGTTCACTGGCCCAGCCCTAACAAGAAAAAAATCATCACGGGGCAGAGAACAGATGAATTATGCATGTTCTAGTATCTATCACATAGAAGGCTACCAAATATAGCTCAATTTGATCATAAACATTTCGAGAATCACACAAGATAGCCTAACGTTGTTGGATTGGCCTGTTCCAATCACAGTTCTACCGGTGATGATATTTACAGGCTCCAACTGCTGCCACAATTTATTGCAAAGGCCTGTTATTTTGTTCTTTTTTCCAGAGAAAACAAATGAATATTTTGATACGGAAAATTTGTCCAGATTTTTTTCACAAAAATCCTATTTGTCCAATTTCCAAAGCAACAAAAGTACCCACCTGTTCATATTTTAAACAGCTCATTCCAGCTTCAATACCCATGTCTGTTATAACGTCCTCATTTTCAACCTCTGCATCGGTGAATGTGAGAGCCCTTTGTAGCTTCCTAGGAGAAAACACTTCAACTTCGGCCGTGTATGTGGCTGTCACAGGTCGATGATCAGAAAGCTTAAGTTCAGATCGTCTATATTTCAATTGTCTCATTCCTTTACCGTACGAGAGAATGCGGTCACACCTGATCAATGAGTATGCGAAAAACATATAACACGTTTTCTAGGATGACAAATAAATGTATGTGTAGCTGAAGATAACCAGTTATGAAATGAAAAGTAACACAAGCATACCATGCTGGAGTACGCCTCCCAGCTTTTGGATCCTCGCCAGAGTACTTCTCTGAATTTATCTCATATTTATATGTTGGCGGAAAGTTAAGAGTACCCTCAGACCATCCATCAAATGCACGACCTTTTCTAAGCTCTCGAACAAGCTGTCAGAATAAAATGTTAAAATGTGTTCAGCAGCTAAGTTCACTCCTACCAGATTAAATTGTCTTGAAGCTTAAGTTTTATTAAAACAATAAAACACCAATGGTTTCACACGGATTCGGTTCACTAATTTGAGCATTAAAACGGAGATAATCAAATCATCGATCTTCTAACATCTATCGTCCCCAAACATATCTCAAATTTCAGATGAACTTCAACTAAACAGTTTCAACAGCCATTGCATACGAAGCATTGAAGGAAATTTGAAGTGGCGAATAGAAACCTTTGAAAGTACCATATTAAGAAAAATACTTAATGTACCTGGTCACTCTCAACCAACTCAAACCATCTCTTCTGGGAGATTAGTTCTCGTGCTTTCTCGTATGACAAGTTGATTCGGTAATTCAGGTCGCCCAACCAAATTATTCTTCTGCAGAGAGAGTATTATTTCACCGTGATTAAAAAAGCAGGGATACCAAAAGTTACTATAACCAGAAGGAAAAAAAACAAAACAAAAAAAGAAAAAACCAAAAACAAAATTTTTTTAAAAGAAATTATAGAAGAGTTGAAAAAGACAGATCATTTCATATCATGTTAAAAAGTCACATGAACTCACTCATGGTCACGAATTTCTTTAGGAAGCCCTATATTGGAAAGTGAATGGAAGTGCGTTCTTCGATGAATTTCTTGCACGTCTGCATTCCTTTTAAGTTTATCTACTTCTCTTTCACCTGATGTCAAGTGAGTGCATATAAAACAAAACAGCGTCTGGTATATGGACATGCTGACAGATATTGCACCCTGAAAAATTGAAATATGTTACAACCAAATATAGCATTTCAAACATTTAAAATCATCCCGATAACAGTAATTGAAATGCAATACATTTAGAAGCCAATGTCTACAAGAACAACATCAAAACATGAAGACATGGGCAGTGAAGACTGAGCATTTGATTTTACAACAACAATGCTATGTCGAAATTCAAAGAAATCATTAAGTAATGGAAATCCCCAACTAACAGTTTCTGAATGAGGATCATACATTAATCAAAAGTAAAATATCCAACTAACTTAGTCTAAATCTAGTGAGGAGCAAATAACGATAATAAGATAATTCAAACAAGAACAAGATATGAACTAAAAGTAAAATAAACTAGCCTTGTTACCGATGTAGCCCATAACACCAACGCCGACAGTAGACACCTTTAAGTTCTGAATGTGCCTCCGCAAGCTCCTACGGACCCATATAGTCAGGAAAATACCCACCATCTGCTTACTTACTATCCTCACATACGATGATCTTCTTTTACGCTTCATAAGAGAGTCAAGGTCAATTTCTGCAAGCAAAGCTATATCTGGAGCCACATCATTCACATTTGACTTGAAGGAAGTATACGTTCTTAAGGACTTGGATGCCTTGAAAGATCTAGCCGACTTAAAAGAATTTGGTCTCTCTAACACATGCTGAGAGAGCAAGTTTAACGGAGGTTCTGGCCAGCTTAAACCAATCCTTTCAGTCCCACTAAGCATCTTGGTCAGTTTCACACTAGGTTGAGCACCAGGTGCTTGTGTATTAAATCGATTGTCTTCATTCCGTAAACAGTTTAATCTATCTAACCTCTTCGGAGAAGAAAATTGCCTGTTTAGCTCCTCTTCGGCAAGCATGCCTGATTTAGCATGATCGGTTCCAGAATCCGAATTCATCGTATCACCTGTGATTGCTGTTCCTTTGCCTTCATCATTGTCGTTTGGTTCTTCATTAAAAGGATGAACTTCTTCACCAATATCGTGGAGCTCGTCATCAACATCACTGTCACTTTCAAGTAATATCTCCTCTTCTATATCAGAAATGTCATCAGGCGGTTTATACTTCGATGGAGAGGGAGGATCACTGAAGGATTTAATCTTGTTTCCTTGAGGACGAATTCTATTAAGTGCTTCACGAATAATATCCTCCCACAACATAACTGGACCGCTATCTTCGGCACCAAAGATGTTTCCAGCATTTAGTGGTACAATCTCCTGAAGACTGGTAATACAAAAACATTCGGTTGTATCTCTAATAAGCTAATGCAAACAGGTCTTTTGATATTTAAGCATGCAGTATCAGATGATCATGGGAAACTATTTAGAAAATTTAGAACGCAAATGAAGCATATACTCACCCAAGCACATATATGTCAGCTGGTTCATTGATGTCTAGCCAATCATCTATATCAAGGTCATCCGGAGGAAGTTTACCTCCGACGTTCCATGTGCCAACACATATTCTACGGACACACACCGGAAAAAAAAAAAAAAAAAAAAACATTAAAACGCCTGATTAACACATTCCAAAGAAGCAATGCTCTTTCCGCAATATAAGTTAAGATCAACTAAGAAATAGACTCAAGATTTTTGAAGAAAAGGGACGTGGGGCATGCTACCTGAGTTCTTTTGCATTTATATACTGAGCCCTAAAAGTTTCTGACTTTCGTCTTCGTAACCTTGGAAGAGAATCTGAATTTTATTAAAACAGGAAAAAGAAAACAATAAACAAAAAGTAAACCACGAAGATTTTGCTAAAAGCAGGAGATTTCACTTGGCACAAACTCAATAACAAAAGGCTTGAAAAAGTTTATCTAAAATTTAAACTACGTATAATCTCTAGGCTAATGAATTTTTGCAAAAATGAAATCACAGTTCCCACAAAGTCCCACTCACCCAAAATTCGGCTAATTAATAACATTCTAGTTATAAATTTGAAAGGAATTTCTGTACCTTCTCTCAAATAAAAATGAAAAGAGCTACAAACAAGATAGATTCAACAGACAATCAACGAAAACCCATTTCAAAAACCAAGGTTAGTCATTTTTTCGCTGCTTGAAAATTTTGGCTTAGATCCCTACACTCAAAAATTTGTCTGCAGTGAAATTTAAATTTAATGGCGTAAAACCGAGATATAATAGTACTAAAAACAGATCTATGGCAACTCTTTTTTCCTTCTTTAGGAAGGAACAATTCTGCGGTTGAAACATTACCATTAGGATCAACTCGTGCATCGTCGTCTACGTTATCTCCAAACCGGGATGGGGCTGATGGCCTTCCACGTTGAAGAAATTCTGCAAAACAACCCCCATTGATTGAGTCAAGCTAAAATCTCAGAAGGGCATTTCCCTCTAAACTACACTACCAAAACGTCTGAGAAAGCCCATCAACACTCATCAACATTTTCAAACAAATCACTCAAAAATTTAGAAACTTGAAAACTCACTTCACAATCAGAATGAAAATCTAAAAAACAACAAACTACAAGAGCTACAAAATTTTGAAAGGACATCCCGAAAAGCTCAAAACCAAGTCCATGAAGACCCAGTTGAGAGAAAAATATAAGGAGCTAAAAAAACAGGACAGAGAAAAACTTTGAACAAGAAAACAACAAATATTTAAGGTTTGATAACAGACCTTCGTTGTCCGAATCGGTGTAATTGCCGTCGTCGTCTTCAGGGTCGGCGCTGTAATTGGAGTCCTTGTCGCTGATGTTGAGCCATTTCCGCATAACCACTCTTGGCCAGAACAGCTGTATGCACGACCAATCCAAACAACACAATTCAGCCCAACTTCTCTTCTGCAAATTTCTTAGTTTCCTAAAGTCAAAAACACCCCAAAAAAAAAAAAAAAAGGACCCAAAGATTAAAAAAAAAAATTTTGAAAAGAAAAGAGCTTGCTTTACCTCTGAGTTCTGCTTTGAACTTTGCTTCATCTGCGCAGGCATAGTAAATGAATACGAATAACAATGAAGGAAAATAGAGAGAATGTGCTAGAATAGAATAATTAGGCATAAAGAAGAAGAAGAAGAGAAAGTGGTGGACTTGTAAACTTTCTACGCTTCAATCAATGAGTAAAAAAATATTACAAAAGAAGGAAATAAACAATTGAATTACAGAATTCTTTCTAAAGGGGTAGATGGGGATATTGGGCAGGACGGATTTGGAGCCGACACGCCAAAGGGTCCCCACAATCCGCGTCTGAACTGAATGTCCATCAATAATTTGTATGTTCGGATTTTCTTTCCTTTTCGGTTTCCGAAAATGCACACCGAGTGTTTGTCTTTATTCCGCAATGAAATTTGAAGTCTATAGGTGAATTGACAAAATCCCAAAAACGTTGTTCGTGTGGCAACCTCTCTCCTCGTTCCTTGTGTCACGGGATTTTTGCCGCCTTTTCTCTCATAAAATTTGTGATTACGAATCTATGATTCTTTTTTTAATTAGATTGTTTAAGAGATAGTCTTTCTCTAATCATCATAATTAACAATGCAATTAGTGCTTACACATGCCAACCCGCTTATTTGATACGTGGTTATGACAGCTTGAGAGGGAACTTCAAGAAGAAACAAAAATAATGTAAAATAAGATTACAAGTTGTCATGAAAGCCAGACATTTTAACATGCTAAAGTAATGGGATTTATTATGTTTAGTAATGTGGTTGTAGATTTAGTCTAATTAGCAAATTAGCGATTCATATTTTTTAGGATTAGATTTTTAATATAATACACACCTCAAGTTATGTGTGTGTATTTTTGTTTGATTATAAATTTACAACTCATGTAGTGAAAATTGTAACCACGATAGAGATGGTGGTTTGATGGGAATAAAAAGGGTTTAGGCGGTTTACAACCAATTTTTGCCTTTGTTTTACAGATGTGTTTATACAACACCTTTTCCCATGTAATAAACTAATCCATTAAGTCTCCTAGGAGTTTGGTATAAATATTATAGTTTCTGACTTTTTGAACTATGAAGTTTAAAAATGTTGGATTAGGCTCTTTTTTTCTTTTTCTTTTTTTTTAGGTAATTGGATAAAGTTAAGATATTATAAATGCTTAAAAAGAAGAAGAAGAAGAAGAAGAAGAAGAAGAAGAAGAAAGAAAGAGAGAGAGAAACAATTGCTTAACCAAAAAACAGTTTGTGAGACACAAGCCAAAGAGACTAATAATTATTTTATTAAGTGGGTGGATAGGAGACCAATTCAATCTAAAAGCAAATTCACAAGCTTTTTGTCGGATTGGACAAAAGGAGGAGGAAAAAAAAAAATTATCAAAAAGATAATATTATTTAAAAAAAAAAAGGAACAAGTTAGTGGTTAGATTTAAGGTCACCATTCAACGTTCAACTGCCAAGTGCCCCAAAATTTGAGGCAAGAGTTCGCTTGGGAACTCCACTTTAAAATTTGCCCTTTTTCTAGCTTTCCTTCAATTGGTTGAAAAACTTACCTTACAACTTATGAAAAAAGAAAACCAAATATATATATATATATATATATATATATCTCAATGATTTAGCTCAAGAAAGCAAAATGCAAGTGGAGCATTAACCATCATTGACTAGGAAAAATATGACAACATTACTAAAAATTTTATTAAGTCCTTAAGTAAAATTAGATGTCACTAAAAATTTTATTAACCACTAAAGTAAAGATATGAATTTTCATCATGATTTATATCAACGAGATTTGATCTTTTTACCTTCGTAATCATGTGATCAAATATATGATAGAATTGAATTTTAGAACTAAGTAACAATAATGCACATAGCACGACTTTATTTTATTTTATTTTTTAAGTGGTTTTTAGTGAGCGAATATATATATATATATATATATATGTGTGTGTGTGTGTGTGTGTGCAATCTTCCACCGCCATGACTACATAAAACACTTTTGGCCACACCACAAACCACCAATCTTCCACGTGGTCAGTTACAAAAATTGACAAAACACGACATTATAAAAAATAAGAGTAGTGTGCTTGCCGGAGAGAGAGAGGAAAAGGACGAATCACTTGTGTGTGTGTGTGTGTATAAATTTCTATAGAAATGTATTTGTAGATCTATATATATATATATATATAATCTATATATATATATATATAGATCTATATATATATATATATTAAAGAATGGCTTTTTGTTTGGAATTTAGTATTATCCTTAATACAAAGTTTAATTTGCTACCTAACTCGAGTCATATGAAGCTTTGAGTTTACGATTCTGATTTGAGCCTTTTAAATTATATTAAAAATAACTAAATTTTGACAACTTTTGTTGCGAGCTCCATGGAGGATAACAAATAGAGAAGCACAAAAACTTTGCAACGATTATTATATATAGAACCACTTTTGCAAGGCATATTAAGGTTTCATTGAGTGGTTCTTTTTGCAACTAGAAATAATGCTATGAAAAATACATTATTGGCTCTTTAAAAAAAAAAAAAAAAAAAGGAAGAAGAAGAAGAAGGAACATAAAGCTCTGCAATTGTCTGTCTTAGCGTTTCTTTTTTTTTTTTTTTTTTAATAATGAAAACTCTCCAATTTGTAGATAGAAAACTTATTTGAGACGATATAATTGGATGAATTATGCATTATTACAATGGATAAAGCAAACAAGTACAATACGGATTGCTAATTAAAGCTTTTTTGTTTAGCTCTTATAATACAAGTATATATATATATATATATATATATATATTTCAATAGTCCAAAAGTTTTATATACTCTTATCCGAGTTCAAAGTTTTATAATACAAATATATATATATATATATTTCAATAAGTCCAAAAGTATTATATACTCTTTTCCGAATTCAAAGTTTTGTTGTACACTATTAGCTAAAAAATAATAATAAGCGTCTTTCAACTCAGTTTGCCTTTTTTATGCAAAATGAAGTCTGACTATATTAGGACAGAATTCCTCTAAAGTGTTGAATAATAAACAAATGACCATAAGTTATAACAGATTACCACTATTAGACTAAATTAAAGTTAAAAAACTAATTTATAGGAGTCATATATGTTGTATTATAATATTGCTTACAATTTACTTAAACCAAAACATTAAAAAAATAGCATATTGTTTTTTGTTTTATTTTATTTTATTTTTGCTTCAAAAAAAAAAAATAGTGCATTGTGAGTAGACTTATAGATATGTATTGTAAATTTATGCATGGATCTACAAGGTTAGATTGATAAGACGCAAAAAGTGACTTGGTGAAAGAAAAGTCCAATAAATCTTGTCAACTATTAAGCTCTATGATTATCAATTAGTGGATGCTTGAATATGTGACATTCAATTGTGACTTCTGATAATAATAACAGTTGGGTGAGAAGACTTGATTTGAGCTATTAGGCCATTTAGGTATTGCCCCTAAAATTGGGATATATGTCCATAAATAAGTATTCATGATAGCAAGAGCATCTTAGTACCTAGAGAGAACAAGCAAGAGCTAAGAAAATGCAAAAATGATCTACAATCCCAGGCCCACTCCAAAGATTTGATTATTTGTCAAGCAAATCCACCACGTAAGCACAGAAATGCGATACACCTAATATATTGAATTACTCCTACTTATTACAAGACTCAATTATGACTCACGCTAATTAATGATTGAGAATTGAGCAATTCTTGTTTGTCAAAAACCTCAATTTCCATACTCCAAGTAGGACATCCTTATTATATTTTCAGCAAAAAGCCGAGGTCTAGCACAAGTATACCGTGACACTTTTTTAGGAAGGAATGAGAGTCCAACATTGACCAAGCCTTTAAATTTGGGGATCGGAAAATTTTCAATCCCCAACTGTTTATCAACTTAGGGGTCATAGTCGAAGAGCCAGCTATGACTCATTATGCTAATTCATGGTTAAGAATCGACACCATCGTGTTTATGCAAACCTCTTAATCATGGGACATGAGATCAGAACCTCAATTTTGTATGCCTCCATTAGAACATCCTTGATATGCTTTTGGCAAAAGACCCAATATGTACCATGAATGTAGAAATCCAAACTTCAACATGACCCACCAATTTCATTGAAACAAAAAAGGAAAAAATAATAATTAAAAAAAAAAAAAAGAGAGAGAGAAGGAAAGAAAGAAGGAAGAGACCCTTCAATCATTCTTTTACCCTTTTTCTTCGCTTTTGCTTTGTGGAGGATAAAACCAGTTGTGAAGTCGCTAGAGGTGTTCCTTGTCAAAAACTTTTTTATTTAATTTTTTTCTTGTCCTAATATACAACCTATTGACTTCCTAGCTGCCTTTTAATTTCTGATATTTTCTTTGGTGAATTCTACTTTTTTTTTTTTTTTTTTGCTTCTTCTATTTATTGTTCTTTAGAACTCGATCATTCCTAGGTGTTCTTGGAGCTGGTTTTTTTTTTTTTTTTTTTTTGAAATTGTTATTCCCCTTGTTTTTTCTCACACCTCCGTCTTTTTTTAAATCTTTTTAAATAAAACCTCTATTTGAGGGGGCAAAGAAAAGAAAAGAAAAAATAAAAACCCCCCAAATTTTACCTCTCATATGAAAAATGAAATCTGACCATGAAATTAAAATGGATAATATATGAGTAAATATATTTTGAGAGTAGAAGAGAAAAAAATGGAGTTGTAGACAATAATGGAAAGGTCAGAATAAAAAGAGAACGTAAAGGGATAATTATTGGTCCACTATATATATAGGTGCTGTTTTTGCTAGTAAAGTGGACGAATTCATGTATTAATCCGAATCCATCAGTTAAAGCTAACAAGTGCGCTACTGTCAAATTCATCTCGCCATTCAAACTGCTCATTGGTCCAAAATTAGTATTTATATAATTATATTATATCATATTTATATATATACATGTATATATACACCCACATATTTCATCACATATAACATATGTAAAATATATTTTATATACATATATGTGTGAATGTTTTCTTTGTTTATGAACTCCAGCCATCAGTGGAATAAATGGCAATTATCCCAAAATTTATCTTTATTTTATTTTTTGTTTCCTTTTTTGCTTGGTTATGATTATTTCGTTTTTTTATGTATAAGAAACATTTGATTATCACAAAAAGAAAAATGGAAAACCAATATTGAAGACTTTTGCTATAGATCGGTTCTTTGATCTACTCAGAGGGGGCACAAAAAACATATATATATATATATATAGATCGAAAACAAATTATAGAGAGAGAACCAAACAAGAAGATGAAACCTACATATACATATATATATATACACACACTCAAATATGTATATGTATATATTATAGACGTACCTTATTTGGAAGTTGAATTAATTGAGTAGCTTATCTAACCTTGAGCGATGTAAAATGTTTCCTTGTTCTGCTGGAATAAGCCAGTTGCTCTACTGGCTTTCTTGCCCTGGAACTCAATATAAAGATTTTCTCTTTCTCATCTATGTTCTTTTTTTTTTTTTTCGTGGCAAGGCAGAGTGAGGAATAAAAAAATGGCTTGGTTTATAAAGAGGCTTATTATGTAGCAAGACTTCAGTCGCTTGCGTCGAAACCCTTTTTAAATGGGGTCGTTTTACTTGTTTAATTACTCGTTTTGCCCTTCACCTGTCTCTTCATCTATATATATATATATATATATATATATATTTTTTTTTTTTTTTTTTTTTCCTTTTTTCCATTCCATTGAAAGTGACATATGGTTGTTCCGCATAACTTTCTGAAATTATTTTCTTTTTTCTATTTAACAAAGCTTTCCAAAAGATACTTTTTAAAGCATTAAGATAATAATAGATTTTGATATCTAGGATAGATTCCAATCAAAACTTACTACATCGAATAAAAATTATTTTAAGTGGATTTTGAAATTTATTTCAGAATTTTAATAAGATACTATAAATTTTATTCGAAATTATTTTGACATATTGTACTGTTTTAAAATATGATTTCATACACATATTCAAAAGTTACAACCTTTGCTTTTTTTTTTTTTTTTTAATTAAGGACGTGTTTGGTAGATCAATCTAGAAGTTATTTTTAGCTTCCTGAGTTTAAATGCTATTTTTGAAGTGTTTTTATGATCTGCAAAAGAATTTATAATCTCCAAAAAACTTTATGTCAAAGCTAAAAATTATGGTATTAAAAAGAGAAATATTCTAAATAAACTTTAAAACTTATATTAGAGTTTTAAGTTAAACATTGTAAATATCATTTTAATATTTCAATTACTTATTAAAAAACTTTAAGATCATTTTGAGTTCGTAAGTTCTTTTAAAAATGTGGTTCCTAAATATTTACTGAAAAGTCATAATTTTTGTTTCTCTTCTTCTACCAAATAAAAGTAAAAGTAAAAACTCTGTCAAACATGCCCTAAATAAAAGCATAAGCCCCATCAAACATGCTCACCTTCTTAGAATTTTGATCGCGCATTATTGGTGTCAAAACCATAATAGTCACATAAAATTATTGACTATGAGGATTTCGTGAATTTTTCTGCGGATTCAGTGGTATGTGAACTTTTAGTGTTGACTGTGAAGATAGATGAACTTCCTTTCATTAAAAAGCATGTAACCTCCCATTTCGGATCTAATTAAGATTTGAATATATAATTCGTAAAACTCTGGAGGGTCATGGAGTAGTTACTATCAATCCATCTCTACTCTAAACCGAAACCAAATCGGTGCGGAAGTGGAAATCTTTGTATGGAATGTCTTTCTTGACCCGCTTCCTTTCTTGGCGAATTTGGCCAGAAGGGTTATAAATTGCAGCCCCTTTTGTGGTAGATGTCTGTAGGGTGCTTTGGGCCTCTTCTTCTGTTCGGCAAGTCTTGGGAATGTTGTCCTTTGCGGTCAAAGTTGAAATCGTCAAAGGATTGTTCCTTTGATGGCTTAAGATATTTGGCGATCTCAAAATTTGTGGGTGTTTGAATCTAAGATGGTGGTTGTAAGTATAACTTAGCACGATCATAAGATATAAAATTCGAATCTCCATCACTAAGTTTGAAAAAGAAAACAAACAAACAAAAAAAAAAAACAATGGAGCCAGTGGAGAATTCTCAAGGTTGCTAGTAGGCTTCTTTATGACTATCAAGAGTGCAATATAATCGCCTTTGAGGTGATTTAACTAACAGCAAGATGTCCTAAGCTTAGGGCCCGTTTGGGGTAATGTCTCTAGACGGTATTTTGCCGTCTTAACTTCAAAATTTCAAAATTTATAATTCATTTTCTCTCTCTTTCATTTTTAAAAAACTCAAAACTTTAAAAGTCCATAATTTTCTTTTTTAAAATCGAAATAAGATGATTCTTGTGTCAAAATACTCACAACAATGAGATAAATTAAACAAGATTCATTTCCTATTTTCGAACATATTTTAAATTTTTGTACTATTTTTATATCACAATTAATTTCTAATTCATACTTCAACTAAATAAAACAACCTCCAAAACTCCATCCTCAAAAGTCCACCAAAACACCTACTAGGTTCCATATCGATTACCAAATTAAAACATTGCCATATTAATATCGTTATTGAGTATAGAATGAGCAAAGATCATTCTCACGGAGGATTGGTTCTAATTAATTAGTTATCGACTCTAAAACCTAAGACATACAAAAACTAGATACTAAATTAAGAGGGGTTTTTGGTACTTAAAGTAATTAAAAAAAATCGTAAAAGAAATTAAAGAAAGACTCAATAATACTAAAAGATTGGTTAAGGAAATATTCTCCACCACTAGGCATAGAATTATAATTGAAATGAGAATTATCTCCAACTTCTATTGAAACTACCAACCGCTAGATAACAACAAGCTCTGATACCCCAATCTTTCCTTAGTTCTTTGGAGATGTAGTTTTGAAGATATTTGAATTAGAATTTTGAAAATGTGTGTTCGATTGAAAAAAAAAATATTTTGAGTAAAAAAATATAAAAACATAAATGTATTCGGAAAAAAAAATATCAATATGGATATTGTTTCATCCTCTCGAAATTCTATGCAATTGAAAATAAAATCTCATTTGAACTTAAAATAATAAAATTATGAACTTTTAAATTTTGAGTTTATTGTAGACATTTGGATATGTGAATAGGGAACAATAGTTTTAAACTGAGGAAAAAGACCAACAAAGAAAAAAAAGAAAAAAAATTATGGAAACCAGATTCCAAATGTGTCCCCAAACTGGTTAATAAAATTCATCTTTTATACGAAGATACGCATCCCACAATATAAGGAGAGAAAATAATTATAGTAACTTTGAAGATAATAATTATTATTTTTAAAATCTTTTTTATTTGTAATGACTCATTTTTTTTTAGTATGATATTATTCGTTTTGGGCCTATGCCTACACGGTTTTGCTATTTGGCCCAAACCCCAAAAAGTCTCGTATCATTAGGAGGTTGTCTTTTTACTTATGAACTATCATATTTATCTATTCACAAATGATGTGGTGATGCACAACTTATTATTTTCCTTATAATGACTAATGACTGTCACAATCACCCCTCCTTTTGGGACCCAACATCCTCATTGATCATAGTTAAGGTTGGATATAGGCTTTTATACTATTTATACGAGACATGCCTCCCTTTGGTATAATATTGTTTACTTTGAGTCTTGTTTCCGCATAGTTTTGCTCTTTAGTTTTATCCCAAAAGGCCTCATACCATTAGTATATTGTCTCTTTACTTATAAACCATCGCATATATCCTTTACAAGTGATGTGAAACTATATAGCTTATCCTTTTCCTTTTAGGGATCGATAACTATCACATGATTTTATTAATTTTCTTTGGACAATGCTAAGGGTAGGAATTCTAAGTTATTTGTCAAATTCTATATCAAGTAATATAGCAAATGAGTTGTTGATTTCCCATCAATAACAGTAACTTCTTTTTTTTTTTTTTTTAAGTTGAAGGTGAGAAAATTTTAACTTTATATTTTTAGGTGAAGTCAAATTTGATATTATTATTAGAATATACCTGTAACAAGATAAATATAACTTTTTATAAACATATTGAAAAATGATAATTTATTTACACATTGTTGGATACAAAAATTTGATAACTTACTTGAGACCTATAGCATTATCTTTTCTTTTATGGCTAAATGAACTGTAACTTCTTTTTTTTTTTTTTTTTTTAACTAATAAGACACATTTAGGGCAATATTAGGTTTACTAAAAGCGTTTTATTCTATGCAACAACTTTTTGCCATAATTTCCATAAAAAAAACTTTTTGCCAGAGTGTTCAAAAAAGAAAAAAAAATACATTTTGTGATAATGATTTGTAATTTGTGCGTGTAAAATGTGTAGATAGAGATATAGAGGTTAATTATTTAATCGTTTAATATTGGAAAAAGGAATTGGTCGTCCTTTCTTAAGAGACTGATAAAGTAGCTAGTTAGGAGTCCGTGACCCAACAGTAATGCTATGTTTGATAAGGTAGAAAAGAGGAAGGAAGAAAAATAGGTTAAGTAAAAGTTGATTGAAATTAATTGAGTTGGTTGTTTGGTAAGAAAGGAAAGGAAAATATGAAGGAAAAATAATGTAATTTTGTCCATTTTTTTATTCCTTCCAAATGTGGGAGGAAAACTAAAATCAACTTAATAACTATTAAAATTACTTTATTGTCCTTATTTTTAAAGTAAAATAATATTTTTAGATAAATAAAACAAATATTGAGGAAAAACAAAATCTTTCATCTCTCTTTTATTTTCTTTCACTTCTATTTTTTATTTCCTTTTTGTTTTCCTTCATTTTTTGTCAAACATAGACTAAAGGCAATGATAAAAAAAGGAAGCCGCTTTTTTTTTCCTGAATTAAAAAAGAAATTATTAATATTATCTCGCTCTTTTATTTATTCGTCATTTTAAAAATCTAAAAGCCAACTAATAAAAAAAAAATTCAAATGACACTATAAAAATTAAACTTTCACTCACAACATTTTCTTATAACATTTTTTGGTCCCAACATTTTTTATTAGACTAAATATCAGTTTTAATTATCATCTTGTACAAATTTTTGTTGTGACTAAAATTTTAACCACCAGATTTTTAGTCACGAAAAAAGTTTTAGGCACGTCTGTAAATAAAATCTTGTGTTTGAAATGTTAGTCAAAACAAAAATTCATAAAAATTTGTGACTAAATGCATATTAATCACAACCTTGTGATTAAAAATGACATTTAATCACAAAAAATGTTGTGACTAAAAGTGTTATGAAAAATGTTGTGACTAAATTTTTTTTTTTTTTTTGGTAGTGAGATCTTATTTAATTCTGGTTTGCTGCCTTACGATTATTAAATATATATATATATATATATATGTATATTAAGCAAAAATTATATCCTTGCTCAAAAAAAAAAAAAATCGTATTTCATCAATACAAAACAAATAACAATTTCAAAACAAAAAATATATCAGAAATTCTTCCCGTCGTAAACATCACCAATATAACTAATACGAATACAAATACGATGAAAAACTCATATATAAATATAAACAAAACAAAACTTAATAAATACAAAGTTAAAAAACCAAATCTAACAAGCAAATTCAACTCAACCAAAAAACAACAACAACAACAAAATCATTGAAAGTTATTGTTAGGTATGTGACTCAAATTAGTTTTTGAGTAAGTTTCTATTTATTTTAAAATGTTATTTATTTTAACAGTTTTATACAATTTACTTTAATAATTGTATAAATATATTATTTTTTATAATTTTATTTTTGCTTCTTTGAATATATTATTTACCTCTTTCTTTCTAACAATAATGATTAACCTAATATAATAATAATATTTGGGGAAAAAAAAACTTCTCAAAACATTGTCACATCGGTAAAATTAAAAATAAAAATTAAAGAATGAGAATCAATGTAATTATCAATTTTTTATATAATTAAATAATAATTATTCTCTATAATCAGAAATCAATTTGGATTACCATTTTTTTATTCTGGATATTATACAGGACCGACTAAATTCTCGTAATTGGTTTTTGTAAGTAAATACATTATTAGAAATACGTAAGGATTTATAGATGATTAAAATGTTCAAACCCATTTTGGATAATCAACTTTTACTTGATGATTATTGTCTCTTCAGTTTTAAGCTTTCTAGGGCCTGATTGGCCATGTTTTTGTTTCCAATTTTCAAATTTTTTTTTGTCAAAAAGACGAGGACAAAACCAATTCTCAATAATAGAGAACGTACAGTGTTCGACAATTGGTTTCTAAAATAGTTTTACGAAAATAAAATAATTAAAAAAAACATGTTTGGTTAAAGATTTTGAATTTTTTTATTTTTATTATTTAAATTTTATAGTTTATTTGGAACTAGGTCAGGATTGGATTTCAAGACCAGAATTTGGATAAGGTTTTAGGACTACGATCAAGTTTCAGAACTGGGATGGGATTGGATTTCGGGTCCCAAAATCTTGCCATGACCTTTGTCCCAAATCCTGACCTCGATCTCAAAACTCAATCCCAACCTTGGTCTCAAAATTCGATCCAAATCCTAGTTCTGAAACTTGACACAATCCCAGTTTTGAATCCAACTCTGATACAGGTCTCAAAACTAGAATCTGACCCCAGTCTTGAAACCTGACTTTGGAACTTGATCCCAATCGAAGATGAATATATCGATATTTGTTAAGATATCGGTACTAAGATTTTACGAAAATAACAATATCAGTGAAAATTAACATAAAATAGAGAAATTCTTCCTAAAATAGTTAATTTAAAAAAGAAACATAAAGAAACTCTAAAATAGCTAATGATTTATAAATTAGATAAAACTCGCAATTAAAATACTAAGCATATGATCAATATGCATAATAAAAAGAGATCGTATTATAATAAATGATAAGCACGCGTTCACCAATTAGGTAACCAAGATCAAAGTAAAAAGATGTTAAGGACTGATACTTTATGGATATTTAATGATATTTCCATGGAAATAAATTTCTGAAATTTTTCATAATATTTTACTATTTAATGCTACACATATGGAAATTTCCATGAGAATTTCATAGATAGTCTATGAAAAAGATACTACATGACCATGTTTCTATATCGATACTTTTAAAATATAAAAATTTCTATGAAAATATCAGCATAAATGTCGATTTTTCAATCCTTGGTCACCTCTGACTTGTACCCAATAGTTGACCTTGGCCTCAATCCAAAAATCAACCCTAACCTCAAAATCCGGTCTCAAAATTTGATTGCAACCTTAATATCAAAACTCGACCCTCAAACTCGATCAAGACCAGACCTTGAAATCTGACATCGGAACTAGTCCTGACTCCAATTCTGATCCTTGTTATGAAACTTGAGCTCAACCCCAATTTTGAAACCCCACGACGACCACGACCACAACTAAGGTCCCAAATTCCGAACCGCGATCCTAATCTTGAAATCCAATCCTAACATTGGAATCATGTCCCTACCCATGCTTGTTCTCGAAACCCAACTCCTAAGACGGTTCCAAATTGAGTACTTGTATGTATGTAATATTTGTTTATATATACTTTTATAAAAATAAAACGTAATTAAAATAATTTAAAAATAATTAAAAAAGAAAAAAGAAAAAGTGTCATACGAAAAATTGTTTTTAGAAAACACTAGAAACAACAAAATGTTATTTTTAGGAATTTTCTACTCTTTGTAACTTTATTTGTTAAAAAGTATTCTTACAAAATGTTAGCCAAACATATTGTTTTGGTTTTTTAGAACAAAAATAGTATTTTAAAATAGGATACTATTTCTTTACAAAAAAAAAAAAAAAAAAAAGATACTATATTTTAGTCGCAAGCCAAGCATGCCCCTAACTGTAAAAACATCAAAATCATTGAATGAACAATCCAGAAACTCGATCAAACTAGCATGAGGTCAGTTTGATTCTCTTAAACCAAACAATTCCTTACATCTAACACCAAAAAAAAAAAAAAAAAAAAACATAATCTGACAGCCTAAAAACCACATGACAAGTCAACTTCAATAAATTATAATCATATGCAGTGCTCAAGTGAGGGTTTTTTTCTTCTTTCTTTCTTTCTTTCTTTCATTCTTTTTTTCCCCCCCTCTTTTTTATAATGCTTTTTTGAGTTTTCAACAATATCTCAGATGTGATGAGACACGTACACCGTCACCAAAATTTAATACATAAATTTGGTCATTATTTTAAAGGGAATATAAATATGGTCATTCAAAAAAATTCATATGATAAGTGTTAAAATATTGAATTGGACAATTTTGGAAAATTATTGTTAGTTTATTTTCTATTATTGATAATTAGGTAGTTTTTCTTATTTGATAGTTTACTTTTTTTTTATTTTGATATTTTTTCCCTTATAAATAGAGTTAAGTATTCTTTGTAATGTGTGAGACATAATTAAATGAAAAATATTTTTCTCTCAAATTTTCAAGTATAAGATCAAAGAATAGGGCCAGCAGAATTTTTTTTCTTGCCCTTTTTTGAAAATTCTAAATTAGGAGGAACCATACAAAGTTGGAACGTACTGTAGAGAGAATAGGTAAAGGAACTAACATTTTTTTTAATTTCCTTCTTGGAATTTTAATTAGGTGAAACCACATGAATGTGAATAGAACATATTAATTACAGGCATTTAAAAAAAAAAACATGGTCAGAAAACCAGCTTATTTAAATATGATAAATAGGTAAAATGCATATGTAATTTTGCCAAAAGTTAAGCAATTGCTAGACAGTGCATATGAAATAATTGTAATGATGTGTTGGAGTAGATATCTTGACATCAACGTCCTTCTACTTTCTCCACCGCTTTACATTGCTTCTTGCTGTAGGTGCTTAAGTCAGATGAAACTGATATAGTGAGGAGAATAGCATAATTTTGATGAGAGAGTAAAAGAACCCCTCAAATTGGTGTCAAATGCTCTGTTTATAGATGCAAACTCTCAATCCAACAAATCCAATGATATTCTATGATTGAGAAATGCCATTGATCGTTAAGGTTTTTGGGAATGTTATTGGGATTTCTCCTTTTGGACATCACGAGATGAATTTTTCTGAGATACGAAGACATTTATCGAAAGTACTGATGATCACACATGGTGATGATATGTGTTCCATTAAAGCTTTGGTCTTCCCTTGATCGAGGTGCTCATTGATTTGACCTCGATTGACGGGGGTTTTCTCGATCCTCAATCTTTCAATCTCGACCTCAAATAGTTGTCAGAGTACTCGATTCTATGTTCCTCTTCCGTGATGGCCTCTTGATTAACTTTTTGACCTCGTCATGATCAACCTTAACATTGATGTGGTGTCACTTACGTTTAAGTGTAGGCGACATGGATCATCTCATTGATTTTCGATATTCATGAGATACTGGTCATGCTCTATCGCCTTTATGGGGAAATGCCAATATGGTATTAATTAATAAATCTTCTTATAGATTCAAACCCTATATAATAGATACCATCATATTCATATTTTACTATTACAATCAGTAGTCCCTACGATATTTCTACCATAAAATCTCCCATTTGTATTAGTTAAAAGAAGAGGCAAGATTTAAATCTTTGTGTGAAGAAGAAATCTCATAAATAGATTACAATTTTGACTAGTCAATACTATCACTATATATTTAGTTAAAATAAATTTCAATTTAACCCAACTTAAGCGCTCAGAGCTGTACTCTTTTTTTTTGTTTTTTTTTATTTATTATTATGTTCTCCTATTTTATATTAGGAGGAGATCGGCTGTGCTAGGAAAGTTGTAACTTGTCTCTTCGATTAAAACTTTTTTTTGTCTCTATTCACGTTTTTAAATAGTATTAACAGTAATTTCTGTCGCTTTTGGGGTGAGGTTCCTATGTTTAAACAAGTTCACCAATGATCTAATTATCTAGCTAGGTGGATAAATTAGGATGGCACATCTGTTAAGTTTCTATGAATTGCCACCAAATTTCAATAGAAAAATAAGGGGAATATTTTTCATTTGAAAACTTAGTTGTATTTTATTTTAGTACCGACATATATAGATTAATCAATAACTATAAATGAGCAGTCCATATTATTTTATTCAAGAAATTCTTATTTTGTGCCAAGTAGCACCTAGAAAGAGACATACATTTGGATATGCATGTGACGAGAGTCAAATTATATTAATTTTTCCTTTCCTTTCCTTTATCAATATGGTAAATGTTAAGAAAAATATCATAAATTTCCCCTAAACTTTCTTAATAATATCCGTATATCCTCTAAATTATGAAATGCACTCATTATGTCCCTTGAATTTTAACGTATATCAAACTGCCCCTCATTTAATTACTGTTAGTTTTTTCATTATTTTTAATATTAAAATACCCGATAAACTTTACTTTTGTGTCAAAATACCTCATGATCTTTATTATTTGTGACAAAGTGCCTCATGATAATTAATATCTATATTAAACTGCTCTATTTATCTTATTTTATTTATCTAATATTATTTATTACCTAAATTTTTTAGAACAGGTGACAAAAATAATTTTTTCTACTACAAAAAAAATGTATCTTTTTTTAACCACTTTTTTTTTAAAAAAAAAATTCTTATTTTATTTCAAATTTACATTCATTTTCATTTTCTTAAACCAAAAAAAAAAAAAAAACACACACACACACACTTATGTTTATTACTTTATTGTCCTAATTTACAATTTTAGTACTTTATTCCTAATTTACAATTTTAATTTAATTATGATTGATAATACTACACAAAAGTATGCAAACTAATCATTTTTTAATTAAAAAAAAAAACTAGGAATGTGTATCAGAGTAAATTTACAATAATTATTCTCATTATGGGTTTAAGCAAACACATGAATGAAATTCATTATGACTATGATTTCAAATAATGTGGGCCAAGTAAATAATGTATTTGAAATCCAAATCCTGCATCTGAATCCTACCAACTATAGTTACGCATAAGTAAACCAATAACCCAAATAAACTTGAAATAAAATAATTAAAATAAAAAAAATGTATTAAAAAATATGCATATCACTTTATTGATTAAAAAATATATAGATACACATTTACCTGTTTTAATTAGGTAATTATATAATATTAGATAATTAAAATAATATAAATGGATAGTTTGACATAATTAAAGATCAATGGGCATTTTAACATTAAAGATAATAGAAAAACTAATGGCAACTGAGAAGGTAACTTGACAAACATGTTAAAGTTTAAGGGTACAATAGATACATTTCATAGTTTATGGGACATATTAATACTAGTGACAAAGTTCACAGGGAATTTATAATATTTTTCCTAAATATTATTGCAAAATTATAACTCCTGATTTGTTTTGTCATTCTATCCAATGAATGTTTCTGCTAGATTGTCATTGAATTTGTTGGGTTCTCTGTGTGTATATATATATATATATATATATATATATATCTATTTATTATTATTATTTTTCTCTATAATAGTAGAAAGCATCATAAATCTATTTAATACAAGGATACGTGGGTAAATGATTTTTTTTATGAAGTATTTTAATAAATGATTAAAGTTTTATAAAATTAGAAAAATAACCGTTTTATAAAAATATCAATCATTGATTAACTAATTAATAGATTGATAATAGATAATTAATAATTGATCAAAACTAATATGTATTTGTTATTAGTTAATTATGACCGTTCACTAATTAATAATTGTCAGTTAATCACTAATTAACATCTTTTTTTAATATTTTTTTGACTCTTTGTTTAATTATCTATTTAAAAACTGTTTTATTTACTTATTTTTTTAATAATATATGGGTGGGTTGAGAAAATTTCTCAATGAATTCACAAGTTCTACAAAATGGGGTCTAGATAGATCTAAAAAAAAAAAACTCATCAATGATAGAAAAATAAAAAGGAATTTTACTTTGGTGTTTTTAGGCAAGTTGCCACTGATAGCCATGTTTTTTGTCCTTGAATTGTCAATTTATTCTGTTTGATTGATGAAATGTAAAATGACTGAACACGTTTGATAATGAAGCAAATATTTCTTTCTTACAACTATAATGAAAGAATATTATTATACGAACAATGATACATGTTATGATAAATTTTATCATGAATTGTCAAATGTTCAAATTCTGTAAATTTTACAAAACAAAAATGACTATTTTGTTCCTACTTTTTTTAATCCATAACAAGTTATTTTTTAATTCTATGATTCATCATAAAACTTTTCTTTCATAATGTGAATCATTTTCCTTATTATTTATATCCAAGAAACCAAAGTCATAAATTTTACCGGCGGTCTTCTAATCATAATTATAAATAAATAAATAATAGAAGTACAGTTGAAATATTGGAATAACATTTGTAGATCTGATCATCGTATTCTTCATCATTCATCATTAACATATTTGAGACACACGTGGGTCAAACTATGAGTGCATTTCTTCTAATTTACATGACTAGAGGAAAGGATAATTGTCCTCTCAAGGAATATATTGACCTTCCACTATAATTTGTGCACAATAATTCAAATAAAAGGGGCCCAACTAAACGTGCAATTTCGTGTTCCTTCGTTTCAATGGGCCACTTTCAAGTTGGTCCTAGATATGGTCTTTTGGCAAGAATGTCGCAGCCCCATTGTTGTTTGGGAAAAGAGGAAAATAACTTATTTGCGGAACAAGTCGGATGAAAAAAATAATATCTTTTTCAATTTCGTAAAGTAAATAGTATATTAATTAAAAAATACATTTATTACTATAGATATTTACTTATTGTAGCTTTTGTAAAAAGTTTCGTTAATATAGTATTTGTTATTATATTCTTGTCTTGTATTGACTTATGTCATGGATAAAAGTACTTGTACAGAGTGCTGTGAAATGTCATATTTTGTCCTGTATTGACTTATATATATATATATATATATATATATATGACATTGGTATATGGCGTGGGGGGTGCTTCCTCTATGGTCGTCCCACTTTTAATTTAGGGAAAAGACTTCGTCTTTATCCCCATCTCCATTCTCAAATATTGTTTTTTATTTTCGTTCTGTCTTCACAAAGAATATTGTCATTTGTTTTTAAACCTTTTAAACTTTCATTTCGTCTGTTAAGTTGTGAATTCGTGTCGTTTAATTCTCTTGGTTGTAATTTATAATAAAACCTTGTAGAGAAAATGGGCAGTACCCATCATGTGATATTTCTGTTAGAATTTTTGTCATATGGTAGATACATGTCTATTTTGGGTGCAAGTCGCTTTCTCCTATCCTTGGTGTAGTGCACCAAGTCCCGTCCATGATATTTATTAGGAGATCAATGGTTTTTACGTATGGCTTTGGAGTTGAATTTAATACATCTAGCTATTATTATGGGCCCTTGGTTGAATTATTGCTAATTTGCTGTATGACAAATAATTTCATTTCAATTACTAATAATTAATATTGAGGGCATATTTGGTATACAAGTTTGAGTTAAGATTTTTAAATTAAATTTAACATTTCATTGTAGGTTTTTGATCAGAAAAAAACAAAAATTTATGAAATTAAAATAAGCTAAATTAATAACACACATCAACTTGGAACATCAAAAGCTTTTGTAAAATTTCTTACATAGTCATAAAATACATCAATAAAAAGTACATAATTGGTCAGTAAAAATTAATAAAAAAAATTAATAATTATAATCCTAAAGATAAAACTAAACTTACTTTTACTTGAATTTATATCATATCTATCCCACATATCATCAACCATCATATTAAAATTTTTATAATATTTTTTTCATAATCATAAAATACAATAACAAGATTTTAAATCTGACATGCACCAAAACTTCGACACTCCCTCCCCTTAATTATCTCTCCTCTTAATTATCTCTCTTTCACTGTCCTTTTCTTTTCTCTCTCTACCCACCGAAAACTGAAGCACCAAAAAGTGGAAAATAACTCTCTCTCTAGCTCAGCTTTTTTCAAAGAACCCACAAAACAGAGAAGCTCGCCACACCCATCTCTTTCTCTCACAAACACTCTCTCCCCTCAATCTCTCTCGGTTTCCCACTCTTTCTGTCTCTCCATTTCTTTTTCCCTTCATATAACATTTTTGAAGGAAATCCCAACCATTGGACATGTGAATTCAGAGAGGGAAAAGCTCACGGTTAGAAAATCCCTCTTGATAATTTGCTTAAATTCAGATTTAGGCTCCGTCGCCGTGAGATGCAAGGCATCGTGTGGTCGTCATTGTCGACATCTCGCCCCTCAAGAAATTGCGATGGTTGGACCTCTCTCGTCCATCTTTTTATTATCTCTCTTCTTTCTCTTAGAAATTAGAATGAATAACGAAACCAAACCAAATCTGGTATCTTCTAAATTAGAAACCAAATTCAAAATAAAATCCCAAAAAAAGAAAAAAGAAAGAAAAAGAACATTCCGACTATGGGGCCGTACGAGTCTGCCAACTCCGACTGCGGAAGCAACAGCAGCGGCAGCTCATCGTCGTCGTTGGGGAAGCCGGTGAACGACATAGACTGGCTTCTCACCGGTGCCGGCTACAAGGTCTGCTCCTCCGACCTGCGACACATCGCTTAGCACCTTGAACGTCTCGAGACCGCCATGGCCGTCAACGCCCCCGCCGTCCACATCTCCCAGCTCGCCTCTGACGGCGTCCACTACAACCCCTCCGACGCGCGTTGATGAACAGTAAACCCATTTGGGTTTACTGTATAACGGGTGAATGAGAGGTTCAAGCTGCACCAAAACACCAAACACCGTGAGTTTAAGTTGAACTAGAAAATCTCAGTTTGAACCGGAGATCCAAACAGGCGAGTCTTTTTTAATAAGCTAAAACAACACAATTGTATGTTTGAAAGAGTTCAGAAATTATTTAGGTCAATTACTCTAAATTTTATCTATGTTTTAGGTTAACTCGTAGCATTGATCAGTCGACTTGTGACAGAAAGCATTTTTCACTGTGCATTTCTAGTCGATCGATAAGCTCTCATAAGTCAATTAGTATTGTTCAAATAGGAAAAGATAGAGTCGTTACAAAGCAAGAAAAACAATATGTTTTTGAATTATTTTTTGACATATAAAGGCCTTATGAGGTTCAAAAATACCAAGACTCATAACTATTGCTCTTAACTCGTGTTCAACTCTCCAAAAAATATCTCAAGCTTATATTGCACTAAATTCTTCATAGAAGGGCATTGATTACAAACATCACTCTTGAGCCAATCTTGATATAATCATTTGTTGAGTGATCGCCAAACTTGTATCAAATTCATTGTAGGAGAGGAATTTGAGTTCTTCAAGCTTTCAAAATCTTCGTCTCCGTATCATAGGTTTCTATAAAATACTATTTTTCTTTCTTTACTCTCATTTATATTTTGCAATTGTTTATTCTTTTATGATTCCTGATTAATGTGCATTTAATTCATATTTTGTCCTTTACTTGGTCACACACTTTGTGTTCACGGCATAGACCATTTATTATCATCATCAAGTTAGAATTTATCGCAATCGAGTCTTCAATAGAGATATGGCATATTTACTTACCTGTAATTGGAGTGATAATGAATCAGAGTGGGTAGGATTTAGAATGGACTGGATTCGGAGTCAAAATATGCTGTTTACTTGGGTTCCAGCAATCGGAGTCGGAATCACTGTCAATCCTATTCAACGTTTACTTAGAACAGAAATCGGAGTTAGTTACTGTAAATTTACTTATATACCCTTTATTTATTGTGTTTTCAAAAATTAAAATATTGATCAATGTTTTTAATTTATTATCATACTGTTAATCAAAAGTAAAATAATTATTATGATATTAAGATAATAAAATTAAATTGTGTAATTTTTTGTTTAAAAAAATTTAAAAGAGTAAAAAAATGAAATAAAATAAGTAAAGTATAAAGAAATATAATAATATATTGTAATAAAAAAGTTATTTATTTACTCTAATAACATTAATAGTAATTAGGATAGTTATATAATATTAAATTAATAAAAATATATTATATTTGGTTAATAAAAATAATTAATATAGGTTATTATTATTTTTTAATACAATTTTTAACAAATAAACAAAGGATAAAATGGTAATAATATTATGAAGATTATTTTTTACATAAAAAGTTAAAATTTGGGATAACTAGTTTGTTCTAGTAAATGTTTAACTTTTTTTGAAATATAAATTTGCTTAAAAAAACATAATGTTGAAATAAATTTCTAAAATTAAAATTGGGAGCAAAAGAGTAACTTAATTTTAAGATCAGGAGTGTGAGTGTTAATCTGGTGGGGGACTTGGGAATATCAATCCCCTTATTCAATCCCAAATTAATGTGGGTCCTACATATTTTCACTCTCAATTCAAGATAAAAATAGATAAGTAAATATATGATTGATTTTCATTTTATACTCTGATTCCCTATTCCTGTAAATTAAACAAGCAATTAGATTGTATTATCCAATAATATTAAAAACGGAAAGAACCCAATTTATCCCCCTCTCGGGTAGATATTTGAACCACAATCATTTTTGGTTAAAGCTCAATAATTAATTTTACACAAGGAATATATTGAATTTTTGCTCAATTATTCAAAATGAGGTGGCAAATGAGAGCTAACATTCTAGAGGCAAATGTTTTGTTTTGTTGTTTATAATTTCCCAAATCAATCATTCAATCTTCTGAAAAAAGGGACCCTATTAAATTTTGGGCCCAAACTGGAGGCCCAAACATTTTATAGGTTTGCCCAAAAAGGCCCATGAGCCCAGAACATCTCATGCCACACAAAATCCAAAATATGACACGGGACTAAACGGATAGAACAGACAGACCGGGAAAACCAAAAAACCTCAACCTGTTTTAACGAAAGAAAAACCAAACAAAAACAAAATCAATTTATCAAACTCCAGAGGTTGTGAGAAACTTCACAGAGCAGAGCTCAATTAATGAAGTGCGAATAAGATGCTTCAAATCCTCCTCCAACCCAGTAAGTACTCTTCTCTTCCTCTCACCGGTTTCGATTTTCTTCACCAAACCCAGTCGTTCTGTTGCCCAGTTTATTCTTCTTCTTCTACCAGGTCGTCGCTTAGAAATTTAAATTTTTCCAAGAAATTTCCAGTTTTAAGAAAAACCCACTTTAGTTTTTGCTCTAGAAACGATGTTTTTGGTGGTTTCTCGAGTGCCCATTTTTCCAATAATTCTGAAGACGATAGAGCTAGAGAGAACGGAGAGCTTGGTTTGCTAGACAAACCATCTCCAGTAACTAGAGAAGATAATAATAATAATGGGTCTGATTTAGAAATAGTTGAAAATGATGGGAAAGTTGACAAGGACGAGGCTTTAGCGCCTTTTCTGAAGTTTTTCAAGTCGAGAGATGGAGTGGAAGAAGAGAAGGGTGAGGTAGGGGTTGTCAATGAGGAAAAAGATGTGTTGGATGATGAGAATGAGGAGGAGAGTAGAAAGGTTAATGTCGAGTATTATGAGGCGAAACCCGGGGATTTTGTGGTTGGAGTGGTGGTTTCCGGTAATGAGAATAAGATTGATGTGAATGTTGGGGCAGACTTGTTGGGTACAATGTTGACTAAGGAGGTACTGCCTTTGTATGACAAGGAGATGGATTACTTGATGTGTGATCCTAGTAGCGATGCGGAGGATTTTTTTGTTGGCGGAAAAATGGGAGTTGTGAAGTATGATGAAGCTTTGAGTGGGGGACTGATGCCGGGGAGACCCGTTGTGGAGCCTGGAACTGTTTTGTTTGCCGAGGTTCTTGGGAGAACGCTGAGCGGCCGGCCGTTGTTGTCAACAAGACGGCTCTTCCGTCGGATTGCTTGGCATCGAGTGAGGCAGGTTCTTTTCTTGCTTTTTTCCTTTTCCTGTTTATTGACTTTGTGGAAATTTTTATGGGGATTTAACAAGTTAAATGGTTGAGTACATCTTGTATCACACGTCTATGTGCTTGACTAAGGTAGCCTGGGATAGTTTTGGTTTTAAACTGGAGTTCAATTTCCTTTTTTTTTAAAATACTGGGATTCATTGGATAATGTTTCAATGTCATTTTCTACTTTATTTCTACGAAAACTTAGCTGTTTGTTCTTGTTTCTTGTCATTGATGTGATTCAAACTTTTGTCTGTTTATTTTTTTTGGACAGATAAGACAACTGAATGAACCTATTCGAGTTAGAATTACAGAGTGGAATACTGGGGGTCTTCTCACAAGAATTGAGGTTGGTGTGCTGGATTTTATGCATTTGCAGATTCATTCGTGTGTGATTATCTCACTGGATGCATACTATTATTTGATTTTGCAGGGTTTGCGAGCTTTCCTTCCCAAAGCTGAATTACTGAAAAGAGTAAACAACTTTAGTGAGTTGAAAGAAAAGGTAAGTTATAAATCTTCACGAATTTGCCGATGCATAAAAATAACTTCTCCTAACTAGTGTACAATACATATGTTAATCCTGAAGTACTTTTGTCACCGTTCCTTCAACATCTGCCAGTATTTTTCCTTTTATCTTCCTGCCAAGAGTAGAATCTTCTGTCTCTGTTAATCCCTGCATGTGTTTGCTGACTCCCCTTCTGAAGACACCTCCTGATACTTCTCTTTCCTCTCAACTCTCTCTTTCTTTGTGTTCATACAATTATTGTATAAAACATAGGTACATAGTACTATTTTTAGGTGTTTCTCAATCTTTTTATTGATAATATAGGTAGGATGCCAGATGCGAGTGTTGATTACTCGAATAAATGAAGAGAAGAATGACTTGATACTAAGTGAGAAGGAAGCGTGGGTAAGTTTTATATAAAATTTCCAATGTTTTTTCCTGCTTGCCAGATTTGTTTCTTGTTTTTGTTCTTCTATTTCTATTTTAATCGTAAAAACGCTGCATTTAATTTTACAGCAAATGTTATACCTTCAAGAGGGAACACTATTGGAAGGGACCGTTAGGAAAGTTTTCCCATTCGGAGCACAAATAAGGATAGGCGAAACTAACCGAAGGTAATAGACTTGGATTTTATTGCATAAACTAGCTGCTTGAGTTTTCCGTATTGAAAGATGGAATGCTGTGTATGTGTAGAGTATATGTTGTTTTAAGACCATCGATCATTGAATATAGACAATATGTTGGAAATGAATTAGACGGATGTAAGTTCTAGCATGCAGGACACTTGGGAGACTTTTAACTTTACATTATGATGAAGTGCAGTTTTGGAGAGAAAAGCTTTCAATGTTGTAGTAGACTGGTGGTAGTAGTAGTTGTTGTTGTTCTTCCTCTTATAGAGATAGGGTTGAGGCTAGAGCATCCAATACAATCCAGTATTTTTGTCACCACAGATGCACTCCAATACTATATTGGATTTCTGAATATTAAATCCCTTCCAAATCCAACTGGTCTGCAAAATCCAATCTAATCCAATTGGATTTGGAATAGATTGGAGCGAATATCAGTTTTTCCCTAAGCTAATTTGCAACTTAAGAATCTAATTCAGTGGAAACCATTTAATTGCAAGTTTATGGAAATGAAAAGCATCATATAAATCTTATGATATGTCGAATTGAATTTTTCCTATCAAAATTGAAATAGATCAAATCCAATTGGATTTTTAACTTTCAAAACATTAAAAATTCAACGAGGATAGAATATCTAACCCACAGTGGATTGGATTTGGTTGGATTTGTAGATTATCCTATTGCATTGGATAATTTACTCACCCCTAGATATCACTACTACTAATAACATCTTCACTGAGAGTTCATGCGTTATCTATGCTTGTGTTAGCTTAGACTATCTAGGAACTTTAGTTGAATCAGTTCGATAAGTTTGGTTTGGCAACTTGGTTATGTGGGAATGAGCAAATTATCCAATGTGATTGAATAATTGACGGATCCAATCCAATACAATACAATGTGGGTTGGATATCTAACTCTCATTGGATTGGATTGGATAAAAAAAACTAAAAATTCAATAGGAATGGATCAGTTTTCGTTTTTGATTAGCAAAATGGGGTGTAAAAAAAAATTCCTATGATCCAATTTATCCAACCAATCAATCCATTAAAAAAAAAATGGATAGCCAAAGACTATTGGATTGGCTTTGGATGGTTACTTTACTTATCCAATTGGATTGGATTGGATGTTGGATTTGAATTTTATAAATCCATTAAATTATCCAATCGAATGTGTTTTTATTTATGCATATGATTATATATAATAATATGAAGAAATACTTGAGAACATAAAACTGACCAAACCGTAAAATCAACAATACTCCATTTTCTCTCACAAGTCCCTAATGTTTGCGCCTCCATTTCGTGCCATCAAATCCCCATAGCCCACGGCCTATCATCGACCCCACCCAAGCCGATAAACACAAATCCATAGCATCTTCTCTTCTATTTGTTAGATGATTTTGGTTTTATACCGTATGGTGAATGGATGATGGATGGCTAAATTTATGTCTGGAAAATCTGTGAATTTGTCACTTTGATGCAAGTTCTATAAAATTCAGCAGGTTTTAAGAAGTTCTGATGAAGATTAGCTAGAGTTCTGAAGATTTTTACATGATTGGATTAGATGACGAATTTTGAAAAAGAATTTTGTTTGGATATGATGCCCACCCATAGGAAAAATCCAAATAACCGGTTCAATCCAATCCATTTTATAAATATATTTTTAATGTTTTCTATTATTTGACTTAGATAAAATTTTTGAATAAAATACATATATATATATATATATATATTTTTGCTTAACTTGTATTGGTGTTTAAAATAATTAGTATACATCCAACCTTACTATATTAAATATCAATTTGGGGTGAACTCCTAGATTTATCAACATTCTCCAAATCATGCATTATAAGATTTATATGGTTTACTTTTTTTAATAATAAATTTACAACTTAAATTTTTTTCTTTTCTGACTGGATTAGAATTTTAAATTGTAAATTAGCTTAGGAAAAAACCGACATCCCATCCCATTGGAATTCAATTCAGTTGTGGTCGATTGTGTACACAATACGATTTGTATCTTATGTAATCTTTAGAAATCCAATATGTTGGTGGATTGGATATGTTGTGGCAAAAAGCATTGGATTGTAGTGTTACTGAGCTATTTGCAAACACATATACTTATAAATCAGCCATGGTTGTCTCCCTTTGCCCCTAAAATAAAAGGGAAAAAGAAGGAAACAGATTTTTGAAGTGCACATGGTAATTGTAAATCCGTGGTTGAAATCCTCGTGGATGACAGACATTGTTTCGGGCCATTGGTTGATATGGCAAGCCAAAAACAGTCTCTCTCTCTTCTTCTTCTTCTTCTTGCACGTAGGGAAAAAGAAAGAGGTACACCAAAGTAGTTTGCAATTCCTTTGGTTTATTATTTGCTACGATTTTGGCATTTTGTATGTGTTACGTGGGCTTCGGTACATTGTCCAAAACAAAATGGTGTTACGTGGGCTTCGAGTACATGTCAAATTTTCAAAGGCTGCCAAACAATCATCTGCGTTAAAAGGACGAATCCAAGTTGCCTGTCTCGAACAATAAACAGGATCTAGCAAATAAGATATTGGATACCATTATGTATTAAAGAATGGAGAATAAAACACGTAATGTATTAATCAAATCTGAACTTCCTTACTGTTATATAGTTGGCAAAGAATGTAAGGCTCATCTAGCTTCTTTCTTGTTTACTCTGAGTGGTTTTGGCATGTTCTGCTCTTTTCGAGTCATTTTTGCTATCTTGGGATTCTTGATCTTCTCTCAATGTCCATTTGAACTTTCTGATTACTTCTCAGTGGCTTGCTGCATATTTCAAATATCTCCCGGGGCCAAATCACTTCAGTCAGTGACTTGCTTGCTGTTGATGAGAAGGTTAAAGTTCTGGTTGTGAAGTCAATGTTTCCGGACAAAATATCTCTCAGGTACTATGGGTATCCTAAACTGTTTTTTCTGCGCTATTCCTTATGTTGCGTTCCCTTGATATTTTAACTAATGAACGGGCAGTCCATCTGTTTAGCATTCCTACTCTTGTTTAATTAGCTCAAACATTGATGGCTTACCAACTTTTATCCTAACTTTTTGATACCAACTGATGTGACATGTGAGTTGCCATTCTTTTATTGATAAATATTATCACGTTAATTAATATTACAAGATTAAATCCACCGGCAAAAGGATGATAACTCACTCTATGTTGGTATCAAAAAGTTGAGATTACTTGCACTACTCGTTATAGAATTGTTTTAGGGAGGAATATGCTCTACTTTTCATTTATGTGGTACTATTTGTTGAGAAGCGAACAATTAAAGTTCATCCGACTCATGAGTTAGTGATTGTAGAACAATTTTGGTTTCTTCTTATACCATGATGATAAAGTGCAAGTCATGGTAAGTGTGGTATAATTTGAGCCTTCAAAAGTTGAATACAATTCGGGTTTAGCACCTCTACATTTTCCATTTTAATGAGCTAGTTATTGCCTTTACTAATAAATCATTCTTCCATAAAGAAATTTTACATCTCCAATCCGGCATCCACTAATACCACTTAATTTATCTCTTTTGATCCTTGCAGTATTGCTGACCTTGAAAGTGAGCCCGGACTCTTTTTAACAAACAAAGAGGTGTTTAATCATTCTCTTCCTAGCTACTCAAAATCCGAGTATTTCTTCCATTTCTGTTTGCAAGCTTAATTCTGAAATCTCTTCCTCTTGACAGAGAGTATTTTCCGAGGCTGAAATGATGGCAAAGAAATACAGGAAAAAGCTACCTACTGTCTTGGCCACAGGCAGACCCAAATCTCCCCCAACAATCGATACTCTAACTTTCGAGAACGAAGCAAAGATGTACGCGAATTGGAAGTGGTTTAAATTCGAAAGGGATGAGAGTTAAACTGACCCTTAAGGTTGCATTTTCGATATTGCAAACAATGACGAAGGAAGAGTTCAACCTTGTCCTTTCCTCCCCAGATCCTCATCTTGCCAAGAAAAACAAATGAATATCTTCTCGGAACGAGTTTCTATTGCGGCAAGATTACTTGGTCATGTTGGCAGATCAACAGAAGTAGGATCATCAGAACATAAAGAGGATCATAGTCTATAAGCCACTTGATAATCATGTTTGATCATATCCTCATTCGTTAGTAGCTTTGATTGTAGAATATTGTAAGATAAAAATATTCAGATTAATTCATTTTAATGATTTGATAAGCTTTATTTTTCCTTCTCTTCACTTCCTAAAACAAAAAAAAAAGCTACCCATTTGCTTGAGAAAGATACTACTTGAATGTTCAAGATAATTGGAAGAACAGGGTTTTTTACTGTCAGCTAATATTGGAATCATATTCGATGAAAAAATGTGCGATAATTTTGGACTCTTCCACAAAATTCTCTTGCATGCTGTTGGTCAAGTGGGATGTGGAAAGGTTTACAAGTAACAGGGTTTCTCAAAGTGGAAAAATTAGGAACACACGACGACACTGATAAGTGAGTTTACCAATGGGCTGTCTTGTGTGACATCCATTCGTAGTTAAGAAAGTGACCCTTTTTATTTGATGGGAAATTATAGTAAATAACATTTTTTTACAAAACCAATAAAAATTAAAATAAGAGGATTTTAAAACAAAAATAACTAACAAATTTATTTGGTAAATTGTTTATTATCAATAAATTTGTTAATTTTTGTTATTTACTGTAAATATTTTTAAAACTTGTTATTTACTTCAATTTTTTCTCGTGCAAATGTCATTTACTTTCCCTTTATTTAATGGCTTCTAGTTTACTAGTTCCTTTTTTTTTTTTTTTTTAAAACTTCATGTTTTATTTCTATGATTTATAAAGAGAGAGAGAGAGAATAAGAAAGGAACACTTTCCGATTTAAAAGAAGAAGAAGAAGAAGAGGAGAAAACATAATAAGGACCAAAACTACTGTTGTAGCATCAAGTGGTGCTTGATATTTTCTCGAACCTAACTTTCATGCAAAGCAGCCTCGAGGCATTGGACTTACTTTTAAGTGATTTTATTGGATAATAGCTCTCAAATTGGATTCTCATAAAAGAAATGATTTAGACCAACTAGATATTCATTAGTTCTTGATGGGGTTGAAATCATGTTCATTTTCCACATAAATAGTTTTGGCTCCAATAATTAATAATGATATTATTGTCACTGGAAAAGAACATTAACATATAGAAGATTTCATGTAATTACACAGCTGGATAATCATTAGTCTGCACCTCGTGATTTTCAGTAGCTATCTCTTTTTGTCTTCTTCATGCACTCCACTATTTTCCTACAAAATGCCCTTTTTTCTTTCTTTCTTTTCTTTTCTTTTTTTTTTTTCCTTTACCTTCTTTGATTGATTGATTGTTTTATTTTATTTTTATAGGTTTTTAAAAATATATATATATATATATATATTTTTCACAAAAAGGGATGAGCGGCATGTGTATAATCCAAGTAAATAAATTGACAACGTAGTCACTCATGTAAAATAATCATAAATATGATATACGCTAGCTAGGGTTGGGGGCTCCATGAAATTTAATTATAATGACCACAAACGGCCAAGAAAGGTGTCCTAGAGTCGGTCACCTTTGATTTTAAATCCTCTAGCTGTCCTCAAGCTTTTTTTTTTCTTTTTTTTTTTTTTTTTGTGGTGGGGGGGGGGGGGGGGGGGGGGGGGGGGGCGGCGCGGGGGTGTGGGGTGGGATGGTGGGTGGTGGTGGTGGTGTGTGTGGCGTGGGGTTGGGGGTGGAGCACTAGCTGTTGTATAATTAATGCTCATGAGCATGGGAAAATAATACAATAATACACTTTTGACACCAAGATTTGGGTGAGGTTAAGAACGTGTTGTCTATGGACCTCTTAGGATTATTGATGAGAGACCGAGTTGATCCTTTTTTTTTTTTTTTACTTCCGATGCTTGATAGTATCATGAGATATCATTGATTATCTTTTTTAAGAGGGGACAAAAAAAAAAAAAAAACCAAGATCTAAAGTGTGAAATCCGTAATGGACGCTGTATTGAATATGATCTGCTCAAATAATAATTTTTGTAATGGCTAATGTACTGATCTTTCCCCTTGAGTACTACAAATTAAGTGAAACTGAATGTGTCTGTACCTTAATGATATTACATGTATATAATGTGTGTATACATATACATATACATATATTTATACACATACTTACATACATATGCCCATACTCTGTTATTGACCCCCCTCATATATATATATGTATATACACACACATACATACTCTTATATATGCTCATACTTTGTTATCTGGTATCATTTTTTTCTCAGACACGAATGGCATCTCATTTGGGTCATTGAACACGAAAATAGATGGCACTAATAAGAAGGTGGGCTGGGATACAACTTCTCGGATTATACCATATCTATCTCTCTTTCACCGGACGTTCAGTCATTGGACAACAGACCTATCTATATATATTATATAATCTGTAAGGAGATGGGGTGAAAGTAAAATGTAAGGTACAAAGCACTTGTATTGGCCCTTTGTATGAGACATGAAGAGGTGATTGAATAAGGTAATATTGCTTGTGATTGAAGAAATTTATAAACATTAACAAATATAATGCATGTATGCTATATTTTTTGATAAGTACTATACAGTAGAATATATATGGTCCCCATCTGGTAAACTATAAAGTGTAGATCTACGTTCATGTTGGTAGCCTTAATCTTGCTCTCCCCAACCCATCTCATTAATGGAGTCGACCTTACTAATTAGGTCATCATGCACACTGTTTTTTTTTTTTTAATACCTAAAAAAGAGGTATGATAATATATATAGATCACAGATATCAATTTCCCAAATGATTATTCTAAACTGTATTTTTAAACATTTATATTTTTAAATTTGTGAATAAGGGATTTCAACTATTCACTTTATATTAGACGTGGAATATAAGTTCAGTTTGCTTTAATTCCTTCATACTATAAATTGAGAGTCAATTAACCCTCCTGCATATTGAGTTAAAAAAGAAAAAAAAAAAAATCTAGGACTGAATCCTTCTTAATTATCAGAACTAGAGTAATGATGAAAAGAAAGATGGGTGTGTGTGTGTGTGTGTGTCTAATTTTGTATATATACCTATATGGTTTTTATAGATTATATATAATATATATCGGTGCGCGATTGCGAATAAAGTAAAACACAAAATATATGGATTATACTTTAAGAAATTAAAATGTTTTCTGGAGTTGAACAGCTAAAACTAGGTGGGGTGCTCAAGACCCAACTGTCGTACTGATCACTAATTAGATACCATGCATTTTAATACTTAGTTAACTTCTTTTTTTTTTTTTTTTTTTTAAATTGACGTATATCTATGAAGACAAAAGGCCTAGTTAAATATACATAAATCTATATAATATGTCTACATTTATATAAGAAAAACATTTGGAGTCAAGTTATATACTTAGGACGCATCTTATATAGATACGTATATATATATATATATATATATATATATGGATTGTGTGTTTTACCACATACTTTTAAATAGGGGGATTGGATTGGCTAGTGCCTCTTCAATGTACTATATATCAATATTTTATTTGGGAAACTGCAATAATAATTATAGTATCCATATATATATGAATATCTATACGTATAAATATAAATATATATTAATGTGCAGTTAAATTTGTTGCTTCACAAACAAACTATATATAAATACACACACACACATATATATCTTTTACGTGGCTAGTTAGTATAAGATGCACATAATTTATTTTTGAGATCAATATGCATGTATGATATATATGCATGTTAATGATACGTTAATTTCAAGTAATGCTAGAAATTGGGATCTTCCATGGCACTTGTATTATATATATCTCTTTTGCTGATTTGATATATATATATATATATATATATATATGTAAATGAACGTGGCACGCTGGCAATTGATTGGTATTGTACTACTAGCAATTACGTATATATTTTATGTTACTGTCTATTTTTTGTTTATAGGATTCTTAACTTCTTGGTATGATTAAACAAAAAAAAGTTTTTTAAGTGTTAATAATATAATGTTCATGCAACAATATGATGTGTGTGTGTGTATACATACATATATATTGTCTTCTTTATTTGCTTATAATCCAAGTTTGATGCACATGTTATAAGTACGGTGAAGAATAGCTATACATGTTGTAGTCATTAATTACTAGACCTCTACAACGTGTGCATGAAATTTACTTTTCATGTACATGTATATGTTTATATACACATGGTATTTTTTTTTTCTTTCGTTCTATTTTTTTTTTTTTAAATTATCGTGACTCTAAGATTATAAGATGTAGATTTTTATAAATTCTCAAACCCCAAATTAAAAAAAAAACATGGATGGAGCTTTCTACCTCCATCAATAATGAATGTTTTCGAATGCTAAGATCTAATGAAAAAATGTACAAAAACAAAAGAATATAATACAGAGAGAGATGATAGTATAAAACAAGTCCTATCGACAAAGTATTTGCCCATTCCTTACCTAAAAATATCTCATCATTTCCATACATTACTCTCAAGGCCAAGACTTCCTAGTTGGTGCCTTTCAAAATTTTGAAGGTTTTGGTTGATGTTGCTAGCTAGTAAATTCTTTTGATTCCATAAATTAAGAAGAGCTGCGCCGATGACTGAATATTATATTGTCATAACGAAGCAAATAATATATTACTATATTATTTACAAAAGAAGAAAAAGGACAGTTTTGATTTCACAAATTAGTTCTTGGTTGAATAAGCAGTACGTTTGCTTCTATTTCTATCTCACAATATTTTGCCTGCCCTAAATGAAAATTTAATCTAAACATCCAAAGCAAAATCATTGAAAACGGTACTCATAATCAATGAATGTAATGGAAAATTTCGCATAGATTTTCGAGCTCAATTATTAGGTATTTTGACTTCAAGCACCCTAGCATAACTAGGGTTTTTCTCTAGCTTGGCCAATTCCCTTGTGAGGACTTTGCAACTCAACCCTCTTGATCATTGAGATGCCAATTTTCCATTTCCTTTTTTTTTTTTTTTTTTTTAAATAGTTGTGCATAATATCAAATAAACTATTGAAAAACAAACCTACTAACCTAATAGGATCACAATTTTCTTCCTTTTTTTTTTTTTTTGCGGAATTCTACTGTATTTTGATCACATCTTTAAGTGGAAATAAGTTCATTGATCAACTAATCCAATTTAATCGGATGACACTTACAAAAAGATAGTTTTGTATCCAAATATATATCAATAATGGAGCCAGCCTTTTATTTTCAGTTGGAATAAACATTATTATTATTATTATTTTATTTTTTTTTTTTGGGGAATCAAAGAAGTAAATTTTAGTGACATAAAACTGAAAAGTATATGTATATTTAGAGTTTATTTTAAATAACAAAAAAGTGAATTAATGGGGGTGGTCACCCTCCTCATTCGATCAAGTGGCTTCGCAACAGTATACAATACAGACCGCGTAAGTTTTATTCCTATAATCAGGATAAGTGGTCCTATAAATGAGTTGTTTTAATTTAATTACTATCACGATCAGTTTTACAAAATTCATGCCTGGTATGATGTACAGTATAAAAAGAAAAAAATTGTATGCATGCTAACAATGGTACTTTAAGTAAAAGGTTATTATAATTAGTTAGTTTAATAAAAGAGTATTAATATTCCAAAATCATTTTACGAAATTTCAATTATATAATTAGAGAAGCACCTAGAAGTGCGGCTGAAATATTGTTGGAAAACAGTGAAAAAACCCTAAAGCCCTAATAAAAACCCTAATCGTTACTCGTGCCCTAATATATTCCAAATTAACCAACCAATCTTTCTCTCTCTTCTCCCTCTCTCTCTTCACTCTTTCATGTGACTCTCTAAGCTACAATAATATTTTCTTTTGTGCCCTACTCCCGAAACAAACCCACCACCTCTTCCTCGGTAAACATATCACCTTGCCTTATTTTTAACTTCACCTTCCCCACAGTAATCACACAGTTAGAAAATAAATTTTTTTTTAAAAAAATCAATATAAGGAATACATATCTATATATGTATATAGGTATTTACATCTTATACCTATAATATGGTCGATAATTGTAATGTTGTATTTAGAATCTTGTAACTGATTTATAAGTATTTTTTTTTAATTTAAAATTGTAACGGTATTATTTAGAATTATCAATTTTAAAAATTAAAAAAAAAACTATCAATTTTAAAGAAAAATATTAAGAAAAAATTTTATATGTGATCAGTTATTATAATAATATACAAAGATTTTAAATATAAGACAACTCTTTATATATATAATCCACTAAATTAAATGGTACCAATTTCTTCCTCGCTACCATAAGTTCCAATACAATACTTTCTCTATTTTCACGCCACCTTTAAACACCAACTCCTTTTCTTTTCTTTTTTTTTTTTTTTAATAATAATAATAAAATGAACTCTTTTAAAACACTGTGGTCAGTTCTTCTAGGTCTGAGTAATTTATTATTTGAGGAGGGAAAAAAAAAAAAAAAGACATTGAAATTGGTTTGCTTACTCCAACCCATTAGCCCTTTAACCTTTCACAATCTCCTAAGCTGCCTCACTCCCAACTATTATCATCAAAGTCTCTCTCTTCCCTAGGCAGACCTCTCTCTCTCTCTCTCTTAATGTGTATTAAGCTTTCATGCCATATAGACTCTGAAATTTTTGTTTCTGTTGGGCTAAATATATATGACCTATATATATATATATAAATGAAAAAAACATGAAAAACATATTGTTAAGGTTGATGTGATGAAAGTTCCATGTGGGTGTTTGTTGGGTTGTTTTGGTAAATTTGGTAAGTTCCTCGTGGGGTTGTGGAGCTTATAAATGGATAATTAATAATGTACTCATGGGGTTTTGGTAAATAGTGCTAGCTAGCCATGATAATGGATGATATTATCCACTTCAAAGTAATCCTTGCCGTTTGATTGCATTGCATTCGTAGATCTACATATAAAATTCAAAAAAAAAAAAAAAACTTTATCCGTCAATAATTTTCCCCCTCAACAAATGGATTTAGAAGAAAGTGGTTTAATTTTTTCTTTTCTTTTTTCCTCAATAACAAAAGATAGTATCATCTCACTTCTATTCAGGGTCATTTTAAGAAATATAATAAAATTTAAATGAAACCGACTTTATTAACTATCTCCAGATATTCATGCAAATTTATCACACAATCTTGTTATTAAATTAAAATGCAAAAATCCGAATCTCTAAGGTGGTTTACTTATAGACACTTGAAATATAAACAATTGCCTTTTCTTTTTCTAAAAGAAGAATTGAGTTTACTTGTTTATTTATTTTTTAAATTTGCGATTGTAAGATTTAAACTGATTTATACTTTATAATATAGAGTTCGGTATGAAATTATCATTAAGTTCTAATAAATTCAGGAATTCTTCTAATAAAAGAGAAACTCATAACAATAACAAAGACCACCTCAATTTAGGAATTTGTAGGTTATGCAATATTTATATAAGATTAACCTAGTCTAACATTGTATTAAGCATTACTAAGATACTGATACATATGATCTTACGCTTTCTCTTACACTATGTTTGTTTTATATATTTTTTGTTTATTCTTATTTTTATATGATCTAATGTTTAAAGACATGTACTATCGTTCGTGTATCAAGTCCTATGTAATGACGTTAATAAATTACTAGTACATATGTAGGCGGTTCAATCGTATTTATACGGCCACTAGAGAGTAAAAAAAAAAAAAAAAGATCGAATTGTCAACTTTACCCAAACTAAATACTAATTTTGTCATGTGGGGAAAAAACAAAAAGAAAGAGGTGCTTTTGTTGTTGCCTATTCATTTGTCTATTAAGGTGATTTACGCCATTTAAAAATCACTGCAGTAGAGTTATAAATTTTATACTATTTAAATAACGCAAATGGGATTCTTTTCCAAGGCTGGTCTTGGTAATTACAACATCACCATACTAAGAAGTAAGAGCAAACAAACAGAGCCTGCATTTTTTCTTCTCCTTTCAACCCCAAAAAACCTTTTCCATTTCCATTCAATCTTCCACCATTGTTGAACCATTTACAGGGGAAAAAAAGACACTTTCTTTGTGCCTAAACTTTGCCATCTGCTTCTTTCAAAGCCAACTTTTTTGCCACCGCCGGTTACAAAAGCAGGCCATTATCTGGTAAGAACAAAAGATATATAATATATATGTTGAAGATATGTTGAAGAAGTGTTTGTGTATATTCCTCTAAAGAAAAAACTGTGGAAAAGAAAAGAAAAGAAAAGAAAAAAACTCTTGTTTTTGTATGTTGGCTCACATGCATGGTTTAAACACATTGGTGTGAAGTTTAAGCATCCCCCATGACTGTAGAAACCTCTCTTCACATGCATTTTGTCTCCCTTGGGTGTGGACTTTTTTCGCCATCACTTTCAATCTTCTTCATCACCATAACCATTTTCTTCTTCTTCTTCTTCAACCCCATTTCTTAATCTTCTTTATCACCAAGCCATTTTCCCCATTTTTACCTCAAAATTTGAAAGGAAAAAAAAAAAAGAGAGGAAAAAAAGATGACCATTTTTCTCAACAGTTCTATTCATGTGTCTTCTTCTCCATTTTGGTTATTCTTTTTGGTGTTTTCCCTTGCCATGGCCAGAACTCCAATGCTACACTGTTTGTCCTCTGACGGTGAAGCTCTTCTCTCTCTCTTGTCTACTGCTGACCCTTCTGCTAAAGAGTCATCCTCTGTCCTCTCCTCATGGAACCCAACAAGCTCAACTCCTTGTTCATGGGAGGGAATAACTTGCTCTCCTCAGAGCAGAGTTATTTCCCTCTCTCTGCCAAATGTTTTCCTCAACCTGTCTTCTCTTCCACCACAGCTTTCTTCTCTCTCTTCTCTCCAGCTTCTCAACCTCTCTTCAACGAACATTTCTGGTACCATTCCACCCTCCTTTGGCCAACTCACTCATCTTCGCCTTCTCGACCTCTCGTCGAACTCTCTTCTCGGCGCCATTCCTCCGGAGC
Source organism: Ficus hispida (assembly GCA_025413025.1). Classification (NCBI taxonomy): domain Eukaryota; kingdom Viridiplantae; phylum Streptophyta; class Magnoliopsida; order Rosales; family Moraceae; genus Ficus; species Ficus hispida. Next base: position 17,341,054 of record CM046367.1, on the reverse strand, counting down.
TCGGCACGCTCTCTTCTCTTCAATTCCTCTTCTTGAACTCCAACAGATTGTCTGGTAAAATTCCTCAGCAGCTGGCTAACTTGTCTTCTCTCCAAGTTCTGTGTCTCCAAGACAATCTGATAAACAGTTCGATACCGTCGCAGTTGGGCTCTTTGGTTTCTCTCCAACAGTTTCGGGTTGGTGGGAATCCATATCTAACCGGTGAGATTCCGCCACAGTTGGGACTTCTAACTAATCTCACAACTTTTGGTGCTGCTGCCACCGGGCTTTCTGGTGTGGTACCGCCTACTTTTGGGAACTTGATCAATCTTCAGACTTTGGCTCTTTATGATACTGAGATATTTGGCTCCGTGCCACCTGAACTCGGGCTTTGTTCCGAGCTGCGGAATCTGTACTTGCACATGAACAAGCTCACTGGCTCAATCCCTCCTCAACTGGGAAAGTTGCGGAAGCTCACTAGCTTGCTTCTTTGGGGCAATGCACTAACCGGGTCAATCCCAACAGAGCTTTCAAACTGTTCTTCACTTGTTGTCCTTGACATCTCCGCAAACGAACTCTCTGGAGAGATTCCTGGCGACTTGGGGAAGTTGGTTGTGCTTGAACAGCTTCATCTGTCGGACAATTCGCTCACGGGCAGAATTCCATGGCAACTGAGCAACTGTACAAGCCTCACTACTCTTCAGCTTGATAAGAATCAACTATCTGGTACAATCCCGGGGCAGGTTGGTGAGTTGAAATTGTTGCAAAGTTTCTTCTTGTGGGGTAATTCAGTGTCGGGAACTATACCGTCCTCGTTTGGAAACTGCACCGAACTCTATGCGCTTGATCTTTCAAGGAACAAGCTTACTGGGTCAATCCCGGAAGAGATTTTCAGTTTGAAGAAGCTGAGCAAACTTCTACTTCTGGGAAATTCTTTGACAGGAGGGCTACCCAAAAGCGTTGCGAATTGCCAATCTTTAGTCAGGCTAAGGCTTGGAGAAAACCAGCTTGCGGGTCAAATTCCAAAGGAGATAGGCCAATTACAAAATCTTGTGTTTCTCGACTTGTACATGAATCATTTCTCTGGAGGGCTTCCTTCCGAGATTGCAAACATCACAGTTCTCGAACTACTAGACGTGCACAATAACTACATAAGTGGTGAAATTCCGTCTGAGCTTGGCGAGCTTGTGAATCTGGAGCAGCTTGATCTCAGCAGGAATAGCTTCACCGGTAGCATTCCTTCGAGCTTTGGGAACTTTAGCTACTTGAACAAGCTCATTCTCAACAACAATTTACTCACAGGTCCAATACCGAAATCCATCCGCAACTTGCAGAAGCTTACTCTACTTGATTTGAGCTACAACAGCCTCTCCGGTCCAATCCCACCCGAAATTGGTTATGTCACAAGCTTGACAATCAGTTTAGACTTGAGTTCTAACGGTTTTACCGGAGAAATCCCAGAGACAATGGCCAGTCTGACACAGTTGCAATCCCTTGATCTTTCCCATAACAAGTTTTATGGAAAAATTAAGGTTCTTGGTTCCCTAACCAGTCTCACTTCTTTTAATATTTCCTACAACAATTTCTCAGGTCCTATCCCGGTGACACCATTTTTCCGAACCATATCTGAGAATTCATATCTTCAGAATCCTCGCCTTTGTGTGTCCTCTGATGGCTCTACTTGTTCTTCAAGTCTACTGCGAAGGAATGGATTGAAGTCCGCCAAAACTGTGGCCATTATTTCTGTAATTTTGGCTGCAGTAACAATGGCGGTTCTCGCTTCATGGATGCTGGTTACCAGAAACCACAGGTACATGGCAGAGAAATCTTCAGGACCGTGCAGATCTGCATCAGGAGCTGAAGATTTCTCGTATCCGTGGACTTTTATCCCCTTTCAAAAGCTCAGTTTCACCATTGACAACATCTTGGATTGCCTGAAGGACGAACACATAATAGGAAAAGGTTGTTCTGGAGTAGTCTACAGGGCAGAAATGCCTAGCGGTGATTTAATTGCAGTTAAAAAGCTCTGGAAAACAAAGCAAGATGACGAGCCAATAGATTCGTTTGCGGCAGAAATCCAAATTCTTGGACACATTCGACACCGGAACATCGTGAGGCTCCTAGGATACTGTTCAAATAGAAGTGTCAAGCTCCTCCTCTACAATTACATCTCGAACGGTAACCTGCAACAGCTTCTTCAAGAGAATCGGAACTTGGATTGGGAAACTAGGTACAAGATCGCTGTCGGGTCTGCTCAGGGTCTGGCTTATCTTCACCATGATTGCGTCCCGGCAATCCTTCACAGGGACGTTAAATGCAACAACATACTTCTGGATTCCAAGTTCGAAGCCTATTTGGCAGATTTCGGCCTTGCAAAACTGATGAACTCTCCAACTTACCACCACGCAATATCCAGAGTTGCCGGTTCTTATGGCTATATTGCCCCAGGTAATGTTTCTTTATTTTTTACCATTTCCTTTGAAATAACAAATTCAGATTCTTACAAAGTGTTGTACAATCATTGCAGAGTATGGCTACACTATGAACATAACAGAGAAAAGCGATGTCTATAGCTATGGAGTGGTCTTGTTAGAGATACTAAGCGGACGCAGCGCGGTTGAACCGCAGGTGGGAGATGGATTACACATTGTGGAATGGGTGAAGAAGAAGATGGGAAGCTTTGAACCTGCCGTTTCAATACTCGACACGAAGCTCCAAGGTCTGCCAGATCAAATGGTGCAAGAGATGCTTCAGACACTCGGCATCGCCATGTTTTGCGTGAACTCTTCTCCGGCAGAGAGGCCAACCATGAAGGAAGTGGTGGCATTGTTAATGGAGGTCAAAAGCCCGCCTGAAGAATGGGGAAAAACATCCCAACCACTAATAAAGCAGTCCTCAAATCAAAGTTAATTTATTATTATTTTTTTTTTCCACTGTTTGTTACTCTCTTTTAGTAATTTTCTTTTCCTTCCTAAGACATCAGGGATTGAAATTCTACATCCCAATATAAGAAAACTAGTAGTAATGTTGTTCCGGGAAATCGGTAATCCTATTCGTGGGGTTCGGCTGATGATCTTTGGTGGCTGTACAGTTTTGAAGCATCAATGTGGTTGATTTTCTTCAGTTTAGTCTTTTTTCCCCCTCCTTTTATGGCTTTATCTTGCAAAAGGATTTCTTTTTGCCCATTTTTCATGTTTTCTTTTCCTTTTCCGGGCCGATAAAAATGTTCCAACCAACATGAAACACAAGGTAACACAGCAGAAGCAAAACTAAATACCATAACGATTTGTTACAAACTGCTGGAGCTTGCCTTAAATATGCTAAAATTATCATAAAAATGGAGTTCATATAAGCCTCCTTTTGCTTCTGCTGTCACTTGAGAAACATTCGTTTTCTTTTAATGAGAAGATAAATATCTGCTTTTCCAACCAATTACAATTCTTTTTATTTATTTATTTTAATTTTCATTTCTTTTGAAGATTTCAATCTTAAAAATTTAAGGCTTTTTTTTTTCTTTCTTCTTTTGACAAGTAAGGCTTCTTACTCTTTAGCTCTTTCATGTTACTTTGTATTTCACAAACGTCATATGGAACAAATACCATGTTACACTCTCACTTCCATATATGTTTATATTCATGTGGATCACAATGCTCGAGATTAATATCCCAGAATCTAAGGGATTCCAGTGATTTAATCTGCTTCTATAAGAAGAGACAAAAAAATGCAAATAGTATCTAAAGATTTGGAGGGAAAGAAGAAGAGAAAGCAAAATTCCCTACCCCTTACATATATATATATATATATATATAAATATAAATACAGGTCCCTACATTGCAGGCTAAAAGCAGACAGACAGAAAACATGCCAAGCCATGCCTCCTCTCCCCCCCCGCGCCCCCGCCCCGCCCCCCCACATGCCTTCCCTGACAGTTATCCTTGTTTCCCGTATCATTCACATCCTTTGGTCCATATCCCTTTTTTGATTCTTCAGCAATGTGTGCATGTGTGTGTATACGAATATGTATGTATGGTCAAAAAGAAGATCCCCCCAAAGATACATTCAACAAAAATCTAGCATTTTAAAATTATTAGGCAAAGCTGTATTAGAAAGAGAAGGGATTACAAAATTATATCACAAATAAAGACATTAGAGGATGAATGATTGACCCAATAAGCTTCTCTTTTTGTTTGTGTTTGATAGTGTAGATGTTATGCAGAACCATGGCTTAAAAGAAGAAGAAACAAAAAAAATTAATAAAAAATAAAAAAAGGGTAAATCTGGACCACAAAAACTGTCTTTGTAATTTCATGTTCAAAATGAGAAGGTTCCTCTTCAACTTCCCTCATAGAGAGTGATAAGAGGAGGAGGAGGAGCAGAAGGGACGGTCCCACTTCCACCAAGAAAAGCCTGTCCTATTATGAGTAAGCATCCCTACCTTTTTTTTTTTTTTTTTTTTTTTGCTCCTTTTTCAAAAGAAGCCAAAAAAGATAATGACTTCCATGTTCAGTTCTGCTTTGTTTTGTTGGGTTATAAGATTTTTGGTGGCCCTGGAGTTTCGGCACCTGTGGACTCCCAAGGGGACAAGTCTTAAGATTTGCGTGTGTTCTTTAATGAGGTAGAGTATTTTTATTTTCGAAGAAAAATGTTATAAGGATAGAGAAGGGCGTAATTATACAGCCCTTACAAGTGGTGCGTGTGGATATTTTACGAAGTAAATTTCTCATTTGTCTTGTCCATCATTATAAGACTGATTTGAATTTAAGACCTTGTTGAGAAGCGAGAATGAGGAATCTTACCACCCAGCAAATGACAGAACCGGGTGGCGGAAGGGCGAAGAAATTTAAACTTTAGGTCTTATTATATTTACCTATAAGTTTTGTAAACAATATTGTTGCAGTGAAGAAAAGCTATTGATGAAAGTAACTCATGGTCTCCCTCATCACTTTATAAAATTGGGAGGTTCAAAAGTTATTATTATCATTATTATTGTTATTATAATTTTGCTTTCTTTTTTAGGCTTTTGCAAGTGCAAAATGCCCAAGTTATCTCAACGTCCAATGTTGTCCTACTGGACTTGAGTTTATATTAAGTTCATTATCCTTTTAAGTTTCTACCAAAAAAGTATCTTCTTTTTAACTTCAAGTATTTTATCCTGGTTCCCTTCATGGGTTATGATTACTTAGGTCAATCGAACGTGATATGGTCAACTACATGTGAATATTACTAGGTTTTATTAGATTTGTTAGAAAAATCATTCTTCCAAATAATAATTTTCAACTTCTTTCTAAACACCATTTCAACTAGAAACGCACATCCAAACGCCATTTAGAAACCAAACAAAGTTACTTTTCAACTCGAAACCAAATTTGCAAATGAAATGGAATGAAACCAACAAAATAAACTAACTGCAAACTATTCATGACTCCTCAACGAAACGTTCCTCTGTTTCTCTTGAGATATACTATGACGACCTGATTTTTCGTATTGTAACCTAACTTACTTATTCTCAATTCATTTAGTCTTGACATTTATTTATGTTAGGTTTTAAAAAATACATATATATATATAAATATATATATATATTTTTACATACATATCATACTTGTATTTTGAGAGTTTAATAAACTAAAATTTTAACTAAGAAAATTGAAATTTCTAAATAATTAATATCTTATTCAAATTCATACTTAGATAATATTTGAAAAACTATAATGTCATGTCAGTTAAAAGGAAATACTCTAAAGTATTTTTCTCGTAAAGTACTCATTCTAGTTTAGTAGTACCAAAATATTAAAAAATAATTATAAATATAGCCGTTACAAGATAATTTAAAAAGTCTAAATACAAAAATTAAGTTCGTGGTGGTATCCCACGCCCTTTCTTCATTGCTTCTGCACAGCCTCATTATTCCAAAAAACATCTAAATGACGGGCTGCATACCCGTATTACCTACAATATAAACACACACGTATGAGCTTTTGCTCAGCAAGTACAAACAATACCTTACAAAACAATTTCATAAAATCATATCATCACACGTAACAAGATTTTTCGGATTTAGTCTTAACATTTTTCGGATTTAGATATGCTATGACGACCTGATTTTTCGGATTGTAACCTAACTTACTTATTCTCAATTCATTTAGCCTTAACATTTATTTATGTTAGGTTTTAAAAAATACACATATATATAAATATATATATTTTTTACATACAGATCATACTTGTATTTTGAGAGTTTAATAAACTAAAATTTTAACTAAGGAAATTGAAATTTCTAAATAATTAATATCTTATTCAAATTCATACTTAAATAATATTTGAAAAACTATAATGGCATGTGAGTCAAAAGGAAATACTCTAAAGTGTTTCTCGTAAAGTACTCATTCTAGTTTAGTAGTACCAAAATATTAAAAAATAATTATAAATATAGTCATTACAAGATAATTTAAAAGGTCTAAATACAAAAATTAAGTTCGTGGTGGTATCCCACGCCCTTTCTTCATCGCTTCCGCACAGCTTCATTGGTCCAGAAAACATCTAAATGACGGGTTGCATACCCGCATTATCTACAACACAAACACACGTATGAGTTTTCGCTCAGCAAGTACAAACAATACCTTACAAAATAATTTCATAAAATCATATCATCACACATAACAACAAGAATGTTTAAAAATACATATGATCTATGTGTGTTCAATTATGTTTCATTATATATATGTCTTGTCTACTTAAGGATTCCTATGTCATACTCATATGTAGGGGTGTCAATTCGTGTCTCGTGTCGTGTTCGTGTCGTGTCGAATTTTTTTCTCCCTAACCCGAACACGACCCGCGACACGAAACCGACACGAAACCGCGACATGAACACGACACGAACTCGTAACGGATTGACACGAAACGACACGAAGTTGACCCGCGACACGAACTTGACCCGAAATTGACCCGCAACACGAAATTGACACGAAATTTGACCCGAAATTGACACGCGATCTGAAATTGACCCGAAATTGACACGAAAAGTGGACACGAAATTGACACGAAAAAAATGGGTCCAACCCGAACACGACACGAATTTTTTCGTGTCAATTTTTCCCAACCCGAACACGACCCGCTCCCTATTTTTCCCAACCCGAATCCATAAAATTCGTGTCATTTTCGAGTCGTGTCGTCATGTCGCGACCCGCATTGCCACCCCTACTCATATGTGCGCAAACAATGGGGAGTTGGGGGAGCGACTCTCCAACCACATCTAAGATCATAACTTATAACTTTCATTCTTATCATATCCTCTCATTAATTGAAGGTTGGTACGACACTTATTCCTATCTTTTGTCAGCCTCCTTCTTATTAATTGTGACAATGTGAAGATTTACATGTCACTATACATATATTATTATAGCATAAATATTTGTAAGGCATGTCGATCATATTAGTGCAAAAGAAATTATGCACATCGAATATTTAATAAAAGCAATACATGTAACTCATATACTCATAATATAATCAAGGTAAATCATAGCAAGCGTAGAGCATAAAAAAAAAATTTGTGTTTCATGCTATAGGTGAGATTTGTACTTACTTATCTTATGTACTTAAACTTCCGAAGTTATGCCTCCTACTACGCAAGTTTAAGAAATTATCCCGATTTAACAATATCTTATTATTAGATAGAATCATAATTATATTACTTTATTCATTCATTTATTTATTTTATAAATTAAAGTGAGCTTAATTTACTTGTATCATAATTAACCATAATAATTAATTCATATTAATTATTAAGTGTTAAATAAAATTATACTAATAATTATTTAATTAATTTAATTTTACTTAATTTATTTATTTTATTTAATTGATTAATTAATCAATTGCTTAATTAATTAGGTAGTAATTAATTATTATTTTATTTAATTGAGTAATTATAATTAAATTATATAATTATAATTAATTAATTAATAAGTATATCATTAATAATTTAATTATGTTTCTTAAATATTTTTTTCTCATATAATAATTATTAAATATTAATTCGTGTATTAATAATTAATAATTAGATTATTCTAATAATTAATATTTGACAGTTAATTATCACTTATTAATTCTTATAATTAATTAATTATTAATTACTTTATTAATTACTAATTAACTTTTTTAGTATAATTACATTTTGTTATATATTTATTAGTTTATTTATTTATTTCTTAATTAATTAATCAATCAAGGTGACAAAGAGTCACCTAAATATATACCTTCCATCTAGTATTAGGCTTGTAAGGCCCAATCCCATTAGTTAGATCATTTAGTTGAGCTAAGGTAAGCTCTTGGTATATACCAGTAATCATCTAGTATACTTTATCTTAGTTCATTTAAAAACTTATGTTTCAACTTTATAAAGTTAGGATTTTCACATTATTTGATCATATACTTAATACTAACTCATTATATAAGTAAATATGTTCATATACAATGACTAACCCTTATCTCACATTTTAATATTTAATTATTTGATCGGTATGGGATTTTAATTTGTATGATTTATTTAAATTTAAGTATAATTCCATTTTGGATATTTGATGACTCGTTGCAAAGTTTGAAGTATCTAATTTTTGTCTTTATAATTTTTTTTTTTCAAGATTTCAAGCATTTCAAACATTAATGTGGATGTTTTCCTAAATGCCTCATAATGAAATCTCAGTTTACCATATTACAATTCAATATTACGTGATTTATTAAAATTTATGTACATATCCGTTTTAAATGCATGATAACTCATTTCGAAACTTGAGATATCTACTTTATAGCCATAAAGTTATTTTTTTTAGTATTTGAGTGTTTCATACTATAAACTTATATTTAGTTACTGTTAGTACTACGTATGTATTATATGTCCAGATTTATGGATAAACTTAAAAAAATCATAACAATTTACTTACAAGTCCGAATAAGGCAAAAAAATGTCATCGGAAAGCTTATGGTGTTTAGTTCATGCACTAAGAACAGTTTTACAAAACATTATGGCTTACTAACCCAACAATACAAAAAACATGATTGTTATAGGGTTCCAGCAAAAACTCTCGGTTCGTAGTTTAAACTTGTAAAATTCATCAAAAACTGTACATTTATCCGTTTGAGGTGCATGATACCTTATTGGAAAACTTAAATAATATAGTTTTCAGATCTATAACTTATAATCCAAAATTTTGAGACTAAAGGGTTCGGAGTACATAAACCTCGTGGCTAAACTGTACCCCAAAAATTCATTTTCTCTAGTTTTGTGTCACAACTTCAAATGCACATAACTTTTAGACATACAAAAGCAAAACAAGTGATTCCAAAACCTAAAATAAAGCTTATTCTCTGTATAATCTTATTGTATAATTTATTTTTCATACTAAATTTTCTAATGCATGTCATATTACCACAACAACCACAAACTCTAATAAAGTTCGTAGATCTTATCGAAATGCTCGGTTGATCCTTTAAGATCTCGGACCTTCAAAGTTCTTCTCAAAACCTTTTCCTAGGTAAGAAGAAATCTAACATTAAGATCCTAATTAAATATTATGCTTTAGTTCTCCAAAAATGACTAAAATGCAAAGAATACCACTAGATTACCTCTAGTAACACGTCATCTAACTCCGCTTCACACTTCTTTGAACTTGGTAACGGGGTTGCTTGGAGCTTGAAAATGGAGGGAGGAGGGTGCTAGAGTGGTGTTAGATATGGAGAATACTGTTGATGGTTTTTTTTTTTTTTTTTTTTTTTTTGAGCTTGGTGGTGGCTAGATAAGCTAGGGTTTTTTAGCTTAACTTGTGTGAGAATAAAATAAGACGTTTGGGGCTTGTTTTCAGTCAACATTTACTTCAAAGGAGCTGTACTTTTTAGGGGTAAAAAAATGAAAAATTTGGACTGATTCTCCTCTTGTATTACCACCACTTAAGGGACGGAGTTGGTGTGAAATTTTGCTCAACAAAATAGGAGACAAGGGGTCACTTTCACTTGTATCTTCTCTGTGTCAAATTGCTAAAACAAGCCATGTCATCTCTTACCTGAGGTTGCATACATGCACCACTTTCTTTCCTTTTCTTTTTGTTTCCACATTTGTACAAATTTCTTCTTGCTTTTGACCACACAAATTCGGTTCTCCCATTTGATTTCTCTCTCTCTCTTTTTTTTTTTTTCTTCCAATTTTTCCATCATTGATCAAAGGTTGTCATCCTTATTCTCATCCATTAGATCTTCCATCACACCGATACTTACCCTAAGCTCTCATTGGTCACTTATCATTCAAAACTTGACTATTGATTTGCCTAGGATCCTTTAACATGTCATCTCTTACCTGAGGTTGCATACATGCACCACTTTCTTTCCCTTTTTTTTTTTTCCACATTTGTACAAATTTCTTCTTGCTTTTGACCACACAAATCCGGTTCTCCCATTTGATTTCTCTTTTTTTTTTTTTTCTTTCTTCCAATTTTTCCACCATTAATCAATGGTTGTCATCCTTATTCTCATCCATTAGATCTTCCATCACATCGATACTTACCCTAAGCTCTCATTGGTCACTTATCATTCAAAGCTTGGCTATTGATTTGCCTAGGATGCTTTAACATAAAATCTACACCATTGATTTCACATCTAAGCACAATTTTTAGTCAATCTTCCACCTTTGTATTTACTAAGAGTAAATCCTAATTTTTCAACTTTTATATATGCGACACGTTAATTTTCCCAATCATACTCTCAATACTTAAATATTGATATGACCAAAATAAATACTAAGGTCTTCAAATTGACCAACTAATAAAATCAAGGTTCTCTCTCAAAAATTAACATTTGTCCTTCTAATATTACATAATAAATTTTACGTATAAATTTATATGTTGTTCAACTCATCTTCTACGTATCTATAATTTCTTATTTAAATAGAGAACTCAACATTATTATATCATCGACATCATCATACTGATGATACATAAACAATCATTCATGATCTTGAAATTTGATATTCGTCAAAATAATTCATTAGAAGAATATTTAATGAAGGAAATCCATGATAAAAATTCATGAAATCAAGTTTAAGAATTTCTAGGACGTCAATATGCAGTCGGGAAAAAAGAAGAAAATGAAAAATGAAAAAAGAAATAAGAAATTAAAATAGTGAAACAACACAAATACATCTTCAAAATTAAATCCAGTTACCTTCATTTCCATTAACCAGAAAGTTCATAAGTTTGTCATGTGGCGACAGGTAACTTGCTGACATATTTGTTGTTCAAGGTCAAACAAGGCAAGATGGTAAAATGTCTACTGTTGCATTCATCTAGTAAAAGGTCTTGCCTTGTATCACTTCTTTAAAAACGAACAAAATAAAAATAAATATAAAAAACCAATAATATTTTATGAGAAGAAAAAAGAAAAAAACAATGTACACGAAGAAAAGGGAACAAGAATCCACCAAAACAAACTAAACATTAAGGAGAGCAAACACAGAGAAAATTACACAAAAGATAATTAGGAAACATAAAAAGTCTTGTCTAATGATTTTTCACAAGTCAAGTAGCTATGTTTTGTTTGGGAACCACATTGAGCTCAGACTAGCTATGTTTGGTAAGATTGTAAGAAAATAGGAAAGGAAAAAGTTAGATAACCTAGGTGAGGAAAAGAAAAAGCTTTCTCTTATTTGAGTTTCGTTTCAATTCCCTTCCCCAATCTTTCCAACTTTGGAACGATCAAACTTGGAGTCCTGTAGAGGATTTTAAATCTGTCACCTGATCCATTTTCCCTAATTTTTTTCTGCCGATCAACCATAATGAACTCAAAACCACCAACCAATCCTCCCGCGCTTATCCCTGCTTTCACTTTTCCCTCCTAACAAACAGGGCTTAAAGGCTTAAGAGTTATCTAAACTCACTCTGTGCCTTTGAACTAAAACTACCTCAAATAATGAGGATAACTTGCAGAACATGGAATCTGAAAACTACAAATTGCAAGAATCAGATACAAGAATACGGGTTTGGCGGAAAAAACCCATCAATTTGATCAATTTTTCTTGTGAACTAGAAACTATTTGAAGAGAGACAAAGATAGAAGGAAGTGAAATGGAATGTTTGTGGGGGGGGGGGGGGGGGGGGGGGGGTGGGTAGTAACCCTTATAAACTGGCCAAAACATACGTTTCACAAAACCGATCAAAATGAAATTTACATGGGACAATTCTCAATCACAAATAAATTGTAGCAAAAATCTTGGTATGAGAAATGTGGTATGTCACCTAACTTCTATTAAAAAATAAAAACAAAAACAAAACCAGTAAGTTTTTTTTTTTTTTTTTAAAGGTAAAACTATGATCTTTTTTGTTTCATAATATTCAGAATGATTTTTAGAGCATTTGGTTTTTTGGTAATTTTTTGAGAATATTCAAAATGAAGATAAGTAGTTTATTTTGTTAAAATTTGAGCAAGAAAAACTTGTTCTTATGAATTGAAAAGTAATATTTTTAAAAACTATAACGAAAAACTGTTAGTGTGGACCTATTCGAATTGCTGAGCAAGACATCAAAATCCACATTGTGTCCACCATCACATATAAGAGCAGAACTTTCAAATGTTCAAACCTTTTTTTGTTCATAGAAAACAACAAACTAATTATATAAAAAGTATAGCAAACAGATGACAAGGAGTCCTCCCAACTCAAAAGGCAATAAAAACAGAACTAAAAACCAAACAAGTAGAGACACCTAAAATACAAACAGACCCAACAAAATTGATGAAGCCATTACAGAATCAAATCCCATCCCCTAAGTTGATCAGAAGAAAGAAAGAAAGAAAAATAGCAAAGTCCTTAGTTTGAAAAACCCACAAGACCACCCAATATTTATTTCTTTCCCAAACATCACCAATTTCCGGACACTTTTTCTACCTCTTGGTTCTTACATCGCTAATTAAAAACAGGAGGAAAAGCAAATGTTTTTCAACCAAATAATGCAAAATATAGAGAACATAAGTAAACAGCTAATCTGGACATACAAAAATGTCCGCTCTCCAACTTCAGATCTTCTAATCAGACAACAAATGCTGCACAAAACTGGACTGGAAGACTTTATCATACAGGTACGATAACCTTAGTTAACAGTACTGGCATGATTTCGATTAAACAACTAGTAACTGGTCAGTTTTGAGGGAAATGAGCTCTTCAGCATTGGTGCATACTAATAATGTCTCTTCATACTAAAGGTAGCTATCAAATATTAGCTGTAGTTGGATTCCGAACACAACACAGCTTTGAAATAATTGTTTGTGCCATGATCGCTTTACCATTCCTGTGCGATATTAATGGTTCAACTTCGAAAGATAAGCCATACTAATAATGTCTCTTCATACTAAAGGTAGCTATCAAATATTAGCTGTAGTTGGATTCCGAACACAACACAGCTTTGAAATAATTGTTTGTGCCATGATCGCTTTACCATTCCTGTTCGATATTAATGGTTCAACTTCGAAAGATAAGCCATTTTATAAGTGACAAGCTACATATCAAAAAGCAATGCCCACCATTCAATCTATTGGTTTCGGTTTTCAGTTGAAAAGTTAAATCTACAAATTATAACATGACAACCAAGTAAACCTCCTTCCAGGATCAACTGTTTAATTATCTTATATGGTAAGCAAGTATAACTTGACAAACAATTTCTTTTTAGTGGTTTCGATTTCATCATGTGGTTTTTTTTCCTTCAAATTAGATCATCCAAACTATAACAAACAAAATATCATATCCATAACCAGAACAATAGTAAAATGGAAACCAAGTAAACCTCCTTCATTGCAACAACAATATCATCTATTCCATTACTCAAACAAAAAATCATTTGCAATTCCTCCAACTCTTCACCCTAAACAATTGCCTTCCAAAACTAAATCAAGAAACCATTAAAAATTTTCTTTAAAACTTTTTTTTTTTTTGGTACAACAAAATGAAAAAATGTGGGCAACCCAAAAGGACCAACCTCATCATTCTTCGAGCTGCTGAAGCTCGGCCTTGAGCTGCTCAATCTTGAGCCCCATGGACCTCTGCAGAGCGGCTTTCTCGGTCTCGGGAAGCTTCCCCAGAAGCCCTTCAAACATGTCGAGCACTTCCTTCACGGCAGCTCTGGCACACTCAGCCTCCTCATTGAAATACACAGTCTCTTTGGACTCCATGGCCGTCTCTATCTCCTCCTCGCCTCCGCGAACTTGAGGTTGATCAGGTCCACCTCTCTGTTCTGGTCGAACTCGCCCGACCCGCCACTGTATCTCCTCCGATTCGACAGGTTTGAACCGTTTGGGTGAAGAAAATAGTGGAAGTTTGAGGTCGGGACGTTGGGAATGGTGGATTTCGATGAGTTTGAATTGGGAGTTGGGTTTGGTCTGGTGTCGGGGAAAAGGAAAAGTGGGTTTGGAGAATGGTTAAAGGGTGTCTGGAGAACAATTTCGGAGGGAAATATGTGTCGTCGATGCATTTTGTTGGAGTTCTGACTTCTGAGTTCGAATTTGCAGAGCTGGAAATGAAGACGAAGAGAGGTGAAGAAGGATTAAAAAAAGAAAGTCTAACCCGAGTTCTAGATACTGAGTTCAGCGTGACATACTAATAATGTCTCTTCATACTAAAGGTAGCTATCAAATATTAGCTGTAGTTGGATTCCGAACACAACACAGCTTTGAAATAATTGTTTGTGCCATGATCGCTTTACCATTCCTGTGCGATATTAATGGTTCAACTTCGAAAGATAAGCCATACTAATAATGTCTCTTCATACTAAAGGTAGCTATCAAATATTAGCTGTAGTTGGATTCCGAACACAACACAGCTTTGAAATAATTGTTTGTGCCATGATCGCTTTACCATTCCTGTTCGATATTAATGGTTCAACTTCGAAAGATAAGCCATTTTATAAGTGACAAGCTACATATCAAAAAGCAATGCCCACCATTCAATCTATTGGTTTCGGTTTTCAGTTGAAAAGTTAAATCTACAAATTATAACATGACAACCAAGTAAACCTCCTTCCAGGATCAACTGTTTAATTATCTTATATGGTAAGCAAGTATAACTTGACAAACAATTTCTTTTTAGTGGTTTCGATTTCATCATGTGGTTTTTTTTCCTTCAAATTAGATCATCCAAACTATAACAAACAAAATATCATATCCATAACCAGAACAATAGTAAAATGGAAACCAAGTAAACCTCCTTCATTGCAACAACAATATCATCTATTCCATTACTCAAACAAAAAAATCATTTGCAATTCCTCCAACTCTTCACCCTAAACAATTGCCTTCCAAAACTAAATCAAGAAACCATTAAAAATTTTCTTTAAAACTTTTTTTTTTTTTTGGTACAACAAAATGAAAAAATGTGGGCAACCCAAAAGGACCAACCTCATCATTCTTCGAGCTGCTGAAGCTCGGCCTTGAGCTGCTCAATCTTGAGCCCCATGGACCTCTGCAGAGCGGCTTTCTCGGTCTCGGGAAGCTTCCCCAGAAGCCCTTCAAACATGTCGAGCACTTCCTTCACGGCAGCTCTGGCACACTCAGCCTCCTCATTGAAATACACAGTCTCTTTGGACTCCATGGCCGTCTCTATCTCCTCCCTCGCCTCCGCGAACTTGAGGTTGATCAGGTCCACCTCTCTGTTCTGGTCGAACTCGCCCGACCCGCCACTGTATCTCCTCCGATTCGACAGGTTTGAACCGTTTGGGTGAAGAAAATAGTGGAAGTTTGAGGTCGGGACGTTGGGAATGGTGGATTTCGATGAGTTTGAGATTGGGAGTTGGGTTTGGTCTGGTGTCGGGGAAAAGGAAAAAGTGGGTTTTGGAGAATGGTTAAAAGGGTGTCTGGAGAACAATTTTCGGAGGGAAATATGTGTCGGTCGATGCATTTTGTTGGGAGGTTCTGACTTCTGAGTTCGAATTTTGCAGAGCTGGAAATGAAGAGCGAAGGAGAGGTCGAAGAAGGATTAAAAAAAGAAAGTCTAAAACCCCGGCCAGATTCTAATCTGGTGAGGTTGTTCGCATTGAGTTTTGGCACGTGGCAACCTGTAAGTAAAGAATAGGGTTCTGGCAAGGTTCGATCCCGCGTTTACTTTATACTACTTTAAGCACGCAATAGGCTCGTATATTTAAGTCTGCTAAAGTTATTGATACAAAACTGTAACTACTTTATTTAAAGTTTAATTTATATATTTAAAAATGCAAATTTTGAATCATTAGTTAAAAAATTATGTTAAAAGGACATACGATATAATTTGTAGATATGAAATTTAGTAGGGTATTTAGTATTGATGTGATAAGTTTAAAGGATATTAATGTTAAATACCCAAGTTTAGAAGTAGTAACTTTTGGGAACTATAAAATTTTCTTTAAAAAATTGAGGTCTTGTAAGAAAAAACGTGTTTAGCTTTCAATATATTTATTTGAAAAAAAAAAAAAAAAAAAAACTCTTCATTCTCATAAATTTCCCGTCTTTTTCAAATTGAAGAAAATAACATTTTGTTTTGAAAAGAAGAAAAAATAAATAAATAGATAACTTTCACAAGTGAAAAGAGAGAGTGAGATGTAAAGTGTGACAAAAAGGAAGAGGCATCTCGAGAAATGGAGAAACATTATATTAATATATTAAAGGAATGGATACTTTTCATTGTTTTTTTTATAGTAATGTACAGTGTTTTTTTTTCATGTATGTTTTTTTTTGTATTGGAAGTGTACATTTTAATCTTTAGTATGAAACTTTATTTCATTGTTAAATCAGTTTGTCTTTTTTTCGACTTCTCGGATTTTGATTTTTATTTTTGCCTACTGTTTATATTCTTCTTCCCTTTTTTTTGTCATTAGTATTTTTTGATTTGTTTTCCATGTTTTTGGAAACAAATGCAGAGTACTAAAAAACATGAACAAAAATTGTGGTATGTTAATTTTTTTTTTCTCTCCTTTATTTCGGTACTGTTTTTGCTCTTTTTTTTTTTTTAAATGATATGTAATTCAAAATGAACGAATGCAAGTATCAAGTGGAACATTGAAGATTTTTTATATGTTAGTTTGTATCTTTGTAATATTTAGTATTTTTTCTCCCCAGGTAATATTTTGTTGATTTTGTTTGCAAATTTGATCTTTGCATTTTGTATGTTGATGATTTTCTGTTATATTTAGGATTTGTAGTAATTGGTGTTTTTATTATGAGTTATTTATTTTTTCTGTTAAATTTTTTTTATGCAGTTTGCTTTTATTATAAATATGACATTTTTCTTTATAATGATTAATTATGATTAGGTTAGTGTGTGTGTGATGTTTTGTTATCACCATTCTTATCATAGATAGAACATGCTTTTTTTATCCAGGTACTATTCTTATTCAAACGTCTTAATTAGTGTTGATTATTGTCTTTTTATTTCAACATGTTTATTATTATGATCATCATATTGTGAAGAAATTCTTTTTTTTATATTTATTTTATTGTGTTTTGCTTCTTTTCTCTGTTTGTGGTTTTTTACCCCTATTTTTCCCCCTGACCGACAGTATACACAGTCCTTTTTTTCTTATTTGTGAATGTTTTGTGAATATTATTTATACTGTAAGTTACATAATAATGTCATATATGATAAGTTTACTGTTTTGCATTATTTTTTTTCCTCTTTTCCCCCATTATTGCTTATGTGTTTTGTTGTTGTTTATGTTTTTAACAAGGACTTTTGGATTAAAATTTTTGTATACTCTGATGATCTCTATTCAAACATATAAGAATGCATATACCGGATTTATTGTTTAATTTGGTATATGTTGTTGAATATGGTATTATTGATAACATATGTTACATAAATGTTATATACTATTTGATCATCTTTATTGTTGTTGTAAATGTTTGGCTTTTATATTAATTTTGTTTTTGTGACAACATAATGGTACTGATTATATTACTGTCTTTCTATTGTTATAATATTCTAAATTTTTTTAAACTTTTTCCTCTTTCTTCCTGTTCTCTCTTCTTTTTTTTCGTTTCCTTTCTGTATTATGTAAGCATTCTTCTGTTTTTCATTTTTTCTTTTTTTTTGGGACACATTCCCAGACATTACATTTAGTAGCTATCAAAGATGATATTGAGTTGTATTATGGTTATTGTTGAGACATATTACTAATGAGTTCTGAGCATACCAGAAAATATTTCATTAAAACTTTTATACTATTTTTTATAGTATATATATATATATGTGTATACATTAAATTTGCTGTTATTATTTATTTTCATATTTTGATTTTAACTTTTTTCTCCAGTGCAACGGGTATTAGACTAGTGTCTATTTAAAAGTAAAGAAAAAAAAAGGAAAAAAGAAAATATAAAAGGTAGAGAAGAGAGGGAGAGAGACTTTTTCTCCTCTGTATAGTTATAAATGATAGATTATAGATAAACTTGTAATTGTGAACAGAACACAATAAAAGAATAAAATTATAATTTTTTGTTGAATCTATATAACAAAATATTTATAAAATATACATGTTGATTTTAAAAGAATTGAATATTAAGGCATCCTAAGCCAAGCAAAAATTAAAACCAACATTATGGTTAAAAAAACAAAAACTAAAACAAAAACTAAAACCAAATATTGTGGTTGAAAAAGAAAAGAAAAATATATGAATGGCAACTTATTAAGAAAAAATGGAGCTAGCATTTCATTAACCTCAAATTCTACAAGCCGCATCACATAAAGAGCAAAAAATAATAATAAAAAAAATAAATAATCACAGCCGATCATCTAACGTTTAAATATTGCATGAGGTATGACCAAAAAAAAAAAGGCAAAAGAAATTGTTTCTTCTCATCAACATGTGGCAATTTTTTTTTCCTCTTTTTTAGAAAAATAGGAAGGAAAAAGTTAAGAAAAAGTAAATAAGCAAAGTAAGAAATAGTTAAAAACAAGCTAACTTTTCTCAGTCAGAAAAAGAGATAAAAAAAAAGTTTTTAAT
Organism: Ficus hispida; assembly: GCA_025413025.1. NCBI lineage: Eukaryota > Viridiplantae > Streptophyta > Magnoliopsida > Rosales > Moraceae > Ficus > Ficus hispida. The sequence continues at coordinate 17,322,077 of CM046367.1, read as the reverse complement.
TGGACTGTATATTTTATGATGTATAGAAAAAAATAATAATAACAATAATCACAACTAATCACTTGACGTCCAAATATTGCATGAAATATGGTGTTAAAAAAAAAAAAAAAGGCAAAAGAAATTGCTTCTTCTCATCAATGTGTGACAATTTCGTTTCTTTCTTTTAAGAAACAAAAAGAAAAAAAAAAAAAAAAGAGTAGGAAAAAGTAACTAAAGTAAGAAATAATTAAAAACAAACTAACGTTTTCAAAAATGATGACACATGTCAATCAGAGAAAGGGATAAAAAAAAATTCTAGTTGGATTGTGTCTTTTCTAGATGTATAGATAAAGATTCCACACATGATCAAAGGTGAAATCTTTTTTGAAATTGGGATCTTGCATGAAAAACATTTTTCCTTGAATTAACTACAAATTATTATTATAAAAGTAAAAGTAAGTATTCGAATTGATGTAAATAATACTGAAATAAGTTCAATAAAAACAATATATTGATCGGAAGCACCACTTGGATGCATAATTCAACTTGTTTGAGGCTGGCATTTAATTTCCTTGTAGCTTTCTATATAGTTTGAATTTGAGATTACACAGATCTTTTGTTACAATACTCACTATACTCATTCCTTGCTTAGTTATACGCATCTTCCACATAAGACCAAAAAATCAATCCAAAGACTGGTATATATCCGTAATAGAGTCCTGAGAAATATCTAAATAAACTTGACATAGGAGCACGTCTTCATCAGCACTATATCTAGAAGATCGGATAGACAGTTGGTTGGAGAATTACAATGGTTAAAGAAAATCAGATGGTGCATTTTAGAATAGAATTCATGGTTGTTATTCATAGCAAAACAAGAAAGTTTGTGAATTTAGATAAGGAATAAGTTCTTAAGAATCTCATTATCTTTACACGTTTTTTAATAAAGAATCTCATATAAAACTTAAGAGAATGAATAAATTCTTAATAATCTTATCAGCTTTATACTTTTTTCAATAAATTCGGATAATAATTTAGATAAGCGCACAAGTTTACTTATCTCTCATGAGCTTTATAAGAGGTCTTTTTTCCTTTAGAATCATTGTTTTCTCAAAGTATCTATCTATGCTAATTTTTCTCATGAATCCGAAACGATAATTTTCATCTCCTTATAAGTAAATATGCGACTATTCAATTCAATACATGCTTTTGATTGTCCGAAAAATTATCAATAGCTAAATCATTGTTTTTAGTGTAATAAATCTTAGGACCCGTTTGAGGTGACATTGGAAATGATGTTTTGAAGATTGAGTTGGAATCGTGTATTTAAAGAGAAAATTTTTGAATAAATTTATGATATAGAATATAGTGTAAAAATTTGAAATGAGTTAAAAAAGAAGTAAAATATATCTTATCTTATTTGTCTCTCCAAACATACCCTTGTATTGTCATTTAAAAAAAAATCCAAATAATTTTTATTTTAATTATTTTTTAAGATTTTGGATGAAATCACGAAAGGCGTCGTCCAAGATAAAAAAGCCCTCTTTTTCAAAAAAAAAAAAAAAAAAACCCCCTGAAAACCCACCCACAGAAGAGGACCTCCTAAAAACTCACATTTCAACACAGAAAAATAAATAAATAAATAAATAAATCCACTCCAACAGGGAAGGTAAGCCATGGGAGGTGCCACTGCAAAGACGCTTCTCACCGTGTCTCTCTCCTCCCACCTCTCTTTCTCGTCCCGTTTCTCAGCCGCCAAACGCTTCCCTCTCCTTAGACCGCCAAAACCCACAAGGGTTTTTCTGGGGTTTAGGCCTCTCTGCACTTCAACTCCGCCCGCAACAACCGACGCCGCCGAGACCGAGCAGGCGATTCAGCCGCTGAAGCACTCAATCCTTTTAGAAAGGCTGAGGTTGAGGCACCTTAAGGACTCTGCGAAACCCACCCTCCAGCCCAAAACCTCGACGAGACACTCGGCTGAGAATTCTGGGTCGGAGAAGCTTGGGGAAAGTGAGAATGGTAAGAAGAAGATGACGAAGAAGGTGGTGGAGAGTTTTGAGGAACTGGGCCTGAGTGAGGAGGTTATGGGGGCTGTGAGAGAGATGGAAATTCAGGTCCGACGAGATTCAGAGCATTGGGATCCAGCTGTTTTGGGTGGGAAGAGTGTTGTGTTGGGCTCTCACACTGGCTCTGGCAAGACTCTTGCTTACTTGTTGCCTCTTATTCAGGTTCTTCTCTTTTTTCAAGAGTTGAACACTATTTCAAATCAAATTCCTAGCATTCGCTTGGATGATATATTCAATTTGGTTTTTGATTCAGATGCAGTGTTTGTCTTCCAATATGCTTTTTGTTACATAACTATTGGAGTGCAAGCGTTTGAATGTTTCGTAACTATTCAACTCAAATACAAATCGTAGACTTTCACTTTTTCGAAATCTGTATCACAATCTTTTTTTTTTTTTTTTTTTTCCCTTTTCTTTTTATACCTTTACACTATACATATGTTATCATTAACAAAACTGCCAAACACATACCTCATTTTAATGCACAATTTTGATTCTATATTTGAATGCTAATATTCAAGTTGAGCATTCCTATACCATAGGTGATTCAAACGAATGCAATGATTCATATCTTGTTCCTCATCATTTGTGTTAATGGGATTATGGAAATTGCTGTTTTTATGTTTTAATTTTTGTTTTATATGTTTCTTCTTTATTTTCCATTTTGTTTGTAATGCAATTCCTATGTTTAGTTTTTGAAATTTTCTTGGACTGGTTATACATTGCGTAAGTCTGTTCACATCTTCCATTTCCACCTTTTTTTTTTTTTTTTTTTTTTGAAGGTAGATGAGGAACTGGGCCTGAGTAGGAGGTTATGGGGCTGTGAGAGAGATGGAAATTCAGGTTCCGACCGAGATTCAGAGCATTGGGATCCCAGCTGTTTTGGGTGGGAAGAGTGTTGTGTTGGGCTCTCACACTGGCTCTGGCAAGACTCTTGCTTACTTGTTGCCTCTTATTCAGGTTCTTCTCTTTTTTCAAGAGTTGAACACTATTTCAAATCAAATTCCTAGCATTCGCTTGGATGATATATTCAATTTGGTTTTTGATTCAGATGCAGTGTTTGTCTTCCAATATGCTTTTTGTTACATAACTATTGGAGTGCAAGCGTTTGAATGTTTCGTAACTATTCAACTCAAATACAAATCGTAGACTTTCACTTTTTCGAAATCTGTATCACAATCTTTTTTTTTTTTTTTTTTTTTCCCTTTTCTTTTTATACCTTTACACTATACATATGTTATCATTAACAAACTGCCAAACACATACTCATTTTAATGCACAATTTTGATTCTATATTTGAATGCTAATATTCAAGTTGAGCATTCCTATACCATAGGTGATTCAAACGAATGCAATGATTCATATCTTGTTCCTCATCATTTGTGTTAATGGATTATGGAAATTGCTGTTTTATGTTTAATTTTTTTTTATATGTTTCTTCTTTATTTTCATTTTGTTTGTAATGCAATTCCTATGTTTAGTTTTTGAAATTTTCTTGACTGGTTATCTTGCGTAAGTCTGTTCACATCTTCCATTTCCCTTTTTTTTTTTTTTTTTTTTTTTTTTTTTTAAGAAAAGGCCTTTTTTTTTTATTATTTTTACTTTTTTCTTTTTGCTATCAATATTTCTGCTTTCGTTCGCAAATTTTTGGGTGCAAAACATATGATAGCTATTGGATTCTATTGATTTTGGCCAAGTCACATTGAAAATACTATAGATTGGAGAGCTGATGCGGTATACAATCTTTCAGTTGATGAGACAGGATGAGGCAATGTCTGGTATGGTAATGAAGCCGAGGCGTCCCCGGGCTGTTGTGTTATGCCCCACGAGGGAGCTCTCTGAGCAGGTTCTTATGTATATCCTTGTAATTTCAGATCACAGTAGACCATTGGGAATCTGCCTTTGGGGTTAACAATATGGGCATTTTTAGGTGTTCCGCGTTGCCAAGGCCATCAGCCATCATGCACGATTCAGGTCTACTATGGTAAGTGGTGGTGGCCGGTTAAGACCACAGGAAGACTCGTTGAATGGTGCAATTGATATGGTGGTTGGGACCCCTGGCAGGGTTCTTCAACACATTCAGGATGGGAACATAGTTTATGGTGACATCAAATACGTGGTGAGTGTCCTTAGACATTGGATTTTATAATCCGTTATTTTACTTGATGTATCTGTGTCAAGTATTTGAGAAACATTGTTATATCGGAAGTTGTTGGATTGATACAATGACTTAGGCGGACTCCATTCTGATCATAAATTGCTTGGTAGGTGTTGGATGAAGCAGATACCATGTTTGATCATGGTTTTGGACCTGACATTCGCAAGTTCCTTGGCCCATTGAACAATCGTGCGTCAAAACCTGATGGTGAAGGATTCCAAACTGTTTTGGTCACTGCAACGATGACAAAGGTATAGACTTATTACATATCATTAAAAGGAGTTTTCTTATTAGAAAATTAAAAAACAAAATCTACTTTCTAGGGCTGTGAAAATGCAACATCTGCCTAATTGTTTTAAAAGATAAACGAGCAAGTTCACGTATTTGGTCTACAACAGAGATTTATTACGAGCCTTTTTTTGTTTTTTTTTTATAAGTTTTACAGAACTGTCATTTTTAAAACTTTTTCATTTTCTTTATATGTTTCCCTTCACAATAGAAAGCATATAGAAGCCAAAGATAGCAAACATCCCGAATTTTGAATGGCTAAAGCATATTTAATGATGTTAACTAGAGTAACTTAATTGTACTAGTGACACAATTTCTTTGTTATTCTCTTATACTAAAATATCGGAAGGCATAATAAGTGGAAAGAAGTAAATATTCCTATTAGAGGTCCTAATTGTAATGCGAGGTCCTAACTGTAATATCATCGTTTCTGGCAGGTACATTTTTTCTTCTGCACAAGTTTTGTTCTTTAAAAAGTTGGATAGATGATCATCGAGACGTTTTGCAGGCAGTGCAAAAGCTAATTGAGGAGGAGTTCCAAGGGATTGTATATTTGCGCACATCATCATTGCATAAAAAAGTTGCATCTGCTCGTCATGATTTCATTAAACTTTCAGGCTCTGAAAACAAGCTGGAAGCATTGCTACAGGTCCACTGTTTCTCGCCATATGAGATTTCTTTTTTTGTTTATCTATTAATTGCTACATTGTAGAGGGATAAGAAACTCATAGTACTTGGTAATAATGCGTAGCATCATAAAGTGCAGTCATTGATCTCATGATTAGAATCGTCAGTTTATGGTTTGGCACTCTTAATTATCGATCCTCTTGCATGTGACCAATAGGAATCATGAAGAGCTCTTTAGTATGTGACTACTCATGAGGATGAGAAAAAGAATTTGTTAGTTGCTTTGCATTGCATCAATATAACAGTGGAAATTTTTTTTTTTTTTTTTGGTGCAATGCAGGTTCTTGAGCCTAGTTTGGCAAAAGGAAACAAAGTTATGGTATTCTGTAACACACTGAATTCAAGCCGTGCTGTGGACCACTTTCTCAGTGAAAATCAGATATCTACGGTCAATTACCATGGCAAGGTGCCAGCAGTAGAAAGGTAAGAGAAAACATGAAAACATATTTTCTCCCCACCAAACTGAGTCCCTTCCTTATTTCGTTTCACACTCCAGATGTTTGAGCAGTTGCAACATGTGAAATGCATGATTTGTGATATCCATTTTAGACTTTTGGTTGTAAACCATTGAGTTTATGCACCAATAGACTGTTCGGAAGTTCTATGGGATAAGGAGAATTATGTAAAATTCAAGCTTGAAGTTTATTTATCCTGGTGGAAATTCTTTTTACTATTATTATCTTTATATAGGCATTATTTAAATTACGGTCTGTTTTATTTAAGCTTTTTAGTTTTACAGAAACCATTTCACTCTCTTTTATGGTATTTTGCACTTCTTGTAAAAGGATGCCAAAAACATGTTTGTGTGCATTCGCTGAAATCAGCTTTGCTCCATTAGAATTGCCTTCTAATCCTTAAATTTCTTCCATGGAGTTGGTGAAGAAAATCTCTATTTCCTTGTTTTTCCTATGCAAAAATATAATACTTTAATTTAAGAGGAAATGGCAATTCTAACATCGTTTAATTGTCTTCACTGAATTGAATCATTTTTTATTATTGTACATGAAAAGGAGAGCTGATAAATGTGAAGATTTTAATGTCCCAATTTCAGTACTTAAGTCTACCTCCTATTTTCTGAAATCCAGGGTTGAAAACCTCAGAAAGTTCAAGACCGAGGATGGAGATTGCCCCACACTGGTCTGCACCGACTTGGCTGCCCGAGGGCTGGACTTGGATGTCGATCACGTTATCATGTTCGATTTTCCGTTGAACTCTGTAAGAGTCAGCGCCTTGTTAAGTTTATTTTCCAAGCTTTCCTACTTTCACCTTTTCTTTTTTTTCCTTTTCATTTCTGCTTTGGAAGCTTAGTCTTGTTTTCTGTATATTTTTTAGATTGACTACCTTCACCGTACTGGAAGAACAGCTCGTATGGGTGCAAAAGGTGCAACAACTCTTTTCTTCAACCACTCTCTTTCTAATAAATTGCTTATCAAAAAAATTTATTTGTTGTACCTTGTGATACTTAAAAGTGTCAAAATTCTCTAATAATTTGGTTTGTCGAGCCACATTCTTCGTTTGTCAAAATATTTACTCTCCCTCTTTTCGTTTGCGTTTAGTTGTGCAGCATAGCTAACCCTTTTTTTAAGGAGTGACCATTTTTCTGTATATGCTATATTAATTCCGCTCCTTCCCTTTTACAGGGAAAGTGACAAGTTTGGCTGCTAAAAAGGATCTTCTTTTAGCCAACCGAATTGAGGAGGCAATGAGGAAAAACGAAAGCTTGGAATCTCTCTCCGCAGGTAGTGTGCAGAGAGACATTGCCAGGGCCCGAATAACTGAGCAGAAGGGCAAGAATGAGAAATTAGTAAAAGTTGCAAAGCAGAGAAGCAAAGATTCAGTACAATCATCTCAGGATCATGGAGTGAAATCTAAGAAGGCATCCGATCCAGCTAAATCTGCAAAGGCATTAAGAAAAGCATCTTCAAGTGCAAGGGAGAAAGTAGTAAGCATAAGATCCCGGGCTGCGAAAAAAGTATTGAACAAAAGATCTAGTGCGGGAAAATCTACTTCCTCAAAATTAAACATCGTCGGGTTTCGGGGGCGGAATTCTTGGTCAAACAAGAAACAACCCGCAATGGCCAGATAATTTACGCAATTTTTTGCTTAGTTTACGATTAATTGCTTATCAAATTTGCAGTTCCATATAAGTTGCGTCCAAAATTCTCGTGTAATATTCTTATAAATTTTGCCCTGCTTCAATTCTAGTGCTATTGCTCTACTTATGGTGGCTTCTGAATACAAACATTCAAACGAAACATATTTATTACCCAAATGTCGACATAGTACAGTCAATGTATTGAAAGAGTAGCAACTACAAGGACACATTTGTGAGACCTATAGCTTATATATATATATATATATATAGGAAAATGAATCATATCATGAAAGTTTCATGATATAAGTTTCATGATGTATCGTGAAACTAAAAAGTAACTTGTTAAGGGTAAAATAGTAAAGACAAAGTAGTCATTTCAGTTTTACAGAATTTATAGAATTTGTACATTTGCATTCATGATAAAATTATTCATGATATCGTCTTTTAATGGGATAGTCGTTAGTTTTTCTGTTGTAATTTTTTTTTTTTCTAAACAACTTGCAATAATTAGTTGACTTATTCGTAACTTAATGTAAAAGTAACACGATACTATTAACTCATATAGTTTTATAACCATTCATATTGCTTTAAACGTTTTTGATTAGATGAAAGGGATTTCCTCTTCCCGATTTTCCGAAAAGTAATGTTATGTTACACATAAAGTTATAAGTAAATCAACTAGTTATAAGTTTAGAAAAAAATACAACGAAGGAACCATCACAGCGGAAGGATGGTAGAAATGCTATATATATATATATATATATATATAAACCTTGTCTTCCCTTAATATTCTACTTCCAGGGAAGTAATAAGCGAGGGGTTTTGGCAGGTGTGACAACGTTCCCTTCTGAGTCATAGATAATGACACCAGAAAAATCAGGTAGTTGACACTTTCCACCCATCAGTATGTTCTTCTGCCAAACTGAGACTTCTTGTTCATCACTTGCATCCATGCTTTGTTCCATGTTTCGGTGTTCAATTTGCATAACTGGATCGTCGGTGTCGGGTTCATAGCAAGCTCTCCATTGACGAAATCTACGCGAGTGAGAGGCGCACATAAACAGCGCCAGGGCGCACAGGAAAAGGGTCATGCCAGCCATATCGACTTGAAAGGTGTTTGTGCTTTGTGGATTGTGGGAGAAAAGAAGCTTGCGAGCCATTGAGGTGATGGGATATGCATGATATGGTGAAATACAGTTCATATATATATATATATATATGATTTGATAATCCAAAAGGGGAGTTGTTAGATTTGGAGGATTTGTTGAAGTTTGTATGAGAGAGTGGTTTTGGTGATCTTTGACCTCCTCTATCCTTTCCGTTTGTAATGTTCTAATATTAATTAGTTCTTTTGAGTAGGGGACATTGGTTTTTTCACATATTTCTCTATCCGTTTCAATATCTTCTTCTTCTTCTTCTTCTTCTTATGTGTATATATTTGGACAAAACTCATATTATCGCCTTGGAGTGGTTCCTTAGACTTTGACTCGTATATTTAGCGCAGTAGGTTTTTTCTTTTAAAAAAAATAAAATTAAGTATCCCCAAAGAACTCCAAACGACACGGCCTTCAAGCCCCAATCACTACGATTGTAATTCCAAGTTGTCGTCGTTTTTTTTTTTTTTTTTTTTTTTTTTTTTTTTTTTTTTTTTTTTTTCCTCCTCCTCCTCTATCAAAAAGGGGATATGGGTGTTTTCACGTTTCTGCGTATGTCGTTAGAAAAGTCAGGATCCCACTAGACCTCAACAGCTATGGACAGGTTCAAATAATCAATCAGAATATAATCTATGCCTAGGGATAGACTTTTATATATGGCATGATTGGAACTTTGTATAGATAGAAGTGAAAATATCAAATAAAACATCTTTACCACCATACCACCACCACCAGTGATTCGTTCCTCATTTGGTTGAATCACTTGACAATGGAAATTCACACAAGGCAAAAGTATTCCCATGTCCTCCCATAAAACTATAATTTCAAAAATTGTGATCACCAAAAATTTTTCTTCTTTCTGAAATTCCAAATCAAAATTAAGTGGATAGGGCACAGAGTCATAGTTAGTTAACCAATTATCCAGAACAATATTGAGTGAGTTTGCATTTTTTACAAAGAGGCGATGGAAAAAATATATATAATAATGGAAAAAAGCTTACATGTAATATGTAAAGAAATGGAAAGAGAGAGGAATATGAGAAGTCTCTGATTTCCGTCCAAAGATCATCTCATACCCATTAAGCGCTTGAAGGACATATCTACGGACATAGCTACCACCAAAGCAAATATGATTACATCGAAAAAGATATTTGTTTCATTCTTCCTCTGTTGTGTTTACGGAATTGGCTTTGGAGTCGATGGTTAAGGACTCGGATCCCTTTCCAACTTTTCTTGTCCCAAACCTTGTCCACCATGTGCAAGCAAGTTTGTTTAAGCGCTTGAAGGACATATCTACCAAAGCAAATACAATTACCCCGATAAGGTATTTCTTTCATTCTTCCTCTATGGTGTTTACAGAATCACGTTTTTTCAAAGTTAGAATTGATAGCTTTTTTACTATTAGAATTTATAGTTTTTTTTTTTTTTTTTTTTTCATCTCTACTACAGAATTCAACATGAGATTTTCTTGTTATCACATAACAAAACAATTACGATTCACCTCGGTCACTATCACGGAGTCGTGGTAGTTTTCTTCCCCCATGTATGTCAAGGCATTTGTATTGCTAACTGCTTATTCACCATTGTCTTGAGTTTATCATTATAACTAACGAGGAAAACACCAGTGAAGTCAAGCAATTGAAAGAATCTGTAGGTTCCGTAAGAGCATCCAACCAAGAAGGGAAGGTCAAGACTCCTAAGATGATGCTCTTATTAGAAGGGTGCCGGGACTGATGCCTTGCAGCTTGCTCATCCTTAGGTCCCATACGGAGAGTGAAGAGTGGAAGTTTGTCAATTCTCTCAAGATTTCTACGTCAAACAGATCTAACAACTTGAGTGACTCGAGGTTTGGTTGGTTGAAAACGATATCAAGGGGCATCCTGAGTGACTGAGACTGAGAAAGGTCAAAGAGGATACAAATTCACCAAGATATTCAGTTCAGTGGATGGCAAATCAATTTCATCAAGGGGAAGTTAATGTAATTTGGATAGGTTTTAAGTAAGCCAAGCAGGCCATTGAAGATAGAAAGAATGATACTAGGAGATTACGAGCTTGTTTGGTTGTAGGAAAAAGTAAGGACAGAGATTCATGAACGAGTAGTGGAAGGATATTTTTAGACGCATGGTTGTTTGGTAGGAGTAAAAAGGTGAAGAAATAGTTTAACAAGGGATTTCAATTCCTTGAAATGGGTGGTCACAATAGCTTCATCAATTCAGAGATGAACAAACCAAGAAAACTGATCAAAATTAGGACCAAAGACCTAAACTTGTCGATTATACAAATCTAATTGTAATTTATTCCTGAAAGACTTTGGTCTGTGTGACGTTAAAAATTGTACTGTACTGTAAATACTCTCCTATGCAGTACAATTTATCGAAATGTGTCAAATGGTACAAAAAGTAAACAATGGTCTGTATCAATAAATCTTTAACTTCCTACCTGAGAAATTTCAGCAACTAAAATAGAACCCACCAACTGAAGGTATAATCCGACTTTAGCAGTATCTATCTCAACAAGCAAAAAAAACTTACAACCCGCGAAGCCCCTCTAGAATGTACTCGAAACCAAACTGAGGAAATGTAGTTGCTGATGGAAGTCCGACTAGGTTCATTGCTTCGGTGTAAACATGGAAAAAGTTGACTATGTCGAGATCCTCATGAAGTTGGCAGAAGAGATTGGATGACCTCTACAGCTTTTTGCTTTAGAGCTTCTGGCGACTCAAGGAGGTGGAATGCTTCTGTTTGGTCTACTTCTACCGTTATCCCAGCAACTTCTGCATGATTACTTTCAAGATGCTCCACAAGGGAAGATAGATCTTCATGTAGAGTCTAGAATTTTACACATGCATAGAAACTCATGTCTCAAAATAAATACAAGCGGGCTTTTAAAGAATTCCAAAACTAGTTTATAAAAATACATGACAGTCCAGTCTTCCATACCTTTTTTATCATTGAAGTAACCAAAATAGTTTGCATGCCATGCTCGTTAGAGTTTGACACATGTTCCTTTAGTGGACTCAAGAATTTCTGAATGTCGGAGCCTAAGCCATGATTAAACATGTCATCCACCTCATCGAACACCTAATAAAAATCAAATGCCACCATTCAATCTTAGTATGGGACAAAATACTGATTTCAAATCCAACCAAAGAGACAAGAAGATTTTACATCCAAGAAAAAGTCATAATTTTAGTAATTTTAGCAATAATTGAACTAAACAATGCACAAGGGAACTAACCAAGTATTTGATTTCACTAGGAACCACGCTACCCTCCTCTGTTTTCTGAAGCACATCACCAGGAGTACTAACCAATAAGCCCCTTGAAACATCCAATGCATCTTCCTGTAGATTGGACTCAAGTTGACCATTCTCCGTTGTAGGCTTCGACTTCGACGTGACAGATTTGAGAATGGACTTCACCACATGCAGGAGCTGCAGAGTCCTTTAATGTCAATCCAAGGTGAATCATTATAAAACGCCATAAGATTCATTGAGATGGAATGAAAAGGTTGGGAAGGAGAAAAAAAAAAGACCAAGGCTTAGACCTCCTCAGCAAGCTCCTTTGTGGCGCACAGAACAATAGCTTGGGGGCCCTCAGGCTTTTTAGTTGATGATTTTGCATCCCGTCTTAGGCACTGCAAGAACAAAGAATCTCAGAAGCATTTCATAATGTATTCATATTTGAAAAAATCACAATGCATCCAATTTCACTGCTCTATAATTTCAGCATCAGCGTGAAAAGCAGAGAAGAAAATAATTTGCAAAACCAGACAACCAACATACACCCCATATAATGCCCATTCATTCACATCAAACGGTAGGCTTATTCGGGAACTTTGACTAATGATTTTTTTTTTTTTTTTTAAAGGAACTTTGAGTAATGTTATTAACAAAGACAATTCTTAACTCACCAAATAGTATGAAAACTTTGTATTCACGTATATTTTCAAGGAAAACCCACATTTTTTTCTCCAAAAGAATTTTTTTTAAAAATGGCGTAGGCTACTTGGCATTCATTCTGATAGAGAACCAACACAAAAATACCAAAACAGAGCGAATGAACATGGAAAAGATGAATAATAATCCAGAAAATGGTTCTGGACTCCTTTTATATATGAACAGCTCAAATACACTCAACAGAGTGGAGCAAACGCTGTACAGAGGAAACAAAAGAGAAAGAGACAGACGAGGGCACTCGAGGTCCCTCAACCTCCACTCCAGACCACTCACAATACAATTCACAGATTCCACACACCCTCTAGACCCTTCCTTGCACCCTTAAATCCCTTCCTCCCCTAGTATTCCTTTCTCACAAATCCTAACCCCCCATAACAGACTCGTCCACATCATCCTTATTCTCATTTGCTGAATTCCCTAGCTGGCCAATTACCTTCCTACCCCTCCTAGTGTAAACCAGCTTGAAGGGCTAGAATGGAATTCGCATAGAAGCTCTATCACATTCACTTACATAGAAACAGAAACGATAAACCAAAACTCATAACTAATACATTTCATGAATTCACAAATGACTTGCGTAGAAAAACATAACATATCTTTTTGTCAACAACTCTAACATATAAACATTTGATTGACATACTTTCTAAGGCAAGAGTCAAGACCAAATTTTCTTAAACGAACTTATCAACTTAGCAACTTGCCCATTTAGACCACCGGTTTGAGACTGTTTTTGGATACTGTTTAAAAAGTTTGGCTACTTAGCATTCAAATATAAATAGAAATGCTGTTGCGAGCATAGCCTAATGGATGGTAATTTCACACCTGACTCCATTAAAAGGTGAAGAGTTTGAATATATATACAATAGTCTCGTATCCATGCTGCCCCGACTCCAAACTCGATGTTTGTTAACCAAGCGGTAGCCTTTCCATAGAAAGTCTATTAGGGAGTTAAGGATTGTAAAACAGAAACGATAGACCAGAAAGCATAATTAATACATTTCATGAATTCACAAAAGATTAACGTAGAAAAACAAAAACATATTTTTTTTTTGTTCAAACTTTTGCCTGGCATACTTCGTAAGGCAAGAGTCAACACCATCTTTTTTTGAACGAACATCGTATAACACAAATCATAAACCAGAAAGCACAACAACAAATTTATTTTCATGAATTCACAAGTGGGAAAAAACTAAAAACCAAAAAAAAAAAAAAAAAAAAAAAGGTACCTGAATCAAAGGAAACAAGTAGGTCAAGACCCCAAGAGAGAAAGACCCAACAGAATGATGATGAGAAGTGAGAAGCAGGCTCTTCCCTTTCAAGATAGGAGGAATCCCAGCACAGTGAATCTCAGCAGGAAACAAAACGCCAAGCTCCTTGGCAGCCTCAGTGAGGCGATGACCCAGACCCAGATGCCGAAAACTCAGCAGAGTTGGTTTCTGGTGGAAAATGGAGTCGTTTTGGGGCACTGGATTTCTGGGGTTTGGCTCTTTGTCGATGTCGAGACGAGTGGTGGTGTCGATGGTGATATGGGCGGTTGCGGCGGAGGAGAGAGCCCTGCTGCTGAGACCGACAAGACGAGTGTAGGAGTGTGTGGGTGTGGGTGTGGGCGATGGTGATGGTGATGGTGATGGTAATCGGCGAAGAAGGTTTTGGAGAGCTCTTGCTGCTGTTCCTCTCATGGCTTCTTTCTTCTTTTCCTCGCTCCTTGCTTGCGAGCTCTCTTCTTTCTTCTTCTTCCTCTCACTGGCGTTGTGGATTCTTTTGGTTGTGGTGCTTCTGTGCGAGCTTGGGCCTAGAGTTGGTCCAAATGAAAATGGGATTTCCAAAGGAAATGTGCAGTTTGAGCCTTTTCAAAGCACAGTAATACTAGTAACACCATCTCGAATCCTTAATTTTTGAATATCAATTCATACAAAAATTGTAAATTATCATCATTTTATTAAAAAAATATTATCAATTAATATTGTAATTCTTGAAACACCTAATAATAAAAAAATAACAACTTTAATAACATATATATAGATAATCAAAAATTGGAAGGAATACCTAATGTCATTTGTGATGGCGCAAACCCTTAGGTTATCTTGTATAAAAATGCAAATTATCATCCACAAAAATATTAAAAAATTGAGTAGGGTTGAGCATTTATATTATATTTAAAATGATGTTATTTTTAATTTTTAAATAAGGTGTGTGAAGAGTATATTTTAGACAACTTTTTGTCTATAAAATTAATTTAATTATGGATGATTTAGAAATAACCTAATTTATTAAATTTGGGTGTGGAAAAAGCAAATAGAGATGTGGCAATAGACCCCTTCTTTTTCAAAATATATTTTAGATTTCTAAACCTACCACAGTGTGTCTTCTCCAAAACTTGAAAAGGAGTTCATTATCATTACATTGGAAGTAGCTTCGCTGGTTTCGCAAATTCATCCTCTCTTCAGTATCATAGGTCACAAGAAGTGGATCTTTGGGCGATCGACAACATCGGGATCTTGACGTGGAAAAGCTTGTCATTGTGATTGTGTATTGTGTCACGATCGATGTTGAAGTCCCAACGAAACTTTTGAACACGACGGTCATTCTGGTTGTCGGCATTGGTCTTTGTTTCTCCAAGATTCATGTTAGTACCAACCCAAGGATCTCTTCTGGTTGAGGTTGCTCTGGTGACTGAGTTTAGGCAGTGCGAGGGAAGAAAAGAGAGGGATTTTTGGGTTAAGGGGATAAAACTTTGGCAGGAAAAAATAATTAAGAAAAAAAATATAAATAATTTATTTCTTATATTTTTTATAATCTACTTAAACTAACAACTAACAATTTATTATTGGTTATGGAACTTCTAGCCCGGTTTTCTCACCAACCAATTATTCAAAAAAAAAAAAAAAAAAAAAAGAAAGAAAAACTAAACTGGAATGATGTGAGTCTCCATGAAAAAAAACTGTGATTCTTCTGATTATTTTTTTTTTTATAAAATGATTAATTCAACCTACATCAACATTTCTGATAAAGTTCACAATAACAAAGAAAACTACAATGCGAGTAATTGAACAGCATCCCCACGGATTTGAAAATTCAAATCACTTGTAATATTCAGGTTTCAAAACACCAATATAAGGCAAATTCCTGTATAATTCGGCATAATCCATCCCGTATCCCACTACAAAGTAATCTGGACACTGCACGAGAAATTAAGATAAAAGAAAAATACATTTAAAATGTAGTTGTGTAATAGAGTAGTGATCATATATGTAAAATGTTATTGCATTGAAAGCACAAGAATGTGCAGTTTTACTACATTATTACAGAACTGAAAGATCACTACTTCTACGGTTAAATTTTCTGTAGCAATTAAAATAATTATTACAAAGATAGTTTTAGTTTTATTTATATGTCTATTTATTCCATCACTTAGACGTCAAATTATTCTGGTGGTTTTAACAACCTTTATGATAGTGCATTCTAAAGTACTTCTTGGTAATCAGTGACATGGAAATGACACAGATGAAAACAATCTAAAGAGTGCTATTTATAAAACTCTTTTACTACTGCTATTTAAAATTAATTAAAAAAAAAAACGACGACAACAACAACAACAACCTAATTTTTTGTGGGAAAACTATCACATTTTTCTCTCCGTTTTGATCCATACGAAACTCTTTATTAGTGCTACATGAAAAAAAATAAATAATTAAAATTTAACCTTACGGGAAAGATATTACCTTTTATTCTTATATTCTAATCTTTTGTCTCTAAAAGAACTCTTAATTATTGAGAAACTACAATTCAGATCTTGTAGTTTGAAATTTGCGTCAGTTAAAACCAATCCTGACGAAATCAAGATAATTTGTTGAAAGCCATATTCGCCCTCGAAGGAAACCAAACTAACTATATATGTATGTGCATTCAAACGTATAAATCCTCTGTTTTAACCAATTTGAGAAACCCAAAAAATTATTATTATTATTATTATCATTATTTTTCAATAATGCACAAATTTAGTTCAGAATGCAAAATTGAGGAATTGAGAATCAAGAAATCCAACCTCAAACCCAGAATAAAACTTGCCCTCCCCAACTAGCTCAAACTGAAATTTTCTCCTCGCTGGCTTATCAAGGAAAGTGCAGACCGATACGGACGAAGCTCCTTTAGATTTCATGTGCGCCACAAGACACGACACCGTGCTTCCCGTGTCCACAATGTCCTCAACCTGATACCAAGATCCAAAACACCCCCTCTGATTATTAACATAAACACAACCTTTTTTTTAGCCAGGGGTGGGGATTCGAAATCTACAACTTGTGATAGAGTCAGGTATGAAATTACCGCTTAATTTCGAACTTTCTCATCATATTTGTCTTCCAATTCTGAAAACTACAAACTAAGCCTTTTACATTTTAATTTTAATTTCAATTTCTTCTTATGGTACAAATTTAAATTTTATAAAGGACAAGAAAATAATTTTAAATTTCAAAAATACCCTGTTATAAACTTATAACCATTTAAATAAACTTTTACAAATAGTTTAGAGCCCAAAAAATTTAACATTTAATGTCAAATTTACTATATGTCAAACTTAGTGGTAAATTGGCACAACTTATACTCAATCTCAAATGTAATCTTTATTCTTCTTGATTAGTAGCTTGAGTTTTTCACATAATTGTTATGGTATTTTTTAGTTTAAAATTATTTAAATGTTTAAAATTTATTTTTTATGAGTTTCAAAGCATAACAATAATAACAAAAAAATAAATATTTGGATTAGAAATAATATCACACATTGAAGTATAAAATAGGATAACGTTGATTTTCATACTTTTTTGTAACAAGAATATTTACTTTGGAGATGGTCTAAAGAGCAAAAATAAATTGTTACTTTTCCTTTTAAATGGTCTTTCTCTTGAACAGGATATAATGGTCTTTTTGCAACTCTTTCAATAAAAAATTTGCAACATGTAACTGAATTAAAACTAAATGATAAATTCCAAAAGAAAAAATTACTCAAGGAATCAGATATATAATTATCTATATACTCGTTTAACAAAACATTTGGAAGTTAGCTGCATGTGTCTACCATTTTATCTCGAGTTAAAATCATAGCAGGTTCGAAAAAGTTTGATATACTTGTCCACTAAGGCTCCATTTGAGGAGGCTTTTGAAAATTATGTTTTCAAAAGTTATCTTACCTTTTTTTCTCTAATTTTGCTTTTTATTTTTCTGAATATTTTTAAAAAATTTAAGCTTTAAAAATCTAATACTTCGTTTGATAAGTTAGTTTAACTCCAACTAAACTATATTTTTTCATATCAATTTTTATCTTTTTCTGAAAAATTAATAAAATTTATAATTAATTTTTAAAAATCAACTTAAAAATTTCATCTCCAATTAAATTATCAAACGAAAGTTATAACATTATCATGTTAAGTCGAAAAAAGAATTTTTTTTTCAAATTGTATAAAATTTTAAGGAAATGAAACAAGATTTGTATTGTTAATTTTTTTACCCCATTTTAAATTTTTACATTTTGTCACTCCAAAATTTTATTTTATCAAACACATATTCTCAAAACTCAAATCATTTGTAACATGCAAAACAGAGTCTCCCAAACAAAGCCTAACATTTTATTCTTTATACTTTGGTTTAAAAAAAAAAAAAAAGAATTTATTCTTATTACCTTTTACATTTCTGAGAAACAAACAGTAACACATGACAATTAAAAAAAAAAATTAATAAGAATGATAATAAGAAATCATACCAGGATAACGTGCTTTCCGGTGACGTCGAGCTTCAAGTCGGAGGAGATGGTGGGTCGGCCGGAGGACTCGGTGCCGGAGCCGTAGGACTCGACACGGACGAAGTCGACGGAGAGGGGGAGGGGGATGAGGCGAACGAGGTCGGCGAGGAAGAGGAAGGCGCCGGTGGCGACGCCAACGACGGCGACTGAGGGAGGAGGAGAGAGGGAGAAGAGGTCGTCGGAGATTTGGGAGGCAAGGGCGGAGACGCGGTCGGAGATCTGGTCTTCGGACCAGAGCACTCTCTCTATGTGCGACTCCATCTCCCAAATTTTGGAGAGAATCTCTCTATCAGGAACAATCCGCTGCTCTCTCTCTCTCCTCGCGCTGTTTTTTTTTTTTTTTTGTCGGTTTTCTTCTCTTTTGGGCGCGAGACCCTTTTATACTGTGAAGATTGGGTTTGGGTGGGTGGAAAATAAATTATAATACATCAAAGACTAATTGACTTAATAGTTTCTAAATTTTTTAAAAAATTACAGTTTAATCTTTATTTTATTTTTTTGGCTGGGTAAACCTTAAATGCTTAAAATATTAGTTATTATGGTTATTTCTGTTTAAATCTATTAAATTTTTAACGGAATGTATTATATATAATACATGTAATATACTTAACGAGGGTATTTTTGTAATTCAATAATAATTCATTTAATAAAAATTAAAAAATCATTAAAAAAATCAATTTTCTCCTCCCCCTCTCTCTCTCCAAGATCGATGACACCACGAGAAGAGGGGGATTGAGATCAGTGAACTCCCGTGGGGGGGGGGGGGTGATCCCAGATCGTGGCCTCGTCGGGGTGAGGGGGGAATGAGGGAGGAAGGGAGACGGCCTCTGACTCCAGCATCGACGTCAGTGTCCAATCTGTTGGGTGGGGGGTGTTACACCCTTATTCTTTCGCTAGGCCTATGGGGTGACCTCACGACCAAAGGAACGTGGAGCATGGTTCGAGACTTGGTGGCTTGGTCTTTCGGACTTAACTAAGGCCGCTTGACATGGGTGCTCGTCCCAATAGGCAGCTTGGTGCACCACAAGGATGTGGTGTGCCACACTTGGATTGGCAAATCAAGATTGATCAGACCACTAGGCATGGGCATGTGGCTTAGCGAGTGTCCCGGGGCCAAGACATGAGACTGTTGGGCTCAGACTAGTAGAGGGCAATTGCCTGGGCACATGGACAGGGTCGAGAGTGCATGGCTAGATTAGGTGGTTAGCTTAATCAAGCCTCCAACGGACCAAGATGACCTCAAACAAGCTAGACAGGACACGGACACTGGCCCTAGCCTTCGAACATGCATGCAAGAGACTCAGGTTGGGCCTTAGGGGCCACGCGGGCCACTGATGGCGGCCCTTGTCTGGGTAGTTGGCTAGGACACTTGGCAGGCCATGGTTCAGGCTGCTCCAAAAATATGTTGGCGAGTTTTTATTTTCTACCAATTCTCCTATGTTTATTTGTTGGTTTCTTGAGATTTTTGAGTATTTATTTGTGTTTTTATGTCTTGTAGGTATTTTGGATGTAAAGGAGACGAAAAAGCACTAAAACAGACGAATCGAGCCAAGTGGCTGATAGGTGAGCGCTGCAGCGCTGGTTGCATCAAGGGAGAGCGTTGCGGCATTGGAATTCTAGAGTTTAAATCTCAAATTCAAGCTCGAACTTTTCCTTTTTGAACTCAACTTTGGGAGCCTATAAATAGATCCTTCTACGGTTTACTGGGGAGTCTTTTGACTATTCTATAGTAGCCATTCATGGAGAAGAAAAAGAGAAGATTAGTTGGTGGTTTAAAAAGATTATTTGCATAGAGATTTTCAAAACCATAATCATTCTCTCTCATTTATTCTCTCTTCTTCCATGTTCTTAGTTTTTATTTTATTGCTCTTTTCAATTATGTTTAATTAAGTTTGTTTTTGGTTAAGGAAGATTTCAAAACCCTAGACATATGCTTTATAATTGAATGAATTCGATTTATTTATCAATTTTCCAATTGAGATTGTTTATGTCCTTCTATATTTATTGCTGATGATTATTTTCTTGTATTATTTGGATGCACAACAAAATAGGACTTGAGAATTTTCTCTTGCTAGATTAGGAATCTTGATTCGTAATTGTCATGTTTTACTAATCGTTAGTAGCAATTGTGATAATTGATTATGGGATATTTCATATGATTACATGTGAAACATAACCTAGGATAAATGAACCAAGCTTGTGTGTTTGTTTCTTAGATCAACTTATATTTTTCATCTTAATGCTTCTATTGGATTAAATCTAGAGAGTTAGTTCTAAGTTGTTTAATGGGAAGGGAATTAGGTGAAGAGCTAGTTTTGTCTAACGACTAATTAAGGAAAAATTGAGATATTAGAGCGTATTATTATCTACGGTTGGTAGTTTCAATAGAAAGTTGGAGACAATTCTTATTTCAATTATAGTTCTATGTCTAGTGGTGGAGAATGTTTTCTTAACCAATCTTTTATAATTCTTGAGTCTTTCTTTAATTTCTTCTATGTTTTCGTTTATTTAGCAAAAAACCCATCTCTATTTAGTATCTAGTTTTAGTGTGTCTTAGGTTTTAGAGTTAATAGCTAATTAATTAGAACCAATCCTCTATGGGAATGATCCTTGCTCACTCTATACTCATTAACAACACAATTATAACAATGTTTTAATTTCGTAACCTGTTTGGAACCTACTAGTGGGCGGTTATTGATCACGTGTGGCATCCTTAAGGGCATTAGAGACCATTCTTGAGGGCAGCTATGGGCAAATCACACTTGTGTGGACAAGTGGCTGATTTTTAAGGCCGACAACAAGGCATGGCCAAGGGGGGCCGCTATGGCCAATGCTGGTTGATGCATGCATAGCCTAGTGGGATGGGGCTGTCATCCACATGTAGGACGTTTTAGTGTGTTGGTTAAGGCCAGCACACGTGCCTAGTAGATGGGGTTGTCAACTGCACATTGTTGTACCTTGTGGCTTTGTTGTGTAGCTATAAAGATTTGCATAAGCCATTGTTGCAAGCAGCCAAGGTTAGGGAACACAAGAGAGCATTGAGTGTACATTTCCTTTTGATTGAGAGCAATAAAAGTTTGGGAAATCGAGTTTTCTCATAAACGTGTGTGTTGCTTTGGGTTGAGTTTCGTGTGAACATTTGTGTGGCTTATTAAGTTGCCTTTGAGGGTTGATTTCCACTAAATACTCTGTTTTTAGGCATTTAAGGGCTGAGTAAGGAAGGAGTTTCTTGCTTCCATCACGGTGGTTCAAGATGAGACTTTAACCCTGTGACAGAGAGGGAGGGAAGGGAGGGGAGGAGAGGAGGAGAGTGGAGAGAAAGAGAGAGGTATCTACTTTTTTTCTTTTTAATAATTAATGTTATTATATGAATAAAAGTATTTTCATCATTTTAGGGGTATTTTTCATCAAAAAAACATAAAATATACTTCTCACGTAATTATTCTGTGAGTTTTTTAACAGAATCAGATGAAAAGAATTGAAATGGCCAAAAACTAAGAGTCTAGGAATTATCTCGGTAAAAAAAAAAAAGGGTCAAACCATCACCTTTAAAAAAGTTTAGAGATTATTTGAGCCAATTACTCTACATCAAATTAGCTTATTGCCAAAAATTTTTTTTTAAAAAAGAATCATCTTGTTTAGGTGTCCTCATTTTCTTTTTTCATTTTTTTTTCCAAAGAAAAAGATACATATCTTGAATGGAAATTTTTTATAATATATATATATATATATATTGATTCTCTTTTGGACTCATTTAACACCTTTTTTTAAATAATTATACCAAATCAAAAGCTTTTTTTTTTTTTTTTGGGTTGAATATAACAAATCACAATTTCTTTCCCGGTAAAATGCTCCACTTTTGAATTTGGTGTTGGGTTGTAAAAGAACGCAGTTATACTTACATATGCAGTGTTTTTCTATAAAAAGTTTATTTAAAATTTTGACTTGTATTGATTCATAGATTTAAATAATAAGTTAAAAAAGAAAACTCAACTTTTGTTAGAAAAAAATTAAAAAAACAAAAGTTATTGTGAGTTCGAATAAGAGCAAATATAAGTTCTCATTGTAGAATGACATTTTTACCTATGAACGCGTGTACCCAATATTTGTGTCCCTAATTAGGGTAAATCCAAGGTATACTGTATGGATATGGGGCAAGTCTAGATTTTGGCCCCTTTCCATGAGTAGCAATTTAATCAAATGGTTGTTTTGAAAGAATTAGATTTGGTGAGATCATCGGCTCTATGGAGATCACCAACTATCGATGAGGATCAACCTTAATGAAGTTCGTCACCGTCATAGAGAATGCACAATTAGGTGAAAAATGTCGCCTAAGTGGGCAACGTGGAGAGATGCCAATTTTGGCCATGAGATACGGAATGTGCTCCTTTTCTAGCGACGCCGGATTTTGCCAATCAAAGGCCACTATGGCTAGTTCTCGCTATTTGAAGGCCTAAGCCCCCACCAACTTGCCAAATTTGCCGAATCTCATAGGATCTCATGGAAAGAGAGAAGATATAATCATATTTTATTTAAAATGGTTTTTTTTTTTTTAATGGTCAGAAACTGATTTATCATTAATCTATGATTGATAGAACCGTAAATCATTGATTAATATAAATCCATGGGTAACCATCAAAACAATATCATCAAGTGATTGATCATCTTAGAACAGTGTTCATTTTCTTTATACCCGAAGGTATATTGGTACACTACATAATATGAAGTCTAAAAGTGATAGTTGAGAAGAGAGGAACAAATTTAAAACTCCCAGCATATTGAACTCAAAAAAAGAAAAAAAAAAAAAAAAAAAAAAAAAAAAGAAAGACAGAAAGAAAAAGGAAAAAAAAAAAAAAAAACACTAGAATCGTATCAACACCAAAACATTGAAAACATTAAAAAATGTCCAAAATAAAATGAGTATATACACATATGATAAATATGCTCACATTTAGTATTCAAATCTAAAATAAAATATTACGTGTACAAAGATCTATTTTAAATGTCAATATTGAAGATATTTTCCCTAATAGAAAATTATGCAGGTCAACTGGCATAACAACAATTTTTCTTTAAATTAAAAAAAAAAAAACAGTGATGTTACATGAAAAGGAATAAATAGAAAGATAAATTATGGTATATTAATTATATGTAAATTATGATTACATGCATAGTCTAGTAATAATTTCACACTTAACTCTATAAAAAAATGTGCAAAATACAAATCCTCTCATCCTAAAGTTTAAAATAAATAAATAAAACAAATAATATACAAATTTCATTTGACTAATGTCCCTAAGATAACTTTTAAGGAAATCATAACAATAAATTAATGAAGGACCAATTTGGATAATTGGTTAGAGTTGAGTCTTTGAGTATTATTTAGAAATGTGTATTTGATTGAAGTATGAATTGAAAATTAACGGTGATTTTTTAATAGTATAAAAGCCTAAAAAATTATCGGATTTTAATGAGTAATTTATATCTTGTTTCATTTTATTCACTATTGTGAGCATTTAACAAAAAAATAAAAAATAAAAAATAAAAAATCAATTTGGAATAAGAAATTTATAGAATTTAAAAGTAAATTCCATATAAATAGAAAGGAGAGAAGGACAAAGACAAATTTATATGGTAGGGAATCGGAATAGAAACTTTTGGAAACCAAACCTAAATTGAAAATAGAGGTTCAAACGACCCCTTCGTTTGTTAGAGTATGGAGTGGTAATGGAAAAAGGGCCAAAAGCTTGGACCCTTGAAATGGACACGTGATCTTTCCGATTTGAAGACTCAACTAAAATTTATTTTAGGGATCTTTCTTTTTTCCCCCATGATCAACGAATTCATTGGACAACTATGTTAAAAATGGTAAGAGAGGTATTAAAAATTAGATCAACCAAATTAACATGATCTTTTTTACCTGTAGCATTTTCCGTTAAGATGTATACAAATTCAATTGTCTTAATCAATTAAATATAGACATATCCTCCTATAAAAAAATAAAAATAAAAAACATGTATATGGACATATCTTGTCCCTAAGACCATTCTTAGAGACATCCTTTTTGCATTTATAGCGTTGAAATTATGCTTAAAATAAAATTTTCTTTCTATAACCCAAAAAAAAAAAAAAAACTATTTATCATGAATCTTTGCCTAACAGAGGAAAAGAAAAAAATAAATAAAAAAGGACACTGATTATATAGTTGTCATCTTCAGTTCATTGTCTTTTAGCAATACCTCTTTAGTAAAAAATAAATAAAAGATATAAATAAATAAAAAATATAAAAAAGGGTAATCCCACTACCATAAAGTTACCTTATCAATTATGAAGAATTATACCGGAGTTCACTTTGGAACATTTGACTTATAATTTTTGCAATGGTACTCAAGATGATGATTCTTTAACAACTTTTTAATATCAACTAACAACATAAATTAATTATAATTAATTAGTGAATTTTTTAATTAGTTTTTTTTTTAATTTTTGCTAATAGTTGCCATAGCAGGATGCTAATTTTACTTGATAAGCATGAAAGAAAACTTCAAGACCAGGAAGAATTACATGGGACCTAGAAAAATGTTATAGTGTAAGTTTTTGGGGCCTTTTCTCCTTGAATTTTGGTTGAATTGTTAAATTTTAAGCTTTTAATGAAAATTATCTATTGAATTTAGAAAAATATTATAGTTTCACTCTCAATTTGATAAATGATGTTGAAATTTAAAAGCAAACGTCATTCTCCTATTATTATTTCGAATTTAAGTAATGAAAATAAACAAGCTCACACAATATTTACGAGATAACTTCTATTTAGATTTTAACTGTTTTTCATCTATATGATAAAATTCTACATTTTTTTTAATAAATTCAATAGATAATTCTTCAAAAATAAAAAATTTAGCAGATACCTTATAGATCATGAACAGTTGAAGGAGTAGATGTATATCAGTACAAGTACTATTTTTTTTATTTTATAATTTATGTTTCTTGAATTTTAGAGTCGTTCTCACTTTATCTCATGAACTTTCAAATTTCTTACTTTACTACCTGATATTTAAGTTTGTCCTATTGAACTCCTTTTATTATAAGAAAAGGAGAATTATTTTTGTTAAAAATAAATGGGAAAAAACATGACTACATATAACTCACTCTTTTTCATCTGTTTTTAACTGATAGTTGAATGGAGGGGGTTAAGTAGGCTTAATTCCAAATTTAGAGATAAAGTGAGAGTTTTTAAAATTTATGGGGCAAGATGAGGATGACCCGAAAGCATAGGGTATAGATGAGAATTTCAGAAAACTAGAAGTTCAACGTGCATTATACAGGAAAACGGTGCCATTTGCTTGCAGCCCTCTCTCACTACCCAGGCCCAAAGCCCAATGAAGGGGGGGTGGGAAAAAAAAAAAACAAAAAACATTTCGTGAAATTTGGCGCCAAAATCCCCAAATTAAAATAGCAAAGAGCTATTTGCTCCCCAAAAAAAAAAAAAAAAAAAAAGAAAGCTATCAAATTCGAGCAGAGAAACGCAGAAAGGTAAAGCATGTCGAGCATCTTCTTCATGGCGGTTCAGTGTTGCCAGTGCTCCACCATGCAAGTACTTCTCTATTCTCTCTGTCTCTACATATATATAGATTTATATGTATAAGAATATATTCAACAATGTCTGAAAATCTCCATCGACGTTAATGGTCAGCTTTGTTTGCGAAGGTGAAGCAGAGGAAGAAGAGCAGCAACAGCAACAAATGGACGTGCGTGGTCTGCTACCAGAAACAATCGATTCGGAAGGTCTTCGCTCAAGGTCCCATGGCAAAGGACCTCCGTCTCTTCGTCCAGTCCTTCAACATGTCTCGTCAATTCCAGCACCATCATTCCTCAGCATCATCGGAGGAGGAGCCTCCGATCCAACATCGCTCTCCCGCCGATTGCAAGCGGCGGCGAACTGATTGGACAGAATTCCTCGATCCGAATCAGGAAACCTTCGAAGAAGTTGAGCGAGGAGTGAAATCAAGTGAGTACGATTTTTTTTTTAATTTTTAATTTAGGTTTGAAGATTGGGGGAAGGTTCTGAATTGTGTGGAAAATTGAGCAGAAGGTGGATTTGAGCCAGAGATTGTGACGGAATTGCCGGAGGGATTGTTCAAGAGAGTGAAGCTGAACAGGAATGCTGATGCCAGTGGTGATGGTGGTGATGAACTTTACAAACCTGTTTTCTCCAAGAGAAATTTCAATAAACAAGTGCTTTCTCAAGGTAATTGAGCTTCGGTTTTTTTTTTTTTTTTTTTTTTTTTTTTTTTTTTTTTTTCCGTTTTGTTTATCAGCTTTTTGAGGCTTTTCTTTTCATGCACAGATGATATATTTGTGAACATAATTATATATTCAAAATTGAATTGTGTGGTAGTGTTTTGAAAATGATTTTGTTTGAAAATTTTTTTCGTAATGGTACTAAGGTCGCTTCTGAAATTATATTTGACTGTTTTTAGAGGGATTAGTTTGGATATAAGAAAAAAGTTTTAACATTTTCTATTTTTTTTAAACAACTTTCATTCTCGTTATCTTTTCGTTTTTGTTTCCGTTTTCAAAGCATTTGCTAACCAAACGTGATTTACAAAACGTTTTTAATTTCACACCTCAGGAGATGTACGGAAACAATTAGATGACTGGGAAATTAATCAAGACCATGGTTTTGCTGTTTGGAGAGCATAACATGACTGAGGAATTCAAAAACTCACAGAACATAACTGAAAGCTAGTTCTGATTTCTGGGACTTAAATTATCCTTTTAGAAGAATTCACAAAATTGCATATTCAAACACTAATGACGTTTTGAACCTGTTGAAATTTAACATTCCTAATCTTACATATGCATTGAATGATTGAGCAATGGTCTTAATGCAGACAAGGAGCCAAGGAACTTACACGACTTGACAACTGATAAGCACAATTCAAAATCGGGTCATTACAAGACGAGAGAGGATTACCAGAAGTCGAGAAAGTGTGAGATAAATAAGGGCAGAGAGGCTTCAAAATGGAGCGACTACATAACCCAAGACGACGATGACTATGACAATGATGCCATCAATGACCAAGCGGGTGATTCAAGCAATCATGTCTTCCAAACTTTAACTAACGAGGAAAAGCTAGAAGATGATGAGATCCATCCCGATTTTCTTTGAAGCTCTCTTTGGTGGCTCTTTCTACTCTAGTTGGCTTTGTTGTTTGGATCAACTAGAACATAAAGTTTCCGTGAATTCTATCCTGATACGGCAAAAGCAATGCCGTAGCTGAACTGTTTTGTTCATGGTCAATTGGTTCATGACCGAGACTAGCGTTTTTATTGGTTTTAGTTCCATTAAAAATCTTTGTTTATGCTCAACTGTTACACCATATTCTCGGGGGGAAGAGAGAGAGAGAGAACTCATTGGTGGTTTAGGCACGTAGGTTCACATTTTAGACCAAATGTGAATTTGATCAGTTCTCTTTGAAAAGCACAAATATCAGTCGTCTATTTTTCGGGTGCCGACCTACTTGGAATTTGCTCGAAGTGACTCGATGCTCTAACTCTGCTCTTCATTAGAAAAAAAAAAAAAAGGAAGGAAGTGCAATGTTTGAATTTGTTTGTGTTTATGTCGACAACAGTGATTACCTGCCAGAGGAACAAAGGCCATAGCCATCTGACGTCAAAAGCGAAAATGGATGAACCGGAAGCATTTGCAATGAACAAAGTTAAAGCCAAGGCTTAAGCAATTCCCATTATTCTCAAGCTTCCCGGTAGATGGAATGCTTTTGACGCCGGCGTTTCATGTTGAAGCTTTGTATACGCATAAGCAGCTTCACCTGATTACCTCTTTCCCAACAAAACATTCAAGCATACAATCAAACAGATCGAAGAATCTCCATCTCAAAAATCTGATCGATATCTAATGGAGATTCATAGAAATTATAACAACTATAAAGGCAACATGGATAGGAAGATAAGAGGTTTACCAAAATCCAATTCCAGATCCTACATTATATAAAAACAACTAGAAAACCAATTACCAAAAAATGTAGCTAGAAAATGAGAAAAAATCCTAAAACAATCATAGGTCTTCAAATCTCTCCAACTCCAAGTTGGAGGCCAAAAAATCAGCAATCAGTTTCGTATAAAGAAAATGAATCCAGATGCTAAGATAACTCCAGAAGAACCCACCGTCAAAACTCTGCAAGGCCTATTCAAAAAAGGCCCCAAAAATGGAGAACATGGAGAAGTAAATGTGTACTCCATCAACCACCAATGTAATAAAAGGGTTGCTTCATTCACCAAGTGCCAACGAGCCAAGCTGATCGGCAACATCAGACTTAGATGAAGCTTTACGAAGGACCTCCATTGCCTCAGCCACCTTATCCTTTAGGGCATCCGGAGACTCGATAAGATGTAAAACCTCTGTTTGGTCCATCTCCAGCAACATCCCAGTCACCTTTGCTGCATGCTCTGGTTCAAGGTGCTCCACAAGTGGATACAGCTGCTCTCCAAGCATCTGCGGTTATACAATGGAATGAAAATAGTTCAGCTCAATTTGTCTTCAAGTCAGATATCTAGATAGAAGGTTTGCAGAAATTAAATTTAAACTAATAGTTACGGACACAAGAAAACAAAGGTACTACGAAAATACCAATCGCTGGTTCTCTGGGGTAGCTGAAGCTAAAGCAGAAGCAAGAGCCGACATTGGCACTGGCCCAGGTCGGTGGACATCCACGGGAGACACAGGAACAGAACCATCAAAACGTAATGCCATTGGACCCAGCCGACTGTGAGGGATGGCAGATGGCTCGATGCCATTCCTTGCATTTTGCATGTACCTCACACCTTGATTGGAGTTCCGTTGATGCAACTGTATTTGTTTTGAAGAAGGATATCAAGAGGTGAAAACAAAATGGATTTCTAATGTTCTTGTTTTGAAGAACAATTTTAAGAGGCGAAAACAATACTAATGGATTTCTCTTGTTCCTAGACAAAATTGACACTCCAAAGATAGTATTCTGTCACTAAAACCTAAATTCAGCAAAGGATCTAATCAGACAAGGAATGCCAAAAGAGCCAGTAAACTATTATGTGTGTGTGTGTGTGTGTGTGTGTGAAAACAAAATGGATTTCTAATGTTCTTGTTTTGAAGAACAATTTTGAGAGGCGAAAACAATACTAATGGATTTCTCTTGTTCCTAGACAAAATTGACACTCCAAAGATAGTATTCTGTCACTAAAACCTAAATTCAGCAAAGGATCTAATCAGACAAGGAATGCCAGAAGAGCCAGTAAACTGAAAGGTGTTAAAAACCATGGTCACCCTAAACAGCATCATCATCAAACAAAATAAGCATAAACATTCTTCTAATAAAACCGCTGAGCAGGAATATGGTGATGCAATCTATAAGTCATGCAACCGTAAAATGACAAAAAATATTCAACATTCATGGTGAAAAGATTGCGTTTCAGAAGAAGCTAGGTAAAACAAATCGCAAGTTTAATTATAGGGCTTACATCAACAAAACAACGTACCTGCTGCTGCTGTACCGGTTGAATGTTCCCACCACGACGTGTGCCCATTCGTTGCCCTTGCCTCTGAAGGTGGTATGGCATAACGAAGTTTGGGGCCACACCTGGGCGCATTCCAGGCAAAAGTTGCTGCTGAAACCCGAAACCAGCAGGCTGAGGGGGTATAATACCAGGAGTTCCTTGACCAAAATACAGCTGTTGAGGACCGAGCCTAGGAGCAGCGGGATGGAATCCAGGAATTCCAGATGGCAACGGTGTCATTCCACCAGGTGCTTGAATTTGAGCAAAGTGTGCCTATGAAACAAAAAAGAGTTAGAAAGTAAATATGACTGAGAGTAAAAAAATTAGAAGCAGACGATATTAATGGAAACCATAAAACATGGTTGGTTGACAAAAAACGCCAATAATGTAAGATTGCAATCTCAAATTATTTCTCTACATCTTTCCATGGAGCAGGGAACAATAAAATTTCACAAACAAAAAGAAAAAAAATAACTGCAGTTCCAGAAAATTCAAGTAAAGCCAAAAGAAAAATTTACCTGCAATCGAGCCTTTCTCTCTTCTTTCCGTTGGGCAACAGCCACATACAGAGGTTTCCGACCAATCATCTTTCCATTCATTTCATTTAACTGAAAAGGAAAAGAAAAGGATAACAAAAATATGTCAACCTGTTCCTTGACAATCAATGGAGTGAGAAAGAGGAGGAATGGCTGGACTTGAGAAGTTCTCAACACGGAAAAATGGAGCAATTAGTAGCTTACAGCTCTAGCAGCTTCCTCAGGAGTTGAAAAGGCAACAAAGCCAGAGCCCTTGCTTAGCCCTTGCAAATCAAGCATGACCTAAAAAAAAAAAATTTTAAATTAAATTAAATTAAAAAAAAAACCGTAAGTTGTCACAACCTAACAAGTGACCCTGATTGCCACCTTTTTGAAAATTCCTGGACTAAATTGCTAAGAAAAAAATTTAATACTGAAAATACCGAATCACGAAAAGTTCAAACACAAGTGCTAAAAATACCAACAGAAAAACGTACCTTGCTTGATGTTATTGTTCCAAACTCAGAGAATAGCTCCTTGAGCTTTTCGTCATTTATACTGTCATCAAGATTCTTAAGATAAAGGTTAGCACCTTGCAGCTTTTCAAATCTACTAATTCTTTCCTGTTCAAATTTGGCTTTCAACTCTGCCTCTCTCTCTACTTTCCTTTGAGCCCTTCCGACGAACCAAACCTTGTCCCCAATGGTGGTGCCATTTAACTTTTCAACTGCAGCTGCCGCCGCATCAGCACTCGAAAAATTAACAAAGCCAAAACCTCTAGACCTACCATTGGTCTCCCTCATAACGACTGCGCTAGTGATGGTACCAAAAGGGCTAAAAAGTTTCTTAAGGTCCTCATCACTAGCTGTTTCCGATAAATTTTTTACAAAGACATTTGTAAACTTTGGTGACCCGTTTGTCCGGGCCCTTTCCTGCTTTCGCACAAATAGTCCAACATAAACTTGTTTGTCATTCATCAACATCCCATTCAGCTCTCTGATTGCAGTCTGCGCTGATTCCTCCTTGTCAAACTGTACAAATCCATAACCTTTCGATTGACCATTGGCATCAACAGCAATCTTGCAGGACAGCACAGTGCCAAAGGCTGCAAATGTGTCATGCAATGCCTTGTTATCAATTGAGTTGTCCAGGTTTTTAATAAATACATTCGCATATCCACTCTTCCTCATGCTAGGATCTCGATGAGAAAGCATAACTCTTATTGGTTTCCCGTTAACAGGAGTGAAATTCAAAATCTCCATTGCATTAGCAGCTGCAAAAAACATCACAAGCCTGGTAAGATAAACTTGGCTCAGCTACTAGGTTAAATAGTAAACACAAAGGACATATAAAAGTCACAATATTCTAAAATCTCTATATCTTCTCGTGTAATACAAATTCATAGTTACTCAAAGTAATAAAACTCTAACTTCAATAAAACATTGAGGGTTTAAATTTGAGCCCCAAAATTTATCTGTTGTCTCGTTTTGCCCCTCTAGAACTTAATATGTCACATTATTGGCACCCGAGCTTATCATCAAATATTTCACTATTTGTTCCTTTGTGATAGAGACAGCGTAAAGCACTTGAGGCTCGTGTAATGAGTAGGTGAAGGGTAATTTGATAAAACAAAAGTTGGATAATTGACTGGGCGGATGAATTTAACTGAATCAACTTTTCCCAACTGATCAATCATTTAAAACCACAACATTGGATCAATTAGATAACATGGATCCGGCTCAATTCACCAGTCCAATCAAACACCCAACATTCGTTTTGCCAAATTACCATCCACCCACGTTCATGTGCGCTTCATTATGATAAGCTCAGGTGCCAATAGTGTCACATATTGAGTTCTAGGGAGACAACGTTTGAAATTAACACAAACATTAATGATGTGTTCTACAAAGTGAAAATTAACAAGAACCATTATCTACATTGTCAGTAAATTCATAGTCCATAGTGTCGTTATTCAATTTTCTTTTGAAGGAAGTCTGTTATTCAATTGAAAAAACAAAAGATGCAGAAAACTAGTGTGTCAGAAAATAAATCCAACTCAAAGAGAGACCAAAGCATTAGATCAAATAATATATTAACATTTAAAAAAACATAACTTTCATTATAAGATTAATCAAATAAACAATGCAACCTAGAATCTTCCGCCAGACAGTTGTCTCTGCCAGAAAGCTCCAAAATAGCAAACCAACAATAAAGAAATATCACTCAAAAACAGTTTTTTTTTTTTTTTTTCAATTTTAAAAAATTAAATATATAGAAAATTGAAATCAACCAAAAATTAAATTAAATTGTACGAACCATCCTGAGGATTGCCATAATTGACATAGGCGTAGCCAAGGGAATGCCTCCGAGTCTGATCTCTGCAAACCCTAATGGAGACCACCGGAGCCACGCGGCTGAACACGTCGTAGAGCTGTCCCTCGTTCACGCTCGCCTCCAGATCCCCCACATAAAGCGACGAATTCCCGAACCCCACCACCGCCGGCGCAACAGCCGCCGCCGCCGCCGTCGGAGTCGCCGGCTGTCCTGAAACCACCGCCGTTGTCGCCGCCATTGTTGTCGCGATCAAAAACTAAATAATGAAATTTCTAAAAAGAATAAATAAATAAAATCAAACGATAATGAATTCAATCGGAGAACTAAGTGATACGAATTACGGTTAGGGATTTCTTTTCTCTCTCGGTTTTTTTTTTTTTTTTTTTTTTTTTTTTTTTTTTTTTTTGTCTCTCTGGAAAAACAGAGAGGTAGAGAGCGAAAGCGGAGAGAGGGGGAAGCGGAGAGAGAGAAGCGAGGCTTATATAAGAGACGAAACGCAGCGTTTGAGAGGGTTCGTACATTTCGAGGAGATACACAGTTTAAAACACGAACTGGTGTTTGGATGACGTGGCATTCGCTGTCAGAGGTCGTATGTTTTCCCACGTTTGTCGTGCCTTCTTGGATGCGCTTTTTGGTCTCGGTGGAAGGCGGGAACTGTAGGGCCCACTTGGCCTAAGCTACGGCTCTAAAAACCGTTTGTATTTACAACACGTTTCTCTCCTCGATATCTCAGATCCTTCCGAACTACAAGTGGCTTTTTTTTTTTTTTTTTTTTTTTTTTTTTTTTTTTTTCTCTTTAAATCAGAAACTACAAGTGTGTTTAAACCAATTTAAAATTTTCATATTAGTTTTTATATTTATCTGATAAATCAATAAAAATTACAACTAATTTTTAAAAAGTCTATCAATTTAAACGTAAAAGTTTCATTTTCAACTATCAAACTAAACAAAAGTTACGTTATTATTCTTCACGCTTGCATTTAGTTTGCCGATTGGAGATTAAATTTTTAAGTTGGAATTGATTGATTTTTCAAAAGTTAGTTATAATTTTTATTGATTTTTCAGAAAAAAATACAATTTAGTTGGAGTTGAGTTGAAATACTGTAGATGCTAGAATCTACAATCAAATTTTAACCGGGATTAATGAATTAATAACATAAACATATAATAAGTTCTTTTGACATCGTTAATGAAAATCGTAGAGCAATCATAATTACGAAATAAGCTAAGCAGAAAATAAAAGAAATATAAATAACAACACCGATGTTTGTAGAGGTTCGCCGGAAATGTATTACGTCCTCTTGAGTATGCTGATATTTCACTATCTATGGATTTTTAGAATACAATAGATTTCAGTTTTTGGATATGACAGTATAACAGTAAGCAGAAAATGGAAGAAAGAAAAGAAAAAGATCCTTTTTCAAAGGGGGTCTTCCCTTACTTATAGAGGAAAAAAGTGGGTCCGGCTCATGAATAGTAGTGAGCGATTTTCCTTTAGGATGATTCGAAATACGTGTAAGGACGTGAATGTTGATACCACGATTGTACATGGGTTTAGCAGTTATTAGAATGGATCTGATATGACGTCGAAATCGATCGTGGGCTCGGTAGATATTGAAGTGGATATTATATAACGCCATAATCGATAGTGGGCTTCGCAGTTATTAGGATTAGCTTTTATTTGTAATAATTATCAAGTTCGAATGATGAACGATAAAACAGACAGTCAAGAAGGCCAGAGGTTTATGCGTCATTCGTGACTTACTTTACCGACATAAATGTTAGCCTAATGCATGTTTTAACTGATGGGTCTAGAGCAGACAATGTTGATCGGGTGCGAACGCTTATTGTTCGCCCTTGAACGAACTGATGTCATCTATTGGGTCCAGTCCAAATATACGAAAGTACCAAATACATTGGGGTCTAGAGTTTGTTATTCGTATGACAAGCAGTCGGAGGCTAACGGTGTTATGGGGTGACGAGGCCTAACCCTAACAAATGCCAACCAAAGCATACTATATTTAATAATCTAAATTTTTTGTCTAATTTTTTTATGTCCCAAATAATGTCGAATAAATAATATTATGTCATGTCATTTTAAAAAATTTAAAATACTTTATAAAAGTTTTTAATATTTTTAAAATCTAATTTCAATCAATTTGTGTCAAAATATAATTAGTTAGATATCATTTGATATATTGAATTGGACATGGGATGTGGGTTTGTTCAAACAAAAACTATACAAATTTAGGTTTGGATGTTTTCTTCTTACATTATATTTAAATATAATATTTGTTTGGATTGTTGGTGAGAGAGAGTATATGATTTAATTGATAAAAGTAAGTAGAAAAAATGAATGATAAATAATGGTTTTAATTAGTGGGTTAATTTATGCTATTCAACTGTACTTGTATTTGAATAAAAATAATAATATAACATGATCAAACATACATGATATTGCATTTGGATATAATTTAGGATGAAGCTGTTTCCAAACAAAGTATTATTTTTATTTATTTCTCAAATTATTATTATGATTTTATAAACTACACAAAAAAATTATTTTTTGATAAATACGAAATTTTTTCATTTGCTAACTGGTGAATGTAATATTTGAAAAAACTACATATCTACCTTCTCAATAGTTGATGAAAGACGGTGATGGAATCAGGATTTACTGGTAGGAGGGTCAAAAAAAAAATTTCAGTCAAGTCACTGAACCACTAATGTTTATGTTTTATTTATTTATTTATTTATTTATTTGAGTAATAAGAAAGTATATGAAAGATACAATCAATAGTGGAAAAATCCCACCATAAGATGTCTATTTTTATGCAAATAACTAGTTAAGCTGAATCATGAGTCGTGAAATCACAACTGAATACGTGGCTGACCAAACAGCTTGGAGTCAGAAATGAGATAAAATAAGTCATCTCTGATAAGGGGGAGATATATCTTCCTCGATTGTACCTAGAAAATAAAAATAGATTAGTACAAGTTTATATGAAAAACAATTAAAAGTAAACAATGCTAAATTTGATTTATGGCTTAACTTGAAGTAAAATCTTCATGGTAGTTTTTATTTGGTTGACATAGATTCCCTTGGAATGGTTGGAATATTGGAGAAATAGTGAAATAGATAAGCAATGTGCTTTTCCTTTCACATCTCCAATTAACTACTTATGAAACTGTCAATAGAAGATACTAAAATAATAAAACTATTATCAACTCTCATTAACTTTTAACAAACTTGAAAGAAAAATGATAATGATGTGAATGATATAACTCCTTAAGTACTTATCATTATCTAATAATAGAATCAGAAATTAAAATAGAGACTATTGGTGGTGGAATGTCCTCAAGCCAAATAATATCTTTTGTGATACCTAATGCATGTTTGGCAATGCCATGTGCAGCTTTATTGGCTATTCCAAGTAAGTGTTTCACCGAACAGCCTGTAAAAATGAACAGAGTAGACATTTTTTTAGTGTTATGTTTTTAATAAAATTATTTTATTTCTTAAAATTTAAATTGTTTGTTCAATAAAATACGAATGGTTATATTTGATGGTGAGAGATAGTATATAATTTAATTGATAAAAGTAAGTAGAAAAAAGAAATGATGAATAATGGCTATAATTAGTGGGTTAATTTACGTTTTTCAACTGTATTTACATTTGAATAAACAAATTATAACATGATCGAACACGCATGATATTGCATTTGGATATAATTTAGGATGGAGTTGTTTCCAAACACAACATTAGTTTTAATTATTTATTAAATTATTATTATGATTTTATTAACTACACAAATTTCTTTTTTTAATAAATACAAAATTTTGTCATTTGAGGACTAGTGAACGTAACATTCGAAAAAACTACATAAATACCTTTCAATAATTGATGAAAGATAGTGACAGAGCCATAATTTATTGGTAGGGGAGCCAAAAAAAATTTTTATTATTTTTTTTCAGTCAAGCCACTAAGTCACTAATGCTTATGTTTTTAATAAAATAATTTTATTTCTTAAAATCTAAATTAAATGTCAAATAATATATGAGTGGTTGTATTTGCACCCAATATTAATAAACATCTCCACCTAATAAACGTTTCCTAATATAAACATAGTAAATCTATCATTTAATAGATAATTTTTTTTTATATAATACGACATACCCTCTCATACACCCACTTTTTTTTTATTTTATTTATTTTATTAAAAATAAATTTAAAAACCTAGATAAGAAAAAAGATATATTTTCATTCTCAAAAAGAAAATATAAGTATCTCTAAAAAAAATTGAGAGAAAATAGTAAAGAAAAAAAAACTCAAATAATATCTAAATCAAAAATTAAGAAAGGTCATACTGCATTTTAAAAAAAATCATAAATATAGAATCATGTAAATGAATATAGCAAGAAAAAATAAATAAAAATAATAATCACATAAAAAACTATAGAAATTCGTTTTCAAATACTAACAGAAAAGAAAAAAAAAACATCATAATACTAATGAATTAAAAAACTAAAAATACATATTTTAATATTTGTTGACTCTTCAAGAGATATCTTTTTATTATTATTATTTTTATTTCACTTGAATCCTACATTAAAATTTTTCATGTAGTTATAAAAATATCTTAAGAAAAGAAATCGATGAAGAACAATTTCTTAGGATTTTTAAAAAAAAAATATTATTTTCATTTATGATTAATGTGGTGTATATTTTTTAATTATTTTATTAAAAAAAATATTTGCATTTATAGATATGTGGGGATATGAGTATTCTTAATAGTTTTAAGGTAATTTTCTTGAATGGTAAAATACATTGAAAATTTTTATTGACTTTATATTGATATTTATCAATATTATGGGTACAAATAAAATTTCCCTAAAATATTTAAGGGGTGCCAAATCTAATTCTTACGCATACTCACATTATAAAAATTAAAAAATCCCCACGAAATTAAACTTAAAAAAACGAAAAAGAATTTAAAAAAAAATGGTAGGAAGCCATGCCGCCCCCCCCCCCCCCCCCCATTGATGAATTATATTTATTCAAATTCATGTATTTATTTACCTTCTTTTTTTTTAGTGAAGTATTTATTATTAAAGAGTTTGGTTTTCATTTCCATTCACATAAGAATAAATACTATGATTTGCATTTTGAACAGACATGAATACAACATCTATAGCATAACTTCCATTTTGAAAGTTATTATAAGATGAGACCATAATAGAGTTTATAGTATTTGAATGAAATTGATTAATTTAGTAGATTGTTTGTGGTTCACCTATATGCCTTTAATATTTCATAAATATTGAATGATTCAGAAAAAAAGACCATGTTGATTATATCAATTAGATCAAAATTCGATATCTATCAAAAGAAATAAATAAGTTTTCATGCCTCTGGAAAAACCATATTTATAATCTGGTAATCATAGTCCCCTCTATAATTCTTCTTCATAGTGAAAATCATCCCTAGTACCATAGAAAACATTCACATTGTGAGTGAGCATCTATAAATTATGATCTTATTTACTTTTTTTGTACCAAAAAAAAAAAAACTATTTCTACCAAGAGCTTGCTTGGTGCGGTTAATAATATATTAATCTTGTCAAGTAAACTTTTACCGACACTCCAATAGTATCCTTAATCGTGTAAGGATAAAGGACCTCCCAGTAACTAGGGCTCATAGAATTCTACTCAAGCTTCTTACCTTATCTCTTATGGTTTGTTTACTTACGTATAATCGGAGTGAGTATGAAGCGGAGTGGGTTGGATTCATAATCAGGATTCGAAATCAGAATATGCTGTTTACTTGGGTTCCAAGTATTAGAGTCGGAATCACTGTCAATCTCATTCATGCGTTTACTTAGAACAGGAATCGGAATTAGTTGCTGTAAATTTACTTGTATACTCCTTTATTTATTGTGTTTTCAAAAATTAAAAAAAAATTATTATTTATTTATTATTATATTATTAATCAAAAGTAAAATAATCATTATGATATTAAGATAATAAAACTAAATTGTTGTTTAAAAAAATTAAAAATCGTAAAAAAAAATGAATTAAAATAAGTAAAATATAAAATACAAAAAATAGAAACATAATAATATATCACGATAAAAAAAAGTTCTTTATTTACTCTAATAATGTTAATAATAATTAGGATAGTTATATATTATTAAGTTAATAAAAATAATTAATATAGGGAGTTATTATTTTTAATACAATTTTTTGTAAATAAACTAAGAATAAAATGATACTTTAATGTTAATAGTAATAATTGAGTCATAATCTGGAGGGGACATGGGATTGCCAATTTCCTTTCTCAATCCCAAATTAGTATGAGACCCACTATTATCGCTCTTATTCCAGAAAAAAAAAATTGAGCAAGTAAATAAGGAATTGACTCGCATTCTCTTCTCTTATTCCCTACTCCTTATAAGTAAACACGCTATCAATATCTAAAAATACCTCACTTTCTACATTGTTGTTTCCGTGACCTTTCTCAACTCTTTATTGCTTCATTGTAACCTCTCTCAACTCTTTATTACTTCATTTTCTTTGGATACTGAAAATTTAGCTCTGCATACAACATAACCTTCATTTCAAGGATGAACCTATATAAATCAGCATATTCACGCTAGATCTATATAGATTATTTATCTTTAAACAAATTAATTGTAGATTATATCCACGACTACCTTAGAATTTTTTTTTTTTTTAAAGAAAAAACTGTGATAGAAAGTTCTTAAAAAATCCAACATAGAAAAAATAATTTATGATTTAACAATATACCTCCTAGTTTTTATCTCAATGTTTTTTTCAAACTATAAACGTATCTTTTGAATTTAGAAAACTTATTTCAATTTTATTCTTTTGTGAACGAAAAAAAAAAAAAGAAATATAAGGTTTCCTTAATTTGACGGAAGAAAAAAAACATGAAGGATGTTTCTCATATTTTAAAAAACACAAAATTCAATATCTTTTGTCCTAAATTTCATATCTTAATTTAGGGTGTATATGTCTCGTATTTGACATTTATCCTTGAATAATATGATTTGAAGTAGATTATATTGATGATCCTCGGCATTCAAATATTTACCTAACCGGTTATAAAGGTCATCTCTCGTTTTCTCTCTCTATCCCTCTCTCTCTTGTGTGCTAGAATTTGTACCGTTCATATTTTTCTTTTGGGATTGAAGCCTAATGCCACCTCTTGGTTGGTTACCAGACTACCGACCCTAGAGAAGATGCTTTAGACTTTAGGATGATGGTTGTGGTAGGAGGGATGACTTCATGGTCAGATAAGATGCATTTTGGTCTATTTAATCGTGTTTGTTAGCTTGTCAGTAGAGATATGATTTTTCTTATCTTTATTATAGTTATTTGTTTAAAATAAAAGCAATGGTATTTCCACCTTGTATTTTGTTGGTATATTTTTGTGCTTATTCTAAAATAATAGAGGTGGTCTCTCAATGCTCTCGTATTGTTTGGGCGTCTAATCCGCTAGAATTAATTATATGCAGTGCTGCAGATGACCTTTTTGCTCTGGGTTTCTTGTTCCCGATTTATCAGAGTTTTCTATCGATTGTAGCAGTATTGTTGAAAGAATTATTTGTGTATTTGATGATTGATGTATCTTTTCGATTTCCCATTACTGGATTTTGATATACGTTTTATACCATTGTACATTTTATTAGAAATAACTAGTGAAGTCGATTGTAATTGAGGTTAAATCTACTTGTATTATGAGGTCATTCAAAGTATTAGTTTTTATTAATTTGAAATATAATTATCCTTTTCAAAAATTTTAAAAAAAAATTTACCTTTTGTCAATGACACCACCCTCGTGAGATAATGGGCTTTAAAACGCTTGGACAATTATGGGGCAAATTATAATTTTTACAATCTACCTTAATTAAAAATAAAAAAGTTTTAATACAATCCCTATTTTATCGTCACTAAAAAAAACTCTTACATATTCTCCATTAAAATTGATTATATATTAATAATTTTACTGTTTTACCTTATAAAAATTAAAAATTCTCACAGTTTCCATTAAAATTTATTTGATCCTAAACAAAGTTTTTTTGATATACGCTTCCATTGAAATACATTTCTTGCTCCGTCCATGGATAAATTCGACACCCTTTTATCTAAAAAAATAATTGCCCCCAGCTCAAAATGCTTCGTAGTTGACAACAGAAGTGCGAGGAGCTATAATGTAAACTGTAACTATAAGATTGTTTAAGGTGTCAGAAGAATGTAAATCAAATTATGAAACTTTCTGCATTTTCTGCTGCACTGTAAGATGGTAATTCCAATCAGCTCAGAACACAGGTCTCTCATACCTTCTTTCTGCCCTGGCATAAAAATAATAATCCACTTTTAGATAATCTGCTCTGAGTGAAAAGTAAAAGTTTAGTGAAGAATGCTAAACAAGTCTTTACGCCAAAAAAATAAAAATAAAAAGACAAATACATAAATTTATATAAAATACACAAATATTTATTATATATATATATATATATATCAATCTTTATACGCATTTACACTTGCCTGTCACCAATTTTGAATAAAACAAGGTAGAGTGGATCTTGAGATGTCAGCAAGAACAGTTGCCTTACAATGTAGACACATGTTGTCAAGCTGAGAAAACAGAGACAATGAACAAGTAGAACCATTCCCATTATTTCTTAACACTTAACAAACCGAAAGACAGATTAGAAACAGAGCATTTATATTGTTGACAGGTATATTTAAGATAGTTATCAGAAAAAATCAGTAAATACGGAAAAAAAAAAAGACATCTTAGAAAATTTCATCAAATTTATTTTTGATCTTCTTACTTTTAACAAGTCCAACAATTTTTTGGGCTGCTAATGAAAAGATTAATTGGACTCAGTTGTTGCAGGTTTTTTAATTAATTGTTTAACTTTTCTAAAAACTTAAGCTGCTAAGAGATGGTCATAGTATAGTTTTTATGCAACATTACTAGGCTCCAAAGCTCCAATATAGTTTAGTCAATGGAAACTCTTAACTCCACTAGACAAGTAATCTTAATAAAATGCATGTTCTTTTTGTCAGTACTAGATAGCTATTTTAAAATCCAGTATAATAATTGTAAGTTGAAATGTTTAAAACTTGAAATAAGAATTTATCAGTGTATGGTACACAGAATTGAGAGCTTACCTGCCAAAACAGATCATTAAAATTATCCAAAACACAGCACCAATTAAACTCGATTCTTTATAAGCAATCCAAACCTGAAATTTCATGCAAATATTAACAGATAATCACGTACCAAATATTATACATGTGAGTATTACTGAGACCAAAAATAGCTATAAATATTAGTCTACAGATACTGGATTTTAATAAAAACACTCGGGGAAAAACTAACATATAAAAGACTCTAAATTTGACAAAAATAGTTGAGGAATTTGATGTAAGTCCCATCTGATCATTTTAGAATATTATTATTGACATAAAATAGCAATTGGAAAAAAAAAAAAAAAAGATAATAATTTCATCACTTGCTAAAAACCAGCAACCTTACATTAATTAGTTGATCAAATATAACATTTTTCCAAAAAGCAAAAAGGCAAAGAAAGTAAAAATATGATTTGGAATAGAGACATACTGATAGAGCAATAACATTGATATAGAAGTCAATCAGTGTTGCGACCATCCACCTGCATATGTTTCATCACCCCATTACACCAAAGGTAAAACAATATGCACAAACAAAAACTTCAAAAAAAAAAAAAAGGATTTATTTTATTCCTAGTCCCTGAATTATAGATCCGATCTCATTTTAGTCTTCGTACTTTTAAACATCCCAGAACAGTCCTCGAACAATTAATTTATTCCATAATAGTCATTTCCTCTAAAAATTATTAAAACCTGGACTGTAATTACCACGTGAAGATCAAGTGCAATTAAGATTAATTTTGTTATTATAATGTTAGAGCTCAAATGTTCACGAATTTACAAGTTCCAAAATTGAAATATGGAACGTGAAGGTTGAAAAGATTATCCCTGACTAATGTGATCAAAAAAATGAAGAAACAAAATAATCTAGAAACAAAGTAATTAAGAAAAGTTCTCTCCAGAAATTAATGATAAAAGCATTAAGAAAAGAAAATATCATCTCAAAAAAAAAAAAAAAATAAGAACAAAATGGAACCAACTGGTGACCCAATTAGAGGCCATATAGTAGTTTGGTCAAATTGTACTGATATTTTCGCAATTCCCACTTGCATGGAGGTGAAAAATTCTTCAAAACTACCTTTTCAGGAAGTTTTCTACCAGATGAACAGCTCTCGAAAAAAGTTTGTCCTTTCTTTTTTGTTTTTTCCTGAGTTTCTTTTTCATCTGTGATTCTTATATGTACTAGGATTCAAGCTTGTATGGTGGAGAGAAAAGTGAAGGAAGGAGAAGGGTGAGTTAATAAGAAGGATTTGGGACTAATGATTGTTTGGTAGGATAGAAAAGAGGAGGGAATGGACCTCAAATTTTTGGAATTGGGAAGGATTAGCGGAGGGAATTTTCATACCAAACACAATAAGAGAAAGGTATTCATCGAGTCTCGTCTCCAGTTTCCTCACCTCAATTATGTACTTTTCTTTCCTTCCTATTTTCTTTCCCTTTTACCAAACAATAGTATCTAAATTTCGGGGATCATATTGGTAATTGTCGAAGTTATCTGATAAAGGCAAGGAACCAAATTGTTGTAAGAAACAATTTTAAGAAAGTCATAGAGTCTTTAACACATTCAATTTGAGTCGAGGTAGAAAGGACTTACGGAGTCAAAAGCTCTTTTCGGAAAGGAG
The DNA here is from genome assembly GCA_025413025.1 of Ficus hispida. Lineage (NCBI taxonomy): Eukaryota > Viridiplantae > Streptophyta > Magnoliopsida > Rosales > Moraceae > Ficus > Ficus hispida. The sequence continues at coordinate 17,278,653 of CM046367.1, read as the reverse complement.
AACCGTCTGTCAAAAGAGTGTAAAGCAGAGTTCCAAACATCAAACAGCCCAAAGCACCAAAAGAAATTCGAGCAGTAATCACTGGGGAGTGCCTGATCTTTTCTTCGACGTTGTTCCTAGAAAAGAGGTTTTCATAAAGATGACAGAGGAAACAGGTAAATATGGCAATGAAGTTACCTTCTGGCAAATGCAATAACATTGACAAACTAGCAGAACCAATTTAGATGTTGTATGTTTCTTGTGCTCGAGAAAAAAATGGTAATGAAAAAAAGACTTGCCAAAATGGAAACAATAGCAATAACTACAACACAACTGTAACAGTAAATGAGTGTGTTCGGATTTTCAGAAGTTCTCTGTAAAGGCTAAGTAAGCATCTTTGAGTTTTTCCCATATATTTCCCTAACTAGGGGCCCAAATTTGGGAATTACGCAGAGGCATAAGGCTGATTCTCTTGTAATCTTCTTCATCACAATGAAATTGTGCAACTGCTGAACATAAATGTAGCTCTCATTGTGAGGTGAACCACTAGAAATTTCATGTGCTTTTTCTTTTTATAGTATTGCTCTCGTAGTAAAGAATTAAGTGCTTTTTCTCTAACAAAGGGTTGCGTGAGCCTTCATGCCAACTAAGATACATTAAATATGTTCAACTAACACATAATGGCACATTCTATGTTGGAAACAGAAACAAACTATGAACTTGAGATGTCTAAATCCTGCCCCACAAATAATTTCTCGGAACTCCGAAATGCAAACCAATCAAGCAATAAAATTTTTCAACCCGAAGAATGAAGGGGAGATAATAACTGGAATGACCAGAAAGTTCAAGACAGCAGAGGTCAGAGTTTCTTGACAGTCAAATTTTCTGATTAAAGACAAACTGGCATAGCAAAGAAGTTTCTGATTTTCAACAACAAGGCTCCTCACACATTTTCTATGATGGCAAATTCCGACAGTGCCTTTTGTTTTAAGAAAATAGCATAATATGACACCTGAATTTTATGTTTTCAGTCTAGTTTACATGTCAATATTACAAGCTCTAAACTATATTTAGACCCCAAGTTTCATATACATACTTGTTAGGATGCCGCAGCAAGACATGATAAATGGGGTCTTGTGCCGATTCTTGAGGTGAGAGCTTGAATAGTTGCACAACAATGTAGATACATGTCGTGATGCTGAAAAAAGAACAAGTGAGAGAAGATTTACAATTACGTAGAATCATTAGAAACTAATTCCAAAACTGACTCAAACGCTATCATTGGAATGCATAACGGAATTATTTCAGGTAACAACAGCATCTTTCAAATCAAAAATAATTTAAACGACACAGAAAATAGTCTTAAAATACTTGAACAAAAATACTGGATATTACAAAAAAGGATACGAAATAATACCTGCCTAAACATACAAGTAGAATCGTCCAAAGTATTGCACTGGTCCAACTGGATTCCTTGTACAGAATCCATGCCTGACATGATAAACAAGTTTCAAAGGCACATGAAACCTTTTTTCTGAAAACAAACATAAGGGGCTCTGGCATAAACCTGTAAACTTTCTTGAGAGAGGACAATAACATTGTAATCAAGATAATCCCTAGACAACCCATCTAGCTTAGACGGGCACTTTATGGTTTTTAGAGATTAATATCTGCTATTTTGGCATCGCCATAAAAATCTACACCAGTATACTATCTTCTAGGATCATCTGGTTTTCTGCCGATCTTCTCATATATTTTCTATCTTACTACTTTGAGCTTCTTCATCGAGAAACTTAGAGAGAGAACATGTTGTAACTTCTCAATTTTATTTCTCAAACTTTGATGATCTTGTACAATGAGGGTGGCGCTACTAAATTGTCCTCCGAAAGCATAAAAAGACACACACAAACAGCAGAAGGAAACTTCATTTTACAAAGGTAAAAATGACAATCGACTTAAACGAGAAGGAATCTCCTTTTTACAAAGTAAAGATGAAGAATCTACTTCGTATGTTTTCTCTCTAAGTTTTTCTCTGAAGAATCTCAAAATAGTAAGAGAGAAGATATATAAGAGGATGGACTTTTTTTTTTTGGGGCAACAAAATCTACTTTATTTTACCATCACAAAGAACCTAAGCTACCAAAACTTTTCAAATTGAATTTGAGAAATAATTTGCAAATTTGTGATTATGCAGACCATAAGTCCATACGTAAATACATGTCACAAAGAAGAAGAAAATAAAAGAAAAGCTAAAATATCCAAACTTAGTCTTTCAAGACAGACCAAGATTGCCCTTATATCAACCTAGACAGACCAATACTAATGATATAAATGGTATTCATTTTTTAAGAAAGGATTAATTTCATTTTGAAAAATATTAATTTCATCTCTGAATTACATATCAAATCTTATTTTTAATCCCTGAATTTTAAAACGCCTCAAAACCACACCTTGAACTATTAATTTGTTCCTTTATAGTCATTCCCCCCAAAACATTGCTAAAAAATGGCCTGTAACTATCTTAATCAGGATTAATATTGCCAATTTTTTACTCTAAATTTCAATTTTGATATTTGTAAATTCTCGAATCACTTGTGTTCTAACATTGTGACAATAAAATTAGTCTTGATTAAAACAAACTTGATCTTCAGGTGGTAATTACAGTCCAGTTTTCTATAGTTTTTGGATGATGGACTATTATGAGATAAATCAATAATTCGAGTACTAATTCTTGAGCGTTTTAAAGTTCCGAAACTAAAATCAGATTGAACTTACAATTCAGAGACTAGAAACCAAATTAACCATTAAAAAAAAAAAAATTGCATCAATGCAAATGCAATCTCTACGATTGCCCCCAGAATTATGTACCATTGGCAATAAAATATTGTGAAAAAAGCATTTTGGCGTAGAAATAAAGAAGAGTTCAATCATACCGCCAAAACAACGACATTGATATAAAAATCAACCAAAGTTGCCACCATCCACCTGAAGCAACAGTCATATTCCAAAAGGTATATCTCAGTAACAATTCAGTGTATATCTGCATGTGTATGTATATACACACACACACACACACACACATACACGGATGTAATATGTATGATTAACAAGTGATTCTGTGGTGTGTGAGGAAAACACGTACGAGGTAAGAAGGTCTTTGCGGAAGGGAAGGCCATCGGTGGAGATGGTGTAAACGAGAGTGACAACCATGGCCAAACCCAACGCTGAGAACACCATTTTTAACCCCATCGCCACTGTATTCGCCATTTCTTTTTCTTTTTCTTTTTTTTTTTTTTTGGTTCAATGAAATATAAGAGGGATCAACAGAGAATTGAATTAGAGTGACTGGAATTTGGAAGGAGGGAAAGAGCAGAGAGACGTGAGAAATGCATGGACATGAGAGCTCCACGTATACACTCTTGGGAAATCTGCTTTTTCTTCTGCAAAATTACACAATTATCCCCGTTATTTTGACAAAATTACAGGTTAAACGCTTGGAGGAAACACTCCCCGGTGCTTTTTTTTTTTTTTTTTTTTGGGAAATTCTTTGGTGGGGACAGTATCTTAACCCATAATCTATAAACTATGTAGAAATGTTAAAGTGAGGAACTTTCCGTCCAAAACGAATGACGAAACAGTTTTTCTTTCTTTGTTTTTTTTTTTTTTAGTCTTTCATTTTTTTTTTAATGTTTTTCACCCTAAAATTTATTTTTTTCATTTCGGTCCATTTTAAATCAGTTTTTCTTTTTTTAAGTCCTTCATTTCATTTCTTTTTTTTTTTCACCCTAAAATTTTATTCATTTTTCATTTTAGTCCCTTTTTTGTATTGGTCTTTTTTTTAAGTCCTTTTTATCGTTTTCATTCTTCTTTAAATTTTTTAATTTTTCCTTTTACACTTTTGTTATTACTTTGCTTTGTTTGTCTATCATTTCTATATTTATTAACTATATATAGAAGGAAAAAAAAATGTTGAAGCATTTTTTTACTCATAATTTAGTCCTTTTATTGTATTGATCAATTTTTTTATTTTAGTCTTTTAATCTTTCTGTATTTTTTTATGTCTATTTTTTTCTTTTCTGATCCTTTGTTGTTTGTTTAAAAACTTTGTGGGTCTACTTTTTTAACTTATTATTTTAAATTTCCCTATGTATAAAATTTTTCTCAAATATGTTCAACATACGCGTAGCACATAGAAAGTTGAAAAATAGCTATTGTAATAGTCCAAGGTGCTTCGTGTTGAACGAAAAAAAAATTCTTATTATTTTTTTAGTCCTATAGTTTTTTTTTTTCCTTTTGCCCCATTTTTTTCTTTCTTCATTTTAGTCTTTTTTGTTTTCTTCTGGCTTAATTTTTTTTATTTTTTCATTTTAGTCCTTTTTTTGTATTGATCTATTTTTAATATTTTAGTCCTTTTACCTTTTTTATCTTTTTTTTTTTTGCCTCCCTTTTTTTTTTTTTTAATTTTTAGGTACTTTGTTGATTTTTTTTAAGGTCGTGATAAATATGTCCATAATAATTTTAGAAAACTTAATGATTGCTCCAAAAAGGACACACTTTTGGATAAAATATACTTTGCATATTGAATTAATACTTCGCATATTGAAATAAATCAATAATCTACTTGTTGTTGTCAAAACCAGCAATAACTACTTAGATTGATCGACGTCAAAAAGTAATTTGGTCCATTACTTTCATAATCTAGTCATTTTACATTTTCAACAAAGAAGGCCGATGATCTCCGACTCTACTCGCCGACACCTATTGTTGGAGAGTAATTTCATTGATTGCTTTTAATAATCTACTATACTATTTTTCATTTGTGATTTTAAAAAAAAAAAAGTCTTTTTTAGTGTCGGTTACCAGAGCCGATTTTAAAGAGTTATCATTTTATAAAACTGTGATTTGATCCCTGACCTTTTTTTCTTGGCTAAAAGGTCCTTAAATTATTCAAAAAGTCTAAATAGTCCTTTTCGTACTCGACAAAGTGGAGGAAGGGCCTTTGATCACGCCGGCAAAGATGTTAGGGCCTCCACTGGGAGATCTTTGTTGGCATGGAGGTGCTAAGAAACTGAAAGAAAGGATAGCGGGGCCAGAGGGAGAGTGGACAGAGAGGAGTAGATGGAGAGAGAGATAAAGTGGAGAGAAGTGAGACATGGAGGATGAAGTGAGAGATAGAGGAAAGACAGTTGCTGTGAGAAGAGAGAGATAGAGGGAGTTGAGAAGAGAAAGATACGCTTTGAATGATATTTTAGTCATTTCATCAAAAAAGAAAACAAAAGAAGAAAAAATTAAGGGTCAAAATTCCAAAAAACATAAAAAGAGAGTATAATCTCTAAACATATACATTTGAGCTGTTGTTTTAACAATTTTGTTCATAAAATGTCTATAAATCAAACCCAATACAACACAATACAAAACACATACAGATTTAACATATTGTGAGTCGAGTCGGCTAGGCACGACACGATTGAGCTCTCTTTATCCTAAACATGGACCATGTTGTCCCATCTCTAGACCGGTGACTTTCAACACATAACCCCCCATCTACAAAAGAAGAAAAAACTGCTTTTAATGAACTTTTTCTTGGACAAGCTTTCACCTTTAAACTGATTCCACACACCTACCAACCCCTCTCTTTCTATATATATATATATATATATATATATATATATCTTTTTTTTTTCATTTTTTTCATTTTTGGTGTTAATGACCCTACCAACACTTTAATTTTGGATAAGTGCCAAATGGTTAATTTTAACTTAATAATACATTATTTTTTAGGACAAATTATTCATTATTGATTGACACATGATGTAGTGCCTGCCATCTACCAACGTACAAAAAAGTCGGTTCCCCAAAATTCTTTTATTAAATTCCCTTTACGCAAAAAATAATAATAATAAAAATAATAATAAAAAAATCCCCAATAAATAAATAAATAAATACATAAAATTTTAGGTAAAGTTGTGATAAAGCTCTTTTTATATATCATATTGATAAAACTCATTTTTAAATCATCATGATTTAATCGAACAGTTAAGATGTTATTTGTGCATGATAACTATAATATCCATTAGTCCATAATATTATATATTAAAAATAAAAAATATAAAACTTATAAAAACTGATTTCTTAACTAGTGGCCCCCCAACGCCGACGAAGACGCTGACGCCCCCCCCCCCCCACCCAACCAAAACGCCAACCAGAACTGGCTTCGGAGAGTGGGGTACTTGGGCTTGAGCGCGGGGGGTGGGGGCTCATTGGTGTCTGGGGGAGGGGCGCCTGGGCTTGAGCGCTGGGGGGGGGGGGGGTCGCCTGGTTCGAGCACAAGGTGGTGGAGGGGGGCTCGAGTTGGGGGTCGTCGACGCTTGGGAGGAGAGGGGTGGGGGCTAGTCGGCATCGGCTGGGGGAGGGGGGTGGGCAACTGGGCTCGTGCCCTGGGGGATGGGGAGGGCTCGTCGGCTTCGGGGGGGGGGGGGGAGTGGGGGTCGCCTGGGCTTGAGCTTGGGGGAATTTTGGGGGGGGGGGGGGGCGGGTCCTTATTAACGTCGGGGGAGGGGGGGACCTGCCTGGGCTCGAGTGCTCGGGGGGTGGGTGGCTTGGCTATTTGGCTGAAGGTCGTCAACCAGGGAGCGTCGCCGGCTGCCAAGGAGTGTCGCCGACAGGCGGGGAGGGAATGAGACTTTTACCCATTTCTTTTTAATTTATTATTTTATATATTATTTTTAAATTTTTTAGTTTATACTAATATGAGGTAATGTGTATTATAACTGTCATACACAAGCAACATGTTAGCCATTTGATTATATCTTAACAGTTAACAATGAGCTCTACTGATAGGGTATATAAATAAAACTATACTACAGATTTACCGTAAAAATTTCAACAAAAAAAAATAATAAAAAAACAAAACAAAACAAAAATGGGGGAAAGGCTACGGTAAAACATTTTTTATATTCCTATCGGTAGAGATCCATCTAAGATTATTGAAATTTAATCGAATGGACAGGAAATCAAGGGTATACAATAACTAAAATAAACTTCTATACATAGGATTGCAGGGAAAAAAAATAAAAAAAATTAAAGTCCCTATAATTGTTCTTTGTCGGTCGTTGGGGGGGAGGGGGGGGTGTCGGTGAAAATTTGTAGGGGGAGGGATTTTGGTTTCTAAGGTCGGGGTCCGTTGATGGACTTGGGGTGATGGTTTCGCATGTTGGGTTGCGGCGTGTCGACGGAGTTGAGGTAGGGGTTTTGTAGGTTGGGTTAGGGTGATTTGCCGTCTACGGACTTTGGTGTGTGTGGGGGGGGGGGGGGGGAGTCGGTCGTTGGGGGTGAGGTGGTTTTCTGATCAGAGTGGGTTGATTTTTTTTTTATTTCTTTTTTCTTTGCTTTGAATTTTTTTATTTCTTAGATTAGAATTATATACTAAGGTACATGATAAATATCATATATAAATAATATTTTAACCATTGAAACACATCAAATTATCCGTAAAATGAGTTCTACTGATATTATATATATAATGACCTTATCTCAGTCCTTTTCTAAAAAAAATTCAAAAAAAAAAAATATTAAACTATAAAGAAAAAAAATAATGATAATAACAAGAGTACGATCGAAATTGGCGCTCTCTCTCTCTGTCGGACTCTGGAAAAAGAAAAGAGTAAAGAAAACAGAAAAGAAAACGGAAAAAAGAAAAAAAAAAAAAAAAAAACTTTCGACGAGTTCAAAGATAAAAGTTACAAATCAGCAATCGGGGAAAAAATAAAAAGAGAAAGGAAATCGTCTTTTTGCGCGATTTTGATTTCTGATATTCGCTTCCTGATTTTGATTTTGATTTTGATTTTGGTTTTGATTGGCATCATTTCGTCAGCGACAGCGAGTAATCCGCCATGGCAATGCGTCGGCGAACCTTGCTCAAGGTCATCGTTCTTGGCGACAGCGGGTACGCATTTCCTAGGGTTTTCTTCCTAATTCCTATTTCTACCGATTCTTGTCTGCAAAGTCTGTTTTTGTGGTATATATATGTATATAGAATGTATACACACATTTTGTTAGTGAACAAAGGCTTTTTTTTTGTTTTGGGTTTTAATATTTTTTGTTTTGGTTTAAATGTCAGGGTTGGGAAGACGTCGTTGATGAATCAGTATCCTTCAACTGTTCAATAATTTTATTTTGTTTTATATTTTGTGATTTTGAGACTTGAGTATCCGCCAGGATTTATGAAATCCCTAAATTAATTTTCCTGCATTTTCTGTTTTCTTGGTTAATTGGGTGTTTTTGATTTTGTTTTTGTTTTCTCTTGGAATTGGTTGTTGTGGTTCGTTAACTGAAATGTTAGATACGTTCATAAGAGGTTTAGTCAGCAGTACAAAGCGACAATAGGGGCGGATTTTGTGACCAAAGAACTCCAAATTGATGACAGGCTCGTCACTCTTCAAGTGGGTTTTGTACTTCAATGGTATTTCAATTTTTTGTTTTGTCGTTTATGGCGTAATTTCATGTTTGATTGTGTTGGGTAATTTTGTTAATTTCTGATTTTCATTTTCTTACATGGGGTAGATATGGGACACTGCTGGCCAAGAAAGGTTTCAGAGTCTTGGAGTTGCGTTTTACAGAGGTGCTGATTGTTGTGTCCTGGTTTATGATGTTAACGTCATGAGATCTTTCGATACACTCGATACTTGGCACGAGGAGTTTCTCAAACAGGTTTTTTATTCGTGCTTATCTTGATCCTTCTTATTTTGATTTCATGGTGTTTTCTGGAAGTTAGTTGAATATGGTTTCTGTTCTTTATATTTGTTAAGTTAGTTTATGCGGTACCCGTAAGAATGGTCTGGTTACAGCCTTGGTTTTTCTCAATTACGCTTCACTCAAATTTCAAATCATGACAATGTTTTCTTGTGATACTTTCGAGTTTGGCGAACTTCATTCTGAGTGGTAAGCACAAATTTGCATTCTATAGTATAGATAGATGACTGGTGTAAGAGAGTATAGAGGTGGACGTAAGGTAGGAGCAGTATATTTGTCGGATTATCTTTCTTGGTGATTCACATTGTTCATTTCATGACTTAGATTTTACATTTCCATAGGTGTAGTTCTTGTTATTGTGGTTATCAAATAGTTTGGTATTCAATACTTTTTTATACTTTATGCTAAGCATCTGTTAACGCAACTTATAAAAATTATATGTATCAAAGGCCTAGCAGGGTAGTTTAGTTGGTAGAGACGTAGAGGTAATTGCTATATAGATTCATTCCTTATTGGCAAAAAAGATGTAGAAGTTGTTGCGTGACTTTGTAGGTGCGGTGAGTATAATGTGAAAAGAGTAGTAAAATAGTTACAGAATTTCAGGGCAGTATGGTTAAATGTAAACCCCAACCTTTACTAACATCAAACTACTTTTAGGAGTAACCTGAATTTTGCTTAATAATGTAAGTTGGTTAAAAAGTAATTGCCAAACATTTGGGGTTGTTGAGCTTCCACAGAGTGGCCTTCTAAGGTATCGATGTTTTTTTTTTGCTGCTTGATTAGATTATTGCTTCATGTTGCTTCTTTGTTTCTTCTTTCTTGTATCCAATGTCTTAAACTATAGAAGCTAGTTTTTTTCTCTCCAGATTGCTTTGTTTTTAATGGTTCTTTATAAGTTGGTGTGCTGGTGTTGTATAGCATTCATTAACTTTATTTATTGCTTATACCAATAAGGTAAAGTTGAGAAACAATGAGTTTCATTGGCTTTTCCAATCTTGATCATTTCCTTGTTTTTTGTTGTTGGGTGTGGTATTTGTTTGCTTAATCACTTATCTTCTAACAACCCCCAAAGGGTTGGTTCAGTGGTGAATCACTTGGACTTAGTGCCTCCCGTTGAGTGCTAACAATTCCTTGGGGCCACGCTCGCGGGCCAAAGGTCCGAGATTTACCTAATCCATGTGGAGGGTGCGCTTTGCATCGATTCCGTGGATTAGTCAGGACAAAGTCTCGGACACCACGGTTATCAAAAAAAAAAAAAAAAAATCACTTATCTCCTAACTCTAGTCCCGAGGATTTAGGTTAGTAATAAGGGCTATGGTTTTGGTCTCATGTGGTCTCATGTACAATTCTTTGGCCATATGCCCAGTGAAAAATGGGGAATCATGCTTCCCATAAATTGTAGTGTTTGTGGGGCTCAGGTTTAAACTCAAGTTTACTTAGTGGGTTTTGGCATTTAGATGTTCAAAAAGAACGAATGCGGTCCTGTTTAAGTAATTTGTAGGAATAATATAATATTATAGGGAAGAATAGTTTGGATGCAGCTGCAGGTGCAAATCCGGGCTCCACTAGTAGAAATCCGGCTTGTTTGACGAGGATATCCAAGTATGGTGCATAGATGCCGTTTTCTGCAGATTGTTCAAATGGCAAAGTGCCAACTAAGACAATGCTGAATTTCTTTGCTTGTTTTGATTTATCTTTTTCATTAATATTGGTTGACTACAACAATAAAATTCATTTTTAGTTTCTTGGAATTATATTAAATCCTACTTTTGGATCACCGCTGATATTTTATTTTGGATGTGCACATTGTTTTTTCTCATCTCCCAGGCCAACCCTCAAGACCCTGGGAATTTTCCGTTCATACTGCTTGGAAACAAGATTGATATCGATGGTGGTAATAGTAGAGTGGTAAGAATAGGACACGGCCGGATTTAATTCTGTCTAAAGTTTCTTTTGCTTAAAATGCCAGTCTAAGAGTTGTCTATACAGGTTTCTGAGAAGAAAGCAAAGGACTGGTGTGCTTCAAAGGGGAATATTCCCTACTTTGAGACATCCGCAAAGGAGGATTACAATGTCGATGCTGCATTCTTGTCTATTGCGAAGACTGCTCTAGCCAACGAAAACGAGCCGGATATGTAAGTTGATTCTTCATGGCAGGCTTGTTTGCTTATTTATTTATTTTTGCCAATGCATGTTATACTGGGGTAAATTCTGATGGAGGAAGAGAAGTTGTTATTTTAGATGCTGGAATATTAAGGCATATTCCAGCATAAGAAACAACGGCCAATACTAGGGGACTTCTTACGGTTTTTTCAAATTTTATGCAGATATTTCCAGGGCATACCTGAGACTGTTGCAGAGTCTGAGCAAAGAGGTGGTTGTGCTTGCTGAATGATGCTAGGGATCCGTGTCTGGTTGTTTGTTTGTTTTCCCATTTTTGGCTGTGTCGCGATTCATCCCCATTTTTTGTTACACTTGTACACTACGTGCTTTGTATTGGGGTCTCATGCTGGACTATTTTTGCCACTTTGCTAGCTGTTATGGTTAAGGTTGGACTTTTAGGTAGTGAACTATGGAAAACTCAAATTGGGTCGACTTGCCACGAGTTTTTAAATTTGGCAGAGGGACAGATTGTTTCTAGTCATCAAAACCAGCTTGTCTATGAAAATTATGAGTTAAAATTTTCATTGGTGTGGTCATGAACGCTTAAATTTATGTTATATATAACCCGCCTTTTCTCTCTCTTCGTTTGTTTCATGAAAGCTTTTTTTGATGAGCTATTAATGCTCATGATCAAGGTGAAATCTGGATACTTTTCTCCATTCGAGTCTCATTAAGTTGGATCAGTATTCCATTCGACATGCTTAAAGTTCTATATAACCCTGATTGGTCCCGACTCGGCCGAGCATCAGCTGGCAGGGCCTGCTGAAAATAAAAGGAGTATTTTGAATGCTTGGATGCCATTTGAAAGTACATCCAAATATAGCGTAGTGTTTTCTTATGGTTTAAGCAAAGAAAAAAAAAAACTTATAATATCCAGGCAAGCAAGTTGCAGTCTTGTTTTTATCATATTTTTCCTGTATTTTGGTAAGTCTTTGATTGTTATGAGGATCACAGAATAAATGAGCATGTGCCATCGGCAGTACTTCAAAGAAGGGGTGTTATTGGGCTGGGTTGGGTAGTTAATGAGGTCGTTGGCCAACCGAAGTGAGATTATCGGTTTCTGATCTTACTATAGGAGGCAGCCACAATGAACCATAAGCAACTGATTTTGCACGATCTTGGTCGGTTTCACCATTATGTTGACATAGACAATGTCGAGAAGGTCAAGAGGCAGTTCGTTTTCTAAGAGAGGGAGGAGAGGGTGGTGCTGTGACACTGTTTTTTGAGGAGGTGGAGACCTTATTTACTTTCTTTTATTTGTAAAATGACTTTCCAAAAATTTTTATTAACTAAATGACCTTGAACAACTAGGAACGACCGTGTTTATTCCGATGTTAAAATGAAAGAAGGTTATTTTGTTGCTTTCAATTTTTGAGGTAGTCATTTTGGCAAATTCGTCAGAGGGGCGGCAAGAGAGTGAGAATTGGAGATTATACTTTGGAATGCAGCAAACAAACGAACACACCGCTTCACTAATGCTTTATTTTGTAATGAAAATTCTTTCTAGGAATGAAAAATTAGGACAGAATTGAGGTTAGAGAATCAATTAATGGAATAAGAAATATTATGGAAGATCTTCCGTTTGATGGCTGTGTGTGTGTGTGCGTTGTTGTTTTTTTTTTTTTTTTTTTTGAAATTTAGCAAAAAGGGGATTAGTGGGGACTTTTCATCCCCGAATCAACATATAAAAGCAAGCAGCAAATAAAAGCAAGCAGCAACTAAGACCGCCAATAAAATGACAAAAGATCCTGTCCACAGGTTTTCAATGGCTAACAGGCCAGAGGCTCATGTAAGCTTCAAGTAGGACCTTTGCCACCAAGCCACGATCGGTGGTGGTGATAGTTATGCTCTATAAGTAGTGGATAAAGTTGAAGGATATTAATTTTTTGCTAGTATCCCTACAAAAGAAAAAAAGTCCCGTGAAGGTTTGGAGAATGAAAATTAGTGTGAACATAGATTTTGTTTTGATTTTCAACTACTTCATTACCTGTAAGCACCAAGGGTAAATAGAATTTGAAGGATTGAATGATATTTATTATGTATTAGAGGTCTTATTTTAAAAAGTTTATAATATATTAGCAACAATGGTAGATAAATACCATTATGCAAATAAAACATTGGTTAACCTCCACTGCACCTCTTCTTAAAAAGAGAGAAAAAAGAAGGAAGATAAAAAAGATTTCCGTTCTCTTCATTTTCAATTTTTCACCTTCGTTTTCTTTCGCGTGCGCAAGCACCACACTACACCACCACACACCCCAACCCCAAACCCAACCCCCCCCCCCCCCCCCCCCCCCCCCCCCCCGGGTAACAAACATAGCCTCGTTCGATTAGCTCAATGGGTATGAGGAGAGCGATTAAACTTCATGCAATTACTGAAACTGGTCATAAAACGTGGGCATTGCTCAACTTCTTGCATATTTATAATGACCAGGAAACAACTTACCGTCAGGCAAGAAAAGTATACAGAGGATCGTATAATTATAAATGTCATCAAACATAGACCAACAGTTTAATGACCAAAAAACAAATGTGTTAGAGAACTTGTAAACTGTAGAGGAGAAACTCTACTCCCTGCCAACGAATCTTTATCGATATCCGTTCTGTTCACCAACCATGCTTTTGCAGCAAGTCTCTCGTTCTCTTCCTCATTCGAGTAAAAACAATTACCACACAAGCAAGGATCCATGGAGGGAAATTTCCACCGAAAACATTTAACTTTTGCATCCATTGTGGAGTTTCCTTTAGAACAAAAGTTATCAGTAGGGTTATAACTGCTACCCCGAACAGGATCTTCGTCACTGGTTTAATCAAGGAATCCTGTCATGTAAAATAAATGAAGAGGGAGTCAGCCCCACTTCAATCATCGCAGCCGAAGAGTGAAAAACAAAAATATTCATGCAGGATTTATATCTAAAAAAAAAACGTTGTCATTGTTCAAAATTTGACCACATCAGTAATAAAGTCGAAACGCCAGCAAAAAGCTAGAAGAACAAATTTTTAAGATTCTCAATAGACGATAACTCCTCTACATGTCATCTATATATCAAAGAGATCACCAAGTGTCAGCTTCCAGTTGATCAAACCCTAACTAGATTCCAAGAAGTATCACACATATCATATTATCGGTTTTTCATTTTCATCTTAGTTCGATCTTCACTAAATTGCCAAAAAATATCCAACAAGTTAGCCACAGAGGCACAGACTCTTCATTTCTGTTTCTTCCAACTGAACTACGTATCAAACCGTAGAACAAATCCCAAATTTCTCTGCAACGGAATTTTACCTATTCAATTCCAAGGCTCCCAAATCACATCTCACTTTCTCTCTCTTAAAAAATTTTAATGATATTCAAACTTCAAAAGTCTATAACTTTCTTTCTTGTGCCTAAATGCTCACATCAACGAGAGAAAGGAAAGAAGATTCATATTACCTTTTGTTTTTTTTTTTTGGGAACAAATTTCAAATGTTTACACCACTTCCTATATCACAGTTCATTTCGAATTCACACTTCAACCAAACACACATTTCAATGCCAACCTATAGAACTTCAACTCCTAACAAGTATCAAAGCTCATAGTGAAATCAACAAATACGCTTAAAACACAATTAAAAAATAAATAAAAAACACGCTCAGGAAAATAACTAACTAAAATTGGAAGCTATTTCAACATTTATTTCCTCTTTTCTGCCCCAATTTCTCTCCAACCAAACAGAATCGTATTCAAATCGAACAACAAAAAATAAGTTAAAACTACGAACCTTGGGTTCTCCGTCGACGTAAAGAACAGATCCGTCTTTGTAAGGCAACATGGATCTTCCATTCCTGGGATGGAATCGAATGGGAACGCCGCGGCCGGAGCCAGGAGTGAAGGCGAAGAGCGATTTGAGGCCGTACTTGTCGAGGATGTCTCGGACCTCCAACTGGTCCTGGTCCCAACCTCCGAGGCTCGACTTGAAGACGGCGATCGGGCCTTTGCCTCGCCGGAAGAGGTGAACCTCCACCTCCGGGACCTTCGTCCTCACGGTCTTCGGACTAGGGTTCCGATTCGGAGACGATCCATCTGAGCTCGCCACTGCTGTTTCTTCGATTTCTCCTATTTCGTTATCGTTCTTCTTCTCCTTTTCCATTTCGGTTAGGTTTTCGCCGGCAGAAGACATGGAATGGAAAAACGTGTCTTGTCTTCACTATGTTTCTTCTTCTTCTTCCTCCTTTTTTTTTTTTTTTTTGAATGTATTTTCTATAGTGATCTGTTGTACAAAGCAAATATATATAGATTTCAAGTTTTTTTTTTTTTTCCTTCTTCTTCTTTTTCCTGAGAAGTAGATTTAAAGGATTCGACTTGCCTTGTTTATAGTGAAATTGTGATCGATGGTTAATGATATTTTCGCTTCATTTTAATTTTGGATGAATTGTTACTTGATCACTATATTTTTAAGGGTAAGTATGTGATAAAGACTATTGTATGGTTTTTATCGGTAAAATCTTTTTTTATTCCGTTGAGATTTAATCGAACGGTTAAAATATTGATGGTGTACGATACTTATCATACACCTTACCTCACATATTCCTTCCCATCCAAAGTATTCTCCGTCGCCGATGATATTCCCGATGTCGGTGACGGATGCCGACGACGGACGCCGGTGACTTACCCCCAACACCGGTGA
Organism: Ficus hispida; assembly: GCA_025413025.1. Taxonomy (NCBI): domain Eukaryota; kingdom Viridiplantae; phylum Streptophyta; class Magnoliopsida; order Rosales; family Moraceae; genus Ficus; species Ficus hispida. The sequence goes on along the minus strand of CM046367.1, from coordinate 17,263,092 downwards.
CCCACCTCCGTCCCCCCAAGCCTCGGACGCCAAATGCCAGCCGTCGGTTATCGGCGACCCCATTTTCTCTCTCTTCTTTTCTTTCTCCCTTCCCTTTTCTCTCTCTTCTCCTCTCTCCCCAGTGACCCACCCCGACGCCGGCGACCCACCTCCGGCCTCCCAACCCCGGCCGGCCAGCCCGCCGCTGGTGAATTTCTCTCTCTTCTCTTCTCTTCCGCCGCCCCCACCCCGGCCCCAGCTAGCCCCCGGCCCCCCGTGTGCCCCCGGCCCCCCGTGTGCCCCCACCTAGGCCTCCTCCCCCGGCCTCCCCCACCCCCCGCCCCCCGGCACCCCCTCTGACGACCCCGCAGCCCCCTCTTTTTCCTCTCTCTTTTCCTCTCTTCTCTCTTCCCTTTTCTCTCTCTTCGGGGGCCAACCCACCCCCGGCCGCCGAGCCCGAGTCGCGGTCGCCGTTGCGAAGAGAGAGAGAGAAGAGAGGAAAAGAGAGAGAAAGGGGAAGAGAAAGAGGGGGCCGGGGGGAGGCCGTCAGAGGGGGGTGCCCGGGGGGGGGGGTTGTCGGGGGTCGGGGGGCTAGGGGTGTGGGGCCTGGGGTGGGGGCGCACCGGAGGGCTGGCTGGGGGCTTAGGGTGGGGGGCGCACTAGAGGGAGGGCTGGCTGGGGGCCAGAGGTGGGGGGTAGCGGGAGATAGGAGAAGAGAGAGAAAGAGGAAGAGTAAGAAATTCACCGGCGCGATAGAGAAATCGCGAGAAAGAGAGAGAAGGGGGGGCCGGGGAGGGTGGCAGCCGGGGGGAGGGGGGTCGTCAGGGGTGAGGGGGAGGCCGGGGGAGGGGGGTGCCTGGGGGCTGGCTAGGGACCGGGGTGGGGCCAGCGGGAGGGAGGGGAAGAGAGAGAAGGGGGAAGAGAGATAGAGAAGAGAAGAGAGAGAAAGGGAAGATAGAAGGGGGGTCGTCGGGGGGGTACCGGGGAGGGTGGCAGCCTGGGGTGGGGGGTGCCGGCGGGAGGGAGGGGAAGAGAGAGAAAGGGGAAGAGAGAGAAAATGAGGTTGCCGACGGCGACGGCCGGCGTCCGGGCTGGGGTCCGGAGGTGGCTGGAGTTGGGTCACCGATTGCGGGAAGATCACCGGTGACGGAGAAGAGTTTAGGTGGGAATGATTATGTGAGGTTAGGTATATGATAAATATAATACACCATCAACATTTGAACCGTTCGATTAAATCTTAACGGTCCAAAAAGGGCTTTACCGGTAGTGACCCTCAGAGGGTCTCTACCACAAATTTCTCCAAAATAAAGATATTAGTATAAGGTTAAAAAAAAAAAATCTTGGCAGCTTCTTCTTCTTCTTCGCACGCTTCTTCTTCCTCGTTCCCTCTCTCCAAAAGAGTCTCCCCAAATCCATTGCCTCCACCTCCAGCTCCGCCGCCACCCTAAACGACACTGTCGAAGATCCGGAGACCGCGTCACAAGCTCTGACCACGCCTTCTTCTTCCTCTTATTCCCCTCTGACCACCATAAGCTCCACCGCCACCTCCCCCATGCCTTCTCCTTTACCAAAAACGCCCCTGCTCTTCACACCGATTTTCTCACCAGCCTCTCCTCCTACATCCAGTCCCCCAGAAATCTCCTTATAAAGATTTTCCACTGATTTGTTATAATTTCAGATCCCTTCTTGAATTCATATCAAGAACTATTCTTGAGTTCAAATATGTATTATATATATATATATATATATATATATATTTGTTATAATTACATTAGCTGTCCCCTTATAGAAGAAGAGTCTACGGGTATACAAAAAAAATTGTATGTATAATTAGCCAGATCATCTGAATTTCTTGGCTGTTTTGTCTAATGAATTTCCAAGGATAAAAAGGCAAAAAAAAAAAAAAAAAAAAAAAAAGTCCCGAAGGGAAATGAAAAGGTAATCAATGTTAAATTAAGAGTAATGCCGAGTCAATTTCATCTGAAAATAACAAGTTGGTGCAAGAGAAAATATTTAGAATATATTAAACTTTATTAGTGATAGCCGAACAAGATATTAAAAAAATCAATACTTCATTATTAAAGAACAAAACAATAAACAAGAACCCAACGAGGGAATTCAAGAAGGAATCAAGAATAGTACTTTCGTAGTCTACATAGGAGAAAAATAATTCCAAGTTTGTGGGGACTGATCTGAAATTGTGGTAGTGGGTTTTATGTTTTGAGAATAATGTTGGAAGAACATTGGTAGTCTTGTCATTGCAAGCACGTTGTTTATATGACTTTTCAAATTCAAACTTCAGTTGTATTTGGCCTTCACACACAATACTATACAATAATCCATTCACATTGTTATTGATTGTTGATATATTTATCTAGTTAGCCCCTGCTGGTTATCGTTGCAGAATGTAAACTTTGGCTAATTTTTTGGATTGATTTATGTTCCTTTGATTGAGTTTTCCATCGAAGGAGAAATAAGATTTTTGGCTAGTAATGATTTATGTTCCTTTGATTGAGTATTTCTTATATTTATAGTATGGAATAATAACGAATGTTCCTACATGATTCTTGTTTGATTTTTTTTATTTATTATTTTGTGTTGATTGATGTAAAATTTATAGTTGTATTCTTTATATTGTTTGTTAATTAATAATCTCAAAATCCATGATAGGTATGAGTCAGATCTACATTCTCGTGGAGTATAATGGAAAGTGGGAAAAGGTGGATGGTGGATTTTAGAGGTGGTTTGGAGTTGGTATGAGCAAGGGCTTTGTGGTTGATAGGAGTATCAACTTTTTGGAATTGGAAGAGACAATCTACGACAGAACAAGTATTGACCGAAGTATGTATGCAATTGAGATAACACATAAACCTGTCGGTGACATATTTGGTGACACTGCTACACCAACTCTTATTTCCAACGATTCATATACTATAGATCTTATATTTTTGTATAATGAAAAACGAGGAATGACTCTACATATTATAATCAAAGAAAAATGTGATAAAGGAAAAGTAATATATGGTTTGTGGTGATGATGATCTGAACAGTAATGGTGGTGATGCATTAGGCTTCCATGATGACTATTTTGGACGTCGGATCAATGAAGAAATCCCATTTGTTGCAAGGTTTGTTCCAACTGAATTATTTGGTAGTTATGAGCATCTGCTGCAGATTTGTGCAACTAGTACACCAATTAATGAAAGGATCACTGGCTACAATCCAACTCTAATCACCGGTTCCAATCCAACACCAGAAGAGACAATGCTTGAGGAAGTAGCTAATGAAGATGATGGTGTAGATAAAGCAGGTGATGATGTACCCGAAGGAAGTGATGAGGTGCGTAAAGGATGTAATGGTGTACCCGAAAAAGATGATGGTGTACCCGAAGGAGGTGATGGTCTACAAGAGAGAGTTTATGATAGCCGTTGTCAACATTCTGAATCTGAAGAGACAAGATTTGTTCCACTGATAAGTTCTGATAGAAATGATAGTTCGGATTTAATTTTGCTTAAACATTTTGATAGCAAGGAAGAATTGAATACAAAATTAAACCTCATCGCCATTAATGGAAAGTTTGAAATGAAGGTCAAGAAGTCAACCAAGTCATTGAAGAAAGTTGTGTATGTAGATGAATCAAATTGCTTGTGGCGAGTGCGAGCTATAAAAATGCCAGGTATGAATTTTTTTGTCATTTGACAATATAATGGTATCCACACTTGTTCGTTGATGAATCAATCGATCAATCATAGACAAGCATCCAGTCGTGTAATATTCATGTATGCACTAAGTGAATATGGCCTGAATCACGGTCTAGGGCTGTTCCAACGACTATCTGAGTCATGGGCCACTGCTTGAGTCTCACAGCCCTTGTCCCCCAAATATCTCGGCCATTGGTATAACCACTCGCCCCATTTGTGTGCATTTCATGCCCACCAGCATCCCATGCACGTTTGACTGTTTCTGGTCATGCCCCGCATCCACATACCTGCTTGGCCACGCCCCTCGGCCCTGTCCTGGCCACACTGGCCTGAGTTCCACAAAACTCGTTCCTCTATCTAAGCCATGCTGGCTTGACCAACCAAGCCCATGCACTCTTACCTTAGTCATTCCCGCGTGCCTAATCCATTGCTGCCATCATGCTTGTCTGTGAACCATTTGAACAAGACTTCATCGACCAAAGCCACTCACCTTGGCCGTGCCACGCCAATGTCAAGGCATAGCACTCGCTTGGCAAAAAATTTGCCAAAATGACTTAACAAGAAAGTGAAATAAGGGAAATGACTTTCCATTTTATTTTTTATTTATTTTTTTTCCAAAAAAATGCTGATTATGTATTTAAATTTTTTTAATTAATAAAATTATTTAAAATAAAAGTTTTGAATGAAAGAAATGGGCCCGAAAATAAAAGAAACAAGGGTAAATTCTTCATCTTCCTTCCGTAAAGAGAAAATAAAAAAATCATCCTTGTTCTTCTTGTTCTTCGCTCCATTGTTCTCTGCTAAACCCCAAACCCCACCACCAGAGAAAAAATAAAAGCAAAAAATCAAACCCTTGTTCTTCTCTTCAGATGGCACCTTTGGAACTTGCAGAATTGAGAAAGCAGCTCGGGGAGTTACTTGCAGTCGGTTATATTCAGGCCCCAAAGGCCCCTTACGAAGCTCCGGTGTTGTTCCAAAGAAAGCAAGACGGCACGCTATGGATGTGTATATCGTGCCTTAAACAAAGTCATAATGAAAATAAATATCCTGTTCCAATATTGTAGACTTGTTTGATCGGTTGTCGAAGATAGCGTTCTTCACGAAGCTTGATTTGAGGTCAGGATATTGGCAAATGAGAATTGTTGAAGGTGATGAAGCAAAGATAGCATGTGTGACATGGCATGGCTCGTTTGAATTCTTAGTTATGCCTTTTGGTGTAACTAACGCCCCTGCTACTTTTTGTAATCTCATGAATGATGTACTTTATGAGTTCCTCGACCATTTTGTAGTCATTTATTAGGACGATATTATTGTGTACAGCCCGACTCTTGCAAATCATGTAGAGCATTTGAAGTTGGTTTTCTTGGCCTTAAGGAGAAACTCGCTCTATGTGAAAAAGGAGAAATGCGAGGTTTGCCAGCAGGAGATAATATTCTTGGGCCACAAAGTGAGTAAAGGCTAGATATGCATGGATGAGAGGAAAATCCAGGCCATCCTTGAGTGGCCAGTCGCAACCAAAGTCTCGGAGTTGCAGTCATTCCTTGGATTGGCAAACTACTTTCATTGAGGTACTCGAAGAAGGCCAGCCCTTTATCGGATCTACTAAAGAAGGACAAGGAATGGGAATGGACGAAGGATTGTCAGGATGCATTCGATGGGATCAAGCGTGCGGTGACCTTTGAATTGGTGCTGCGGCTACCTGACTTTGAACTGTCCTTTGAAGTGCATACGGATGCCTCAGACAGAGCCATTGGTGGGGTACTGGTCCAGGAGAGACACCCCATAACCTTTTAGAGCTGCAAGCTCAAAGAGGCAGAACGGCCCGCGAAAAGGAGATGACGGCCATGGTACATTATTTGGAAATCTGGAAGTGCTATCTGTTGGGAACCAAGTTTGTGGTAGTGACCGACAACGTTGCTAACACATACTTCAAAACACAGAAGAAGCTTACCCCAAAGCAAGCCCGTTGGCAAGAATTCATTGTGGAGTTTGACTTCAAGTGGCTGTACAGACTAGGAAGTCAAAACCAGGTGGCCGATGCCCTAAGTCGAAAGGAGGTAAAAATTTTGTTGTTTCTCTAACCACTGTGCAATTTGATTTCCTTGATAGAGTCAAGAATCAGGCATTGGCGGACAAGACATTCGAACAGCTAAACAACGAGCCAAGGAAGGGCTGGTCCGCAAATATTTCATTAAGGATGACCTGCTTTATGCACGAGGCAGCAGGCTATATGTCCCGGCGGGTGGTTGACTTAGACGAGAGTTGCTTAGAGAGACTCTCTCAATGGGCCAGACATCCGGGTGTGAAAAGGATGTTGGCATTGCTATCTAAGACATACTTTGGGCCAAGAATGGAAGAGGATATCGAGATGTACGTTTGCACTTGTTGAATCTGGCAAGTAGACAAGACCGAGAAGAAAAAGCAAGCGGGATTGCTTCAGCCATTGCCTATACCAGAGAGACAATGAGAGTCTGTTTCTATGGACTTTATACCGGGCTTTCCAACAGTGGATAGCCTAAGATCAGTGATGGTGGTAGTTATTCGCTTCTCTAAGTATGCAGTCTTCGTGGGTGCACCTTATGCATGCACTGTAGAAGCAACAGTGGAGTTGTTCTTTAAGCATGTGGTCAAGTTGTTCGGAGTCCCTAAAGATACAGTCAGTGATCGTGATGCTCGGTTCATAGGTAAATTTTGGACCTAACTGTTTAATTTAATGGGTTTAGATTTAAAGTTCTCCACAACCAATCATCCATAAACCGATGGCCAAATGGAGTAGATCAATGCATTGTTGGAGGAGTACCTGAGGCACTATGTGACGGCCAACCAAAGGAATTAGGTGAGTTTACTTGATGCGGCCAATTTTGCTACAATCTATACAAGTTTCATCCACAGGCTTGAGTCCCATTAAAGTTGTGATGGGTTATCAGTCTTTGACACTTTTTGAAGTAGCCAAGACGAAGTCACAAGGAGAGTGTCCTGCACCCTATCGTTTTGCTTGTGATAAGCAAGAACTTATTGAGTAGGCTCGAGATAGCTTGGCTAAGGCACATCGAAAGATGGAGAAGTAAGCAAACCAACATAGGCGGCTATTAGAGTTTCAAGTAGGTGACAAGGTCTTACTAAAACTCACACCTCAGATTTGGAAAAAGATGACTAACAAACGGTTTCACAAGGGCTTGGTACAGCGGTATGACGGGCATTTCGAAGTGATCAAATGGTGGGTAATGTGCCTACCGAATCAAATTGCCAGAGAGGATGAAAATCCACCCAACTTTTCATGTAAGTTTTCTCAAGCTTTACTTTGAGGATGTTGACGGTGACAGGCAACAAGCAAGGCGAATCCCACCCAATGTAAAGAAGCAGTTCGATAAGTAGGTGTCTAAGACACTTGACCACCAGACCATGGGGCCGAGTCGGAAGAATCGACGCACAAATTACTTAGTGCAATGTGAATGCAATAGTGAAGCAGATGCTACTTAGGAACGTGATATGACATTGTGGCAATTTGAGGACTAGATCAAGAAGTACTTGGAGACCCTCCTGATGAGGGCATCGGCTTCATCCGGTGGGGGTGGGTTTGTCAGACCCTCGCGATTCAGCATAAGGCCCGCGTGGGCCAAGCGAGTGTTATGCCTCGGTATAGGCGTGGCACGGCCAAGGTAAGTGGCCTTGGTCAATAAAGTCTTGTTCGAAGGATTCAAGAACATGCACAATGGCAGCAAGGGGTTAGGCACACAGGAATGACTAAGGCAAGAGTGCATGGGCTTGGCCGGTCAAGCCAGCATGGCTCGGACAGATGGGTGAGTTTTGCGAAACTCAGGCCAGCGTGGCCAGGATAGGGCCGAGGGGCATGATCAAGTAAGTGTGCGGATGCGGGGCATGACCAGAAACAATCAAACGTACGTGGGACGCTGGTGGGCGTGAAATGTATGCAAGTGGGGCGAGCGGTTACACCAATGAGATATTTGGGGGACAAGGACTCTGAGACTCAAGCATGTGGCCTATGACTCAGATAGCTGTTAGAACAGCCCTAGACCATGATTCAGACAAGATTCACTCAGTGCATTCAGCCAAGATTGAGAGGGCCCAGCGAGTGCGCAAGTTGCCGGTCAGAGAGCTCGACATGTGGTCAGCTTTACCCAGTTTGAAAAGTGGCTGTGTAAATAGCCCAAGTGGCTCAACAGAGGGCCAAGTACCAAGTTAGTGTAGCCTAAGTTAGTGCCTATGTGGTTGGGGTTAGTCAACCACCTTGTGATGTTTGTAAATATACTAAGTTGTAAAAGGCAAATGACACGTTAAGCATTGTGTGATCCTTGCAATAGACTTGTATTACTTTTTATTGTGAGATTAATAGAAAGGTTGGGATTTTCCCGTAAGCTTGTTGTGTGGTGCATTAAGCTTTTGTGTGTGCAAGTGTGTGTTCAGTTTTCTTGCTAAACTATGCGAGTGTGTGTGAATGGCTAACTAAGTATGCGACTTAGGCCATCATAGGGCCGAAAACTCCAAGAAAAAAATTTGACACTGTGACAGTAATTTACCCTTTAATTTCTTTCAAAGAAATGTTTCAAAACCCATTAAAAAAATGGTTATTTGTTTATCTTTTAAGAGAGAGAATTACATAAATAGTTAAAGTAAATAACGGGAAAATTGGACTTTCTATGGTAGGTGAGATCTTTTTTTTTTTTTTTGGCAAGTCCCTGGAAAACTTACTCACACATGTTAGTAGATTCATTAAAAATGTTGAGATTTATTGTCTTCTAATAGTTGTATTACTTGGTTTTTTTAAAAAAATATATATAATTATTGATTAATTTAGAATAGTTAAGTTAAAGTGTGGATTAAAAGGCAGATTTGGTTAATTAAATTTATTTATTTTGGTCCAAACATAAAAGGATGAGATGGTAAACTCAACTAGTAAAAATATAAAATAATCTTTGACCACAACATAAAAGAACGTATTCTTTTTAAGAGTTGAACGTATCATTTACGTCGGCATAGTAAAGTAGTTGTTTTCTGACAAGTTCAGGAAAAGATAAATCTAAAAAGGAAACGTAGTGCTGTTGCGATGATCGTCGGCAACTTACTTACCACCGTATATGGAGGCAAGACTCCTTTATCCTCATGCATCGTGAGATGCCCTTGCCACAGCCCCGTTATTGAAATAAAACAAAATACATAAGGCGAATAATCCAAATTTTTGTTTTTCTTTGTAAAGACATTTTAAGTATTTTTAGATCCAAATTTTAAGTATTCTTCATATTACAATTATTACAATTGAAAAGTGGAACTAAGCTAAAAGCCAATTTTAAAATATATGCAAAAAAAAAATTGTAGGCTAAAATCAATATGTATAACCATCTAATTTTACATCATCTACCTCCCTTTTGGTGGAGAAGTCTATCTCTCATTTATCAAGATTAGGGTTGACTTGATATCTACTCTGTGGCACAACAAATGAAGCTGAATCTTGTATCAGAACCGAAGAGCTTAAGCTTGGTCATGGTATATGATTGTCAAAAAAATGGAAACCTGATAATGTTACAAACGTTCCAACTTGTTCATCACCAATAATCTCCACAAGAACAGGAACCATCTATAAAGTGGTGGAACCGGTTCACATCTCTGACAATTATCTCTCTTCCGAAGATTTTCGATATAAACTTGGTGGCTGTGTGACAGTCGACGCAGATCCTAAGGTTCTTCGTCACACGGATTACAGCACTAGGACTAGTATTTAGGAGTCCAAAAGCAATGGCAAGCTTTTCGCTATGGGTGGTAAGGTTTTGTTCTTTCTCCTCTTCACTAACGTCGTGCAAAACAGGACTAGTGTTGGGAACGTAACCAGCTTGCTTAATCTTCTCAGGTAATGCTTCCAAGAACATATAAATTTCCCTAGTCTGAGGGTGTGAAGTATCTCCACCAAGAAACAGATGAGATTTCCCATTGACCTCGATCCAACTACATCCGGGAGTCTTCCTCATCCTCGATCTTTCAGAAAAGCTCTCAGATGGGAAACTTCTTTCCACATGCCAGCTTCGGCATACATGTTTGAAAGATGGACATAGTTGGCACTGCTGTATGGTTCTAAAATGAACAGATTTTTAGCAGCAACCTTGGCAAGCTCTAAGTTTCGGTGTTTCCGACAAGCAGCTAAGAGGGCACCCCAAGTGCTTGCACCTGCTTGCATTGGCATTTGATCGATAAGCTCTTTTGCTTCCATCAATCTCCCTGCTCGACCTAGAAGGTCGACAACACACGCACAATGCTGAGCTTCAGGTTCTACACGGTATATTGTCTTCATGCGATGGAAGTATTTTATACCAAGATCACAAGACCCGAATGGCTACATCCCGATACAATCCCATGAATGTAATCGTATCAGGTTGAATTCCGGCTCTGATCATTTCCTCAAAGGTGTACACAGATTCTAATCCACGTCCATGGGAAGCATAAGCAGAGATCATTGAATTCCAAGCAACCAAATCCTTCTTATGTTGAGGTATCCTATCGAAACATTGACGAGCATCAATAAGACTCCCACATCTAGCATACATCGCAACAAGAGCATTCTGCACAGAAATATCACATTCCAAACCAATCATACTAGCCAACTCGTGGATCTGTCTCCCGCGCTCAAGTGCCGCAGAATGCGCACAAGCGGGAAGAACACTCATTATAGTCACCCAGTTAGGCTTCACCCCTGAATCTTCATCCAACATTTTATCAAACAAAACCAATGCTTGCCCTGCAGACCATTCTGAGTTACCCCGAAATCATTGCAGTCCAAGAAACAATATTCCTATTCACCATTTTCCCAAACAAATCCTCCGCAAGCCGAATCTCTCCTATTTTCATATACCCCGCAATCAGGGCATTCCAAGAAGAACTATCTCTAACAGTCATTACGTCGAACAGCTTCCGTGCATCACCGATTTCACCACACTTCGCATACATGTTAATCAAAGAAGTCCCGACATACATATCAACCTCCAACCCAGTTCTCAAACTTAACCCGTGAACATACCTTCCCATCCTAACATTCGACAAATCCGCACAACACTTCAACAAAAAAGGGTAAGTAAAATGATCACCCTCGAGGCCTAAAGCCCGCATTTGAAAATAAACTCCGATAGTCTTTTTCGGAACCCGGTGCCAAGTATAGGCCCGGATGAGAGAATTGAACAAAAGCACGGAAGGGTATTTAACGCGACGAAAGATAGCAACAGCGGGAGCGATATCACCAGAGCTGGCGTACATTGCGATCATCTTGGCGCCAAGGAAGGCGTCGGGGTCGAGGGCGCGGAGAGACATCCGGGCGTGGACCTGGCGGCCTAAGCGGATCAAGTTTTGGCCAGTCAGGAGCTGGAAAATGGCTGCGTAGGAGGAGAGTTGAGGCGGGTCTTGTGCGAGCGAACGCAGAGTCGAAACCGCTGAGAGCCGCCCCGGAGGAAGTTGGCATTTTGGCAATGGGGCGTCAAAATGGTGATGATCAAAAGAAAGAGAATAGAGTTGAGTGAAATGGGAAAGTGTTTGTCGGGATTTTGGGATTGCAAATGGAAGATTGGGTTGTTGGGCAAGTCGGCTATGAAGCATTTGATTTTGGAGGGAGCGAGAGAGAAGAAATGCAAACGCGGGAGACGGGGAACACTTCGAGACTTGAGGGCGATATTTTGAAGTTCTCTATGGGACAATTTTAAGACGGGACTTTTCCAAATTTATCTTTGTTTTTTAACTTAAAACTATTTGTTATTATTTATATATCCGTTAAACTCAAAATTTAAATGTCTATATTTTTATTTTTTTAAGTTCAAATAATTTTTTTTTAAATTATATAATATTTTTGAAAAAATTAAATAAGATTCATATTGATATATATTTTTTTAAATATATTTCACGTTTTTATATTTTTTTATTCAAATAATTTTTTCAATCATATATATTTTCAAAACTTACGTGAATTCCAGTTGGAAATTTCTATCTCCAAAAGACGCCTATGTTCTTAATAGAAGCAATAGTTTAATTGTTTTATTAATTTTAACATTTTTCTAATTATATCAGCAATATCTGATTATTACTAAATTTACCTTACAATTTGCTTATTACTTTATTTATAAAAATGTTGTTAGTTGATTACAAAAACCTTTAAAATGTCTATATTCTTTATACATATGTACAATGTATAATATCATACATATATAAATATGATGTGTGAACAATCTCACTAGATACATCTAAGAACTTTTTTTTTTTTGTTAATTTTGAAATTATTATTAAGTAATTACGCAGGTAAAAATTATGTACACTTTAAGATGACCTCTCTGAACTTTATTTTTATTGCTCGTTCCTCTAAAATATATATTACTCGAGTCATAAATATCAAGTCCAATAAGTGTAACAATAGACATGTTACTTTCTAAGAGAGAGAGAAACATATAGTTAAGAAAATGACACATAAATATACATAATTATGAACATTGTCATTTCCGTTTGGTTCATATATTTATAGACGCTGGAAATCTACGGTCAAAATTTTAATAGAAGTTAGTCAAAATGAGTAACGCAAATAATCGATTGGGTCCTTGGAAATCGTTAGTAAAATTCATAAAGCATTGCAGAATTAAAATAAATGAATCAGGTAAATGAAAAGAGATTCAACAACACCACTAAAATTAGAGAGGTTTACCAAACTGAGTGCTACGTCCTTTGTAAGTGTGATATATTCACTGTATCTGGATATTTTCAATTACATCAAATTACAATTTGAGAGAAATTTTTGACAGCATAAGTGTAAGTGTCAGTAGGAATTAGACAAAAAAGATCCCTGTCTAAAGGGGGGATCTTCCTTTATTTATAGAGGAAGATCAGTGGGTATGTCTCCGTAATTGGTGATGAGCGGTTTCTGCTTATAGCCCTTTGAGACATGTGTAAGAGTGTCAGTTATCACTCATCTATAGCGGTTACCGGAGTGAACAAATCGTGGACTTAGCAGTTATAGATATGACGTTATTGTCAACTAAAGGCTTGACGGTTATGGAGAGTATCCCCAATAGGTTTCGTCAAGCCCGAGCAACGAACGATGATAAAGACACAATGTTTGGATCTTATGGATATGTCGTTCATGGCTTGCAATAGATTCAATGTCGATCATGTTTGATTGGTTCGAAGTTCGAGTTCAAATGGTCGTAATCCGTAATGGAAAGAACTAAAATCGTAAATTAGGTCCGGTCCAATAATACGAACAATAACTGCTCGCGAATGAGAGAGTAATATCATGAGTTGGATCCGGCCCATATATATAAAGATATTGTAGATTTGATCTAAAAGTTCATCGTTCGTTCTGTAAACGTTTGTTCGACAAACGTTTGAAAGTTAACGTTGTAATGAGAAGACAAAGTCTAACCCCAACAATATTTAAACTCACAATTTAAATTTTATCAACAATGTTTTCTCTCATAAAAACTTGAAATTTTAGTTTAAACTTATCGTTCATGCCTATGAACCATACGAGCAATTATTTTGCACGAGGCATAAATTTTTTTGCTTATAATAATGAGGTTCTTAGCACCTTGTATAGGCGTAGTATTTTACAGTAGCGATTGCTTGCAATATCATTTGATAAGAGTGCCATAGGTATTGGACTAATCATCTCTTTATAAGATAGTTATTGGTCATTGAAGCTGATAAATCTTGGGTAACATAGGTATTCATGCTAATACTAATTTTTTCTTTTTTCTTTTTCATTCATTTTTATAAGCTAATTGTGTAGCACGTGTTTCATGCGTGCAAAATAAACAAACAAAACAAATAATAATAATAATAATGTCATATGGTGTTGACGAGCCATCACGTTGGCGGTCACATGACAGTTGGGGAGGGGTGATGAAAAAGTACATTGGCGCTTTTATAGAGTAGTATAGATAGCTACTATGGATTGTTGACTTCATAAGAGAATGGGTGTCAATATTTTTTATATCATCATATACATATGTAAAATTATGAGTTACTAATCAAAATCCTAATGAATATACAACATAGGAAATAGATACACATTCAGGAAACAGAAACGTAAAGAAATTGAAAACAAAATCTCATACATTAACTTTAGATGCATCCAAAGAAACTATGGTGGATATCATCAAAATCGTTACTGATTTCATATATCATGTACGAAAATTAATCGAGATCTCAATCTGCCTACCCCTAGGCAAACATATTATATATAGGGGTAAAAAATGTGACACTCTTATCCACATTGAAAATCCTAGCATTTCCCGAAAAAATCGAGAATGAGGTTCTTGAAGGTCTCTTTCACTACCTTAGCCTTCACCCTCTTGTTGTGTCCCTTACAAAAGCAACCTGAATGGGTTCCGATCATGATCGTTTCAGGGACTTCTCTATAGAAAATCTTGGATCAAAATTCAAGACACAAGGATATGGCCCGATCCCGATGGGTCCAAGTTCTTTTCAAGAGCCTTCAAACAGAAGAAGGATATCATCCGATCCCGATAGGTCCAAGCTTTTATTAAGAGCCTCAAACAGAAGAAGGATATCATCCGATCCCGATAGGTCCAAGCTCTTATCAAGAGCCTCCAATAGAAGCACCTTCAGAAGGAGCATTACCTCCAGCTGATCATATATATGGAGTTTTCTCCTGTTCAATCATGATCTGATTATTGTAGTGGAAATTGTTATTCGTTTATAATAATAAAGATCTACGGCATAAAGTGAAGACATAATTAGTGATCCAAACCTTGATCATGCCTCTTCTTTAAGTTCATTATCAAAGTTATAAACAAATTATACTCTTTTTTTTTTTATTGAGGAAGTTATTTTCTTTTTTAAGAGAGGAATTTTTTCTCTAGATTACGTGCAACAAGTAGTTTATAAGAGTAATTTAAGCAATCCTTTTTTTTTTTGCTAAAGGGATAAGTAATCTTTTAAATCTGCCTGATCACTAGCACGATTTTTATAATTTTTTTGTGGTAATAAATGGCACAACTTTTATATTAATTGGCGTATAATTTTAACTATTTTTTCTTCCTTTTGGATTGTCTACCGTTTTAAATTAGATCTAATTTGCTCAACCGGAAGTATTGTCAATTTGAACTATTGTAAGAATTTTTACCATTTGGGAGCATTCTAAAAACTATTTTACTTTTTTAGTAAGAAATAGAAAGAATGTTTTGAGAACGCTCCATAAAGTAATAATAATAGAAAATAAACGATGGTTATTACACGGGCTGTTTAAAAAAAATTAGTGGAATGTTGTCAAAAATGCGACACTGAGATTTCTTCTTTTTTTCTTTTAAAACCATTTGAATGGTGCTGAGATACTTCTTGAAATTGTGTTTGATTGTGCTTTGAGAGAGATTGGTTTGAACATTCAAAAAAAAAAAAAAAAAAAAGGAAAGAAAGAAAAATTATGTAAACCTTAGAAAAAGAAAACGAAAATTAAAAAAAAAAAATTATTACATTTTCTCATTCTTTAGCAAAATATGAAAACAAATTTATCTCTACAGAATATTACATGATATTATTACTCTTTATTCAAAATCATTTACTAAATTTTGTTAATAAATTCCACTTTTGTTCAATTGATCCTGATTAATCCTAGTTAATCATGACCCCATGTTTGGGTCATGACACCACCGAAGTGTAGGTGAAACACCTCCACCATCCCCACAAACCGTCGTGCTACCCATCGTTCCTTCACAATGTGAGATCCCTTGGCGTCCACCATTTGAGCCCTTGTGAGCCTCCTCGTCACTAGCCACTTCCGTCCTCCCAACTAGCCTATGCATAAGCCACCTTTGCTCTTCCCATGATATCTTTCTGTTGGAAAATAGCTTAAACAACAACCATTTTGTTGTAATTTTCTTAATAATTTTTTTTTTTCTGTTTGTTATACTATTTTTGCTAACACTTTCCTCCATTGATATCCTGCTCAAGTTGTTGGTGCTTCCATGGAAACTGAGGCCTCTATCTTGCAGCCCCGGTTTGTTTCATGGGTTCAACAGCAGATTGCGAGCAATATGTTTGCACCAAAACTACAACTTTTTTTGCTTTTTTTTCTGGCCAAAACTGGGGGCAAGATTTTCGTATCGCACAAACATATGCCATTTTTCGTGACGAACAAGCACAGCAAGCCACGGGCATTATTCTTGTGCCGAAATGATAACTTTTTTGAATCTTTTTCCTGCAATAAATAGGGTGTGATTTTTGTGTCGCACAATCGTGTATCGTTTTTTATGATGAATAGGCACGGCAGGCTATGAGCAATATTCTTGTGCTGAACGACAACTACTTTTGCAAATTTCCCATCAAAATTGGGGTGTGATTTTTGCATCACTCAAACATGTGTCATTTTTCATGACAAATAGCCACAATAGGCCACGTGCAACATTCCTGTGCCAAGACGACAACTTTTTTCACTTTTTTTTTTTCAACAAAACATGGGGTGTGATCTTCGCATTGCACAAACATGTGCCGTCTTTCGTGATGAACATGCATGACAGGCCGTGAACAATATTTTTATGATGACATGATAACTTTTTTCGTATTTTTTCGTAAAAAATAGGGTGTGATTTTTGTGTCAGGCAAATGTGTGCTGTTTTTCTTGACGAATAGACACTGCAAACCATGAGCAATATTACTGTGTCAAGACCATAGCTTTTTCTGATTTTTTTCTACCAAAAATGGGGGATTTTCACGTCATACAAAGGTGTGCTGTTTTTCATGACGAATAGGCACAACAGGCCGCGAGCAATATTCTGATGCCAAGATGATAACTTTTTCACATTTTTTCCTGCCAAAACTGGGCCATGACTTTCACGTCGCATAAATATGTGCCCTTTTTTTTCGTGACGACTGAAATGATAACTTTTTTTGAATTTTTTTCCCGCAAAAAATGAGGCATGATTTTTGAATCGCACAAACGTTTTCCGTTTTTGTGATGAGTAGGCGCAGTAGGCCGTGATCAAAATTCCTGTGTTTAAATAGTCTTATTGTGCCATATCGTCATGAAAAAGTATATACGTTTGTGCAATGCTAGAATCATGCCCCAATTTTGACGGGAACAAAATTCAAAATTTTGGCGGAAAAAATGTGAAAAACGTCAACATTTCGGCGTAGGAATATTGCTCGAGGCCTGCGGTGCCTATTCGTTGTGAAAAAGGGTACATATTTCCGCAACGTAAAAACCATACCCTAATTTTGGAGGGAAAAAATTCAAAATTTGGGCTGGAAGAAAAGCGAAAAGCATTGTCGTTTCAGTGCAAGAATATTGCTTGCGGCTTGCAATACCTAATCATTGCGAAATGAGTACATGTTTCCGCAGCGTGACAATTGTAACCCAATTTTGAAGGGAAAAAAATTCAAAATTTTGGAGAAAAGAAGTGAAAAATGTTGTCGTTTCAGCTAAGGAATATTGGTTGAGGTCTACGGTGTCTAATCGTCGTGAAAAAGAGTACACGTTTATCAAAATTTTGGTGAGCAAAAAAAGATAAAATTTTTCGTTACAACACAGTAATATTTCTTATGGCTTGCGGTGCCTAATTGTTGTAAAAAAGGGTACATGCTTGCACCCCACAAAAAACATGTCCTAATTTTAGAGGGAAAAAATTTAATTTTTGGCGGGAAATTGAAAAATGTTGTCATTTCGATACTGGAATATTACTCATGGCCTATGGTGCCTAATCGTCGTTAAAAAAGGTACACGTTTCCGTGACATGAAAATTGTGCCCCAATTTTGGTGGGAAAAAAATTCAAAATTTTGACGAGAAAAAATGTGAATAACGTCGTCGTTTCAGCGCAACAATATTGCTAAAGGCCTGCGGGGAAAAAAATTCAAAATTTTGATAGGAAAAAATGTGAATAACGTTGTCATTTCAGCGTAAGAATATTGCTAGAGGCCTGTGGTGCCTAATCATTATTGGGGTTAGACTTCGTCTTCCCTTTAAAAACATTAGCTTTAACAGTTTGTCTGACGAACGACGAACTCCCGATATCACTTTCGACATCGTTACATTTGGGCCAGGCCCAACTCATTGGTCCGTTCGATCTTGAACATTGATCACTCATATAGATGGGCCGGACCCATTTAACGATTTTATAATTCATTTCATTGTGATCTGCAAACGTTTATAATCGAACATCGAATGTTCAGATCAAATATGATTTTTCAGCTGATCGAACTTCAAATAGGCCACGAACGATGGATCATAAGAACAAAATCTTGTTTTCTACTTACCGTTCGTTGCTCGTTTATAATTCAAATCACATGGAGCGTCTCCTAATACCATCGAGCCTGCGATGGGTTATAATGCGTCATTCCTATTATGGAAACTGATAAATCCATAATTACCAATGGCTACGCATTAATAACCGCTAAACCCACTATACGTGGCATGATTTACTTCAGTAACCGCTGTATCTGATGAATAACTGACAGTTCAACACATGTCTCAAAGGCAAAGAAAACCGTTTTTTCAAATTTATGGGTCCTAACCCTCAAGTCTCCCTCTATAAATAAAGGGAGACCCCTCCTTAGAAGGGATCGATTTTTTTGGGCATAGCAGAACTTCTTGTCAGAATCCTGACTTTCTTTTACTCTTGTTTTGCAAAAACACTCAGAAATATTCTCTCTGTATTCAAGAATAGATCAATAAAATATTACTCACTCAGAGGACGTAACAATCATCCAGCGAACTTCTTTATATCTTGGTGTTGATTAATTCTATTATCTTTTCGTTTGTTTTCCTCATATTGTCTTATGAATTTCTTTAACGATTCCCAATGACCCAATTCATTATCAGATTTATTCATTTCGATTAACTTCCGTTAAAATTTTGACTGTAGAATTCCAGCACCTACAATCATCATGAAAAAGGATACATGTTTCCCTGACACAAAAATGAAGCCCTAATTTTGGAGGGAAAAAATTCAAAATTTTGGCAAGAAAAAAAAAGTTAAAAAACATAATTGTTTCAGCTTAAGAATATTGGCTAGTCCTATTGTGCCTAATCGTCACGAAAAAGTCAATATGTTTGTGTGAGGCAAGAATCATGCACCCGTTTTGGTGGGAAATAAGTGAAAATTCACGTGGTTTTCGAGCATGAATATCGCTCGAGGCCTATAGTGCTTAACTGTTGTGAAAAAGCGTACACATTTATATTTCGTGAAAAATGTGTCCCAATTTTGGAGGAAAAAAATTCAAAATTTTTGGCTGGAAAAAAAATGAAAAACGTTGTCGTTTCGATGTAGGAATATTGCTCTCGGCCTGCTATGTCTAATCATCATGAAAAAAGTTACACGTATCTATGACATGAAAATCATGACCCAATTTTGAAGGAAAAAAATTCAAAATTTTGGAAGGAAAAAAAAATGAAAAACCTTGCTGTCTCAACGCAAGAATATTCCTTATGGCCCAAAAGGGGTACACGTTTGCACTCTATGAAAAACATGCCCCAATTTTGGATGGAAAAAATTCAAAATTTTTGCGGGAAATAAAAGTGAAAATTCAACTGGTTTCGGAGCAGGAATTTTGCTCGAGGCTTGTGGTGCTTAATCGTCATGTAAAATGATATACGTTTTCGTGACTTAAAAATCATGACCCAATTTTAGAGGGAAAAAATTCAAAATTTTGGGTCGGGGGGGGGGGGGGAAGTGAAAAATTTTGTTGTTTTGACGTAGGAATATTTTTTGTAGCCTGCTGTGCTTAATCATTGTGAAAAAGGGTTTACGTTTGCACTCCATGAAAAACATACCCCAATTTTTGGAGGGAAAAAAATTTAAAATTTTGGTGGGAAAAAAAATTGTAAAAAACATAATCATTTAAACTAAAATATGTTATGTCCTTTTTAGTCATTATACGTCTGTACAATAATTTTATAGTTTACCAAATATCTATAATTCTACTTTTGGTGTCCACAACAACATTAGAAGAAGAAGAAGAAGAAGAAAAAAAAAAAGGGCCAAACGCCTACCTGTTTCTAACTAAAGTTACTTTGGACTCATAGTCTAGTTACATCAAAATTTTTCCATTGCATAAGAATGTAAAACTGGTCGAAGGATTTTGATATATATAAATATATATATATATATATATATACACACTATAATTTTCATTGTGTAACGGGTGATTAATTTTAGATATTCACGATCTTGATCAAAATCCTAATGTATATACAATATAGAAAACAAATACATCATAACGACGAGTGACTAACTGTAGGTATCCACGATCTTGATCAAAATCCTAATACATAGACAATATAAGAGATAAATACACCATAAGAAACGAGTGACTAACTGTAGATATCATATATTTCCCTCTTTCACTCTAAGATCAGACCCTTGGTTTGTTTGGAATCACCACTCATTTTAAACTAAACTGTATTTTTTTCATCATGTTTTTTGTCTTTTTCTAAAAAAGTTTTTTATCTTTTCTGAAAAAGTCAATAAAAATTACTATTCAAACTTAAAAATCTCAACTCAATTCAAACTGAACTCATTCACCAAATACTCCCTAATCTCTCTCCCTCTTTTCTGTCTCTCTCTCTTCCTCCTGACGGGATTCGTGGAGAAGGGAAGAGAGAGAAGGAGATGGCGAGAGAGATTATGTTTTTTTAATTATTATTTTAATCATTAATGATATATCACGTTAATAGACAGATAGAGCGATTTGAATGGTTTTGTGTATATCACGGGACACGATAAATAATTTTTATAATTTATGTAACAAAGTGAAATATGGTATATGGTTCAGGAGGTATTCGTGAAAGTAATCCAAAGTAAATTTGAGCTTTGGGTATGTTTATGAAGATATTTATAAGTTATATAAGTCATAAAAACGAAAACGAAAACGAAAATGAGAAAATAACTTTATTTAATTTTCTCATTACGTAGAAAAAATATGAAAACTATTTTAAGTCCCCATAGCAATACATAATAGTAGTGCTATTTATTCAAACTTATTAACTGAATTTTGATAATAAAATCCCACTTTTATTCACTTAATTGATCTTGATTAATCATAATTAATCACGGATCCCGTATTTGGGTGGTGACATCCTACAGCGACCAACACCAAGAAACACCTCCGCCAGCCTTGCCAGCCACCGTACTACCCACCATCTTTCCACAGCATGAGCTCCCTTGCCCCTTGCCCCTTGCCCTCCACTATGTGAACCTCGTGAGCCTCCTCGCTGCTAGCCACAAGCTACTTCCATCCTCCCCGCTAGCAACTGTACAAGCCACCTCCCGTCCTTCCCGTGATACCCTTCTTTCAATGATGTCCTGCTCTGGCAGTTGGCCGTTCCATTGAAATTTTTTAGCCCTGATTCTCAGCTTGAAATGTGTTTGGTAACAACACAAATTTTGTTTTTAAAATAGAAGTCAGAACAGATAAATAAATAAATAAATAAAGGAATTTGAATAGTTAGATCTCATGAATTTTGCTAGATTTTTAAGTTATTTTTTTAATTATAAAAATTTTAAGCTTAATAACCTTTTATTACACTAGTGCCAGATTAGTTTTCAACGACGAATATAGGTGATTTTGTTTATAGTTTAAAGGTCGAGAGGTACAAACATTATATTTTTATTGTTCATAGATAAAGTTATTATATTAAAATTCAGATGACAAAAATAAAGTTTTTCCAAGTTTTTGTGACCCTGATTGACGTCTCTTGTCTAATTTTGATGTCTCAAATAAAGTCTAATCAATTATATTTTGACACAATATTGAAAGAAGTTATATTTTAATATATAAAAATTACTTATAAAACTTTTTTTAATAACATGACATAATATTATTAGTTAGACACTATTTATAACATTTAAAATTGGACAGATAATGTGGATCCTTATGGCCAAAGTATGAAACAAGAAATATCTTTTCTAATGATTCAAAGTTCGAGAGGCATTATTGTTAATTGCTTAAAGTTTGAGGGCAATAAACACTAGGTTTCAACGTTTGGATGTAAAGTTACATGAATATTAAAGTTCAAAAGCAAAAATAAAAGTTTTTTGTTATTAAATTACATTTTAGTTATTGTCGTGTCAGTAATTACATCCCTTTAACTAATAAAAAGAGTAAAAATGATAAAATTTCATTAGTTTGTGGAGTATTTCTATCAATTTCAAAGTTCAGAGAACAAGGTAATAATAGCACTAAAGTTCAAGGAGTAAAAATGAAATTTGTCCAAAAAATATTGCGGCCAAAATTAAATTTCGTTAAAATACAAGGACCAAAGCAGCAATTTATCCAAAAAAGAAAAAGTAAAAAAAGGGTCAAACTTTCGCTTGCGTTGTTCTGGCACCGAAGGAAGGAGCGGGTTCAGTGCAGGGACTTTGGTCGAATCCACCATCCCAAATGTCGAATGAAGAAAATCGTCTCTCTTCCCTTCAATACCTTGTTAACTCTCTCCAATTCCGACTTCAGGTTCTCTCTCTCTCTCTCTCTCTCTCTCTCTCTCTCTAAGTTTGGTTGATTTTCCTTTGCATTTGTTCAACCAGGAACTAGAGGCTGAGAACGCCAAGTTATTATCGCGCCTCTCAAATTGTACCTGTTCTGAGGTTCTTTTTCTTTTTTTTTTTCCTCCATTTTCTTCCTCTCAAACCTTGCCCTATAAAAAAAAAAAAAAACTTTTTAAGGTGAATATGGAATTTCTGAGTAAAGAAAAATGGAAGATTGCTTTCTTTTTAGTTGGGAAATTATTTATTTTGAGCAGAGTTGGAGCTTGATATGTTAGTTATGGTGCAGAAGGAGAAGAAGCTTGGCTCTTCTGTTGCAAACTTCTCTGTTTCTTCAGAATCTGCTGGCAATGAGACCAAGACAGAGAAATCCAAACAGCAAACTTCAGGTCATTCCCACCCCCCCCCCCCCCCCCCCCACCCCCCAGTTTTGGTTTTTCCTCAATTTATTAACTTGAAATTATTTCAATTAAGACTTAACTTACATGAATTGGGCTTTGTGTGTGTGTGCGCATATAACTTTGCTAAATCATGTCTTATAATTATGTGTTTGTTTGACACGGACAATAAACCTTTCCTCTTTTTTTTTTTTTGGTGCCTGGCTTTGTCTAGCTAAGGTAGAAAGTTTCTCTGGTTGTATTATATATGTGCTTAAGATAAGATTGCCTTGTGAACTTGTTTAGTCTAATTTTAGTTCTATTTCTTTTTGTGCACAGATTATGATACAAGCATCATGAATCACCAGTGCAAAAGATATATTGCTCTTAAACTGATGTACTTTGGGCAGAGGTACATTGTTTACCCATTAGTGTTTTTCTTATCGATTTTGGATGTCATCTCATTCTCCCATTTTGATCATCAATTCGTCATTGCACTCTTCCAGCCAAAAATATAAGAAACAAAAAAACTGCGTCCCCGTTTTCTGCTGTAACTGGTTTCCTTCTTCCCTGCATCCTTCCACAAAGGGAAACAAAATAGATAAGTAAAACGATAATTGTAGAAGAATAGTGGAAGGTAATCAGTTACGAAATTTGATGATGGTGAGAAACATATTAAAGAAGTTGGTTTCAGACTCTATTGAACAAATACGGGCTTGAATTCTCTTTTGTAGAATTGGGTGTTGTGTTCAGAGTTAACTCTAATTTGCCAAAAAAATCAATTGGTCCAATCCATCCGGTACTTGTCACTTTTATATTTCTCTTATGCTTGGATTGGCTGCCATAGATGAAAAAGCAAAATAATCCTTTTTCAAGTCTGTTGTTTACTTTCGGAAATTGATGAAAAACAAATTGAGGTCCCTCTATATAATTTTCAAAATATATTGTCCTACCCATTGCCTGTGCCTGTTGCGGTATGGTTTCTTCATCTTTCACTTATTAAATTGATTACAGGTTCTATGGTTTTGCTTCAGAAGCACAAATGGATCCGACTGTTGAGGTGTGGTTTCTTCATCTTTCACCTATTTCTTTTCCCTGTTCCAAATCCTCTTGGGTCTACGTTAGTGGTTCATAAAATATGTTGCTAAATGTGGAAACTATGTTTATTGAAATATAACCTTGTGGATTCTAGAGAGTTTTTATTTTATTTTATTTTTTATTTTAAATATAATAATGATTCTCAACTTTTTTTAATCAAACCCCAAAAGAGGAACTTCATTACAGACTAAACTCTAGTATGCATAATTGCATATATTTGTAGCACATGATACTTTCTTTTTAAGAGTTGATGCTCCCTGCAGTCTGAACTTTTCGGAGCACTTAAAAAGACAAGGCTTTTAGTTGGCGACAAGAAGGAGTCACAATATTCAAGATGTGGTAGAACAGATAAGGGGGTTTCATCCGTTGGGCAAGTAAGTTGAAAAAGGACCTTTTTGTTGGAATTCTCATTAATTAGTAATTGCAAAACTTTGCCGAGTTGAATTCAAGTTTTTGTTGTTCTAGTAGATTTTGCTCCTTTTCCCTCCCTTTTAGAGTAAATTAATTATTCTTGAAACTATATTTTATGTGCTTTACTGATATCTGCTACTAAATGGGTTGTCAATCAAATCTTTACCTACCTGCTTGACAAATTCTGTGTCATGGGGTATGCTGCCAGGAATTTAACAGTATTTCTTGTTCTTTGATTTTCCGTATCAGAGAGGGGTTTTTTTTTTTTTTTATCAAATTGTTTTGAAGAGAGTGGAGGTCTTCTCCTTCAACCTTTTATCTTATTCTACTTCTAGACTTAAAACGCTTCTTGTTTCCTTTGTCTTTTTGACCGACACCTACAAAAAAGGAGGAGGTATGTTTATAAAATACTGAAAGCTTTTAATGCTTTAAAAATTCATGTGGATTCTAATGCTGATTGTGCTCTTTGATAGGAAAATAGAATCTTCTCGAGATTTCCGTTTCAGAATGTTACTTTGTAGTTCCGAATCCCATAATAGTTTCTCATTCCCCTTCTAATTATAGGTTGGCATGTGTATGTTTTATCCAAATACACTTCCCTTCATCTGTTTGAAGCATAAATTGGCTCCTTGGTACGAAAGTTGATCCTCATATTGTTATCATAAATGATCACTCCCTGCGGTGATAAAGGATATCATCAACTGTTTATACCATCTAAATTTAAATTTCTGCATGTTGCTAATGCCAATGAAATGTCCAATTTACCAATTTCAATCACTGGAAATATGTATAGCACCAACAATAATGATGAAACCATTTCTTTACCTTTATTAGTAAATGAAGGCATGACTTTTTATGCAAATGGTCATCGAACCATTTGTTATTTGTTTCAACTTTTCGTATACTATTTTGGCTATTATGAAGTTATCTCTCTCTTTCTATATGTGTGTGTGTGTGTGTGTGTGTGTGTGTATTTGCCATATCTTGAAATAGTAGTGCATTCGATGCAGGTGGTTTCTATCTTTTTACGATCAAACCTGAAAAAAGCTTGTTCAAACCATGAAAACTCGTCTCAAATTGTTGCAGGAGAGCAGTTGGGTTAGCCCTTTTTTTAACCTCCTTTTACTCCAGTTCTAAGAAATCTAGTGCCAGATTCTAAGTTGAGAATTTTGTGAGGTAGATATGATGGTCCATGTTTTGAAGCTTAATTAACAGGTGATAATCACCTAAATCAAAATATTTTGTGGAAAAGGAAATCTCATGGTACATATCGTAAACATAAATCTTTACCATGTTTTAAGCCTGATTAATGAGTGACTTGTTATTCTAATTATTGAAAAACTGAGAATGACTAAACCACAAATATTATTAGTAGAAAACTTGATACCATGCCGATAATTTCGTGTAGAAAATC
This sequence comes from Ficus hispida, assembly GCA_025413025.1. NCBI lineage: Eukaryota > Viridiplantae > Streptophyta > Magnoliopsida > Rosales > Moraceae > Ficus > Ficus hispida. The sequence goes on along the minus strand of CM046367.1, from coordinate 17,237,638 downwards.
ACTTGTTACAGGAGGATTCTTTATTCTCCTTTCCTTTGTACTCTCCTTTGGTATATTCTCAATACGTATTGTTTGTCTCTTATTGGGGAAAAAAAATCGTGTAAAGAACCTTAACGTTTTAGAATCTGTTTCCACCAAGTGAGCTAGCTACCCAAGCTCATGACATTTGGGTGAGGGAATATGGAAGAGAAGCATTGTTGCATAAAACATGCACTGGGAGAAGAATTTACCGAACACAGGCTGACCTCTTTGTTTATGACTGTGCTAACCTTTGGAATTAAGTTCAAAGCAATCGTTTTAAGTTTCAACTCATACATCTTGTTTTTTTCCTTCCTTTTTCATGTCTTTTGCAGAAGGAGAAATTGATTATGTGAGGGTTTTGAATCGAGTTCTTCCAGATGATATTCGAGTTTTAGGCTGGTGTCCTGTTCCAATTGGTTTCAGTGCAAGGTTTGTAATTTTATGTTGCCTTAGGTTTTCAGTGCTGAAGTTTTGTAATAAATTTTTTACTTTGTTCTATAGGCTGGTGTCCTGTTCCAAACTGTGTAATTTCACGATGAAATATACCAACATGAAAAAATGAATTAAAACTAGCAATTAACTGTTAGCATGGTCTAAGCCATTCGAGTTTCTAATACCCATTTTAATTAATCAAACAGCTTTAGAGTCCTTAATGAGAAAAATAAAATAAAATGAATTAATGCTTTTGGGTGAAATATGTGCCAATGATGTCTGTCATCTCCTCATAGAATCACAATTCGTTGGTTAATAAAATAATATCATGTATAACAGCCAGAAAACAGAAGTCTTGTCATTATAATGTGTATAACTCATCTGCATCAAGGAGGTACTTCTAAATAAGGGATTTTATTTGACAATTTCATGTGATTGCTTGGACATATTCCTCAAATCATTTGGTACTTGCTCATTACTCCGACAGCAATAAAGTGATGATGATCTCGAGTTCTGTGCCATATTGTCTATGTTGTTCTATAGTTCTGTTATTGCATGGTATTATCGTTCTATCCCTTTTAACTTTCCATGGTTTTTGTTGTCTCATTCTGACTTAGTTAACTTCTTTTCTTGCTTTTCTTTTTTGTTTCTTTTATTATTATTATTATTATTGTTTTTCCAGTTGCTGAATGGTTTTGTAGAGTAATTACCTTCTAATATCTGTTTTCCGTTCTCAAATTACAGATTTAGCTGTTTGAGCAGAGATTACAAATATTTCTTTTGGGAAGAAGGTCTAAATCTCTCGGTAAATCTTTTTACTTCTTTGTTTACAACAATGCATAATCCGTTTTATGCATTGTTAATAATGTTTCTAGTTCATGTTTCTCCAGGAAATGGAGAGGGGGGGTAAGAAATTTATTGGCGAGCATGACTTCCGGAACTTCTGCAAAATGGATGCTCTAAATGTGCACAACTACAGGCGTTGTGTCACATCATTTTCAATTTCTCCTACCGATGTGAGGTTGACATTGGTAGATATATATTCTGACCCATTCATGTTGAAATTCACCCACTTCTTGCCCTGATTGAAATTATTGATACCGTGGCTGTTCAAACTAAGATTTATTATACTCGTTTGGAATTTTTATACTTACAAATAAACATGTGATGCCTTGTTTAAAAAGTGGTGCAATTACTTTTTTCTGAAAACAAACCAAAGATATACATTAGTGATATATCAAACAGACTGCAAATAAAGGCGAATTAGGGGTTCTTCTACAATAAAAATATGAATTATAACAGTAATGCATTATATAACCCTCTTCCAATCCCAAAGGATTTAACACTTTGAAATCATTAGATACCGTAGAAGTCCAAGGAGAACAATATAAATAACTAATGCCCAGGCTTGTATAATAGTAGCTTATAAGCTATACCGTTTGTGACTCTCGAGTGAGTTTAGTGAGGGAGGGAGGAAGGAAGGTATATGGACAGTTACAAACGGTGGGTGCAACATCTATAGTTCATTTGCAATTACTGAAGTTACAACTTTCAGGAATTCATATTCTTAAATCTTCTCTCTTGGGAGATGAGAAAGCACCCTTATTTTTTGGGCATTTGTTTCCCTTGCTGTTCTGTTCTTATGAAAATTGCTTCACAAATTTTGCTTAATATATTGACAAAAGTCATTTTTGTTGAAGATCTTTCTAAGGAAACGAGCAAAATTTGTCCCAAACTCTTTTCTGGATACAAGTTTTGTGTATTTCTTGTAAGTTCTCTGTCCACTTTCAGGTTTGAAGGAAACCAACTGTGGGCAATCAAAATCAAAGGCAGTGCATTCTTGTGGCACCAGGTCCGATGTATGGTTGCTGTACTCTTCATGATAGGCCGAGGCTTTGAATCTCCTGATGTGCGTATCACATGTCCTCTTAATTGTGTTGCTTTTCCCTGTATGTCCCATTACTATCATGCCAACATGTGCATAATCTGAGATTGCATCTGATGCATGCCTAATATCTAATATTTTTACGACTTAAGCAGGGCAAAGAAATTATGCATCTTTCTGTATATATTTCTTTTAAGTTTTTCTTTGCTAGACTTTAGCCATTGGACATTCTGGTGGATTAGTTGATCTTGAGTGATACTTTGTTTTGTGCTTTTTTGGCTGACCATGGAAGACAGTTTGTTCATTTCAAATCTTTCTTACCGAAAACACTATTATAATGGACATTATTCTTGTAAATGTATAAACTCATAGATAATAGATACGCTACTGGATACTGACAAGACCCCAAGAAAACCTCAGTACAGCATGGCTCCAGAGATTCCATTGGTTCTTCATTCGTGTGAATTTGAAAATCTAAAGTTCAATTGTTTGTCAGGTATGAAACCAATAGTTGTTGTCTTATGCATCTAGTCGATTGCAACTTTAAAAAACTTAATGAATTACGAAGCTTAATTGTTGTGCACCTGAACCAATCGCATTCGTCTGTCAGATGCTTTTTCTCTGTTTAGTTTGTTTTGTTTTTCGCTTTCATTTTTTAAACCTAGTAGTTTTTAGTTATATGATTCGAAAGTTAAAACTTGTAACTTGCTTCTCTCACTTCAAATATTTAAATTGCTTGCATTCGTAGATGCAGGGCATGCTCTGCGCGAACACTTGATGAAACAATGTCTAACTTACCATCTCCATGCTGCGATCTTCCAAGAAGCTCTACTTGCCTTTTTGCCCATATCAACTGGTGCTGAAACCAAAATACTTGTCCTAGAATTTCAAATTTTAGTAAAATTTATTCTATCCACTGTTAAAGTATCACAACGATTGCCATTGGTTTTCTTCCAGATCAGAGCACCTCAAACAAAGGAGTAATCAAGAAGGCTGCCCATAATCGTCTCATGTCTCGGCCCACAGAGCGTAAGCCTTAGCATAGCCTTAACAACTGTACTTTTGTTGGCTAACAAATATTACATTGTGATAAAAGAAAATATATTCTAATCTGCCTTGTCTTGAGGTTTCTGTTCTCGAACATATATTGTTTCTGATACTTTTTGTCGACCTTCAGCAAGACTTTCAACTAACTGTAATTCTTGAATTGCTTGCAGCTTCATATGCAGAGCGGCGTGCCAAATTAAACTCAAGAGCTTGAAGGATTTAGATTACATCTTTCAAGGTAACGACAAGTGTGATAATTTTGTTTTCCTAATATGCTGTATCTTCCAATAACAAGTTTTTATGGCCAAATATGGATCTTGTGCAAGTGATATGTTTTCCCGGGCAATTCTCTTATGACGAGAATTTTTAAATTCTTTCCACAGAGTAATTAATGGCGTCCATATTTCCTTTTGAATTTCAAGGGGAAAACAAATTTGTATATGGATTTGAGGATTTGCTTGTCTCATTTACCAACAATTACTTGAACATTGTTTGAAATACAGAACATTTTGCTTCTGCATGCTCCTTTAAAAATATATATATATATATATATATATAATTTGAGGGTAGGGGAGTTTGAATTTTATACAATAAGACGGAGTCAAATGTAGAATTGCTATTAGGTTATGTCTGCAATTACTTTTTGTAAGCTAAAATAGCTAGGATTCGTATTATCAATCTTTCTGATAGAGGAATAAATAGATCACTCATGAAGACGACAAAAACATCAATATTCTATTCCATCCTGCCGAATAGCTATCCAAATGGTATAATATTTGCTCAACGTATATTTAAACTTACATTTTAGAAGGTCATAGGGAAGTAGGATTCGACTCTTGTGTTTCTTTGTTTTGTCTTCTTCATGTCTCTCTAATAATACATCATATGCCAAGTTATTTCAATTAGGTAAGGCATAATGGATAATAAGATAAAGTATGCCATTGCATCTATATCACTTTTGCTTGTTACGTTGTTTATTTATTTATTTATTTATTTATTATTATTATTATTATTATTGAAGTTGCTTGTTATGTTACGTGTAAAAGGTCCACCAATCCCGGTAGGCAGTAGGATGGCAAGCTATCAAATATGTTCGACAAAGATGTTTTTAGGTTCAAGTTGTGTCACTGTGATAATCGATGTATATGTGTGGTTCTAACATGTTGAACATGTACCACACAAGGATGTCGAGTGGCCCAAGTTTATCGACTAGCGTCATCTCTTCTCATTCTCTCTTTTTTCCCTGATAGAAAAGAAAACAATTTCTGCTTTTAGATGAATGACAGAGACATTTCTGAACCACTATGGGGGAGATATTTGGTCGGATCAAGACAGCACAGTGAAAAGACCATACGAAGCTATCAATATCCCTTTGGCTAGAGTATGAGTTCTGGCGGTCCATAATTCGTTGGACGGACTATGCATTCATTTTATTTTATTTATTTATTTATTTTAAGTTGGAGGTTAGGATTCAATCTCTTTGACCTTTTTGTGAAGTCAAAATCAAGTGTGAAATTAGCGTTTGATTATGCATGTAGCTACTGGATTACACATTCACGGGGGGGGTTTTTTTTTTTTTTTTTATAATTTTTTAAGCTTGCGTTTTAATTCGTCGATTGGAGATGAAATTTTTAAGTTGAAATGATTGATTTTTAAAATTAGTTATAATTTTTATTAATTAAAAAAATGATATAAAAAATATAATTTAATTAAATAGAATTGAAATGTCAAATAAAATATAAATGTTTTATATTTGAGAGGGGGGGGGGAGGTGTTAGGCCAATGGAAAAGGACAAAGGGTAACAATTTTCAAAATTTAAGGTTCCACAAGCTCCAATCATTTTGCCAACCTTTTTGGGGACCTACTTGTTGATGGCTTCTGTTCGATGTTGCCATGCCTTGAACTGTACTCTTCCTAAATGCATGTAGCTTTTCAAAAGTTGAACACCTTTATTCTCCTACGCCCTACCTGAATCCTATCGACAATCCGGGCTTTGAATATTATTAAATTAGATATGGTAAATATTACATCACAATAAATATATATATATATATGTAAATTTAACTGTTTTTAATATAGATTTGACGGTTAAAAATAAATCTTATACAGTATATTTTCAAATACCCAAGTTGGCCTTTTTCGCTGGGTGAGTTTTCGATCATAGAAAATGCCTTTTAAGAGAAAGGTAGCTAAAACAACTTGAGAATAAGTTGAGGGAAATTGGCAATATAACATGCATGGATAAATTCAAATGTTATGTTAGAGGGAATGATTAGTGTTAACATGATTAATAGCTCGGCATTTTCCACTTTTTATGTATTTTTTAATATACTACTTCCTTTTTTAAAAAA